>CM019167.2:60570147-61168109 GCA_009739505.2 Apolygus lucorum
TTTTGCCAAGCCGATGTCCTCCGCCTATTGTTATCAGATCCCAAGTGGCCTCTCTAGGCTAGAAAACGTCAGAACTGTTTGTCAAAACATTTCCACCCGTCCATCTCTTTCTGCATAATGTTTAACACGGTGTTCCGAGGTGAATATAGCTCCTTGAAGAGACGCAAGAAAGTGATCACCTGCAAAAGGTGGTCTGGAATATCGTGAAGGGAAGCAAACAACATCCATTCCACAACAGAAATCAATAAACAACTTCTGCTTTATACTCGTACTAAACAACTTCATTCATCCGAGTACCTATGCAAGACAATAAATTGTAGTAAACTATAAGTATCCTGAGTGGCATTTGCAGTTGAATAGGTAAGCGGTACTGGTTGTATAGCTCACTGAAAGGTCCATGCTAACCGTGAGTCATTTCTAATTTGCCGACCAAATTCTAGCAGAATCGGATCTTTACATCATAAGAAATTATACGGTTTGATACTGTGGGCTTCACCGTGTCACACATTATAATGCTCATTGAAAGGTATTTGTGAATAATTAAAACCGTTCTCAATGATTGGACTTAGGATTTTAGTTCTGTATGGTTAAGTCATTAGCTGCTATAGCTTCGAAGTGACCTAGAACACCAACTGGCCAACAGCAACTACATATTCAAATGTACTCATAACGATGCCTTAATCCTAACATGAATTTCAAACATGTATCATGAACAGCTATACAGGGCTCCATTACCTTAGGAACCCAAAATACGTTGCTCGAGCTGCCTAACATTTATTTGAGTATCCCCTCAACGAGGGCATCTCACTCTAAAGATTAGTGAGAAAGTAACCCAAAGGGTGGCAGTTGAGTTTGTACAGGAGGTCCGTGGGCACAGGCCAACTTGTGAAAGAAGAACCAGAACTCCAGGGAAAGAAGCCGACCCAGTTGGCCTCCCGAGTCACCTGGAGGGTGTTGACTTAGAGCCATCTGACCGTGAATTACCATACGGCAATACGGGGAAGAGAAAAATATAGTTGTCGATGTGGGTGCCCTCATGTCTCAGCTTGCGACGCTATCAGCTCAAAACAAAGGGCCGCACTTTGCTAGATTCACTTGTAAGATTTCCTTTAGAAACGACTTTTTCAAAATAATGTTGTGGAAGTCCCTGATTGGGTTCGCCTGTACGATGAGAAAATATCTCTCCATACAATGAATTACCTTGAGAAAGAATTGAAGAATTTAGTTCTGCAGCTGCAAATTCCACACATCTGGTCTCTAGTCAATCATCTAGAGTTATGACCCAATTGATCACAGTTTTATGAAATCGAACTAAGTTTGTTAATTTATAAAGCAAACCTTAAACAACATGATCCGGCACCATTGATTTTGATATGGTAACTAATGTGGATTTAGAATAACGGTAGGTTTCAAATCTAATGTTCGAGAGTTGCTTCTACTCGAACAATATTGCAATAGACTACATTGTGCAGATTAGTTTTTATTAGGATTAGGAGTAGGCAGTCTAGGATTGGTAGTTTAGTTTATTACGTAGTTATTATCCGAATTGAAAAAAATAAGGGCTCTCAGATTTTATCGACATGGACAACCTTGTACTTTCATTTTTTGGATGTTTAAACCGATTTTTGTTTACCATAAATCGATAAGATTTTTGCATCGTGTTCTTCTGAAACTCAACAGATTCCAATAACCTCAACGTGTTTATCAGTTTCAAATTTCTAAATCTTGGAAATGTAAGAGGAAAGGAAATTATGAACGACTTCGTCAGTTTTGAAACATTTAAATGGTTATAAGTGGCGGAAATTAATTATTTTAAAATCAATTGTTAGGTTCACATGATAGGTATATTGTTTTAGTACACCACGGATTGAAAGTTCTGATTACCTCGGTGAAATTGGACAATTTTGAGGTTTAATTCATTCCTTTGAGAAACTTGTAATCTTCGAAGGAGGAACTCAAGAAATGTGGTTCCTTTCATTGGCCAGGTTGAGGGGATGTTAATCCTCTTACCAACGACTGAATGGAGAACGAGTATAGATACAAGAGTTTCCAGCCACAAATGTAGGAAACGTGCTCACGCAAAGGGAAGTCATAGATTTGCTAAGAAAACCTCCCAGCATCTAAGTCCCTCATCTGAGAAGTCAGGTAGGAAACGGAAAGGAAGGAAATGTAATTGGCCTCCAGTGTGGGCTGTCAACCTGGGTATTTACAACGTTCTATTGTTTGCCACAATTTGTCACTTTGTTATGCTCCCTCCGGGGCCAACTCCTTGCCAGAAACCTCAGAAGTCAGGATTTACGGCTCCTCGCCCACCCCAGTGAGACGCCTCGAACCAGCTGATTGGGTCACCCATTGTGCCGTCTTTCCGGGCAGATCACGGAGTATCGACGGGGGGCTCGAGCCTTGTAAAGTAGTAGTTGTACCTCTAGTAACAGAGGATGTTGGTTCTTGAAGAGATAATAAGAAACAGAATCGTATCGACAAAAGTGATTCAAGGATGCACCTGGACGCCCACTCCAACACGTTCAATTTGGTCATTAAGAGGTGCCTTCCTCCTTGCCGCGGCCCGATGGGTATTTACTGGGGAATGAAAGGTGAAGAACATCTGTTTCATCGGAGGAGGTTCCTCTATAATGGTCACGTAGGAAGTTAGGTTCCTAGAAATGACGGTGATTTGATAAATTACAAGTAGCTGTGTTGTAGTGGTACATGAGATCCGTTAGTTGCAATAAAACACCATCTCATAATGCTAATAGTACAATGGGTAATCTAATAACAGGAAGAACAATAACATTTGAGGGTTATTCAACATGGTTTTGATTAGTATTGTTTTGTATTGTTTTCTTGAAGCATGATTCTAATGAGTTATTAAAGTTCATTCACGAACAACCGAATCGATAAAATAGATATATTTATTTCGATTAATTTTTCATATTGAAAGTTTCCTTATATTTTAATTTATCGCAGAATTTACGAAGGTGCTGAGTGGCAAATCAAGACAATTGGTTGACAATATGTGCGGAGATTTAATGAATACAATAATTATGAGCCGTCAAGGAACATGCAGTCGGTGATTTACTAGGAAGGTATGAAAAACAAAAAAGTCTGCCAAGTGGGTGTGGCACATAGCTTCCTCGTATCCATAACCCGATTGTATACATAATACTTTGCATGGTAGGTAATCTCAAAACCTCAATCTCCAAGCACTACCCACACAAGGGACCATTCACACGTCTGAAAATGTCATCGAATAGGGTAGAAAATGACGAAGTTATGGCTGTGACAAGGAATTCACATTCACTCATGCGCATTGGCTACTATTAGTCGGGGGGTAATGATTTCCATAGGGACCATCCACACCCAAATCCGTATAATCTCTATCGATTTCATGAAAAATGCAGAATTGTAGAATTGGATGAAAAATGTAGAATTTATGTTTGCGCATGCGCAGTGGCTACTATCAGTTCAGGGGAGATGATTTTCATAGGGGACCATCTTTACCCTAATCCGCATAATCGCTGTAAATTTCATCGAAATCGAACACTAATTTCGTAAATTTTTGACAGACAGACACAGAAACAAAATTGTTCACAAAAGCCAAAAACGTTTCGCGAGCGAAATTTTTCACTTTTTCATTTGTGGAATTTTTTTCACTACCTTGAAAAGTGAAAAAAGTGCTACATTGTTGGACTCGGAGGCAAAACTGGTCGGGTATATCTGAAACCTTTTTATAGACATATGAGTTGAGCCCGAGAGATGAAATAGGTAACTCGTTTTTGAATGAAATCCAAGAGATTTTGAGGCGATAGACCGAAAATAACTGCTGCTTCCTATCCATATAACAAAGTATTTCTGAGGAGTACGTCTATTCAGGCATAACTGACCGTAGGTCGGGGGGTCCTTCAGCTTTGGAATCCTTTCAAGGTTAGTACAATTTACAGTCATATGTCGTACTGATAAAGGGTTGATTGTCCACAAAGCGTACCTACTACCATTACCGCTAGCCTCTTGTCTGAGTTGTGATGGCATTCCCGGATTCTTTATTGATTTCTCAGGAGGTTATTTGTACAAGATAGAGAAAAACTCGGAGGGGAGGGGAAGAGGTTGCGCCAGGTGGCGGACTATGATAAGCAAGTTCACATCTGCCTCTGTGACCCTTTACCGCCTCTAAGGGGGTTGGGATCGGCGCATCTGCAAGGAGCCCCCCTCCCGCAGCGCCCCAAAGCGTGCCGTCTCCTAACAGTTGCAAATGGCTCAAATCAAGGGCATTGTACCTACTTTCAGGGGGAGAAAAAAGGGTTGAAACTCCCGACACGGCTTTAGGATCTGGTCTTGCTAACCTGGTTTGCTCAGGAAAACAAAAATCTCGACAACAACCAACTTTCTTAAGAGTGGGGAGGACAGGAGTACCTACAAGATTTTCTCAATAATACTATCCGGTGTCCTGTGGATGTATGTAGATGTAGTCACTAGGAATTTTTTGAGCACGAGCAACTAGAAATTCTGGGGCTTTTCTCCATTCGCATTAAAAATAAATAAATAAATAAAATAAAATAAAAAATAAAAAATCAGATACTTCTTTCATGTTAGTCAAAATGAACGACAATTCATATCACTATGCAACATTTGTAACTAATATAGGTACGATTCCAGAAACTTCATAAATCATTCGTTTGCGTTACCCATCGTTACCTACATTACCCATATTACATGTGATTCACATCTTTCACATTATCAACTGACCATCACATTATTTTCTATAGCATATAATAGTAGGTATGTTTCAATTTCAAAAATCAGGTAATATTAACATATATTGCTTCCGAGTCTACCAAGGTAGCGGAAGCTTTGTTTTCACTTTTCAAGGATGAAAAAAAAGTTCTCCAAAATCAAAATTTCCACTCGCGTTTTACGTTTCAGACCTCCCTGAACAATTTTGGTTCCGTGTCTGTGTCTGTGTGTCTGTTGGTCTGTCATGAATCCTTGTAACGCGCATAACTATACGAAGTTATTGTCCGATTTCTATGCAATTTTCAGGGATTGTGCGGGTTGGTGTGTAGACTGTCCCCTATGGAAATCATCATCCCCGGACTGATAGAAGCGACTGCGCATGCCCAAACGTGAATTCCTTGTAATGGCCATAATTTCTACATTTTTCATATCCGATTTCAATGACATTTCCAGGGATGTTACAGATTAGTGTTTAGATGGTCTTCTATGAAAATCACCACCTTCGGACTGATAGTAGCCACTGCGCATGCTCAAACGTGAATTTCCTTGTAACGGCCATAACTTCTACATTTTCAATCCGATTTCAGTAACATTTTCAGAGATGTTACAGATTACTTGTTTTGATGTTTTGATGTTCTGAGATTAACTACTATGCATCGGATCATCTATACAATCGGGTTATGGATACGAGGATACTATGTGCTCATCCACTTGGCAGACCTTTTTTTTCTTGGTTTTCTGCTGTTCTTTCGTGAACGTAAAATGCAATTAAGATTGACTGATTTTCAGGTGAAATTGAAAAAACACTGGACACTATTTGTGACTCGCAAGTGCCCGCTTACATTATGGTAAGTTGCTAAAAATCACACTCGCTCTTCCTATCATGAAGCCAGGTATTATTTGAATGGTGACCACCAAGTTCTATTCGTGTCATTTCTTTACCTGAATTCAATAAGTACGAGTAGCTTTAAAGCATAATAACAGATCAGAGTGTGATCCTCCCGTTGGAGGATAGAAATGACGTTTATTATACCAGTCCTGTAAAAATCAGACTGTTCATCATCGACATCAAACTGACATTAAACTAACCATTATTCACTGAGAATCTAGGTTTTGAAGAAAGGAGGTGTAGATAGGTACCTACCACATAAATAGGGGTTCGCATATTACTGACTCAAGATGAGCTGGGAATCTTTCAACTTAAAAAACAACATTTTAGGATATCCTCACTCGAGAAGAAACACGCCTTATTTGACTTTTTGATGAAAATGAATTTCGTATATTTATCAGTCGCATATTTCCGCGTATTTTCATAGCCGATGGTGTGAGCTAAAAAATTGAGTTCAGGATACATAAAATAGGAGAAAGTGAAAGTGACCACTTAATTATCGCCATGTTTGCATCGTTAGGAACGTCCAAGTTCTGGCTTTAGTTCGGGTCGTTATTTCCCCCATGTTAAGTTTGTATAAGTGGGTTGAAATATAGCCTAGCTCTGTCATAGAAAGTGCCGAGTGCCACAGAAACTTTAAACGAAGACGCCATCAATCGTATAATGATAACCAGGTACGTTCTATTGAGTCCCCTCAAAACCTTCCTAATCACTTACTTACCTATCGTTTGTTCTGTATTTACCCGATTTTGACCTATTAAAACAATATTTCCAGAGTTGTGATGTTAATTATACCTAAATTATTAGCCTAGTTTACTTTTGCGATATAATTAAAGTTTCTGAGGCACGAAGTAATGAAAAAATTGAGTACTACAAAACAGTTCTTTGTGTCTCCGGTAAAGCTCAGAAAAGTCAATCAGGTGGTGTTGCCTCTTGAGCGGCGGTATATTATAGTTTCATTCTATATGTGAATCAATAAATTCGGACATTTTTAGATGTTGAGATGAGTATCTTACTCTTGCCATAATTTGTTTCACGTTTTTATGGCAGCATAGGAGATGTAGAATTTATTGAGGGTTTTATGAGACAAAGCGATATGTCAGCTCGAGAGGAGAAACGTCCTACCTATGGGGCGGTCGATGAGCGGCACGCGCGGAGCGAATCGAACCCCGACTTAGGTGGAACAACTGTGATCGTTAGGGGATGGAACAACGGAACAACGTGAAGGAACATTAAGGAACGTTTCCGGAAATCTTCGGAGAAACGATCGGTTGTGTCCAATGAGTGATATATCAGAGGTGCTCTCCGCATCGAGCCCATATGGCATTGCCGTTCTTTACGGTTCCCGACAAACAGATGTAGAGGGTGGTACGGAAGTTGAAAAGGAACTTTTTTCGGGATAAAACCCCATCATCAAAAGGAGAGGGAGGGGCCGGTTGGAATCACAATAACCTCGTTAAAATTTGCATGAGACCGGGGAATACCGGTTCCATTGTAAAAAACCGCGTGCCATCCTCTGAGAAGTGACATGTCTCTCTGTTTTCGCACAATGAGAGACTGCTAACTCGGTTGCGGATGACATTCGTTCGACTCTTTCTTTTGTGTAACCTGATCGATCCACTGCTTGAAGATTTACCCAGGTAAATTCAAACAAGGGTTGCAGCCAATACAGGTTTTCTTTTGAATAAAAGAGCGCAACTATTGATTAGTGTTTAGCAATACGTCATAATCTCCTGGTTTCGATGTGATGTTCAAACAGCTGTAATTGAGAAGCCTCTAGTTATAGAAGGTTCTAGTAATGTAATAGCAGTTAGGAGGAAGGTGTTGGAAAAGGGCTGTTGAGCTCGAACGAAAGTTGAGGTTTTTAAGTGAAAGTGAATTTTGAGCTTCCCTTCATTCCGTCCTCACCCTTCTGTCTTGGAAAATGTAAACTAAGGCTTTGAAGGAAAAGAAGGTCTCAGATATTAATGACGAAAGAAACGGAGAAGAGAAGCTCTGAAACTTTATTAAGTCTGCCCTGTCATTAGTAGGAGCTTTGCTAAACAAGGCATCAGCTCAAAGAAGCCTATTGAATTACTTTGCCTCACATACTTGGGTTATATGAGACCTTCATTGCAGTTTGTATAAATGAATGACATAACTTGACGAATGTCTAATTACTTGAACGCTCCAACGGACGTTGCTACGGGCGTTCGGCTGCCTCATTTATATGTATGTCGGGCGAACTGAAGGGAGGAGTGATAGGGTGACGGATGTGTTTACTAATAATCCCGCTGGAGTGCAGCTACTGCAGTGATTGTAGTGTGAATACCAGGACTGTCGAGAACGAGAGGGTTGGAACTGAAGTCCAGGGCACGATCAGGCCGGATTAATTTCTGATGATGGAGATACATTCTGTGTCGTTCAGGAGGTTGCAAAATGACAATCAGAGTGGCACCTCGCCTCGAGCAAGGTCTGGTTGGAAAGTTAGGGAGCGGACACTGACGTTTCCTGAATCTATCGAGGACTCCGATATGGGTGCCTCCATTAGGCGAGCTCACCTGTGGATGTCGAAAAGTTGAACGTAAAGATCATGAAGGGTCCGCTCTACTACCTGTTTGTTGATGCATTCGAAATTAGCTTTCATTGGATATCGTATCTTGGTTCTCAAATCAAGACGTCAATATTGCTACCATACTTCCACAGCTTGCCATCCAATCTTGAAATATATTTTTCATTTTGTTTTTCAAGATAATTCAGTTAGCAATATTCGTTTGGATAATAAGCTGAACGTCGATTCTCAAGGTAGAACTTGAGTAGTAAATAATAGTGCCTCGGGAAATAATTGTGCAAGTAATTCTTCAAATCTTTGTGCCATGTTTTGAGCCAGATCTAAAGAAATTCATGCAAAGGACAACCTGGGTCTGATTGCTAGCTACTTGAAACATTAATCAATTTGAATTTTTTTTTTAAACTACTCAAAAACTAGAAGTTGATAGGCCTATTTATTTATAGATAAAAGACTGGCTAGTACCACGGGTCGGACAATGATAATGGAAACAATGATTCGAAATCATTCACGCTGGAATTAAGAGTTCTGATGAATACAAAAATAAATCAAAGAGGAACTGGACGAATCATAATAGTCAGATACCAAAACTGCAATCATTAGATGAGTTTAATAAATGTAACTTTTACTAAAATCCATTGAAAACAATCTTGATATGAAAAAATAATTAAATTAAATCTAGGTACCAAACGATAGCAGAATCCAAAACATCGTTGTTTTACATTGATCAATATAAACCCCCTAACATCCCTATAACATCTGGATGGAAGATTAGCGGAACGGAATTAAGAGCAGAACAGCTCCTTGAAAGGCATCTTCTGAGTAGGGTGGGCGCGAAGACTCAGATGGCAGATTAGCGGAGGGAGATCGGACTCGAGTACTGATAAAAATCACCCTCCTCAAGCCAAAAGAGTGTTTTCTTGGGCGGATCCAAGGAGCTACCTGTTGGCTCAAGGAGCAACAGCTTTGCCACAAAAAAGTGGAGGAATCCAGTTAAAAGAAAGAGGGGAAGATAAGGGAAGTAAGACTTCTTCTACAACCTGTGGATCCCGATGGTGAGGAATAACTAGGATTGAAACAATCACTGATCCTGTCCAATAACCTCTTTTTCTTAAAAAAAAGGAGACGATAATAAACACTAACTCCAATACCTCTACACTCACTCTCTCGTAACATATATATAATTGGATAAATGGCGACATTCAATTATGATTGTTAACCCCCAACCAGCAGTTAGTAAAATACCATTCGTAGGTTTCTCAAGTGACAATCGCAACAGGAAAAAACTTCATAACTCGCTTTGGACAAAGTTGAAAAAATCAATAGAAACCACTGTTTTCAAAATTAATGATACCGCAAGAACGTGTAAGAATTGTGGTTGAAGATTGCTAAAAAATGCTTCAAGAATCTCATTGAAACAAACAAGAAAGTTGGCGAGTGCCTCAGTCATCCGTCCGTCCCATTAGGACGCTGAATAAATCAACAGAATGGCGTTTGATGAAGAAAACTATGTTTGTTTGGCGAAAACGAGTAAAGGAATAGTTGTAGATAATGAGTAGTTACCCCTTGGGCCTCCTCAAGGGTAGCGTGTTCAGGGCAGAATTTGTCGAAATAATGCATACGGCGGAATAATAGTGAGTCACTTCAAAGGTGAACTGAGTGGTGAGATCCCTTTGGCCCTCGGTAATAGTCGATTCGGAGTCATGAGCGAAAATATTGAAAGCAGAAGTTTCATATTCTCGAAAGTACACTAGCGTCCCAGTTACTCAAACTACCACTTTGGAATTTTCTTGTGGAATCCTCTATGAAAACTGTCAGGCTAAACAGAGGAATATTTCATGATTGGTCCCCGAAAGTTCGTTTAGTCCATGAATAATCTTGTTACGTCGCACTTCATCATGTTTTCAACATGCAGGAACCACGAGACAGTGACTAATAGTTTATTAAAACCATACAAACTACATTTTCCGTAATAAAGAACCAGTTCTTTTACCGAAGTACGTTACATCGGTCTATTCCTTGTTATATTCCTATCACATATTTGTTTTTCTCTATCGTCATTTACTATATAATATACATGAATATTGTTTTCTGAGTATGTTTTACGAAAATAGAGAGAAAGTTTAGAGAAATCTCGGGTGAATTTTTGAATTATAAGAAGAAATTACAATTTTAACGAATTTTTAAAGAAAACTCCAGCAATACTTGAAACTGCAAGATAAGAGTGTCTGGAATGGTAATAATAAATTTGGGATACTCGAAAAAAAAAGTTTTTGAAGAAAATGAAGCTATTGCAACTGACTCATTTTTAGCGAGGACTTTCTTAATTTTTTTTTTTCCACTGAAAAATTTTTGAACAAAGGTTAAAACATGTTTTTGCGGGTTTTTGTGAACATTACTATCATAATCATGGTAATATCTGATTAGCACACAATTTATGATTGACGTAACATTTTAGAAATTAAAAATTGTCCAAAAATTGTAACATGTACTTTTAGTGGTACTTGAGTGGACCATCATCGAGTTAAGCTTTTTATGTCACTAGCTATTTTTTGAAGCGAGGTGATGCGAATATGATTGTCAAAAATGCTAGTAAAAACTTCACTTGGTGAAGTGTAAAACTATGACAGTTCATTGTTTTATTTCAGCTGTACTACAAAGAAAGAATCAACATTTTGACGATTTCTCTCCAAACGGCTCCCTAAGTTGATCCTCCTAGCTATTCACCTGTTGAAGATATTTGTCTCACAACTGGCGCAAGAATTACAAATCCAGTCGAGGACGTGGGCCACACGACAACAAGCAAGTTGATCTCATCAAATCTCAGTACCGGACGCGACAAGCTGAACTGCCTCCCCGCGTTTCAAAGATACTCAAACTAACTACTTAGGATGCAATTGGATTGTGAGGGAGGGAGGACTCAACGAGCTGATGACTGACTTCCGGGGGATTCGCGCTTTCCCTCAAGTCACCGGCCGGCCGCCAGTAAAGGAAGTCCTCTTAATTGCCAGTACCACACTTCTCTAATTGTAGCAATTAGCCGTCCAAAAATGAACAAGCGCTCTTTTCATATCCTTATAAAACACTTCTACCCATCTCCTATTCTCCTCGTTAGGTACTTATCTCCGTTCTTCGTCCTGGGGCGGTGAATTGGGACTATAACTTAATCTTCTAACAATGAGACATTAATGCTCAGGAAACTATCGTTTGACGGAGCATTTTTCTCCCCTACCATCTCCTCGTTTGAAACGGCTGTTTGTTTCTCTGCCATAGTGAGAAAGTACACACGTCTCGACCTGTAAAATTCATCCTCAAAATCCTGTAATTTATTCTTGTTGCATGATCATGGAACGTTCTCCACCATTTGTGGGGAATAGACTCGTTCCGCATTATTAATTTGAAACGGATCCTCTCAGATTATATTAAATTCTGATGGCCCGAATAGTGCCGTTTGTTGGGTAATTGTTTGGGCAGTGCTATGAAGTAAACGGTTCAAGGGGTTTAGATAAGCCAAGTTTCGAATTAAACTCGCTCGCTGGACTAGACAATGTTTAGAGCAAACCTCATTCTCATGGCCCTTACTCCGAGGCAAAGCCGTAATATTTACCGATTATCCTTCTTGTATTGTCACAACAAATCTCATCCTTATCATAATACGGAGTTTCCTTCAGGGCCGAGAATTCTCCCCTCTTCCCGCTCCTTGTTTAAGACGTTTAGTTGCTACTCCGCACCCCTCACCCATTTAACCCTCCGTCTACAGAGTTACCCTTTCTCAACGATAAACAAACACAGTTAATTCTCCTTCAACACGGAAATGAGCCGGCGGGTTGGCAAATTGAAGCGAGTGATAGGGAACATGGAATGCCCTCCATTATAAAATTAAACGAAGGAAGCTAGAAACTACTAACTGATCCCCAGATTTGAAAATATATCACAAGCCAGTACTACTGCTGTTTACAAACTAATCTGACTTGAGCTATCAAGTTGGATAACCAGCACAGTTGAATTACACTTGAATACCACCCAGAAATGACCTCGAGATGGTTATTTACTTCACTCCACAGAAATACCTCCCTCAAAACTCGTGGATGCTTATACTTCATGTATAGTTACACCTTGTTCTACTGTACCTACACCTCAAGAATAATACATTTCAAGGCAATATAGTTATGAATTGAATAACGATGAAACTATAGTTACCAGCCTCGAAAGACCTTTTGCAAGTTTTTAATTGTCACTACGATCACAAACTCTCAGCAAGTTTCTGATAGAACTTCTCAGAGGTTTTCTGAAAAGTGTTTAGAAATTCGTTCTAGGAGAGTATGTTTGTTAAAAGGTCTACATATAATCCTGTCCCGCAAGGCTAGAATCAATCGACTTTTCTTTGAATTGAGTTAGATAGCTGACCAGGGTGGGTCTTCTACAAACTACAAACTACAACTACAACTACAACTACAAACCCGAGACTACCGTCAAGAGTCTAAATTGAGGTGTTTTGGTTGCTTCTTTTTTCCTCAATTTACAAACAAGATAAATGCGTAATATATGTGAAGTAAATATCTAGATAGTTACATGATATGAAATACCTCAAATGTAACTAGTTGATATATTAACAAATAAACGATAAACGCTCAAAAAAAGAAGCACAAACATTGAATGCAGTAAAACCAAAATGAAGATCACTCGCTTGAAATGAAATGGTAGAAACATGACACAAATCTAACTAACCAGATTGAAAACGCTCTACGATCCATATTTCAGAATCAAATAAATGGCTTTGTTGCAAATAAGTTTTGTGGCTCACAATTATTGTAGATATGGAAGTGAGGATATCCATGTTGAGTTGGGTAGTTTCTTAGAGAAAACAGGTAGCTATTTCGACAGGATTTCAAGGGTTTTGCTCACCGTGTAACTTTATCGATTCGAGCTGTGATTCACAGGACGGTGCGCTGGTGCATCCTGGGGGGGGGGGGGGGGTATCGGTGGCCCCTCCTCACTAGGTCGAGAATTTTTTCTTGAGGGGAGCATCACGTGCAGGTCCAAGTACAGTTCATTACGCATTCTGAGGCTAAAGGGGGCTAACCCTAGAGGTTCGCGCTTCGTGGGACGCGGGTGCACATAGGAGCTAAGGAGAAGTATGGTTGGTGCACCCAGAGGAAATGTCATCCACTCGTGGTTCTCATGAACTCCTACGCGGAAGAATTTTCGGGAGCAACGATATTAATATTTGAGTGGCTACTCAACATTATACAATGAGCGATGGTAACACTTGTAAATAGATCATTAAAAATCCATTTTCATTTGGTCTTTGAGAGCTGATCGGCAGATCCTCTCCATCGCAACCTAGAAAGTCTATTGAGAAATGCCACCCGACTGCATTAGCCTACTGAGAAGGGTTAATCGAAAGATCGGTGAAAAACCACCTTAGAAACAGTGTCAGGAGGTAGTCCGCGGTCGGATCATGCTCCAAGTTGATGCATAACTTCAATCATATGACTTTTATACATTCTCAAGTTTTCAAGGCATAAAATATTAGAGAGATGTGCATCGGATGTCAACGTTGGAATCAGGAATGGTGGTGATTTTAGCAACCCTAGGAGTTGTTCAGAACTCCATCGCAAGGTTATAACGGTGCCAAGTAGCAACAGATGAGAGAAGTGCGGTATTGGTCAGCAGACTAAACGCCTTCGCCAAAGAAGGAATGGTGTCTTTCTGGTTGATCTTTGCAAGCCCAACCCGGATCCGATGGATCCAATGACTGCTTGTCACATAGACGGTGAAATTCACAAGTCGCAGGTGCCTTATGACAAGATTGGACTTTGAAACACCTGGCGTCAAGTTTGGACCCACCTGTGCCCACATCCCGCCCACACGAAGCTATCTGGATGGGTTAGGTGGCCCACAAGGTGTCGTCTCCCCTTCATTATGGCCCGCTTATGCTCATTCCGCGACACGCCCCCCCACTGACAGATCAAAGGCCCGGGCGCTTCGATGACACGAGTCCCTCCAGCTCGCATAAGAATCTTCTCTTTACAACAAATCCAGGATTCGTAAAGACAAGAGGGCTACTCCTGTTCACGTTACAAGGTCGGATGTTTTAACTTTGTCACGTACTTGCTAAACCTCCTGGGGACACTTAAGGCTAAACTCCAGGATTTTATTTCAGAAGTCGCCAACACGTTGCCCTTCAAAATTAACAAAATTTAATTCGTGTATTAATTCAAGATGAAAATCCAGCTTCCATCCAGCTTTACAGGATGTAAATCGGTCAAGCCCTTCCAAAGAAAACGGAAATTAATTTTGCCCCCGACGATGCTCCCATCTAGCAGACAAAATCTTACTGAATCGGGAACCCCCTATTGTCCAAAACAGCTCAGCCTTGCAGGTCACATACCAGTATGTACATCAAATCGTTATGGACTTAATTTCCCTATAGCTCAGATGCAAGTAAGTATATTTATTTTTTTTATTTTTTTTATTTATTTATTTATTTATTTGGCAAATACAAAACAGATACAAATAATAGGACAGTTATACAAGGACATAAAATGAAATAGAAATAATAAATCAATTACACACCTTGCCCACCAAGGCTTAAGTTCTTACGAACTTGTGTCCCCTGGCGGAGTCTCGGTAAATTACAATTTTAGTCAAAATGTTGAAATGAAATTAACAAAAGTATTTAAGTTTCCTCCCTATAAAATAATAAATTTAAAAACTAAACGTAGGTACCTACCGTCTACAACACACTCGATAAAATAACCGATAAATATTTTTTTAATCTAAATATACTATGGAAATTAGTTAGATCAATTTTGTGCTGATAAAAAAAGTTCACCGCGGTAATGTAAGAATTTCTTCGATAAAATTCAGTACGGCAACGAGGCAATGATATATTGGAAGCCGAAGCAGTTCTGCTAAAAGCAATGTTACATGCATGCTCAGACCTGATGCCCGTTTTGTAAACAAGAATGCAAGACTGAAGCCGAAATACATTTTTTATAGATAATACATTGAATTCTGAAAAAAGTTTAGCAGTGGGGTACCTGTGAGGTTTATTAAGTAAAATTTTCAGCAATGCATTTTGAACAGTTTGCAGAGCAATTAAGTGTGTTTTGCATGTCCCACCCCAAACGGTGATACCATATTTAATTAGGGAGAAAGCAAGACCGTAATACACAGTTCGTGACTGTTTTTTTGTTAAGAAGTTCCTTATAGTTTTAAAGACGAAAAACAACTTACGCAACTTATTAACCAGTGATGAAATATGTTCTTTAAATTTCAAGTTTCCATCAAAAATAATTCCCAGGTATTTACAATTTTCAACAAAAGGCAGTGATTTACAGTTACAGTCGATTGCTAAAGAGGCACAATTATAATCATGATACTTAATCAATTTAATATCTGCAGGATAGCATTTACCAGAGATTGTGAAACGCAAAACCGAAGTTTTTGCAACATTTAGTTTCAAGAAATCAAGATCAAACCACTTTCGAACTAGGAATAACTCAGAACTTGCTATATCAATCAGCTCATCATAATTTTTGTGCCAGAACACCACTGCAGTGTCATCAGCATAACCAAAAATACCACCATTAATATTCATATCCATGAGATCATTGAAATACAATAAAAAAAGGATAGGCCCGAGAACCGTACCTTGAGGAACCCCACAATTTAAAATAATTGTCCCACTATAAGCGTCATCAACTCTCGTAGTTTGCGGTCGGTTTGACAAATAACTTTCGATTAATTTTACTGGGATTCCTCGAATCCCACAATCATTTAGTTTCTCCAATAAACGTTTGTGTTGCACAGAATCTTTTATGCCTTTCTTATGTCCAGAAAGACATATATAGAGGGATCTGAAGTAGGAGTCTTCTTATCAGGTAGATACTCATAAACTTCTTTTATTGTTATCAATGTATTATTATTATTTTATCATGGCTTACCTAGTTTTGTCATTCCGTTGTTCTCTTCTTTAGATTATTTTTCTTCCGAACTCCATTGCTTATGATTTTAAAAGCCATTTCGATTCTCTAGTATAGTAACGACTTTGTTTACATCCTTTGAGAACCCATGTTGTCTATTTGTAAGCTGTTTGTTGCCAATAAATGCTGTCTATCTGTGTTTCTAATTAATTTAGAAACACAATTAAGACAAACACAAATTAAGTTTCTAATTCATCTATCTTTCTTTTGGAAGACAGCTGATGATGTCCGCGGGTTGGCAATGGGACGAAAATTCAACCTGAGATGGTTTACTTACTACATAGAAGCTGTACTCAAATTAGTTTCTCCAGCGTATAATGGCAGGGATCAAATTAAATCACGCGTGCTATTTTTCGTCCCAATAAAACATTGTCTGCATGATTTAAACCTTGAAGACTTCAAGACCTGGGCCTGAAAATTAAGCGGTCTGAAGTGGGTATACAGATTTGATTGGTTGGAATGATATTGCATGATTGGAGGTATTTCACAGCTTGTTTAGGGCTGTTCTTCTTACGAGCTGTTGGATTTGTTGGATACATAATTTAACGGTGTACTGATAAAAGATGCAGAAGGTTTTAAAAGGAAGTAATTTCGAGGCGTTTACGTCTTGGCGGAGGGTGTGAATCACAACAAGGAAAAGTGAGGCGGTTCCGCGGAGCGCATCGGGGGTGAGTGAGCCGTCTCCTGCCGCCCCTCCACTCGCTCTCCGACTCGTCTTTATCTATTTAGGGCGCTTGCCAGGTCTGGGTGCACGTCGCGCCACCCTCAACTTGCACGGTGAGGCTCAGAGCTGTTCAGAAAGGGCGATACTTCCCTTTTGAGAAAAAAGGGTTCCCTCGTCGACCCCTCGAAAACGAAAACTTCACATCTCAAGAAGTGATATCGAGTGCCCTCCTGGGGAGCCATCGAGCGGGGTCGTTTGGGGGCAGTCGTGTCTGGCTGGTGACAAGGGTGCATCTGCCAGATAGATCTCCGCTCCTTATCTCCACCTTTTGATGGCACCACGAAATATTAGCCTGCTACATTTTTCCACGATCGCCCTTCGCAGCTGGCCCGCTGTAATTTGGGATGCCGGTAGGTAAGGGGAATAAAAACTCAATACCCACATTGCTTCGTCCCTTAAAAATAACCCAGGACAAAAAATAAATGAAAAAAGATAAGCTGTGTGTTTTACACCAACACATTGAGAGAATTATGTGCGAGGCATCAGAAATATTATAATAAATGCAGTAAAATAACACAATATTTATTTAGATTCCTACCATTTGTAGGATGGATAACGCTGAGTTACCTTGAAACATTTGCTACCTGCTGGTTTACTCCGTGAGCATTATATCTCATAAATAGGAGGATATAGACCTGTCTATGCCCTGGCACCTCATATCTGACATAGTGAAGTGGATTTAGCCATCGAGAATATCAAAACCTTCTGTCTGATTCCACGTCGGTCCCAAAATATGGAATGCAAGCACCCACGGAAGTACAACTAAACTGAAACTAATTAGGTTGGTAATTTGCAATAAATTGGTAAGCGACATTAGTCCAAAATGAACAAAATGTCCAAATAAACCCGAGATCGTTTCTGGGGAAATAATGCTACTGATGAGCACCTACATAGCTATCGACCTTGCAGAAGGGGTCAACTATCCAACTATGATATCCCTACTCAGACTTTAACATACACATGATTTCATGCCTGAATGATGATGCTATACTCTTTTTTGGACGTTTCCCAGTAAGACTTGGGCTTCTTTATACAATCAATCTGGGATGAAGGAGGAGATCGCTCAATGGAGAGAAAAAATAGTCACGTACAAATCCGTTCTATACTAAATCCAAATCCACGACAAAAAAAAAAAAAAAAAAAAACATAGGTGTATGTCTGTAGGTGTGTATAAATGTGCCCTCCAACCGATTTGACTGGTTTCTCTCATTGTTCGACACGGCAATCTATCCAGCTGTGCACTAAGTTGCCAGAATTTTGAATTTTGCCTTTGAAGAGGAGTTAATGATTGAAAAACATTTTCGAGCACAATCTTGTGTACTTTGCCCGGGTTTCCACTTCTCAATCATTTCCAGGGTTAATTTCTGTTCGATTCTAGAAACTTGTCAGTTTCACATTACATCATTAGAGTATCGAAATTCGCATGGAAAGGGGTCGAGAGTTACAAAATACGCAATTTTTCATCATATCGGCTTCTATTAAGGCTGGAACCCAATTTATTATTGAAATTCAGGAAACACAATCAATACTATAGGATTTTCATGAACCATTCTTTGTACCACCGAAGAGCGAATCATTGCGTATTAAGTACACCAGAAACCGCGTATTGAGTGGATTTTTGGATGTTTTACCTTGAATACAGATGTGATCTTCTACGGACTACCTACTAAAAGTCCACTGAGGAGCTTCCACTGCACTGGCAATTGCCACCTCGCTGCCAGCTAGCTTTTGGAACGGCGGCTTTTTGTTCTTTGTTGTTGTTATTTGTTATTAAATAAAATTGGATTTTTGTATTGATTCAAGTCCAACGTTACGACGTAACACTGCTCAACAATATATTGGTTTCATTGAACTTCTTCGGAATAATGGCTACCGCATATTCATCTCAAGTTATACGTACCTATTATACAAATACCATGCAAACAGAACAAGTTCTGGCGGGGAGTCTTTTAAGCTCAGAAAACTCCATTTCAAAAGGATTGGTACATTCAGATTGATATTTTTCTTTAATAAACAATTTTTTTCTTCTTCTACAAATGCCATGTATCATCTTGAACTGTACTTGATCAATCTAAGGGGATATGGAAGTCTGCGGATGGGTTTGCTGCTCGACTTGGGAAAAAGTGGTCAGCGGTTGGATTCATGTACGTTTCATATCGATACCTCAAAGCGCAAAGGCGCTATGTCGATCCATCTTCCTCATTTTTAATTTCAGAAAAACTCAAATTTTACAAAACCATAATTGACCTTTTTGATGATTGTAGCCTGACAATTTATTGAAGAAATTGAAGAGTTTAGTGAAATAAGCCATTATTTAAAGAATTGTGCACTGGTGAAAACTTCTTTTGCGTTTTTCTCAAAACTCCGTTTTTGGACATGGCGCCTTTGTGCTTTAAGGTATCGGTATGTACTCACAGTTTTCGTCTTTCTCTTACGTTAGTTATTTGACCTCGGAACTCGAATCAAGACAATCACAACTTGTGAGAACAGATGCTTCAGTTCCTTCTGGTGACGGAGGTGAGGACTTTGAGGTGGAGCAGTGAAGGGGTTGATTGGCCTACTCAGGGCGGAACAAAAGAAAGATTGGTAAGGACTCTAGACGTATCGGGAGTAGGCTAATAACGCGGGAGGGACGCACCTTGAAGAGGGAAACAAAGCAAAGACCTACCTTATCGGGGAGAACCGTTAATACATCTGAAGATGGCCACTTTGAGGAGGACAAAACGGCCCCGAGGACCAGATCGGGAGCGGCGATAATATGGGCAATAATTAGCCGTGTTCGCTCCCCCTCTCCGCGACGGTTCGTCCGATCGCTATCTTCCCCTCGAGAAGGGACGGACCTTGAATGGACTCAAGATTATGAAGGGTATCCCCAAGATATCCCCTAAGTCAACAAAATATTTCACTTTGAGATAAGAGAGATGCCCAAGATAGGGGGACCCTCGGGGCTTCCTTAGAAAAAAGACTTTAAAAACCGCTCTTGCCCTTAAGTGCCGTCCTTACACTGGCCTTACATCCCTTCCCGGGACAAACTCCATCCCTTTCCCTATTCATTTTTTTCACAGGAAATTTATTACGTTCTCCTTTCCTTTTTCTCCTGCTCGGAAGAGTGTGGTAGTGCCACAGCCATTCATCAATGTGGTAAGGAGGTGTCCTACTCTTGCTATTCAATTCCATCGCCTCCTTCCACGGGTTCATTAAGGGCACAACTCAAAACTTTCTTCGTATTCACAAGCTGTTTTTTTCCCTTCCCCATAATCTCTCCGGCAAATTGACACATGGAATCCAGAGTTCCGCCGAGGCTTCCCAGACTCAAATGGGAAGAACTCTCTTCAACAAGCAACTACTTAGAAGTAAAACGATGCCCCCTTACCGCACCTTTTCAGTTTTTTTTCAACTTCTCCCGAGGTTATACCCGCCCGTAATGAGTGAAAACCTTCCACCATAAAGGATGCCCTACTGATGCTCCGTCGGGGTATTAATTATCACCAAGGGCTTCTGTTGGAGGCTTTGAAAACGATGTTTTGAAAAGCTGAAAGTTTGCTGTGCATTCCCTCCTCCGGCTCCTGGCTTCACATCGGTCTGTACAGTTTCACGAGCGATGGGATTCCCGAATCAACCAACTCAGATTTCGTTGATTGCATTTCTATCTCTCTGCATATCTCATCCGCACAATTCGTCGTTTCATAAGTCTTGAGTACTACTGTTCATTATTGTTAGTCTAAGGCCAATTATCGATGACCTGGAATCCATGTGGGTTGGAAAGTCACCTAATGAAATTAATCCCCACCCGTCGAAGATCGCATAAACTCGAAACAAATTACTTCGGCTGTGCCTACTTAGCAGTCAAGTAACTTCATTTTGTGGTTAGATTCGAAGCAGTTATCGGATTGCTGTAATTGGCTGTGTCCAGAATACTGAACATAATTTATATCTCTCCTTATTCTGCCGGCGGGACAAGAAATATTCCCAAGTTTTTCAAAAGCATGAAACAGTTGGACGTCAAAATTACCTACGTTTTTAAAAGACTGCCCAATGACCCCCTGAGATTGAACCTCCTCCTCAAAAATGCCTGTAGTACCATTCCTCAGAATACTAAACCTAAAATTTATTTTCATCATAGTTGTATTATCGCCAAAATAGTTTTATTTTATTTTATAGTGACTAGATTATATGCTCAATTTGTGAGAACTTTTAATTGAATATTTCTATTTTTGTAATTACTGGTCCTGATGAAAGGAGAGAAAATATCCTAACGGACCCTGCAGTATTTTTATTTTAGTTAATAAATAAATCAAATCAAATAAATGTATATATGCCTGATAATAAATAAAAAATGAATGAAAAAATAAAAAATTATAAATTAAATATAAAATATTTTATGAGGTATATATATAAATATACTTATTATTATAATATTAATAAATAGAAATAACGTATACTATACTGAACAGGAGTTTTGTAAAAATGATCGAAATGATTGTGCAAGCCTATTTTGGTTTAAGCGTTTCGAACTCTCCGAGCAGATGACCTGTGGTCCGTATTTATAATTGAATATTTTATACTCATATCTTCCATTCTATTTATTATACATACTACACTGAACATTTTAAAAAGTTTATTAAATTTACGACGTTCTGAATATAATTTTTAGTTATAATTTCATTGTTTTATTGAACCTCAAGGTACGAAAAACTGACCGAAAAAAATCTAGCCGCGTACTGGCTGAATGTGAAAAAATCATTGGTTCCTTTATAATCTTCTGATGTTTTGCAACGAATCATTGGAATTTGTATTATAGTGCCCTGATGAAATTTAAAGAGATAAGAATGAAGGCCAAACGCCGTTCAAAATCCGGAAAATTTCATTACTATTAGAATCGCTATTTTTTAAAGAATTTCACAATTTTTATCGATGTAGAGTGGAAAAATCTTGAATGAACGAAATGAGAAAATTTATTATTTCCAATTTTAGCACCTTGAATTTTATCAAATAAAGCCTGGGAGTTTGAGGTAATTTTTTGGTTTATTATTTTCAATAATGAACCTTTGGAATCGACCAAGAAAAAAAAATTTTAACACCCCCTCAAAATTTGATGGTTTACGTTTCAAGGTACGTAGAATCCAAAAATCGAATAAAAATT
The DNA here is from genome assembly GCA_009739505.2 of Apolygus lucorum. Taxonomy (NCBI): domain Eukaryota; kingdom Metazoa; phylum Arthropoda; class Insecta; order Hemiptera; family Miridae; genus Apolygus; species Apolygus lucorum. The sequence goes on from CM019167.2 coordinate 60,592,174, forward strand.
TGGCCGTCCGTCCGCCGTCCGCCGTAAGCGGCACTTTTGCCACTTAGCATCGACCGATTTTGATGAAATTTGGTATGTAGGCTCCATTTGGGGTCTAGTTGTGCCCCGAAGCTTTTGGTTGATGTAGGTCACTTCTAAGGGTTCCAAAATCAATTTTGAAATTTTGAAAACGCCCTAACTCAAAAAATTTTGATATAAAGGTATTGTTTTTCCTTCAATTTAAGATTCTATAGAATTTTTAGAATTTTTTGAGACCACGCGGAGCTCTGTAGGACAAACCGTTCGCTCCCTACGAAAATTTAAGGGTTTATATTGAAATATATATATATATATATATATATAAATCAAAACACGAGTGTGAATCGCAAAAGAGGCCTAATCTCCGTTCAAATTAGAGCTGACCAAAATGCGATCAATGGTTGGTAATTTTTATTTTTTTATTTTATTTTTTTATTTTTTTTTTTATTTTTTCTTCATATTGGATGGTTGGTGATTTTGTAGACGAGTAATCTATATAGAAAAATAATAAACCATTGTGTAATAATTTGCAGCGTTTTTCTATTCCAGAATTGTAATTATCTGAGATACCTACTCGTATATAGAAACGTGAATACAAAAAACAATCTTTAGTTTGTTCTTTTATTATGTACGTATTTCGTAGGTTCTAATACCGTGGTTTTTAGAAATACCAGTTTTTTTGTGCAAATTATGTGACTTCCAGGTTGTGCTTCCACGAGTGAGATCGGTAGTCTTGGGCTATCGATTTGGGGACCGAAATGATATTTTATTCGTCTTTTGATCAATACTGGCTAAGGGGTGAAGCTTCTTCCATCTCCTCGGATTGAAAGGTCTGGTCTTCCGAGAGCGGGATATTATTCACGAGGATGAGTGAGGTTTCGTGTATGGCTCTCTCATACTTCCCCTCCCATCAACTGCCGTTGCCCGCGGGCTTCAGGAATTTCCACCGACTGCAGTTGGTATGATGCCTGGGAAGTGATTGATTGGATGCAAGTTCAATTCAAATAACTAGGCATTGGATAGATTCGCGTCACAATATTCATTTATCAGTACTCACACGTGAATATTTAACTAATGATAGGATGGACCAATGTTCGCAATTTGGCATTTCAGGATCGTGATCGTATCACACTTTTATATAGATTTCTTATCTCATATTAGACAGTGTTCCTTTTAGATATCCTTGCCCATGGCTGCCTTAGGGAATTAGTCTTTAATCATCCAAATCATGCATCCTTATCAGGTTCGGTGTTGAAAATGCAATGAAAAATTCCTCTAGCGAATTGTGAAATGGGAGGAACCGTACAATGAGAGAACTTGTTTTTGGTTGACGGAGGACCACCGGTCGTCTTCAGGGTGCCCGATGTCCGCTCCCTTATCGATTTTTCGGGCAATGGCTTTCAACAGTTTTTCACGTCAGTTATCTCAATATCGCTTCACTTTGGGCAACTCTTCCTATGAAACTCCCCCCTCGCCCCTTCACCCGTCTCATTTCACATCGGTGTACAAACGATCTTTTGAAAAGGGCTTTTGAGAACACAACTGGTCTCTTCCTACCGTTGCCTGTCACCGCTACTCTACCCTTCCTTTCGGTACGCCATGAATTTTTCATCCGCTGAAATTTCTCTTGGCAGCTCGCCACTTACCAAACGCTACTCTTGACAGTCATGAACGCCTGAGATGCCCAACTTTATCACACGCCCAGACGAACTATTAGTGAGAAAACATTCATCAAACCGACGAGAGATATCTAACGATTAGAAGGTAATGAAATTGTCGAATTTACACAGGGTCTTCGATAATCCTTCTCTTCTTGTGAAATATTACAAACTAGATGGACAATTTTGAATTTTGGATATCAGAAATACACCATCATGGACAATGTGAATTAATTAGCACTTTCAGTCAACCCAATTCGACGTCTCTCAACAATGGGGTGTGAGCATGGGTCGGAAAAACTGTTCATTGTTATTTTTAATCTAAACTAGACCTCATTCTGCGAATTTTGACACCAACTGCGACCTTCTAGCGTGAGAAGTCCTTTTTCTACGATTTTTCAAAGTTTCGAATGTTTATGACGTCACAGTAGGCTGGGGGTCCCGCCCAGGCGGGAGGGGCGCGTGAAGTCATAAATATTCGAAACTTTGAAAAATCACAGAAAAAGATCTACTCATCCAAAAAGAGAACGGCTGGTGTCAAAATTCTCAGGATGAGGTTTACTTTCGATTAAAAATTTAAAAAAAAATCAGGCGCACCCCATTGCCGAAGGGATAAAATGTAAATTGAAAAATCAAATAGAGGTAGAATTATCTTGAGAGTTAAAAGAGAAGCAGGTCCTAAATACGTTGGAACCAGACGGCGCCCAGCAAACTGAGACAAGTCGGGGTCTATCCCACCGAAGAGAGTTTGGGACTATCCCAAATTTCGGGAATGACAACCCATAAGGCATATATCCAATTTTTGCAAATATATTTTCAAAAAATAAATTAATATTACGTAATGAATTACGCAATGAGCTAAGGCATTCGTCCCTATTTCGGTACCAAACTGATTTAATCCACTTTCTTTCAATCCGTATTCTGATAGCACAATAACCTTCTCGGACTGTCCAATTCCAGGCTTTTACGTAGATGATACAGTGAATCGGAAGGCCCTCGACAACCCAGGCGAGAACCACTCGGGAATTCATCACAAGCTGTAACTACGAGGTTGAATGGGAATAGGGGAACTAGGTAGGAAGTTTTGAGATGGAGATCGTCGTCCTTGGCGATCCCCAATAATGGGGCTCTTCCTCAATTCCGCCTAGTAGCGAGCACCTATTCGTAATAAGGTCCGCGGAAGTCGCGTCCCCAGGGATGCCTGGTTCTATTGTGATGAAAAAAAAAAAAAAGGTTTTCTGATAGAGTTCTGCAATACGACACGATAAAATATAGGTAGGAGTGAGAATAAAGGAGTAAAGTGCTAGTGGAATTAGTGTGGGGCAGGTAATTAGATGTAAAGAGGAAGTGGAGGGACGACGAAAGGAAATCGGACAATACCTGAACCGCCGCCCCTCCGCCCCTGGAGTGGAACTACGGCTACTGGGATCACTGGGCATTGGCCTCACGAGTTTCCGGGCAGTACTAAACAACATCATTTCCTTGCCTCTCTCTCGCTCTTCACCAAAGGAATGATCAGGGCTTCCACTTCCGGACTTCCCTTGTTTGTAGCTCTTTAAAATCCTGCCGAACCCCCGCGACCCCCTTCGGAAACCGGACATCGTCATACTTCGTGACGAACGAGATACCATCCGACTTCCTCTAACAATTACAGGCAGAAAAAAGTCGTCGGGAAGAATTTGAAAAAACACCCCCTCGGCACGGAAAAATTCCTGTTGAAAAACAAAAGAGAGGCGACTCTAACAGGAAAACGGTGGATCTAATGATTATCTTCGGAATCGCGTTTCGTGCTGAGGGCTCCCCGGTGGTCATTTGGCATGGGAAGGACGTAATGTTCGTCTAGCGAGTGATCCAGTTGGTAGATTGAGCTCCGCCACTTCCGCCAACTGTGGAATGAACTTCCTAAAACACCTGTGCTACTTCCATATACCACCTCGTACCCATCCACCACTTGATGCTAGACCTAATCTAAAGAAATGATTTCCAACTTTCCACTTTCTATCTATCATATTCCTTGATAACATCCACATAATATGTGGGTTGAAGACATTATCTTCAATATTGTAATGTAATAAATTATCCGCTAGAACTTAATGTTCTCTTCCTTTTTGGATTTCAAAGAATATTCAATTTGAGGTTAATTCCATGTTCAAAAATTTTCAGAGCTTAAAGTTTTAGGTCACAATAAAGTTGCTCTGAAATCGACATTTTCACATTTGAGGAATATTATAGTGGTAAACTACGTAGAAATTTGAATGTTACAAAAAGGTTACAGACAAAAATACTTTGTTGACTCCTAAGAGGAATAACGTTGTTGGTCAAAACTTTTTCTCATACTGGGGGAATTGGCGCTTTAAAGGGGTCTCAGTCGGTCGCCGTTCGTTCTTCGTTCCGGGTCAGTATTTCACGAAATTGAAGGCACAAAAACTTAAAAAGTTTTACCTAATTTTACCTAAATTTAAAATTTTAAAGGATGTTAGAAATTAGTTGGTGCACGGCCCTAGGGAGTTGAAAAACAGAAATATTGCCCCAAGAATCATCAAAATCGAACAGTAATTGCCTGAAAAAATGGGAAACCCCGTTAATTCAGTTATGTTTTTCCCATAAAATGTAGCTAAACTTGAAAATTTCAAGGATTTTAGAAATTCGTTAGTGCATGGGCCTTGGGAATTGAAAAACTGGAAGATTGTCGCTGGAATCATCATATGTAGATGATTATGTATGTTAAATATGTAGATATTGTATGTTTATAAATAAATATATTTTATTCAAAAAAGTCCGAGTCAAAAATAACGTACCTGCATTCTAACTTTTCGTGAAATTTACGGGGATATGAATGCATTTACAGCCACCATAGGATTTAATTTCGTTCGAACCACCCTACATCGTTACGATCTAAATTGACAATTTTGCCCACATTGGTGGCTCAAATTGTTTAGGAGTGTTTACGAGCTACTTAACGACGGGCTTCTGTGAATAAAAACGGCTGAACCAATGGTTGAGTTCGTAAGTCGTTTGAATCCTCAATTTCTGGTCATCGAAAGGCCAAAGTTTGATCAAAATTGTCCACTTGGGCCTCTAAGAATGACTGGCTCCAAGCGGTCACTGCAATATGTAGTTACAGCCATCGTCTAATTTTTGATTCTGCTAACTGCGATAAAACTTTGGTATTATAACCACATAAAATCAGAAGAAGTATTATGAAAAGAAAGCGTAACTTGGACTAATGCTATCTCTTTAACGTAACCCTTTAATTTGGTAATGAAGGCGAGACAGGTATGACGTGGCATTGCAGTGTGCAAAACATACTTTTGAATTCTATGAAAAATAGTGCAGCCATACGTGGAGATCAACTTTGATGTTTGTGTGACTGATGGATAATTCGTTAATGATTTCCAGAAACCCTGTGCCATCAACGCAACAGTTGTTTGAATGCAAACATAATTATCGTGGTGGTTTTGTCGAGAGCATACATATTATCTGCATAAACCACAACAGCGAACATTTTTTGTCTGATCTTGATATTTCACTCACCAGCTCGTTTTTCAGCCTCTCGTGAAGAGAAAATTCAAGACCTTCCTCAACGGCTAATCAAATTAAAACGAAAGCCCCACGGAACTAGTTTCAATTTCTCTTTTGTTTTATTTTGATTTATTCTTCTTTTTTTCTGCTTGATGGTTTGAAAAAAAAAGTATCTTTTAGGAAGTTACCGAGGGGTCGGCAGCGGTTTCAAGCCCTTTATTAATTTACTCGGCTTTCTACCTCCCTAAAGTCATAATCTAAAGATGAAAGACACGAAGGGTGGTGGGAGTGGGGGTTATTAACCCTCTAAGGCCCTCGCTGTACTTCCCGCAATTCTCGGAGCACTGCGATACCCAGATGAACAAGTATGTTCCTTAGTGCGATTTGCAGGGTTTTCTCTGAAATACAGAAGAAGTGGAGAGCACAGAAAATGACGTGGAGAAAAATCAACGAAGAAATGAGCTCGATACAAACTTTTCACGATATGAGAAAACCGCACAATTAAGCTAATCTTCTCATTGAGAAATGCTTACTACGAATGAGTTGGTGGTGTTGAATTCAATTAATACTTACTCTTTGAATTACCAAGATACACAAACGGAAGAATCATCACTACTGCTTGTGGGTAAGATCATCACTACACAAGTGGTGGAGTACGTGTTCTAGTGATAGGGAGAGCCGAGCTAGCCCTTCTTAGTTTTAGAGTAAAGTACCTACGAGTTCTAGTGAGATGACGACCGAGTTGATTTCATGCTCCTCTCCCTCTTCTAGGTCATAGATAATCTCCATGAGCTTTCAGAAAGTGAATTTAAGGGAGCATGTCAGTAGTGAGGATTCTACCAGACTCCATTCTACCAATCACTGGATACGTTCGGTTTCGTTGACGATAAAACAATATTATACTCATTCATGCCGTCTTATCAAATTAAGGTGTTTGAAAATCATAAAAAATGGAATAGCCATGCGAGTGAAAAGAGGTTGTGATGTTTCAGAATTGAGAGTTCACAGTAAAATCGTCTGAAGGTGTTGAGACTCGAGAAAACGAGTTCGTCTCCAGCTTCTGGCGGGCCTAGTAAGTCACAAAACCCCTCCTTCATTCGGTTGTTCAATTGGACCGTCGACGGATAGCACTCTTCTTAATTAATAGTTTGGGTCTCAAGAACGGGCGGCTTGTAAGGATTACAAACTACAAGGGGTAAGGGAGGGGTGAGCTTGCCAGGAGGAGCTAAGGAATTGTTCCTATCAGTACCTCATTCTCGCTAAGATGCACAGAGCTTGCTAATGAGAAGTGAGTGAAGGGACGCTCCCGAGTGTGAAAGAATGAGAAAGAGAAATGCTAGCCTAGGGCATTTCCTTGTGCCGCCTCCCACACCCACAACCCTCACATCTGCACATCTTCGCCTCTTTCCATCTTGTCTCTGCTCCCTCGTTCGCTATTAAGCAGTTTACCTCTCTATTAGATGAAAGTGTACAGACGAAATAAGAACTCAGTTGAAGCCTTCTTTACCCAACACTTCTACCCCGATTATTCATTCCTCACTCAGCTAAATCGTTATCACACCAACATTCCTACCTACAATCACAAAGTCCTATCCAAAGTCAGTTTGGGTCGAAACGTAAAGTGTTTGAAGAATTGTCGTAATTTAGGTCGCTCTTTCCTACATTTTCCTTTATCTTCACTATTCAAAATCCAAAACACAGTTTTCCTATTTAAACACTCATTATCATATCCAATACTACGATTGGTATTTTAATTGCGCCATGCTACCAAGGAATGTTTAATCTAGTCAGAAGAGAAAACTTGTGCGAGAAAACTCCAAATTCGCTGAAATCGGAAACCATGAGCGTGAAAATCCAACCATTGAGTACAAAAAGAATGTTGAAAATGCTGCAAAATAACGTAAATGGGTCAAAGAAAAATGATATGAATGAAAAATAATATTATTGATGTTCCTAGATTGGGTCTTTGTTAACGATTTCGATCTTTTACAATTTATAATAAATTAGGTTTTTGTTTTCTCAGCTTTTAATGGAGGTCAGCTCTACTTAAGTGTTTGATTGTCATAACTGATGGGTTGATCCGGGTCGGTGAATTTGCAGTGATTCTACTGAGATCGCAGGAGACCGGGAAGCTTCATCAGTGACACTTTCACTGCCTCCGCACCACCGCTCAAAAGATACAAATTGCTCTTGGACCAACTTAAATCTCCTGGCATACCGGACCTGAGAAGTTGAGCGGGGTAAGAGAAGGACCCTCTCAAGTTAATTTAAATTGATTTCGATCTAAAGTTGAAACTTGAATGACCCGAGGGGCAATCACGGGGGCTGAGCCCGGAAGGAGTTCCTTCTTTGAGGCAGGACATCCCCTCCTGTAACAGTCGAGTTACCTCCCTGTTCATTAAAGTAGGGAGAAGGAAGGAGATAAGTACAAGAGATGTTCGTCCGGCATTCCGAAGCGCCTACCCGGGGTGCCAATGAGAACGCTAATTTGTTTTTGCAGTTAACTCGAGAATTTTCCATCAATCACAGTTTTAACCCTTGGATAGCCTTACATTCGAAAGATTTATCACGCCACTCAAAACGGAATCAGAATATATTGGCTCGTGCAGGTTTTAAATGAGGTACCTATTTATTTACTTAAATAAGGTTAATCCCGATTGGCCTGGAAATATATTCTAGGAAACATTCTCGATTCTAGTTATGTATCGGATTGATATATAAATGCCTGCTGGTATAAGGAGAGACGTTTATGAAGATGATACGATTGTCCTCCAACAGAAAGGTATCAGGAAGAATAGTTGGTAAATGAAAAAATATATTTGTCACAGCTGGACATCATGTAACAACCTGTTACGTCACCGACAAGAAGGATTTTCGTCTGAGCTGCCCACGCTTGAGTTTATTAATCTGAGAGTTGCGAGGGTTGAACCCCATATAATGCTGCTACCTGGAATCGAACAAACGACGCAAAAATCCCACCTCACTCTCCATTGTAGAACGAAACGAAGAGTAAGTGACGTAACAAGGGAGAATATTAATCATAACAACACCCACAACTTGGATCTTACAACAGCTTCTTCTTACGAACTAATATATAACATCAGATGATCTGAAAAACGCTGTAAATTATTACACAGTGGTTTATTATTTTTCTATATAGATCAATCGTCTACAAAATCACCAACCATCCAATATGAAGAAAAAAGAAAAAAAAATCAAAAATAAAAAATAAAAATCACCAACTATTGATCGCATTTTGGTCAGCTCTAATTTGAACGGAGATTAGGCCTCTTTTGCGATTCACACTCGTGTTTTGATTTATTTATATATATATATATATATATATCAATATAAACCCTTAAATTTTCGTAGGGAGCGAACGGTTTGTCCAACAGAGCTCCGCGTGGTCTCAAAAAATTCTAAAAATTCTATAGAATCTTAAATTAAAGGAAAAACAATATCTTTATATCGAAATTTTTTGAGTTAGGGCGTTTTCATAATTTCAAAATTGATTTTGGAACCCTTAGAAGTGACCTACATCAACCAAAAGCTTCGGGGCACAACTAGACCCCAAATGGAGCCTACATACCAAATTTCATCAAAATCGGTCAATGCTAAGAGGCAAAAGTGCCGCGTACGGCGGACGGCGGACGGACGGCCAAATTTTTATTCGATTTTTGGATTCTACGTACCTTGAAACGTAAACCATCAAATTTTGAGGGGGTGTTAAAAAAAATTTTTTCTTGGCCGATTCCTAAGGTTCATTATTGAAAAGAAACCAAAACCAGGGAAAATAACGTAGAAGAGGTAGAGATTGTGGGAGATTCTTCATTAGACCAGATCGCTCTAAAGCATACGTTTCAGAAAGTTTTGAGCAACAAATATTTACAAAATCGTCCAAATTACTGGATGAGAGGTATCAATTATTGGAGATGATCAAAATTCGAAAAACTCTTGTGCCTACCGATCCGTTTCTGAGTACAAAACGAATCACTGTATGCATTCTACAATAGTTTATTGTTGCGCAAATTTTAAACCAATTACTTCATATTCTTGAAACACAATATTAGTCAATTTGGAGTGTGGTTGGGCTGGCCTATCGGATATTTCAACAACATACCAGCTCATTGATTGAGATCAATGACAGCTGATAATGGCGAGATCAGTCAAGATGATCTTGATCTTGATATCTTACAGTATGATTACACGAAGCCTTCCATTACTCATAAGTAACGGTTTGGGAAATGTGTCTTCTCCGGAATGATAAATCACGAAAAAGTCGGGAAATTTCGGAATTTTGTTTCTGTTGCAGCCCTTTATCAATATTTGAGCCCTTCGTAACAAGAATAGGTACCTTTGAATTCGTACATAAAGGTGATATTAAGCTTAAAATTAATGGTTTTGGTCAATTTGTGTTGTGTTGCTAATCGTGATATGAATTCGAAATGCAGAGACGGTGGCGATGAAACTCCTGGGTTGAAAGGAGAGTCAATCGATTAAGAATCGGAGGTGAAACAGTTTTAAATCAACAGGGGGCAAAAACCCGGTATCACGTAGGGGGGAAAAAGGCAACGCAATTAACGAAACTAAGGAGTCTATTATTCAACCTTTGGCGTGATCAGAAAACTTGGCATTCGGAATCGATTTCAAGTTTCCTGCTTTCCCTAAGCTTCTACTTTTGTAGCCGACCCTTCGGTGCTGAGGGGTAGCCAATAAGAGGAAACTCCCCTCCGGTACTTAACCTCGACAGTTTATAAACGGGGCCAATGATTAGCCCTCTTCAAATCCGTTTCCTAGTTTTTCTTCTTCCAACCGAAGGAATTTCCATTCACTGGTGTTCTCAAGAAGCAGTGGTTCTTCTGAAGTAGTAAGTTGTCCTTGTATATGAGTTTGCTTCACGTAATATTTCACACTCGCTTTGATATCAAAGGTAGAGGCAATGAATCCGTAGGCACCTGTCAGTCGTAATAGAAAAGACGGCAAGATTCGCGAGACGGGACGATAGAAACCGAGTCTTGATGAGAGACGAACGTGAAGTTGTAAATGGGAGACTAGACGTTAACGTTACTGCACGAAATCGTAGGTATTGTCCGGCAGTTCTCCCCATTTCGCCTGCACTATTATTCAAATCATATTTCCGCGGCTTGCCCGTCTGCCGCCCTTCAATTCAAAGACGGCTCGCGATTGCAAGGGCCGCTTCAGTCGGCAAATGCACAACTCAACTTGGGTTGACATGGGACGTCATTACTCCATGTGAAATAAGCTGCTATCTACCGGCAAAAGTTTCGTTTTCAATCGGAGCAACGGACTATTGCCGGACTTTGATTCAATGTGCGGCCTATCCAAGCTTCCGCTAGGCCTCCCTCGCCCCAGGGCTGTATGTGCATCTCGGAACCCCTCGCATATCTGACAATGTCCTCTGCGGGTGCACAAACCCTCATTATTATAGTCCCAGATGGTTGCCAAATGAATCCCTTACCACACAGTTGGCTTTACAGGTAAACTCTTCTAGTCTTCACTTTAACGTAATTCGTTCAATAAGATTAGTGGTTTGTAGTCGACTGCATCTGTCGATTGCATTTTGATGAGTTTCTGTATGGTTCGTCTGCATTTCATTGGTCTATCATGTATAATGATAAGGATGCCTGAGTAAATAAAGAATGTGATTTGTATTTGAAATCGTTATCGTCTCTAAATTCTCATAGTCCGATTCAACAACTACATTCAATTATATAATTTATAAGTGGACGTATTGGGGCTAATTACCGGTGAGTAAACTTGATGGGGAAATGAGTGAAGGAAGAATCAAATCTGATAAGTTCATTTGATTATGTACTTTGCTGAATCAGAGAAAAATTCATCTGACGTTGATTCATCTTCGGTAGGTAGGTAGAACCCACAGAGTTGATTCTATCGATCAATATTATGGGTAGGTAACAATTACTGGGGGAGACAGGATACGGAAACATTTAGATGGTAATTGTGTGAAGGTGCTTGATGGGAAGGTGATTGTCAGGAAGTGAGTACAAAAGAGAAGAATAAGCTGAGGAACAGGGTGGTTCCAGAATCACAATGGCTGAAGGCTTTTCCCCGCCATTTCCTAAAGATCCCCTCTCCTCTGGAGATGTACCAGGGACAGCAGGTAGGTCAGACTGTCCGTCCGATTCGAGAGGATGCAATCAACCTACATTCTGAGAGGCACCTCCCACATCCTGCGGGACGCCCTGGACTGGAGTGGGGAGATGGACCGTGGGCCCCAGAGTGGGGACCTGGTAGCTCCCTCCAACCTACCTGGGCAGCCGCTGCTCCTCTTCAAGTTTGCCTCCATCTTCGAGGAATGTGAAGAATCAGGCCAAAACACAAGAGCGATTGCGATGATCGAATACTTCAATCAAATGTGATCAAAATATAATTTCACTTCACAAAAAACATTTTAGCTGATAATAATTCTTCAAAACGACACTTCAATTAAGATTCCTATAGAATTACTATAAACTCTGTGATTTTTTTTGTTACATAGTTAATTAACGACTTTTAACTATCATGTAAATCGCATGTACATGTACATCGCATCACTTCACAAAACATCCATTTCCTCTGTATAAGAGTGATGTCCCTAACGATTTTACGGTTTTTTTCGAACGCCAAAAGATGCATTTTATTGCACCTCTTGATATCCATAAAAATGTACCTACTAGCGTCGAACGGATGCTTGTCGCGTTCTAAAGAGCTGTTGAGTTATACTGTCGTGAATTATCAACGTATCAACGAGAGGCAGCCCTACAGACCTAGAATTATCAATTTGGAAAAGACTGAAAAACGTGAAAGACGAGAACGAACCCAAAATATGGGTGACGTGCCCACATTAGCTTCCACCCAGTCGTTTCCAGCATTAAGAAACCATAGGTTGATTATCAATTCGACGGCTGGACTAAGAATGAAATAACCACTGCCCAACAAGACTTTCTCGACAGAACTCTGGCAGACGAATCGATATGACTTTTTCAGTAAGCGTTGTGATCAAGGTTTTCATTTCCTTGTCCCACAAGACTTCTCCGGAGAGCACTAGGACGGACCGTTGAAAAAAACATAAGGCGTAACCTACTTGGAATTGACAGTGTGGTTGACGGCGATCAATAATGCATACGGGCTTTAAGTACACATAAGGATATTCCATTGAAAACGTTCAGTAACGGAGAAAACTCACTGGCGGCAAGTGGGGAAATATGAATGAATGATGGGCAGAAGAGATCAAGAAAACTGAGGTGAGTATGTCTCAATCGATGTGAAAAAAGAAACAAAATACCCGTCGAAGTTGCATAATTAACCGAAAAACAGGTTCTTTTCCGGACGAGGACGACAATGAATCGTTAAGAATTTACATACAACACGAGTGTGAAGAATCTAGAACCTCGGAGTGATTTGTTATTGATAAAATCGTCATTTTCTTACTGAGTTTGGGTAAAGAGGGGAAAATCACGAATAAATAAAATTCTTACGAAGACGTCACGCAAAACTAATTTATTGAAAGGAGGCGACGACGTTCTTGTAGGCACACTCACGTGTGTTTGTCCAGAAAAAGAGATCATTTGGAGAAAAACGTCAAGCCAGGAGTGATACATTACGGAAACTCCGTAACTAGCAATTGGCATCTTTGGTACAGTTATTACCTACTTACCACCAGCATCATGCCATTTCGTATACGTCCTGTACGTAAGAACCTAGTATGCACCGATTGCAAACTTTCAAACTTTCCATGGAAACTGTTGAAAATTGTCCTTTGTCAATTTGTTTTGAAACATTCTAAAAAGGTTTCTTAAAATTATGATAATGATGTTATATAAATAAAAATTGATGTTATGAAATAAGAACACTTCATAATTGATGTGAATAAATCGTTGATAATTTTTGTTGTACTCATTCAACATTTATTTTAAACGTGAGGCAATCCAGAATCTGGAAAATCCAAAATGTAGAAAATAACACAAAAGAAAGGATGAGTTCGATGGCAAAAATTCTCGGACAAATCAGCAATCACATTTTTGAAATATCAATATTGGTTTAATACGTTTTTCGAGGCCTTAGTAGCATCATCTTTAACAGGGAATCAGCGTGAAATTCCCCGTACGAATGGCTCATCATAAATGAAGTAAGTTAAGTAAACAACCATTTCAGGTTGGATTTTCGTCCGACTGCCATTCCTGGCGTCGCGGAAGTCCTCAGCTGTCTTCCAAAGGGAAGATCAGATGCTCATCATAAATATAAAATATACTAAACCTGGTTCCTGGTTAAAACATACTCGTACCTTAATTGAAAATTCGCACATCAACTCGTGTTTCAAGACTGGAAATTCTTTCGGTTGATTTTGTATCACAGATTCTATTCACAATGGTCCACGTCCATGAATATGTTATATCTAAATATTTATAAAATCAATCACAATTTCAATTTTTTCTTATTTGTCAAATTAGATGTTTATTGTAATTTGATTACTCAAAAACTGTTCAAGCCTTTCTTTGTTTTGGGTTTTGATTATGGTCACAGTTAAGAATAAGAAACGACCACGAGCGTTGGAACTGAACTTTTTTCCTGTGCCTGCATTCCATCTAAAGTCATATGCACAACATGAAAGTTTCTGACATCAAGAAATGAATAATCAGAGAGATAGAAGGTGGGTACTATGAATAATTGGAGATTGTTTAGATATGTTCTCCGATTAATCGGAGCGACTTCCATCTGCCAAGAAACTGAAAATAATGGCTTTTTGCTACCTTTTTTCTCCCCTTTTGGGAGGGAGCAAGCCTTCAGTCACTCAGACCATATTTAATATATTGTGACTGAACTCCCCATTCACTTAAGTCCCCGTTTGAAGACCTCTTCTTTCACAAAGTGAAGGAATTTTTCGGGCGTTTCCCGAGCAATTCGGCCCTTACCAAAATGCCGGAATCTGGTAAATGCTACAGCAGAGCACCCAAGAGTACCTATGTGTTCTGCTGTCTCGACTCCTAAGCCGAAGCTAAGTCGGCATTCAACTGTCCTGGCCTGGCCCATATTGTTGAGATGGTATCTCAAGGAACAGTGTCTAGTGAGGAGGCCTATTACAGTTCTTTCCTCCTCAGTGACAGCAGAGATTTACCTGTTGGTACGGTGTTTGCTTCACGAACAGTTGTTAGGTAAATTGTCATAATAAAATTGTATGTCTCGGGATTATGATTACTAAATCCATTTTCGGTATGGTTTTTCCACACCTGATATTTGTTGAAATTATTGAATTCAATTCCGATTCGAAGTTTTTGCGGAAATGTTTTGTATTTTCTTGTAGACTTAATTTTGAAAGATACTAATCATGAAAGTGTAAAGTGTCGTCTTGTTTCGATTCGTGATTAGAAATTTCACAATTATATATGGAGTTTCATAAATATTGTATTAGGTCGCCGTGCAATCAATTCTAATTTGAAATGGTGAAGTGTTTTGATTTTATGACACTGAAATGAGATATACAATAATAGGAAGTGTTTCGGATGAAATACTGAATTTCTACAACAAGATCGCGAACCTGAAAACCTTTTCAAAACTACCGTCCAACCGAATCGATCGTTATTCGCCCTAAAATGTAATCCGTATTTTCCTCCCCGATTTGGCAAAAAAATGACGACGTCCGTATTAATACGCAAGCAAGCGAAGCTTTTTGTGGTCCTCATGCATATTGGATGGATATTTCATACGTGATATTGTAACAAAATCAACATCAGCCGATGTGAAAAAAATAAGTCAATCCAATTCCAGGAAGGATAATTAAATTTCGCACCATTCTATCGTTCACAACCATGGAAATCTAACTAAAACACGAACGTTACGTGGGTACCTATGAAGTAATAATTTACTTAGCCAAGAGAAATTAAAATACAACACAGATGTGAGTTCAAAGAGACATTTTGAATTTTGTCTCGATAGGGTAGGAGGTAGGTATGCGATTGGTCAGAATTTTGCCATTTCGGTCCCAAATTCACATTAATTTCATGAAATAATCACAACAACCAATATCTATGTTCACATTTTGTTTAGTTTTGCTGTAAAACGCGCGGAGAGATGAATTGATGGTGCAGGGTTTACACCTAACTCCTCACAAATTTTCCCACATGTAGCCAATATTTTACATGATACCTAAGTACTGTTGTTTGTCTTTCACGTTGATATTTATATTTATGTTGATATTGATCGATACTATTGATCTCACTTGACTGTGATCTGAAATTACGCAAGTTCGTGTACAACGCAGGAACAGTCCAACCTTATCCCATTAAAGGAAAAGTTTTTTGGTTTTTAAAAATATTTCAACGATAAGTCTTATAAAACACTTTGAGCATTTGTTCTCCATTCGATATTTAGCAATAGCGATCTAGTAGAAATTTAGAATTATAGTCCATCATAGCCCAAGTGCCTATCGCTGTTTACGCATTTTACGTCAAAATTAAGGTATCTACGTAGAGATATGATTTTAGGATACAGTAACAGTTAATTTAAGTGTTGTGGAGACACTGAATTTCTCAGAAATTTCAATTTTAGGAATTTTTTTCTGCACCAAAACTTGGTTCTTTTCTCAGTCCTCTTGAATTTCCCACAGATGGGATTTTCCTCCAAGAAGTGGAAACCCTTGAATGCGAAATTTCTCTCAGGAATTTTCTGGAAAGCTCCTTCTGAGATATGATTGAGTATGATAAATAAAATCCAACGCCGCTTCGCTCATTCAACGAACTTGCTCAGAATATGAACAAGACTTCGATGAAGATGAATAACGTGCAAAGATTTCGCGGCAGTGGGGGTGTGCCATGCTGAAAAGTGAAAGCGGCTTCATTGAATTCACGTCGCAAATGGAAAATGAGACAGAAACCGACATCTCTGACTTTCAACAATCATAAAACCCTCCGAAAGGCAGCCAACGACCAGGACTTTGGGGAAATTTCGGTGGAAAAGTGAATGCGGTCTTTTGAAAACTCCCTGACACTCAGATAAGGCGAGGGCAATTTACACCCTAAAAAGTGATTGTTTTGAGGCAAGAAGGTGTTGACAAGGTTTGGTATCTCTTGGACGCTCCCCCTTCACCGGGTGATATGAACATTGTGCCTCTGGCTTACCTCAAGAATATCGAAAGGACCCGCCCGCCCCGAGGTAAATTTAGAATAGTCTTCCATTGTTGAAGACGACCAACAAAAGCTACGGTCAGGAGGTAGCTGGAAGGCGGCGAGGAAGTGGTGGCGGCATTCTTACGGGTGAAACTTCATGTTCTCCGGTTGACTTCGGAATATTTGCGATAACGAGTGGAAACACAAAGAAGGTATGAAGCCTCGCTTACCATACACTTCGTCAAGTGTACAGCGAGAAGGGTTGATGAAGATAACCAACCAAATGAATCAGGCTGAGACTTGAGTGTGATTTCACAGTTTTGAAAGTTGAGAAACCCGGAAGAGATTCCATTATCAAATGTCGTTGACAAGATGTGAAAACATGAAATCTCCCCCAACTAGTATGTTTATTAGCCTGCACTTATTGTACTATCCAGTGCCTATAATATAGAGAACTAAGTGCTGAGTCAGTGTTGTCTCAATAGATAGTGGTTCAAAATGCTCAATATTTCCAAAATTTGGTCACAAAATTTGGTCACCCTGAACATTTTAGAACGAAATCATCCTGTCTTTCACCAATTGATATTTTCCACCATTTTGGACACATTAAACTGTTTCTAAGTTCAGTACCATCAATCAATAAGTTTTTGAATGCTGAATCTAAATCTGAACTCCGTTTTTTCCGGCCACCTCCACATTTTCGAAATATTGGAAAATTTTCGTTTCTTCCGTCTCTTTCAGTTTAAAAAATTACAGATGATCGTATAGATTCTGAAAAGTCGCCAATATTTCAACAATTTGGACGTGATCGGAGAAAACGGAAGCCAGATTCGGATTCAGCACCTCAAAAAACTTGTTTCTTGTGTACCTGTGTAACGCTTCATCTAACCATACACCTATGAATAAATGAATTCATAAATTTCCGACCAATTTTCCATTTTTTCAATTTGTGAACTCATCTCTTGCTGACTTGATTTTTTTTCCTAAAATTTCCTACTCCGAAAATAAGTAGAAGAAAAATATGTCTATCAATCGACGTAAGTAAAATTTATGAGCTCTGAGATGTCAAAAAATTGGAGTTCTGAAAGAATTTGTTAATCAAGTAATGAAGAGGGAATTGAGGCCACACCTCTAGTTGACATGTATTGCTTATGTTACATATCTAGGCTACCAAGAAAACAGTATATCTTGAAGGAAAATTTGTTTTACACAAATTTGAAAAATGTTTCCGCATTTCAAATCATATTTCGTTTTGAACAAATTTGGTTCCGTGTCCTTAAACTAGCAAATAAATAACTTCTGCGGTATTTCCCCATAGGTAGGTACCAAAGCGAATGGGATGAAGGAGTATTTTAATGTGGATTCTTACAAAGACTGATTCATGACAAGAGGTATGCATTTTGATTGGGAGATTCTCTTATTACATTACCCTCTTCACTCAACGTTGAGCGTGTAGGGGAGGTTAGGATTTTTTTCTCCGATTTGATGACATTGTTAGGAACGGTCGAAGCCAGGGAGACAAATAATCAATTTCACTAAGGAAAAATTCAGGCGCCGATTGAAGAACGATCGGGAGGGAGATGCCATAATGCGCGGTGGAGAGTGTTGACGTGTCATTCAAGTTGGTGAGATCTCCGAGGTTGACATTCAAGATTCCATTGAAAAGCACTTCCCGTTGGAGAGCGGGGATGTTGGGAACTTCTTGAAAGATGAAGTTCTCATTATGCCGGGGTTCAGGTCTGCCGCCACACAAAGCGGACTCAACTTTTCTCGTTTCACCCCCCCCCCCCCCCCCGACCTGGGCTGAAGCGTTCTGGCTATTATCAGAAAATAGGTAGGTAGCTAGTTTCCACCCTTTCATTCCGTCATGTTGGTTTGTAAGGTACGACACAAAGTTTCTCTCACAGCGTAAATATATTGATATATTCCAACTGATCCGGGTTCATTAACTCGGGATTTGAAAAGAAAGACACGACTGAAGGAAACATGAGTCGAAGTGATTCTCCAGAACGGGAGCATGTGGTTATGCAAAAATGCAAGTATACTTCCTGCTATATTTATGTACTAAGAAGCCTTTCATGACTCCCACCCTTGAAATTTAACGTGATTTTACTGCTAAAAATATTAATACATGACTGTAAATTGAAACTTACATGTTGACCTATGAACTGCCTAGGCACCAGCCTGATTTCAAATTTGCTTACCGAATTGAGCTGTTTATCGCGCTGTAATGGTACATAATTAGTCAATACGTCGGTCACCTACTCACCACGGTTATTACCTGGTAATGAGATGTTGAACACCATTGGATCCCGTTTGATCCATCGCCGGTCATATTAGTTTTGTTTACCTCTCCTAACGAAGCATTACGATAGATCCAGCGTCTGCATTAGCGAGACCCAACGTGGCATTCAACAGGTATTAGTGAGTTTGGGTTGGGATAATTGTTATAATAACATAAGATGAGTGAATAATGCTACAATACTTTGTACTAATAGTACTACTTTCCTGGATTATGAGAGTATGTAATTATTGTTGTTTAGAACGGTTGGATTAATACCAATTCTATAATGTAGGGTAGGTAGGGGAAGTTCCCGCGAATTCAAATTTATCCCATTCAAAATGATAAGCCAGTGCGACATAAATAAACTGTTAGAACCTTTCCGTTTATTTTTTTCTTGTTTGTTAGAAACTTGGTAACGATCCCCGAAAATCTTCCACTACTGGGAAAGTACCATGGAAGTATTTTGTAATAAATTAGTACGCCTTACTACGAAAGGTGCGGGAACTTCCTCCCATCTACTCCACTGTATATTCAGTACTCCAGTGTTTTAGCGCAATTCCCCTATTTCCCCACACACTCATGTAAGCAATCCAATAACGTGTCCCATTTGCATTAGATTCCTATGTAATTACTTTCATCTTGTGGAAGTATATGAATGGGCAGGGAATAATAATTGATTGATGAAGGAAACTAACCCAGGATTGTATTGTGGTATTGAGGAGCAAAGCCAACTATCTATTTACAGTAAGTAAGAAAAGATTTCCCTTGAGTGTTGCTAGCTGTTCATCTTGGGTCAGTATGAAAAAGAAGCAAATGGTGGACACAATCGATTAAAAGCTAACCACGTTCTTGAGTGTTGGTAGTGACTGTTGAATGTGCGTAGCACGACGATCTTGCACGTACGCACAGTCTGTTCCAGTTTTCAGCCTTCGATATTCAGCTGATGAAACAAGTAGATCAACACTCCAGACTCAAAGAGTGACGAGGACACGAGCGAAACAAAGCAGTTTGACGCAAGAAATTCATTCACACGTCCAATTTCGGTTCAATTATTCGACAAATCAAACATCAATGGAAAGGAATATTTACACAATAGACTCTTCCCAGGTTGCAGGCTAATGAGAAAGAGATCACGCCATGGCGATGTCGTGGACAAATGTATAACCCAATTGATTTCTTACCTACTTCCACAAGTAAGTACAATAAAATTATCGCAGTCACTAGATTTGATAATTCAACTTATTGACGCATTTGGTTTTTATCGATCATCATAATTGAAAAGCACTGTACTCCCAATGTTGTAAACTATTGCATAGACGACAGACACATTTAGATTTTGGTTTATTATTTTCAATAATGAACCTTTGGAATCGACCAGGAAAACATTTTTGTTAACACCCCCTCAAAATTTGATAGTTTACGTTTCAAGGTACGTAGAATCCAAAAATCGAATAAAAATTTGGCCGTCCGTCCGCCTTACGCCGTACGCGGGACTTTTGCCACTTAGCATTGACCGATTTTGATGAAATTTGGTATGTATGCTCCATTTGGGGTCTAGTTGTGCCCCGAAGATTTTGGTTGATGTAGGTCACTTCTAAGGTCTTCAAAATCAATTTTGAAATTTTGAAAAAGCCCTAACTCAAAAAATTTTGATATAAAGGTATTGTTTTTCCTTCAATTTAAGATTCTATGGAATTTTTAGAATTTCTTGAGACCACCCGGAGCTCTGTAAGACAAACCGTTCGCTCACTACGAGAATTTGAAGTTTGGAGTACGATAAATCAGAAACACGAGTGTGAATCGCCAAAGAGGCCTAATCTCCGTTCAAATTAAAGCTGACCGAAATGCGATCGATGTTTTTCTTCATGTTGGATGGTTGGTGGCTTTACAGACGAGTGATCTATATAGAAAAATAAAAAATAATAAACCATTGTGTAATAATTTGCAGCGTTTTTGAGAAGGGTTGATGCCAAGACTGGCTACTGAAGTTGCAGTAGGGCTTTAAAATTGAAAATTTGCAAAAAAATTCGGTGGAATTGTTAGGGCTGGGGTCAAGAAGGTCCAAAATGAATTTTCTAACCTACAGATTGATTGTAAATTTCTTGCTGCAGGTACTCATAATTTCCTCAATTATGAAAGAGACTGAGGGGGGGGGGGGGGGGTGTGACCCATATTTAAAAAATTAAGAACAATAAAAATTAGTTATGCCTTTAATTTATCAATTGTCAACACCACTTAATACAGTACCTTGTCAATTTTTCAAAGATTTCTCAATTACTTAGTAGTGACGTCATTGCACAGTCGTTCGATAAATCCAATTCGAACAGGGATGGAATGAAAAAACGATAGAATCGGGAGCGAAAATTGTGTTGACCATAGGTATTCATGTAGTACTAAACAACAAAAATTTTCAGGAATAATTGTTTTGTAAATATTGCAGCAATGATATTGGCTTACCTTAAATTCGCAATTATGAGAAGGGTTGTGGCATCGGCTGGTTTTGGAACTATCAGTCAACTCCGCGAACTGCCCCTTCTGTGGATCAAACAGAAAACAAAACAATCCTTTAGATCCGTCACTTGAACTGGATGAAGAGGTAAGAATGGGGAATAGATAACGATTTACACAAGGAAGGAGGGACGGAGATACTGAAGAAGATGATACCAGGACAAGATAGACGTGACAGGGGCGTCGCATCCTCAGATAGACAAGGAGCATCAGAGATAACGGGTTTCCTTCGGTAAGTCCGTTGAGGAAGATGTTGGAATATTTCGGACTCCAAGAAACATCGAAATTCCGTATCAGTAGTTCGAGAATCCTTATTAATAATTAGGGCACAGGTAATCGATGCAGAAGGGACTTTTTCTAGAGTAAGGAAGAACTTGATCGGAATTTTTGTTTGGTTCAACAGATCCATGATCCAAAAATGCAGAACTCAATAACGGGGGATAATCAGAATGAGAGATGTGGATCGTAGAATTCCCAAGGCCAATTTTTATTTAAAAATTGTTTAACGCTTCCAATGTATTAATTTCTACAAAAGTTCTGCTTTGTTGCCGTACATTTTCAGTGCTTTCCATCTAGGAGTATAATGACCAGACAAGAGTGTCTTCAGTGCTTTTATATGGAATAAGTAACAACGTGTGGACTCAACTTAGTTGTTATATAAAAACTGGTTCCTATATGAAGAGCAACCTATTTTGGTTCCTAAATTTATCATGGGAAATATTTGAAAATATCAGAGGTTCTTATATTGACCACCTCTTGTGGTGATGGTGGCTCTCATTTCCGTCTGCGAGATATTCCAGTGGGTAATCAAGTAAAAGTAGAAGTAAGAGTAAAGTAAACAACCATTTCAGGTTGGATTTTCGTCCGACTACCATTCCTGGCGTCGCGGACGTCATCAGCTGTCTTCCAAAGGGAAGATCAGAATTCGTTCTGATGATTTCGCTCATGGCTTCCCATTGGCCTCACCGCCCTGGGTTAGGACGAGGGGGAACTGCGACCGACTTGCCCGAAAATATGCTCCCGAGGCGACCCTCGAACTCAAGGCCCCTGCAACCGGTCCGATTCTCGCCTCCAGAGACACATGCCGATTGCTCGGCCACAGCTGATCACCGGGTAATCAAGTACAACTAAGTACGACAGATAAGAGACTTAACTAGCCATCAGCATTACAATTTTCTGATATCAAAACTGTGAGATTGAGTTGGGCGATTTGATGCAAAACGCGAGGGGCACCTATATTAAATGCGTGAGATCCACACCTTCCAAATGGACGGTCTCCAAAGGCAAGCTGAATCCTTCTTCTTTTCCTTTCTTCAAGGCAGAATCAGCCTACTCAAGATTTGTTTCAGATTTCCACGATTGGGATCCTTCTTATCTCTTCAATTTTTTCTTATAGGCACATCCAACTGTGCAGCAACTTGATTTCAAGTTTTGCTATTAAAAACTCGAGCTCAACTCGACTAGACTAGACTAAACACGATCAAGGGCGAGTCCGACCAACATGATGGTCCATTTGAGTTACAAATACCCAATAACGGTAGGAGATGCTTTCATTCAAATGTTGGTTGACAGGTCCTCAGATTGTGAAATTGATAGTTTTATGTGGCACACCCTGATAGTTTTATGTAGCACACCCCAATCTCCACCACGAGGAGAGGGCGTGACTTCGATTACAGTCTATTTTGAAGTCGTATAGACAGCATAGGAATTCAGAAAAGGCTATATACCTATTTTTGAACACTCACTCCTTGAAAGTTGGTCATAAGTCATTCTCATAATCGTGGGTCACAGAATCGCCACTACACTCATCGAATGTTCCTGAGGAACATTCGAGGTCACGATAAGGGTGACGTCACCAATCATAGAAATGCTTGAGACATCATTTGCAGGTTAACTCATTTTTCCTAGCCTTGTAATACATTCCAACTATTTTTTTCTTTTCCATAAACTTCTCTTCTAACGTTTGTCTACTTTTGGATCCTTTAAATTAGTTGAATCTACCATTGATCGCCCAATTAAAAAAGAGGTTTGAACCTCAGTAATAGACAACAAAAATCTAATGATCCCTTGTAACAGAGAGGCTTAAAAGTAATTCACGAAAAGCGCATAGTACAATTGAAAAAAATATATTAAATTTGGTATTTGGGCTCCGTTTGAGGTCTACTTGTGCTCCGAAGCTTTTGGTTGATGTTAGTTACTTCTAAGGGTTGAAAAATAAGAGCTTAATTTTCAAAACGCCCTACCTCAAAAACGTTTGAGGTATTGTTTGTTCGGTAATTTAAAATAATGTTAAATTTTCAGAATCGAATGAGACCACCCAGAGCTCTGTAGGACCAACCGTTCGCTTCCTATCAGAACTTATGGGTTGGACTTACGAGAAATCAGAACACG
The DNA here is from genome assembly GCA_009739505.2 of Apolygus lucorum. Lineage (NCBI taxonomy): Eukaryota > Metazoa > Arthropoda > Insecta > Hemiptera > Miridae > Apolygus > Apolygus lucorum. Next base: position 60,615,678 of record CM019167.2, read on the forward strand.
AGTAAGAATACCAAAAGAGGCATAATTTCTGTTCAAATTTTAGCTGACCAAAACGCGATCGTTGTTAGTTTCTCAGTTTTGCGTCCTTGGCAACCAGTAATCAAATTTCCTAATGAAGGCACCCACAACTATTTATTTCTTCGAATTGAGCGTGACGCGTTTATTTCTTTGAAGTATACTAGATTGTGATGCGAAAATATGCGGTTGGTAGGTAGTCGCAACGGTTTTTAAAACTTGAGAAGTGAAAATGCGGTAAAAACGCGGAACCTAGCAACCGGTGCAAATAAGGTAGTGTAACCGTGGTAGAATCTGGGTAATACTTTCTTTTTATGAATCTATGGTGAAATAGACAGCTGGTCCGCACAGGAACATGATTTTCAGATTTACAATGCGAAATACGTACCTAATTGGTAATTGGTGAATTCCGGTATGAATAATTACTGACTCTACTCAAGATGCTCGAAAAAATATTACGTTAATACGTAATAAAACACACAAAGATTTCAAGCATGACGATGTATCATAGAGAAACGCAAACGCCATGAGAAGCGATTAGCACTTCAAGGACGAATCAAAGTAACTCGAACAGCTGTTACATTCAGTAGTAATACCTAACGCTGTTGAATACGCCGGGGCAGCATGTCGCAGTGATGAATTCTTCTCTTGATAACTGATTTTTTAAACCTACTTACGTAATTACGATGCAGTAATAAAAATTAGTCTTCATTTTTTATGATCAACACCGCCTTTTAAATAATATTTAGATCCCCAATTTCATTACTTCAAATAAGGAATTCAAAATTGAATGCTGGTACTGAATCACAATCGATACTCGACCGAGTGGCTGATGAACTGATCGCCATTTTCCAGCCAGTCTCGCCCGCTTGTCTTATCTCTTGGAACTGTGCAGTGTTTCCCGATTTAATAATGAGATCTTCAGCTTCTTCTTTGTTTTCCCGATTGTGATTTCTGTGATTCGCGATCGGTTTCCGAGGTCGGGAGTGAGATATGGCCATTATCCGATTCGTTCACGTGAAAGTGAGTCGTAATTGTCCGCTTGAAGTCACTTGTGTTCCTCTACACGAAGACGTCGATTCAACAAGTCCAGTTCATTCTCAGGTAGGAAACCATAACTGATGATATGATACTTCAAAATTAGGTGTCTACATGTACAATAAGTTGCGTTTGATTACGTATGGAAACAAAACTAGTTGGTTGTGCCGTAGAAACAGCCAATTCTGACGCATCTCACCTGCTGTGATCATCTTCCTTCCTGGTTTTTCCGGTCGTCGTTTTTAGCGATTTTCGGATGAAAAGGGAGGGTAATAGGGGGTTGGAATTTTGGCAGATTATTCTTCTTTTCAATAAACAAATCTGGTATGAACTTCAAGAACATTAGATCACTGTAGGCATCCAGTCCAAGTAGTTAATTGCGATTTTCGGATGAAAGGGCGATCAGTGAGGGATTGTAATTTTGACGGATGATGTGTTTTCTTTGCAGTTTCTTGTAATTGTTAGTTCTTTTCTTCCGCCGACAAACTCGTTTCTTTTTGGCCCTTTTGCTACGGAACTCTTCCAATATGGACGGTGTAACCGTGTGTTCCTGTATTTCCGAATTGGGTACTCTTAAGTACAGCCAAAAAACAATAGCATTTTTCCGGATATTGGCCACTTTTGGTTTCTTATTTTCAATAATGAACCATTGGAATCGAGGAAGAGAAAAAATGTTTAACCCTCCCTTAAAATTTGATGTATTACGTTTCAAAGTATGTAAAATCCGAAAATTAAATTTTAAAAAAATCCGTCCGTCCGCCGTCCGCGACACTTTTCTTAGTTACCATGGACCGATTTTGATGAAATTTGGTGTATGGGGTCCATTTGGGATCTTGAAATATTCAAAAGTGCCCTAGCTGGAAAACTCTCGAAATAGAGGTATTATTTTTTGCACCAATTTGAAATAGTACTGAATTTTTAGAAACGATTGAGACCACCTGGAGATCTTTAGTACGAACCATTCGCTCCCTACGGGGACTTGAGAGTTGAACTTACGATAAATCAGAAACAAGATTGTGAGAGAAGCCTAATCATCGTTCAAATTTTATCTGACCAAAATGCGATTGTTGTTCGTTTCTTCGAGTTGTACTCAGTTTTTTGTCCTTAGCAACCAGTATTCAAATTTCCCATAATATGAAATTCCGTTTTTAGAAGTGAGGTTGAGGCTCCTAGGTAATAGAAGTAGGCGGGTTGACGATATCACAATCTTTGCTTTTTGAACGGTATGTGATTTATTTAGTTACATTATTGGCGTGTAAACGTAAAATCTTTTCTTCTACAAAGCTTGTGCGGGGTCTCCTATGAGGGTAGTGCAAGGTACTTAGAGATTAATGTTTTGAGATTAGCCACAGTGCTTAGGAAACGGATACGGGGAAACTGTGTGCAACACCGACTTTTGTTCATTCATTTAAAATAGTGACGATTTTTAGGAATTCTGTGGCTCCACCCTAGCTCTGTGGGACCAACTGTTCGCTGCCTATGAGGATAATTATTCAGGTATGTAATCAAGAGGATAAATAATTACTGTCTTTTTTTATTAGTTGGGGATAGTGTTCAAGTTTTAGAAACGAATCGAAACCATCCAGAGCTCTGAACGATGAACCATGGTTAAATGGGAGGTGATCGTGAAATTAATCGAGATTACACGTGACCTGCCTAGGAGCTTCTCGACCGAGGGTCTCTCAACCATCAAATTCCTCAGGTCCCTATAAGGGTCGGAAGAAGTCGTGTTTTTCGCAGACAGATGCTCTTTATAGAAAAATAATAAACCGTTGTGTGATAATTAGCAGCGTTTTTGATATCTTATGGAGAGCACTAACAACTAGATCTTGAATGTTTCCTAACCTACCGGCCGATTAAAACTAACCAGCTAGCTGCACCATCATGTACACAATCTCGTGGTGGCTGTTTACAACCTGATGACATTCACTAGAGAGCTACACTGTGATCATAGACCACAACAACATCACTTTTTACCTCATAAAAGGTTTATTATTTCGTTCCTAACTTGTAACTGTCTGTTGCAGGTTAGCTTACGTTACATCTCGATTTTGCAGAATTTTAATCACAAACTACTAGTAATTAGAGGTGTGTTATCCCCATGGCTTCCAGAAATTACCAGATTCCATGGAAGAGAGTAATGGCGTAGTTCGAGTTGGATATTGGCGTATAATAAGTGGTTAGTGGGTCTATCAGGTGACCGTGCCGGTGGTTTCTCGGGCCGCTGAAGACTTTGTTTGAGAAGCACACAGTGACGTGCGGTGCAGCTCGACAATTATTATTCCTCCCTCAGCCGGGGATTGCTGCCTCGTTACTTCCACCAGGGTCTTGAACCCGAAGCTTCCACTCGGATGGAGGCAAAGTACAGAAAGGTAAAGGGCTGGGGGGAAAGGATAACTCCACGCCCAAGAGTGCTTGTAGGGCTGGACGAAGGGCCAGTAATTATCAGAGCAACTACGCCATCCTTCAAGTTACGCTCCAAGGTGACCGCTCGAGGTTGCCCTATCTTACCCTAAACTTATTCTATTATCTGCTAACTAAGTATACAGGACCATTAGACGAAGGGCTCCTCTGGTCGGGCTCAGTCAACCATTACCCCAACAAAACCCCCCGCCGTGTTGATTCAGCTACCTCCTTGAGCTACTTCGAGGTACTCGAAATTATCTTTGCTGGCCTCCCAGACTGCCCCCAAGCTTTGGTCTCCGAGTTCGGATTTCGGGGAAGATGAGAGGGTCCGAGTTTATTGATAATACGTATTCGGCCACCCTCTCAACCAGTGCAGCTCTCGGCTCATAATAAAAGGCCCATTGTTCATCAGATATATGTTAACTGATTTTGAACCATTTTAGCCTTGATAACGTTGAGATTATAATAGAAAATTTTACGCAAATTCAGAACATATAATCAAGATAGCGTTTTACAATAAAAACCTCAGTATTCTACTCGTCTCCACGGACTCACTGAGTAACGACTCCTAAATTGTTATTTATTATTATTATTTATTATTATTTTTTTTGTCAGCAAGCCATGTATGCACAGGGTACACTTGGTGACCCGAAACCAAACAGAAATACTTCAGGAATCGATTCTACATCTGATTTCCAACAACTTTCCCTTCTGGTAGGTTTATTTTACTCTGCCTAAAATGCCATTTTTCTCACCTTCAATTTATTTTTCGTGTTTTCGACCTTGCAGCACGAAAACTTTCATAACTTCCCCTTTTTCCATGAATATTCAAACTACATTATTAGAAAGAGCGTTAAATTTCCCATATGAGATATTGACCAATTAAAACAACGGTACACTAAAATAGTCTTCCTACCTCACTTACAAAATTTGCCAATTTTGTAAAAAACATTTTGCTAATTTTTTCTGCTGCACGGTATTTTTCAAAGTGCCTCAAAAGCTCAAAACGTGCTCAAATTTATCAGTTTTTTAAGGAAAGTTTCGTCATAGGTACATTCATTTACATACCTATGAGATATCACCATTTTTACATGTCTAGACTGGCAAGAGATAATCTAGTAAGTTCCTGTTAAAGACCTGCTGGAGAGCAATTTTCATGCTTAAATTTTGACCTGTAGTTCCTAAAACCAACTTCGAATCGAAATATGTTCTTGAGAGCCTCTGGAGTGTAATATGCTTTGCCAAGTTTGTTTGTGGTTTTACGTATAAATTACGTAAACACCACCTTGAATACAATTTGCCTTCAGAACCAGTTATTTCTGTACTAGTGCTTCAGAGTGAATACATGAGGGAAGCTACGATGGTTTGTACTGAAAAAAGCGAAGGTACTTGGAATAGGAAAGAATGTTCTATCTTGAAGATTGCAAATAAATATGTTCATATTGTCAACTACCTGTACGAGGTATTGAACCTGCAAGATAGAATGTACTGAATCACTTTGTAGCAGAATCCTTGGTAAAAACAGCATAGATTTTGATCCTTCTCCATTCCGAGTTGGAATAAATAATTTGTACGATAAGACACGAGTTCGATTATTACCGTTTTAATCGCCCTGTGCATCGTTTAAAGAGAATCGTTCCGTGATCGGTAATTAATTTATCTTCCGTGAATGGAAGTTCGGCTGTAGATCGAGAGTATTGGTAAATAATCAAAAAACGCATGAGTAGTGATCGATACTTCATTATTATTATTATCGCGTGTTATTTGGGAGGTAGGTAGTAAACAATGTAAATAACGCAGGTATGAACGTGACAATAATTCACAATAGTGGAATTCATCTATCGAATATGTTGTGATGATAGGGAACACAACAAGAGAAAATAAGTAACGACTGCCAATTTCTGGCGTCGCGGATATCAGCTGTCTTCCAAAGGGAAGATCAGAATTGGTTCTGCTGATTTCGCTCGTGGCTACTTATTGCCTCACACCCTTAGATGAAGACGAGTTCACCAACGAGTGCCTCACAAAATACTAAACAAGAAAGCATCTCAAAAGATACTGTTTTTTTGTTGATGAAAATGAGAAACACCCAAATGCATTGGGGTTTGACACAATTTGTGAGATGCTTTTATCTTCCTTATTGTTTCTTGATGATTCAGGGATGAGCTAAGGTGGTTTTTTTTAAATTAAAAAATGGAAAAACATCCAACAATTTCGAAACTCCAAAAACTCGAAACTCGCCAGAATTTGAGATACGGCCTCAATGCTTAGGACGGCAGTGTACTCCACTGCTAAGAAAGGATGTCGTATCTTCACTTCACCCATTCGGGAAAACAACCAAATAGGTTTAGTGACGAAATAACTTCTACAGGGTTATTTTTCGAGTAAATTTTTTTTTAAAGGAATTAACAGCCAAATCGATTTCTGGAGTCAAAATTAAGCATGTCTCAGTGTAAATTGTCGGTAAACGGTATAAAATTTTTCCATTCCAATCTTACTTACATTTTTAAGCCAGATATTGAGTGATACGAGTTTACGATCTCGTAAACCCGAAGATACGACCATTCTGTTTTGAATTCGCAACCCCGAGACTTTGGAATGCTAACCACATCTCCATGAAACTTTATAATTATGTTTAAATCGAAAAACCATTTCAGTCAGTTGTTTATTACTGTGTTTAAAACATTCAAATTGATTCCTTCAAACGAGAAAAGTACAAGTAGAAGGGAATGTTACTATAGACACTATGAAATTCTTAGTGTTTAGAGGACGAAACGTCGTATTATTGCAACGATTCATATTGCAAAACGTCGTATTATAAAAATTTTAAGGCTGGTTCGTGTATCAGCGTCAGAATACGAGTTTTCATCATCTCAATCGCTCCTTAACGCGAAACCCGGGAGGCTTGTTTGAGGCATTTCTACTAGAGACTCTGAAACTCCGAAAACCGATAGAAATCGACCATCGAAACCCTCGGGTACCAATTACCCAATTTGGTCAAATTTTCACGTTACGACTTTCTGGCTTAGCACGACTGTATAGAAATGATATTTTACTTGTATGATGTTTGTTTCGTGGATTGCCTCATTTTCACGAACATAGACTGCTGAATTCGACGAGTATAAAAGCGCATTTTGAATAGATAGGTATCACAAGAAATAAAAATGTAGAAAAAACCAAATCATTTAAATTCAAAAAGACGATTTAAACTTGAATTACTGTACAATGGGGTGAACAGGGTCATTTTCTGACTTAGGAGAGCTGTACTGTTTGAACGGATCGATAGAATAATTCCAAGGCATAATGTAGATCTAGGCGTCTACTTTCTATTACTTACCTTTTTCAAGTTCCTAACACAATAGAGAGCCCGTGCTGACACAATATAAGCTGTGTCCACGAGATGGGATGAATGTGGCAACATCTTCCTTTTCAACTCTCAGTCGGTCGCCGTTCGTTTTTAGTATTTAGCAAAACCAAAGGCGCAAAAACTTAGAAAAAATTTTGAAATTGTAAAGGATTTTATAAATTAATTAGTGCACGGAAATCGAAAAACCTAAGGAATCGAAAAACTGAAATATTGCCGGCGGAATCAAAACCGCCGTACAATAATTCAAACAATCGTTTCGTACAATAATTGTCAAAGAAAAATGGGAAACACTACTGAACGGCTTTTCCCATGTTTTCCCCATTTTTATCTGGCAATTATGGTTTTAGTGATTCCAGCGGCAATATTTCAGTTTTTCAATTCCCTAGGGCCGTGCACTAATTAATTTCTAAAATCCTTTAACATTTTAAATTTAGGTAGAAATTTTCAAGATTTTGCGCCTTCAATTTCGTGAAATACTGACCCGGAACGAACGGCAACCGACTGAGACCCCTTAAAATGCAGAAAATCAAGGACCTACAGGATCAGAGATTATACCACAAACATTTCCATAAGGTTTCCCTAACTTAAAACCAAGTTCAAAACGTTTTTCGATAAATTTCGTACAAATTTGAAACAAAAAGCCTCGATTTTGAACCTGAATTAACTGTTAAAAACTTTTTAAATATAAGGCATTGGCAAAATTTCTCTGAATAATGTATTATCAGGCCATTTTCGTTGTGAATCCACTAATAGAACTCAGTTCCGAACTTCTTCAAAAGAAAAATACCTACTCAATTAGTCTTCAAAAAATTACGAAATATCCTGATTTTTAAGGCTAAAAAAGGCTCAAGTGAACATTATTTGTTTAATTTTTTTTAATATAAAAAATTCAATTAATATAAAAAGAAGGCACACAATTGTTTCAATAGCGATTTATACTCGTACATGAACTTTGAACTTCTCAGCAGCCTTAGAGAGGCTGAGACCTTTCTTTACTGCATTTCGAGCGCATTCTAACTCTTCAGACGATCGTCGCAAGTACCTACTGCTCACGGCGAGGGCCCGCTCTAATAATTAGGCGGCAATGACCCTATTCATCCGACATTAGGTAATTGAAGAATTTCACTCGTGGTCTAAAATTGGGAGCTGACGCTGAGACATACGTCTGATTGGCACAAAGGAAAAAAAAAATATATATATAAAAAGCCCGTCAATAACATACGAAAACATTCTGCGAGTTCACAAAATCACCGGCTGTAATTTGTGGAGTAAACGAAGTATGGACAAAGCAAATCAGCAGGTTTGAAGAGGCAGTGTTGCGATTTCACTGATGAAAATGACAAACTCAAAAAAGATTGATATACGAATCAAAACATTGATTCCTATTTTATAGATTCCCGTTGGAATTTTTAATTTATCAATATTTGTCGGTGGTATTTTTTAATTTTAAGATGACCTTTTTCACCCCAAGTGAATTAACTCAGCAAACATAGCAACTCTCGAAGAATCCAGCCACCTGTTTTAGAGCGATTTCTTCGTTATTGGAAGAATGTTGAATGAAACCAGCGTGAGCTGGATCAAAACAGTTCATCAGAAAAGCGTACCGAGATTTTACCTCAACCGACAGCATCATGTTCAACAAATAAAGTTTACCTACATGATGCACACTGTGAGACAAAGAAGAATAAGGTTTACCTAACGTAGGAACGTAATATTGCAATTACGGTTTAATATTACTGAGCGATGCTTCAAAGGTATTTCTGTACGGTTTGGTATGGATTAACATGAACACTTTCTACTAATTAAAACAATTACGAAAAAGAGCACCTACAATGTAAACATGTATTATGATGGCGAGTGGATACTGTTTTAGTAATACAAAATAATTATAATACCTACACAATGCAGAACATAAGTGTGAGTAGTCCCAACCGACATGTGAGGAATATCAGACATTGTTTATAATTGCGGAGGATGATGTGATTCAATTGGTGGGATTATATTGAAAATTGTATTCAAAGTAAGTTTTGAAAATTTGCGAGAGCGGACGGAGGAGAGTACTTACGAAGTGGTAAGAGGGTGAGTGGCGACGGTAACTCTACCTAGCGGGAACTGACGGAACTACTTAGGTTCTTCCTACGCCCAACAGAGTCGTCGTAGGCAGGGCGCGCTTAAGGAGATCCGCCCACAGAGCGCAGGGCAGTCGGGGGGAGGCGGAAAGGCGGGAAAATTCGCGGGGCGAAGAGGAGGGCGCGTAGGGAGGCGGGAGGCGGCCGCCAGGATCGCTGCGTCGCCACTGGGTTATTGGGGTATCCGACAGAATGGGATGCTGGAGAGCGGGAAATCTTATCAAGGCGTCCTTATCAAACGTGTGCCCCACGGGAACATCAACAAACACTCGGGCGAGTCGATCCGCTAATTTGACTCATCAACTCATTGACTACCCGATAACCGCAATAGAAAACAACAGACAACCAAAATACCGAAACAACTCAATCTTCACTAAACATCACGGAATTTAAAAAAATTAAAAAATAATCTTTACCGCGTAAACAATGAAACAAAGCAATGATCACCGCTTTTGAGATCGAATATTCAACTACAATTAATACAAGATATTTTTTGAGGAATTTATAGTCGACGAAATCAACGATTCACTCGTACTACCTGAGATACTTGAAATTTATTGACTGAAGGAAGAGCACGAAGCTAAAAACTTAAATATCAATGTGGGATATTGTGAGTCAACTCCAAAATTCCAAGTCGAATTTTTCAGAAATTCAAGGATTTGTAGCGAACTCAGGATGCTGTGAGTTGGGAAGTTATTGACTGTCGAGGTCGTCTGTCGAAATTCGACTCCAAGTCGAAAAAATTAACTCAAAATAGACGAATAAAGAGTAGGATTGTGACAAACAATTCACGTTGAACCCGATGAATGTTGGAATTTATATAAATTGATGTAGAACTCAAGTTTCAAACATTCACTTGATGCCAAAATGTTATGAATAGTGGAAAAGATGCGTAAAAAAATTGTCGAATTTTGACAAGTTTGACAACTTTTTAAGTGATTCAAGGCTTCATTCATTGTTTTTTGTTGAAGATGAAATCAACTTCGATCAACAAGCGATTATTTTTATGTAGGTACTTAATAAACGATCAAGTTGTAAGGGCTGTTTATAAAAATGACAAATTTTTTCTATCTCGAATGGGAAGTGGATTTGTCAATACGAAATTCAAAGTACTGAAAAGTACAGGGTACAGGGTGAGACGAACACAGTACGAAGGTGGAAAACAAGCAGCACACAAGCGGTTACCTGAGAGCGGGTGGTGGGCGTTCGGTGATAGCGTAATCATGACAACAAATCAACACATGAGACAAAAATCGCGGTTTTGAAAAAAAAAAAAAAAAAATAGGTGTAGAATTTGAAGGAAGTCACTCGCGGGAAAAACACAATTGAAAGTTTGAAGTGAAATTTTTTTTTTGAGTTGTCGAAAAACACGTGGAAATTTGAGAAATTTGGATAAAGTTGAGAAGTCCGGTTGAGTCCCCAAAAGCAGGAAGATTTGGGTACGGTACCTTGAGGAGGACTTTGAGGTCGTCTTGGAGCAGCCGCCGCTCGGAGTAAATAAGTCGCTTCGTGTGAGTGGGCTGGAGAGGGGGGGTAGAGCGACCGAGAAGGCGCCCGATGTTGAATGCGAGATCGCCTCGCCGACACTCGTCGAGCTTTAGGGCGCCCGAAAAGAAGAGAAGGAGGAAAGCGCCGGGGGATCCTGCGCGTTCGGGGGCAGGCGCTGCCTCCTTCTCCTTCGCTATTTTTACTCCCTCCCCTCCACCGCGCCGCCCCCGGTCGCCCCGCTTCCACCCGCCCCCCCGAAGCCTCCCTCTTCCCCCCTCAGATGTTTCACTTATTCTTTTCTTACCCCCACCACGCGGCCGGCTCCTTACTCCGCCTCCTAGTCCCACCTTCCTCGTCCCCCCGTCTCGCCGCCCCCCGCGGCGTCTTGGAGGAAAACACCCTAGAGGAAAACCCCACCTTCGCGTCTTCGTCCAACCCGCTTTCTGGGAAAACCCCCTTTTCCCAACCCTCTTTCCCGCTTTCCCGGCCCCTTCCAAGGTGCCTCGAGACCATCTTAACCGCACAACTCAAAAAAACCGACCAATTCCTCGTCAACTCAAAATTTTGAAACATTTATTTATTTTCTTCATATCAGCATCACTCAAAAAACGTCGTCCCACAACATACAAAAATAAACACTCAAAAACGAACAAGATTTTTTGAAAATCATCAATCAAAATACGAGGTTTTCATACTTCTAAACAAAAAATGTCTAGATCTCTATTTTTCATTTTGATTAAAAAAGTACAAAAGTACAAAAATGGCTTCATAACGGGAAAAAGAAGGCAAACTGAAGGTTTAAAATTAAAAGGCAAAAACGTGAGACCGATTCAAAAAGTGGAAGTTCGAAATTTCTACTAAAACTATTTATTCCTCCAAAGTGCAATTTTATTAATATTGTAATATTTGACGAAATTCGTCCAAGCTGAAGTTCGTTAAATCAACAAGAATGAAATGTGAGACTATTTCGATGCAACAGATCTGACGACCAACAGATTGAAGATTTTGTGGACTTGGGATTTTTCAAGAAGTGAGACTCGGATTTGACGAATTTCAACGATATTTTTTTTGTGTGGGACGTCAAACAACTTCCGGTATTTTGAATAAAGGATGAGTTTGAAATCACGTTGAGATGTAGGGACGGCTCATTCAACAGAGAAACTATCAGTATGCACTCGTAATACAAAGAAAACATCCGGAAATGAGTGAAATCCAAGCAGTCGAAACTGAGAGATTTACCTACTTGAACGTCAAAACTGGAATTATGAAGTGCACTATCAAAGGTGTAAAATCGGACAACTGCAAATTTTACGTGAAACGAGTCATTCGGACACAAGTTTGTTACGAAAATCACATCACTGAATTAAATATTCAGAAAAATAAATAAATGAATAAAATCGGACATTTTTGTCGAAAAACTGCATTGAATGTCAAATGGGACCTATTTGTAGACGACGGACGTCCAATTTATATTTTTGAAATGTAAAAGTTGCACGGAATTCGTTATGTCTCCCATCATTTCGTTGTTTCAACGACAAATTTGGTCGAGACTCACGAAGAAATGTCCAATAAATATCCAAAATAAATTAGTTGAGGTTGTCATTGTACGGAAAACTGTTTCATTCGCGCTGAGCAGAGGGAGTGAAAACTGAGCTAAATGAGAGACTGTTGGAATGTCGACTTACTTGATGCAGTTTTGAAACTTCATTAATAAAAAAAACATAAAAAAAAAAAATGAAAAAAAAAACAACTTTTTACGGTGTAAAGACTCGACCATAGTGGAACTCAACAGTTCTATAAAGAACATACTTGTGACAGTCGGATTGAAATCGGCTCGTTTACAATAGAAAATTCACATTGTGAGTGAAGGGCGTCGAAAATAACATCAATACCAAATAATGTTAAAATTCGTGAAATTTTCAAAATTTCGCATGATTTGAAAAACATGAAAAATTACGATGTATCGAATGTCAAGGGGCTCTTGTAAGACATTTAGATCCCTCAACATTTAGAGACTTGGAATAGTTGGTGATGACATGCGACAACGAGAGCGTTGCTAAGGAAGATGTTTATTGGAAACTGGGATGGCATCGTGATCAAAAGCTGGTTGAAGCCGGTAATGTGTGGTTAGCATGTAGCACTAGTCTAACAACAGAAGATTCAAACAAACTCAGAAGAAAAACAAAGTGAGAGGTGTTTGTGGATGAGGATGTGGATGAGAAAAGGAATCAGTGGTGAATTTTGGGGTGTTCGAGGAGGAGGGAGAGAAAATCTCGAATCCGCGCGAAGAGTTTTCTCTGGGAAGTTTCGGCACTTTGAAGAAATCGTCGCACTTTTTTCTAAGTAGCGGAGGAGTTGTGTTGTGAGTTTGGGGTGCACTAAGGGTTGACGGGAGGAGGCGGTGATTTTACCTGAGGCGGGATGTCCAGGAGGGAGGATGAAGTCAGAAGACGATGTCTCAGCCGATGGGAGCCGGGGGCGGGAGGATTGAAGAGATCGCGAGTCCCGGATGCATTTGGCAGCGCGTTTGGGGGGAGGGATCCTCGGGACAACAGTCTTGAAGAAGGTACCGGCTTGACTGTCAGGGGCAGGAACGGCGGCTCCCGCCGTTAAGTTCTCGCGCATGGCAGGAGGGCGTCGAGGGTGGACGGTCCGCCCCCGGGCAGAGGCATCTAGGGGTTGAGGGACAAAGGAGAGGCCGAAAGCGCGGTTCGGCGGGGGCGGCCGGAGCTAGAGGAGCCTCGCCGCCCCCGCCGATCAGTGAGGGTAATCACTTACCCAGTTACCGACGCCAGCGCCGGTCTCTCCCTGTCTGAGAGACATCTGCTGGCCAGTCGTCCCAACTAACACTCTGCCACAGCATCCCTCACAACCAGCTCATCTCATCGCATTACCGCCGTCAAACATCCCACCCTCGCGGCAGATGTTGGCTACTCGAGCGGATGTTGATCTCAGTACTACAATCCTCACAATAAAACCTCTTGCAAGCGTGTGGCACTTAGCTTTCTCGTATCCATAAACCGGTTGTATTGTAGATACCCCCATTGTAGATATATTGACGTGATAACGTCTTATAAATTGGTTTACCGGGAGACACTTCAAGAAACTGCGTTACGCTCCGCTCACGGAGGGGGTGCAGCTCGGCGCTCCTTAAAGGCCCTCCCCTTCCCCGGCGCTCACAAAAGCGGGAGCGCCCCGCCCCCCTTCCCTGGCACTCACTCCCCCCCCCCCACCCATGGGAAATACCTACTACCTACGGGAAATACCTACTCTGTGCAACTTGACAAAGAATTTTATTTTATCCTTCTTCCTACTATACGAATGAATATTAACATTAAAATTATTTTACCACTCAAAGTCGTTGTCACGTAAAACTTCCGCCCGTATACCGACTTTACAGGCAACAACACAGGGTTTTGCCAAAAATGATGATATTACCTACAAATTCAAAATTTTTTTATATTTTAATTCTATATTTATTGTCACTTCTTTACAAAATTTGTAAAGAAGTTACAATAAATATAAAATGAAAATATACAATTTTTAAAATTTATAAAACATATAATTTAATGATGTTTTCAGAATTTATTACATATGATAATGTCTATAAAACTTGAATAGACTAGAATTGAAACATATTGTTTAGTAATGCATGCATTCCAGGGGACGTCCCATTGGATAAGTATTGGATCAGTTTAACCAGTTGTTAAGCGATAAGACTGTTTCTCTCGATGTAATTTATTTATTACTTTAGGGAAGAAATAGTGACACCCCCCCCCCCACCATTATCCCCCTTAACATTTCTAGCGGCATGATAGCCTCGAATCTGAAGAGCATTTTAAAATCCATGATCTACAACACCCAACATGCGAATTCGAGTACACGAGACGCCCCCCCCCCCCCCCAATGGTGCCAGTCTGGCACCAAAGCGGAAATGTGTCGTAACATTGAACTTTCATCTATTAGGTTTAGTAGGCGGTCCGTCGGATGTCACATCCGTATTCAAGGCGAAACACCAAAAAACCCAAGAAATATGAGGTTTATGGTGCCCTGGCACCATGGTGGCACCACTTTTATTTCCATGGTGGTACAGAAAGTAATTCTGCAAATCCTAAGGTATAATGAGAATTTTTCCTCAATTTCAAAGCTTGGATACAATTAGTAGGCAGTAAAGGAACCGAAATATTGAAAAATATAGATATTTTGTGAATATTATCCCCCCACCCATCCTCTCCTCTTGCAAATTTTGGTACTCTGGTGAAATCATGTACAACTCGGAAGTTATTTTAGTCAAACAAAAAAAGAAACACACAAATCGGTTGGAAATTGAGGCCTGGGCAGAGTTTACAACATTATGCCCGCAAACGTACGTTTTTTAAGCATTAACCCCCCCTCTACCCCCTTAAAAGGCGAAATTCGAAATTCCGGCGCCGTAGTGCACAACTAGATAGTTTTCCGCGTCGAACAAAAAAAGAACCAGGAAAATCGATTAAGAACTAATGCCTGGGCAGAGTACACAAGATTTTGTTAAACACACACACACATACACACACACATACACACACACACACAGACATACACCTATGGTTTTTTTTCGCGGATTTGGATTCAGAATGGTCTAAAACGGATTACTGTGTGGTTATTTTTTTTTCTGTTGAGTGTTGTCCAACTTCACCCCAGATCGATCGCATAAGGACGCCAATGTCTTACTGTGGGACGTCCTAAAAAATATAAAAATGACTGGCATAGTTGTACAAAGTGTCCAACATACAAAGAAATAAATTTGCGATGACCGTGCTGGATGCCGAAGCTGTGCCCCAGGATGGAGAATAGCAGAAGGGTAGACCAGAGCAGAACTAAGAACAAAAATAGATAATCAACAAACGAGAAAAAATTAAAAAAAAAACTTAAGTGAAAGACAGCGGTGTGGCTACGGTCGTTGGAGCGTTGTTGTTTGGCGGTGGACTTTGGACCGACCTCTGCGGGTATCGTAGGCTGAAGGCTCATCGCCGGCAGCGCACGTTTTTCGGCGGCCGGGGGCTCTCATCACCCCCCTTGTCTCAACCCAGGGAGGTGAGGCAATGGGAAGCCATGAGCGAAATCATCAGAAAAGATTCTGATCTTCCCTTTGGGAGACAGGTGATGACGTCCACGACGCCAAGAATAGCAGTCGGATGAAAATCCAACCTGAAATGGTTGTGAACTTTACTTACTTTACATAAATGAAAGAAAAAAGACAGCATTTCCAAGAAGGTGTTTGGAGATTTATAAACGTTTTACCCATTTTGGTTTATTATTTTCATTAAGGAACCTTTGGAATCGACTAAGAAGAAAACGCTGCAAATTATTACACGATGGTTTATTATTTTTCTACATTGATCACTCGTCTGCAAAGACACAAACCATCCAACGTGAAGGAAAACATCGATCGCATTTCGGTCAGCTAAAATTTGAACGAAGATTAGGCCTCTTTTGTTGCGATTCACGCTCGTGTTTCTGATTTATCGTACGTCCAACCCTTAAATTCTCGTAGGGAGCGCACGGTTTGTCCAACAGAGCTCCGCGTGGTCTCAAAACATTCCTAAATTCTTCACTTCTAAATTTTAAAAAAATAATGGAAAGTAGGTAGGTACTTAACTATTTCAATGTAAACAAAAAAAATCAGAAAGCTTCTCATCTCAAAATTTTCAAAAAAAATTAAAAGTTAAAAAATCTAAAAAAAAGTAGTAATAAAAAACTAAGATAATAATGATGAAATTAAAAAATCAAAGCAATTGCTGGAAATTACCTCCTTTTGCCTGCAGACAAGTAACAAGTAACTTTCGATTTTTTAAAAAAGTTTTTAGATGAGAAGCTTTTTGATTTTTTTTTTTTTTACATCAAAGTAGTAAAGTAGTACCTACCTACTTTCCAATATTTTCTTTTTTAATTTAGAAGTGAGGAATTAATTTCTAATCCCGCCATAGCCGGTCCCCAGCCCGGTTGCAGAAGGGGGAGGAAAAATAAAGTCCAAAAACATTATTTTTCCTTCTAAATTTGGAAAAATAACGATGAAATCGAAGAAAGGACCTCACCAGGTGATTCAGCGTCAAAAATAATGAAAAAAAATGTGCCACACTTGGGGTTAAAAAAATTCACTTTTGCGCACCCTGGTCACTTTGCGCGTGAAAAGTACCAGTTGCACGCAATGAAAAAAATCGATTCGGGTATGAATTTCTCATGAAATTTGACGTAAAATCTGAATCTGCAATAAAAAATGAGGGTTCCCATTTGAAAAAAACAAAGTTAGTGTCGATTGCGCGCAATGTTTTTGCGCAAAAGTATTTTTCCTGAATTCTTTACAAAAAAAATATGAAAAATGGCGTTGGGTCCATTTCATTACGTAATTAAATACGAAAATGCCGGAGGGTGGACCATAACTTCTGGGACACCCTGTATAGAAAAATAATACACCATTGTGTAATAATTTGCAGCGTTTGGATTCTACGTACCTTGAAACGTAAACCAACAAATTTTGAGGGGGTGTTAAAAAATTTTTTTCTTGGTCGATTCCAAAGGTTCATTATTGAAAACTAACTGAAAAGCCTACTAAAAGCAGGCAAAACGATTCCTCCGACTCTCTCCTCCACCCACTCCCTCCGACCCCCGACTCCTCCAGTCTCCGATTTCGCCGACTCTCCCCACTCCCACGACCCCTCCAACCCCTCCGTGCATACGTACGTACGGTTGGCGTTTTATACTGTGTATTGAAAATAATAAACCGAAAGGTGAATCCTTTATGCCAGCAACCTGGAAAACCGGGAAAACCTGGAATACTCAGGGAATTTTACAATACTGGAAAACTCGGGGAATTTCATTTTTCTCCCGAAAAACCCGGAAAAAGCCTGAGCGCCAAGCATTTTTGTGGGAAGTTCCGGCAGTCTGAGGGGAAAAAGTTCAAGTACTACGGTTTTAGTGGTATTTGCAATTATAGATGCTCCAAATGTAGAAAATGTTCTCAACTATAATATCTCAGACAATTTTACAATGCCGGGGGTCAGCTGAGGTCGTGCTCGTTACGTCGTGCGTCTTTTAGTGACGAGTCCCGGACCGGCCGCGGGGGGCCGTGAGTTCGAGGCTCGCCTCGGGAGCGTATTTTCGAGCAAGCCAGGCTCAGTCCCCCCTCGTCCCAACCCAGGGAGGTGAGGCAATGGGAAGCCATGAGCGAAATCATCAGAACAAATTATGATATTCCCTATGGAAGACAGCTGATGACGTCCGCGACGCCAAGAATAGCAGTCGGACGACAACACAACCTGGAATGGTTGTTTATTTTACTTTAGTTACTTTTACTTAATTTACAATGCCGTTCCAACTCAGCCTTGACCGATTTTGATGAAATTTGGTTTACAGCCATTTGGGGTCTATTGTTGGCCCGAAGATTTTGGTTGATGTAGGTCACTTCTAAGGGTTGAAAACGCCCTAAATCGAAAAATTTTGATATAAAGGTATTGTTTTTCCATCAATTTAAGATAGTATTGAATTTTAAGAATTTTACGAGATCACCCGGAGCCCTGTAGAACAAACCGTTCGCTCCCTACTAGAATTTAAGGGTTGGACTTACGATAAATCAAAAACACGATTTTCTCCATGTTTGTTGGTGGTGACAATGGCAAAGCCGTGATCTTTGCAGAAGTGATCTATACAGAAGAAAAATAAACCTTTGTGTAATAATTTGCAGCGTTTTGATGTAGTTTCATGAGTGACGAATCTTCAATTACTTTCGTTGACCTTGTAGAATTGCAAAATGATGACCCCCGTAGGACGCTGATGAAAAGGTGATACTACGGACTACACCTGCCGAGATGCCCAACGCGAATAACTGCGTAGCGCTTTTCCCGCATCACACGAAGGACAAACGCCAGTTTCACGGAAAAACGAAATCTTGTGCTAATGAGATGATTCGTGAATTATGACTAAAACTGTAAAGAGTCGTAGAAAATGAAGAAAGTCCCTAAAATCGTTCTGTGAAACAGTGAGTAACACCAACTATAATTTGTGTTTGAGAGGGGAGTGGAAATAATTGAAGGTTGAGAGAGGGGGCTTTTCACAATAAAAGGGTCCCTCTGACAAATGAAAACTACAGCAAGCTTTACGCTTTGTTTTCCTATACCAATCGCCGACTAAACCACATCATCATGGAAAATTAGAGAATTTAAACACATTTTGAAAACTAGAGTATCTCGAGAGGGATGTAATTGATAAATAGAAACCCCTCACACAATACTTCTAGCTGATGAGCGCTCTGACAAAACCATTTCTATCTAAATTAGCTTTTGTTTATGAAGAGGAATTTATTGGCAACTGGCTCGGATGAAATATTAGTTTCGAGTGCTGTGAAACTAAAATAGCTCATATTGAAAATTAGATTCGCAAAGATAAACACAAAGGCAAACTTGGAATGAATAGAAAGATAATTTGATTACATCCTGGTAATTACAACCGCAAAACACATTACGCTTTGAAACATCATCATCCATTCGTTGACATTCAATTTGATTTTCAACCTGTTTTAGGTTTTGATTAATCGAATGAGTTTGTTCTATTTCTATTTACGCATCATCGTGAGGTCAAATGGGGTATAAATTAATATTGGTGACGTGCTCAATCTTATGAGGGTTCGTATTATGGGAAAGAGAGGTTGGTAGGACTGCGTAACAATTCCTTCTATATCTCCATTTCTAGATTCCTATATTTCCAGGCGAAATATAGGGTGATCTCGTGTTTTTGAGTAAGTTTGAACCCGATTCTCGGCTCTACTGGAGTCAAATCCAGAAGTTGGGGTGATTTGGAGAACCGAAAATTAGCTCATCGGTAGCTGGAGTTCCGAAAGGAAGCCTACTTGGCCCCTATTGTACGTCCTATACTCCCGAACATGACCCCGGCATCATTTGCAGATGATTCTGTGGTCCTTGCCGTTGGTGAAGACATTCGCGAATCAATTTCAAAACTTGGAAGATCCATCGAAAACCTCAATGACTTGACAGTCAAATAGAGAATCTTGATGAATGAATGAAAACATATTTTTATAAACCAGAACAGCTACATTTCTACCATTCGACAATATTGTGGTGACAGCCAATTAGATACCTACAGTCACCGTGTTGAGTAGTTGATATGTTGTTTATAAAAAGTTCACTTTGAATCTGGAATTCGTAGAAGTGCGTTTCATTTCACAATATTGGTGTCAGGAATGTTTACACGATCTCGTTCACGTCTTAATCGGTCTGAAGAGGAGGATGATCGACTTGAGGATGATGGACAGGGCGCTGGTGGAGGTTCCCATCCAGACATGCAGCCAAGTGAGATTTTAAATTGATGTAGAGCAGAGATGCAAGAAGTGTTACAAAACGAGCTGGCTGACATTAATGAAAAGCTGTCGGCACTTATGCTAAACATGCCAGCACCACAGAACCTTCAGAATAGAGGAGGGGTGAATATGAAAATAAAAGCTCAAATTTATGATGGAAAAGAAGAGTGGGAACCCTATTGTGCACAATATGAGCTTATTGCACAAAACTGCTTATAGTTGCCCTGATCGTCTAAGAAGGAATGCGGGAAATGTCAGACGGTCGGACTGAAGTGCCTAGGCCAGACCGTGCAACCTCAAGCTCGTAGGAAAAGCGTTGCTTCCCAAACAGCCAGGGGAAATGTTGCAACTTACCGCGTAACTCCGAATCTGTCTCTTGTGTTACAAGGTAATGTGAACGGAGTATCCTGTCAGTTTATTGTTGACACAGGAGCAACACGAACAATAATGGGCCTGGATGTTCTAAATGGGAGTGGAGTGGAAGTGCATATCACAGGACCAGCATACATTCGTTTAATTCTGGAGAGCGGCTCCCAGTGAAAGGAGAGGCCTCTGTGTTATTAGACATTGGTGATGGGCATAAGCGGTCTCAAAACGTTCTGGTACCTTGCATACAAGATGATTGCATCTTGTAAGTTGAAAATATGGTTACCGATATGGAATTGAATGGGGTAATCGAACCCTCCATTAGTCCTTGGGCAAGCCCTATTGTGCTAGTAAAGAAGAAAGACGGAAGCACGAGGTTTTGCATTGATTATCGCAAATTAAATTCAGTGACGAAAAGTGATTCGCAGCCGATGCCTAGGATTGCAAAATTGGTGGGGGCTTTGGAAGGCAGTTTGAGGTTTTCCACTCTAGACTTGCAAAGTTGCTATTGGCAGGTACCGATTTCGCCCTAGGACAAGGAAAAAACAGCATTTTGTACTCCAAGAGGCTTATGGCAATTTAAAGTTATGCCTTTCGGATTATGCAACGCTCCTAGTACGTTTCAGAGAGCCATGGGAGCTATTCTGCGCAATGAGATACGTGCTGGAAGGATCAAGGTGTACCTAGATGATCTGCTCGTGTATGATGGCAATTTCGAAGACCATGTGGCTTGGTTGAAAAGCGTCTAACCCAAAAAAATGTAAATTATTTCAGAATGAAGTGGGATACCTCGGGGTAGTTGTATCGAAGCACGGGATCACCACGGATCCAGATACCACTAAACGTGTTTTGGAATGGCCTCCTCCCACTTCTGTGAAAGAATAGCAATCTTTCCTGTCTTTATGATCTTACAATCGGACAATCATTCCACAGTTCGCCAAGAGAGCATCGCCATTGTATGACTAACAGAATCTCAAGATGGAGTTTCAATGGGGACCCGACGTGAATGAGAGGTTGTTTGTCTGTCATGTCAAGTGAAAGGGAGAGAGTGGTTACCACGTGGTCGCCATGTGGTGAATGCACAATTAGCTAATAGGATTAGTTTTATCTCTCCCTTTCACTTGACATGGCAGACAAACAACCTTTCACCACGTGGTCTCGTTACCAGGTGGCTCCCTTTCCTTTTTGATCCTTTCACCTCCCTTTCACCCAGACTATATAAATAGAACGACTGACTGACAAACTTTAGTACCCTCTCGACGGCCTGAGGTTGATGTCCTTACATCAAAAGCGCTCGGCTCCTGTACTCGACTTGCTGGTTACGACGGATTCACCAATACGGTACGTAGATAATAATTGTATTACACAACGGTTTAATATTTATCTTTAAAGATCACTCATCTGCAAAGAACAAGGATTTCGATCAATAGTACCGACCAACTATATTATCGCGCAAGGTCAACAATCAAGTTTATTTTGACCAAAGTACATTCCAGAAAAACAATGTTATTCCAAAGTTGTGGGTGCCTTCATAACGAAATTTGGTTTTTAGGACGTCCCACAGTAAGACTTGGGCGTCCATATGCGATCGATCTGGGGTGAAGTTGGACAACACTCAACAGAAAAAATAACCACACAGTAATCCGTTTTAGACCATTCTGAATCCAAATCCGCGAAAAAAACCATAGGTGCATGTCTGTGTGTGTGTGTAACAAAATCTTGTGTACTCTGCCCAGGCCTTAGTTCTCAACCGATTTTCCTGGTTCTTTTTTTGTTCGACGCGGAAAATTATCTAGTTGTGCACTACGTCGCCGGAATTTCGAGTTTTGTCTTTTAAGGGGGGGAAAGGGGGGGTTAATGCTCAAAAAACGTGCGTTTGCGGGCGTAATCTTGTAAACTCTGCCCAGGCCTCAATTTCCAACCGATTTGTGTGTTTCTTTTTTTGTTTGACTCAAATAACTTCCGAGTTGTACATAATTTCACCCGAGTACTAAAATTCGCAAGGGGAGGGGGCAAGTGGGGGATAATATTCACAAAATATCCGATTTTTCAATATTTCGGTTCCTTTACAGCGTACTAATTGTACCCAACCTTTGAAATTGAGAAAAATTTCTCACTATACCTCCGGATTTTCATGAATTATCCTCTGTACCACCATGGAACTAATAGTGGTGCCACCGTGGTGCCAGGGCACCATAAACCGCATATTTCGTGTTTTTTGTTTTCTTTTTTTTGTGTTTCACCTTGAATACGGATGTGAACCTCGACGGACCGCCAACTAAAACTAATAGATGAAAGTTCAATGTTACGTATTTCCGCTTTGGTGCCAGACCGGCACCATTGGATGGCGGGGGGGGGGGGGGATTGAACTCGAATTCGCATGTTTGGTATCGTAGATCATGGATTTTAAAATGCTCTTCAGATTCGAGGCTCCCATGCCGCTAGGAATGTTTTGGTAGATAATGGTGGGGGGGGGGGGGTCACTATTTCTTGCCTAAAGTAATGAACCAAATTACATCGATTGAAACAGTTTTATCGCTTACCAACTGGTTAAACTGATCTAATGCTTATCCAATGGGACGTCCCCTGGAATGAACCACTAAACAATATGTCCATTACTAAACATCATATGTTGTACCATTACTATACAATATGTTTGTTTGTTAAGGAAGCACAAGTGAGTGAGATTTAACTCGAGCTAACGGGAGCTAACTACGTTTTGGACCTTCATGAACAATGGGGTATTTCGGTGGGTCGGAAATTCAGGTTTTTGACCTCAAATTTGGACTCAGCACCCTTGAAAACCTATATACTACAACTTTAAGCCCAATGATACTATAACATGTGGTAGAAAAATTAATTAAAGGGATCACACGTTTGAAAAAGGCGGGCCGCTATAAATGCACACACACTAGGCAAGGACTATACGCCGCGGACTACGCCGCGCGCCTGTGTGAGTGGTGTTTTGTAGTATCCACGAGGTCCTCCAAGGGTTTCTGTGCATGGATACTTTTTTCAAAGACAGTTGGCTAGCTACGTCACGATTGGCTAGCTACGTCACACCATTCAAATCTTCAACTTTCCTTAGCTTCTCTGATTTTGGTTTATTATTTTCAATAATGAACCTTTGGAATCGACCAAGAAAAAAAATTTTTTAACACCCCCTCAAAATTTGATGGTTTACGTTTCAAGATACGTAGAATCCAAAAATCGAATAAAAATTTGGCCGTCCGTCCGCCGTACGCCGTACGCCGTCCGCCGTACGCGGCACTTTTGCCACTTAGCATTGACCGATTTTGATGAAATTTGGTATGTAGACTCCATTTGGGGTCTAGTTGTGCCCCGAAGCTTTTGGTTGATGTAGGTCACTTCTAAGGGTTCTAAAATCAATTTTGAAATTTTGAAAACGCCCTAACTCAAAAAATTTTGATATAAAGGTATTGTTTTTCCTTCAATTTAAGGTTCTATAGAATTTTTAGAATTTTTTGAGACCACGCGGAGCTCTGTAGGACAAACCGTTCGCTCCCTACGAAAATTTAAGGGTTTATATTGAAATATATATATATATATATAAATCAAAACACGAGTGTGAATCGCTAAAGAGGCCTAATCTCCGTTCAAATTAGAGCTGACCGAAATGCAATCAATGGTTGGTGATTTTGATTTTTTTTATTTTTTTATTCATTTTTTTCCTTCATATTGGATGGTTGGTGATTTTGTAGACGAGTGATCTATAGAGAAAAATAATAAACCATTGTGTAATAATTTGCAGCGCTTTTAAAAACATTTTCTCGACGAACAGACCCGATTACCGTTATTCCTGAGCCTTACTCTTTTGAAAAAAAAATAAAAAAAATTGACTGAAATACCCCATTTTCATCTACACAATCGGGTTATGGATACGAGGAAGCTATATGCCCCACCCACTTGATTATTGATGGGTTGGGGGAATAGTATATAGTATATAATCTAGGAATATAGTATATAATATAGTGTATATAGTATAATATATATAATATAAATATAATATTTAATATATATATAGTATATAATATAGGAATAGTATAATCACATATTGGGAGTTCCTACTCATATCTATGCAGGTTTTAAGAAACACTTCTGTGGTTGTCCGTGTTGTCCCGATTATAGATGGAAAACAAATGTTGACTACGTTACCAAACTTTCAACACCTAACATTAAATTGCTCAGTGGTTTCAAAGTGGAACGGAGAGTCATAACGGATTTTGTTTCTCCCCAAACGTCCATTATTAAAAATAATAAACCTATAATCAACCGTTGACAAATAATTTGCAGTTTTCCATATCATTGTGAAGTATAGTTTCTAGTTATTGATGCGATGATTCTTTTGGGAAACGTACCTTTCCGATTCATTTCAAAACAAAATTTCTCGTTCAGCCGAACATGAATAATCGACTGTACTTGTAGAATTGATTCTATAATTCTATTATTGATCAACTATGTAAGTCATTGTTGCGTTATTGTGGTTGAACGTTAAGAGGCGAGGTACCCAATTGTCTTTGATTTGTTTTGACTCCCGCAGACGGGTTCAGCGATCCTCCCATCACGCCAGGACAGACCGAAGGGAAGATAATGATATCGGAGGGAGCACGTGTAAGACGTGAAGGCGTCAACTGCACTGGGGGCGTCACTACGAGATTTCTTTCCATCTGGCTGCTCAGAGGCCAAGATAAGAGGAGAGTTACGATCTCGAAACATTTTAGGACCCCACCATAATCATTTCAATTTTTCGTGATGAATTGTGAGTTTGAACGGGGGGAAAATGGGTTGCGGAAATTAGGGGAAAAAATTGAACCGATAAATCGAGACTGATCGGTTAGTTCCGTATCCTATTGAAATTTGCCCTTATTATTAATAAATCGAACATTTTAACCCAAAAATGTGTATCAATCATGAAATTTCCAAGGAAACGAAGAACTACCAGGAAATCGAAAATAATGTTGAGGGTTTGGAGTTACCTAAGTTACTTAGAATTTTTCTAAACTCATCCAAGTTCTGCGTAATGAGGAATGAATGTTCCATGTTCTTTCTAAACCTTGAACCCAATAATAAAAACGCCGCAAATTACGACACAAAGGTTTATTTTTTCTGTTCAGATCATTCACCTGCAAATAACACAGCTTTGCATTGCCTCTACATACCAACCATAGGTAGGTACCTACCAACTTCACAATCAAGTATATTTTGAAAAAATAAACGCTTCACTATCAAGTGGTGAACTGCTGACCTGGTTACTGGTTGCTAAGGACGCACAACTAAGTACAACTTGAAGAAACGAACAACGATCGTATTTTGGATACCTAGCTAAAATTTGAACGGACCTCTTTCTTCCTGATTTATCTAAATCCAAACCTTGAGGGAGCGAAAGGTGTGTCCTAAAGAGCTCTGGGTGGCCCCATTCGATTCTAAGAATTCAATTCTATTTTTACTTGGCGAAAAAACAATAGGCACCTTTATATTGAGAGTTTTTGAGCTAGAGCGTTTTGAAAATTTCAGCCTCTATTTTTCACCTCTTAGAAGTGACCTATACTAACAAAAGCTTCTATCACAACTGGACTCTAAATTTCATCAAAAATTCGGTCCATGGTAATCAAGGAAAGTGCCGCGTACGACGGACGGACGTCAATATTTTTATTCGATTTTCGGATTAAACGTGCATTGATAGGTAGACCACTAATTTTGAGGGGGGTTGAATTTTTTTCTTGATCAACTCCTTCAGGTTCATTTTTGAAAATAATAAACAAAATGATGAAATATTCAAAATCGCAACATTGTATCATTGTGTGGTGAAGACAGAACCCCCACGACCTCAACCTTCAATTGTTAAACGTACACGATGCCAAAAGTTCAATCATTCTGAAAACTGTTGCCACAAAGTGTGGCAAGGTGTGTAAAATGTAATCAAAACCATGCAACCATTGACTGTCCAAAGGCAGCTTTAGTCCCCCCAAAATGTGTTACTGTAGCGGTGAAAATACAGCAAATTATTATAATTTAACTTTAACCCCTATAATAGGGGTTGTTCGGCGGCTGTCAAACTGCAGAAATTAACCAAGTTCCATGGAAATCAAAATGAAAATGGCAAAACAACCATGAAAAAAGTAGGTCAAGACCTGCCTTGACCTACAGACAAATTCAATTACCGTCTTCAACAATGTCATCCCATGGATTCAACATAAAATCCCAGCAATATTAGTGCTACCCAGAATGACCACATAACATGAATATAATTATGCACAAAGTTCTAGAGTTCCTAGACTTCTCCCGGCGAAAAAAATATAATAAGTAATCTACCATCCTCCTAGTGGACTTTCTCGCTCATGTCAATGGCAGTTGGACGAAAATTCAACCTGAGATGGTTGTTACTTACTTTGCTCACTAAATCGGATAGTTCATATTTGAGGAGAAGTTAATTTAACACTTTTCATTCCTGCTTGATTCCAAAGGATAAATATTTAAAATAATCAACCGAAAAACTGTTGTTGCGATTTTCTTCACTCTAGTCAACACTCGTGTAATCAATCATGTCTCCTTTACATCAATACTTAGAAATTACAGTGTCAGATAATGTTGATTTTGAGGTAGAAGCGGGGGGGGGGGGGGGGGGGGGGGGAATTTTGGTGTCATTCAAGAGCACAAACTAACCAGGTCAGCAGGTCCTGTTGCGGCCGGAATTGCTAAGGCGAAATAGCATGACAGGTCAGGGCCCTTGCACTGCCCCCAACGGTTGAGGTTCAGCGACGCAGTTGGAGGGGCCGGTTCTTCGTCAGGTGACGATTGAAGTGGCGACTGTGAAACGATAGGAGGCCTGTGTGGGTATAGGTCTACAGTCCAACTCAAAGTGTGTTTATCTGCCCCGAGCATTGTCTGTCCGACTGGAAAAACTAGCTAACTCGACAGTAGCCAACTCTCATTGTGTTCGAAGCTAAAGTCAAGTGCACTGCATCCGAGCGAGTGTCAGTTACATCCAGGTCAAACTACCCCCTGATCGCTCCCACACTGCAACGCTCGCCTCAACCTCTTCCCTCGGACCTCCACGGTGTCCCGGATCAATCAAAATGTTAAACGGACAAATCTGACCCTTTTTCCTCCACGATTTTCTCTCCAGGGAGCATCGGCAGACGTCATCGCCACTGGAAGTTCCCTGAACGATTTAGCTAAATACCTGTACGACCGTGGCACTCATGGTCCAGTGATCAAAACCGGATTTGCCCTTCCCACTATCATGATGGTAGGAGTAGGTACGTTTAAAAACAGCAATAGAACTAAATCATCGATGTATAGATAAAACATTCTCAAGATGTATCTACGTATGTAGTATACTACATCTCTATAGAGATGGGTATCGAAAAAAGCTGCAAATGATTACGAGAAGGTTCATTATTTTTCTATATAGATCACTCGTCTGCAAAGAACTCGGCTTTGCCATTCTCACCACCTACCAACCGAAGATTTTGGTTGATGTACTCGTAGTTCTCTTCTAAGGTTTGAAAAATAAGGTTTGAAATTTTGAAAACGCCCTAACTCAAAAAATTTTGATATAAAGGTATTGTTTTCCCATCAATTTAAGATATTATAGAATTTTTTGAAACCACGCGGAGCCCTATAGGACAAACCGTTCGTTCCCTACGAGAATTTGGTTGGACTTACGATAAATCAGAAACACGAGTGTGAATCGCAAAAGAGGCCGAATCTCCGTTCAAATGTTAGCTGACCGAAATGCGATTGATGTTTTTCTTCAAGTTGGTTAGTGGTAACAATGGTAAAGCCGTGTTCTTTGTAGACGAGAGATCTACATAGAAAAAAATAAACCTTTGTGTAATAATTTGCAGCGTTTTTATTTATAAAGTGGGACAATTAGACGATTGGGGCTGACGATCTGAGCGGTTTTGTGTGGTCTACTGCGCAGTCCACCCACCCACCCACTCCCATCGTCCTCGTCTTAGCCGGTGCGCTGATTTTGTTGAAAAAATTCACTTAAGCACCACTAAAAAAAGACTAGATCGTAGGAAAGCTGAGATTTTGGCGCAGTTTTCACCTATCTTGGATTTTGAAAAAAATATCTTATAGATTCTTATAGGTCAATTTCCGATTGAAAAAACTAGTGGTTTCCCAAAATAGGAAAAATGATCTTTTCATAGGGGTTTTCATGTCTAAAACCATGTCTCAATGAAATAGTCAGACCCGATGGGGAATTCAATGTAATTTCCAACGTTATCCTAAAATTTTGATTTATACAGCGAATTAAGGGAGTTTTCACCAATTTAGTAACGTAAGGTCAACACCGGAGCCTGTGGATAAATCGAAGTCGGGAGCCGGTATTCTACACTAGGAACGGTTGTAAAATAATTTACAGCTGAAAATAAGGCAAAGAAGTGGGTTCGCCTGAGCAGCGTATTGTGGTATATGCGGTCGTACTGTGGCTTCTCGTGTAATTCAGTCTTCCAAGTCCTGACTCAAGAAATTGGAGTGAGAGACCTACCGCCAGTGAATATGGTTTTAAATCTCATGGATAGATATCATCGCCACTGCCATGAGTGTTGGTGACGAGGGCTGAATCCTGGTTCTACCCTACATGCAAGACCTGCAAGTCGTGCGGGTATGGTATAACCGGGTGCGCCGTGTATACCTTCCTTGACTGAGTTTCGTGATCCTGCATGCATACGTCACCTATCGTAGTGATGAAACGGTGATAAAACCAACCGCAGTTATTGAAGTATTATTTTCAGCCCAGTCTCCAATTACAGACAAGCATTTGGTACTACATTTAGGGCTTGTACGTATTTTTCGTCATTTCCCTACTAATGGTGAAAAGGTTGAATTTGTTTTGGAGAAGGTTGAATTTGTTTTGGAAAAGGTTGAATTTTTATTGGAAAAGGTTGAATTTGATTTGGAAAGGGTTGAATTTGACTTGGAAATGCTATATATTACATGATATATGCTTTGATCATTATCTGTACAAAAACAACCCCCCTTCGTCACCTCTAGTTGGGTTGAACTGCAACTTTCAGTAACACGAAAATGTAACTGAATGAGTTTTATACTCCTTAGCTCCCTGCAATACCAATAGTCCTCCAACTTCTCACTAAAAGTGAACTTTAAGTTTTCCGGTGTCAGAGTTCGAGGGGGACGATTCGTGATGCCCAAGAGATGCCCCGTCCTTTAGTACTGAGATGACTAATCTTTCACACTTTACATAATATGTAATATGAAAAACATACAATATAATAATATTGCCGAGAACATTCCTTGTTTTTCGACATTTCGTCATCGCGGGCTTTCAATCTGCCCACTGCCAAATTACTTGCCGTTTTAGTTCCGTGATGCGTCTTCAGTGCAATGGCTGATCGATGAAACACCCCAAGGGATGATCTCAACCAACTTGTGAAGTTCGCATGACTCCTCAAGTTATGCGCATCACCACGTCAACTTTCTGACTTGGAAAATTAATAAGAAAAGTTCTAGCGTGCCCGATGCTCTGCCTGTGTACTGGCTAGGGATCTTCTCCATTATTAAAAATAATAAATCAATCTCGACTCCAACGGCCGCTTGGAACAATTTTTGATTCCAATTTTCAGACTACCTACATTACAACCGAGCAATTGAAGCTATGGTCACACTGGTGCCACAAGAGTAGATACGACTAATCTAACATTTAAAATTGGACTTTTCTCAGAATTCGTTCGTATTTGAACAACTAGTTTCACGAATGCTTAAATACTTGTTCTTTATATATAGAAAACAAATCATGGAAATGCTAAAAAATGTTCCAATCTTTGCTACAGTTTTTTTGTTTCTTACGATAACAGCCGTTCCTTTCGATTCCAAACGCACTCATTCGAACATGAAACTTACGGAATTCAAGGTTGGTAATTTCCAGTAAAATTTTGAGAAAAAAAAACGCTGCAAATTATTACACAATGGCTTATTATTTTTCTATATAGATCACTCGTCTGCAAAGCCACCAACCATCCAACATGAAAAAAAACATCGATCGCATTACGGTTAGCTATAATTTGAACGGAGATTAGGCCTCTTTTGCGATTCACACTCGTGTTTCTGATTTATCGTACGTCCAACCCTTAAACTCTCGTAGGGAGCGAACGGTTTGTCCTACAGGGCTCCGAGTGGTCTCAAAAAATTCTAAAAATCCCCTACTATCCTAAATTTATGGAAAAACAATACCTTTATACCAACATTTTTTGAGTTAGGGCGTTTTCAAAATTTCAAAATTAATTTTTGGACCCTTATAAGTGACCTACATCAACTAAAATCACGTTTTGATTCCAGGAAGATTGGTCCGTATTCATGTAAGTTCCCTTGTGACATTCCATTGAGTCGTTGACATTGTTCGTCGTTCCATTGTGTGAATTCAAATTGTTGGTCAGATTGTAAGCTTTTAAACGAAGTGCTTTATAAAAGGGGCTGCACTGAATTATAGTGGGTTATTTGCGAATGACCAGCTTAATCCTCATCAAACGGGAATGAATGTGGTCATGCATGTCAAGAGTAAGTTCTCCTTCCAAAAATGAGACAATGGAACAATGGGTTGAGCGTATGATTTTTTTAAAGATTTTTAATCAAAAGTAGACCTCATCCTGAAAATTGGGACACCAACCGCGACCTTCTAGCGTGAGAACACCTCTTTCTATAATTTTTCAAAGTTTCGAGTTAGTCTGACGTCACGCGCCCCTCCCGCCTGGACGGGAGGCCCACTGTGTCGTCATAATAATAACACAGAGGTTTATTATTTTTCTACATAGATGACTCGTCTGAAAAGAACACGGCTTTGCCATTGTTACCACCAACCAACATAAAGAAA
This sequence comes from Apolygus lucorum, assembly GCA_009739505.2. Lineage (NCBI taxonomy): Eukaryota > Metazoa > Arthropoda > Insecta > Hemiptera > Miridae > Apolygus > Apolygus lucorum. The sequence goes on from CM019167.2 coordinate 60,646,697, forward strand.
AACATCGATCGCATTTCGGTCAGCTAAAATTTGAACGGAGATTAGGCCTCTTTTGCGATTTACACTCGTGTTTCTGATTTATCGTACGTCCAACCCTTAAATTCTCGTAGGGAGCCAACGGTTTGTCCTACAGGGCTCCGCTGTTCTCAAAAAATTATATCGTCCCTATACCTGGTAAACCATGTAAGTCGAGTTTATCAAATTTTACAGGAGACACTAAAAACTAAATAATTCAGTTTTCATTCCACATGCAATAAGTTTTTTCGTTCCATTCCTTAAAACTGGTGGAAACAGTAGTATTTCAAAGAGCCTGAGACTAATTTCATCAAAATTTACTTTAGCGAACGAAAAAATGGACTTACATGCTTTTACCCAGCCTTTGACACCCGATTTACATGGGTTTCAATTTGATTTTCATGAAAATATACCCAGCTTGGGTTTTTTAATTATTAGGAATATTATTCAATTTTTTCTCTCCAGGTTTCAGGGTTACACAAAATACCCAAATCGATGCAAAAGGAAAATATTTAAATGAAAATTCATAGGCGTTGACTAATACACAGTCCAACTTTAAGGCTCCTTGAGTCAAAATGACAGTCTTCAGTCTTCATATTACTAGAGTTGAGCAATAAATTATTATACTACCGATTCCTCAATTACCATTTCTTAAATTAAAACCATTACTTATAGGAACACTTTACCTATCACAACCGTAACTAGGCAGGTATGCATTGAATTTAAGTGTTAGGCAACTAGGTACTTTTGTTTCATTAAAACAAGGGATGAGTTAGGTATGGGTTAGGGGTTAGGGACATGTTGGGGATGAGCTAGGGACGGGTTAGGGATGGGCTGGGTATAAGTTGGGGGTTGGGATAGAGATGGACTAGGGATGGGTTGAGGATGGGTTAGGTATGAGTTAGGTTAGGGATGGGTTAAGGACAGGTTGGAGATGGGCTAGGGACGGATTAGGGGTTGGGATAGGTCAGGGCTGGGTTGGGGATGGGACAGGGATGAGTTAGGGACGGGTTGGGTTAGGGGTTATAGATATGTCAGGGCTGGGTAGGGTAAGAACTGAGGATGGATTGGGATGGACTAGGGATAAGTTAGGTATGGGTTATGGATGGGTTGGGTGTGGGTTAGGGATAGGACAGGGCTGGGTTGGAGATGAGCTGTGGATGGGTTGGATATGGGTTAGGGATGGGTAAGGGGTTAGGGATTGGTCAGAGATGGATTTCCTCAATTATTATCTCTTGTATCATTAATTTTACAGAGTTTCCTGTAAAACATAAGCAGACCAATAGCACACTACTAATCTCTTTTTGTTCTTTCTAACATCAGCATTACAGCTACGTCAAACAGCCAACAAATCAATCAATTCATCTAAAATTATCCTCCTAAATAATGTAAAAATAATTTAGAAACAATGCGGAATAACACGTAGGTAGGTCGTGATCTCAAGGTTGGTCATAATATGGAAAATCACGTGTCTGCAGAACACAAGGAGTGGAATTTATTGCTGAAATTGAGACTAATAAAAAGGTCTCTATTTATGATTACTTTCTCCGAACTCCATTTATGATTTTGTAAACTTTTACATGGAAAAATTAAAAAAAACTGACTATCTTTGATGGAAACTTGCCACCAGCGTGAGCTGCTCACTCTTAGGCATACACAGGACTTACATGGTTTTCCGGCGAAAAAATAGGTAACCGACTTACTCGTTTTTTCAATGCCTTCTGGGTAAAAAACTATTCATCAGATTGGAAAACGGCTTCACTAAATGAATCAAGCGACCCTAATTTACCTGAAAAGCTCAAAACCTTATTTTCGAAAAAATACCGACTTACATGGTTTACCAGGTATAGGGACGATATACTGTCTTAAATTGATGAAAAAACAATGCCTTTATATACAAATTTTTGAGTTAGGGCGTTTTCAAAATTTCTACCCTTAGAAATGACCTACATCAACCAAAACCTTCGGGGCACAACTAGACCCGAAATGGAGCCCACAAACCAAATTTCATCAAAATCGGTCAATGGGAACTAAGGAAAGTGCCGCGTTCCGTGGACGGAGGACGGACGGCCAAATTTTTTTTCGATTTTTGGATTCTACGTACCTTGAAACGTAAACCACCAAATTTTGAGGGGGGGGGGGGGGTTAAATACATTTTTTCTTGGTCGATTCCAAAGGTTCTTTATTGAAAATAGTAAGCCATAAGGCCTTCTCACGCTTGAAGGTCGCAGTTGGTGTCTAAACTCTCAGAATGAAGCGTAGTTTAGATTAAAAATAAAAATAAACAGTTTTTCCGCCCCATGCGCATACCCTATTAGGAGTTGAGGGAGTAGTCTGGCATGTGGGTGTGGCAAACATTTCAATTCCTTACAATAGTGCTACTATTTCTCGTACTTGTGCTTCCTTAGCTACCACAACAACAGCCGCAACAGAGTGACTGTTAGAAGATATTAAAAAAGATCGCATTTCATCAGATTGAATTTGAACGGAGATTTGGCCTTTTTCTGACTGTGAATATTCGTTCGCCATTCACACTCTTGTTGTTGGTTTCTCTGTTCATTTCTTCGCGCCTGATTCTCATAAGGAGTGAAGTTGTATACAGCTCCGATTCTACTGCTTTCAATGTTGGTACCGTAAAGAGTTATTTTAATTAGGAGGTTTCATTCGTGTTTTCTTGTTCATGCGTGCCCATCCTGTTGGTAATGCCACGTAATAAGAGGGCCGGAAGAGCGGGATCGTGGGAGGAGTAGTGTGCATAGAGAGTGAGAAAGGCGAGATAAGGTTCCTATCACGGAACTCTCTTGGGAGAGGAGTCTCACGTGGTGTTCTTACGGGAGAGTCAGCCAACGCCCAACTGAGTCCCCAAACGCCCTAATTAATTACCGTGGAGCAGAAAACTGGACTTGCTTCTCGATGAATATGCGGGGAAGACGAGTGGTAGAGAAGAACTACTGCTTCCGGGATTCGAGAAGTTGCCTCAAGAGACAAATGAAGAACGTTTAACACGTAGCCAGGAAATCTTCGTCCATAACTTAATTGGGCAAAATTAATAAGTATTTAATACTCCGATAAGGGATCATCGGGACTTTGGTTTTTACCCACCAAGCACATCACAGGACTCTAGTTCCTATGGATTGCGAATGGGACTTCTATAACAAACGAAAAACGCTCAAGAGCATCGCTCTAGATGCTCTGGAAGCGGACTAGAAACATATTGGAAACCTCCTTCTTTGGTGTCTAGGAGCTTACCAGGGTGTAGGTAGTCGGCACTATGGAGGCCTCCTCATTCCTAGAATTCTAACGAAGTCCCCGGGTCTCCCTCCGGATTAATGGTTAATACAAAATGTATCTCTTTTTCATACTGAGTAAAAGATTTAAGCACAAGTGCAATTCAGTTCCCTTTGCAAATTTGATTAAATTCACTTTTCAAACAGTCAAGTTTCGTGTCTCAATAACTCTATTTCCTCCGGGTGAGGAAATAGAGTTGGAGTCACACAGGAAGACTTGGGCGTCCTTATGCGATCAATCTGGGGTAAAGTTGGACAACACTCAACAGAAAAAAAATAACCACGCCGTAATCCGTTTTAGACCATTCTGAATCCAAATCTGCGAAAAACCATTGGTGGATGTTTGTGTGTGTGTGACAAAATCTTGTGTCGTCTGCACAGGCCTTAGTTCTCAACCGATTTTCGTGGTTCTTTTATTGTTCGACGCGGTGAACTATCTAGTTGTGCACTACGTCACCAGAATTTCGAATTTTGCTTTTTAAGGGGGGGAAAGGGGGGGATTATGCTCAAAACACGTGCGTTTGCGGCCATAATCTCGTGTACTCTCTCCAGGCCAAATTCAGATCTCCCCTTAGGGAGACAGCTGATGACGTCCGCGACGCCAAAAATGGCAGTCGGACGAAAATTCAACCTGAAATGGTTGCTTACTTTACTTTACTTACTTTACTCTCTCCAGGCCTCAATTTCCAACCGATTTTCGTGTTTCTTTTTTCATTCGACTCAGAAATCTTCCAAATTGCTCAATATTACACCGGAATATCAAAATTGGCATGGGGAGGGGGCGAGTAGATTATACTCGCGACTAACAGGGGGATAATATTCACAAAATATCCGATTTTTCAATATTCCAGTTCCTTTGTAGCTTACTAATTGTATCCAAGTTCTGAAATTGAGGAAAAATTCTCATTATACCTCCGGATTTTCATCAACTATTCTCTGTACCACCATGGAACCAATAGTTGTGCCACCATGCATACCTATTTCGTGTTTTTTGTTTTTTTGTTTGTTTTTGGTTTATTATTTTCAATAATGAACCTTTGGAATCGACCAAGAAAAAAAAAAATTTTAACACCCCCTCAAAATTTGATGGTTTACGTTTCAAGGTACGTAGAATCCAAAAATCGAATAAAAATTTGGCCGTCCGTCCGCCGTACGCCGTACGCCGTACGCCGTCCACCGTACGCTGTCCGCCGTACGCGGCACTTTTGCCACTTAGCATTGACCGATTTTGATGAAATTTGGTATGTAGGCTCCATTTGGGGTCTAGTTGTGTCCCGAAGCTTTTGGTTGATGTAGGTCACTTCTAAGGGTTCCAAAATCAATTTTGAAATTTTGAAAACGCCCTAACTCAAAAAATTTTGATATAAAGGTATTGTTTTTCCTTCAATTTAAGATTCTATAGAATTTTTAGAATTTTTTGAGACCACGCGGAGCTCTGTAGGACTAACCGTTCGCTCCCTACGAAAATTTAAGGGTTTATATTGAAATATATATATATATATACATATATATATATACATACAAAAGAGGCCTAATCTCCGTTCAAATTAGAGCTGACCGAAATGCAATCGATGGTTGGTGATTTTGATTATTTTTTTCTTTTTTTTTTCTTCTCTTCATATTGGAAGGTTGGTGATTTTGTAGACGAGTGATCTATATAGAAAAATAATAAACCATTGTGTAATAATTTGCAGCGTTTTTGTTTCACTCCGAATACGGAAATGAACTTCGGACTGCCTACCATTACGAATAGATGAAATTAAATTTACATCGAGTGAACAGTTTTATCGCCTACCAACTTGTATAATTGACCTAGTGCTTGTCCAATGGAATGCATGCATTACTAAAGAATATGTTTTTCTGTGATGTTCCACCTCAAAATTTGAAACCTATAAAGCCTCAAAGAGCCACTCAGGTCTTAGTGGGGTCCAAAGAGCCTCAACTCCACTTCACACCTTTCTCACAGGAGACACCGAGCACTACTGAGCGTAGTAGGGCCGTTGGGGCCTCAGGTGGACTATTGACAAAAATTAGTATATAATTGACAAAAACCCATTCAGCGGGGACATTTTTTCCGAAATATATGCTCCAAAAATGGAAAGGTGGGGTCCCTGGGGACTCCAGTGTGACCTCCTAGGGTTAATTCAACTCACCTTTTCTCCCGTTTAAGTCAGATTGACACGCTTAATGTTCCCAGTTATGTAATTTACGAGTATTCTAAACTTTACTTTCGTATTCTAAACTTTAATTTCGTATTCTAAACTTTACTTTCGTATTCTAAACTTTACTTCAATTGAAATCACGATAAAATTCGCCGAGGACCGTTTACTCTCCAACCTGCACAATCCCTGAAAATAAGGGAATCGGACATACTTCGTGTATGGTTATGTTCCATTCAAAAATTTGCGGACACCGACAGACAGGCACGAATCCAAAATTGGCTGAGAAAGGTTCAAAACGTGAAATGTGAGTGGATTTTTTTTTTTATGTTGGAGAACTTTTTCCACCTCTCAAAAGTGAAAACAATGCTTCCGGTGCCTTGGTAGACTCGGAAGGGAGGGAGGGAGCGAGATCCGAGAGGGCGGAACCGCGGGTGCCGGCTTGACGGTGCAGTTGAAGCTGCATTCATTTCCAGATTTCAGGATACGATGGGACACCTACGAGTGAGGCAGCCGCCCCTCCGCCGCCCCAATACGACCTGCCGGTCCACCAACCTACTCTAACCCTCCAGTCATCCTGACACACTCCATCCTACCTCCTATCGTCATCCTATGCACCCGCAACCCCCTCTCGCGCCTTCACAACAGACGACACGTCGTTTTTCTAAAAGTTCCTCCTATTGGGAGGGAAATCTGATTGGCGCGGCGGAAGGAAGGGGTGCACATGATCTAGGTTGTCCTCTCCCAGTTTCGCGTTATAGAAGGCCCCCTTTGCTTGACCCTACTGATAAAAAATGCTTCCGACCGCAGCCTGGCCGTCATTGCATTGTGCCTAAACTCGGCGTGAATGCAACGTTGAACCCGAAGATCGACAGATTTGCTCGAGTCACTGCACCGCTTTCTTCTCCACCCGAAAGTTGCTGATAAACTTTACTAGCCTATTCGCATCCGTCCCTCAGTAGTTCGAGACGTCGTGATGCGATTGATCCAATTCAAAAACACAATTAGGGCTGCCAATTTCTTGCACTTTCTTTTGCGGAATTTCCAGCGCTGGAATTACGCAACTTGGAAGAAATACAGCTTTTTGCGCGCGGAAATTCCCGCAAGAAGCAAGCTCGTTAAGAAAAATTATTTTTTTTTATTTTTTAAAATATTTTATTCTAAAAAATTTTCATTTGGCATATGATTTTTGGAAGAAAAAAGTCCTACCTAATTAAATCATTTTTTGAGTTTATTGCAATAACATCATTTTTTTAAAGATTCGCTAAAAAAAATAATAATAATGAAAAAATAAAAACACGAAAACAAGTTGATTTCTACCCCCGAGAATTTCTAGGTTGGTGATATGTAACTTGTCATTCTGACTATGGTTAGAATGATCTATAAATCATGTTTTTTGTCGCTAATTTCGCATGAGGTCATTGTCGTTTCCCTCTTACTGGTCCAGTTTGAAACTCGTTTTAAGGACGTCCCACAGTAAGACTTGGGTGTCCTTATGCGTTTAATCTAGGATGGAGGAGGACATCACTCAACGGAGAGAAAAAAGTCCATTCATGCAGCATGAAACAATGAGCGAATTTTCAAAGAAATCTTCTTTTACGCTCTTCAGGGATCGTTTCAGAATGTTCCAAAACGGATTTCAGTGGAGAAAATTTCGAAAAAGTCCATTCTAAACATTTTGAGGCTTGAAACATCGCATTAGCTTCTTTTTCTTTTGAAATTTGCTAATAACCACATAAACATCCGTTTAACACCATTATGAATCCAAATACGTGAAAGCAAACCTGTAGCAGTTCCACGAACTATGCTTGTGGAGGCGTAGCTACGCTCCTAGACTGGGAACGAGTTCGGCAGTCAGTCACTTTCCTGCCTTGCTCCTGGTTAGTGATCTTTCCACATTATTGAATATTTTGCGGGTTCCCTTGACACCCAAAATCCATTTTCATTTCATTTCGGACAAATATACGATTAAAGAGTCAATCTATATAAACCACACACCGATTTGTTATTGAACCATACCCAATTCATATCTATATTGTATTTATTTATTTAATAAATTTAAATTATATTTAATCATTGAGTAGAAATGCGAGCTGGTTATTCCATTAGAATATTTCCAACTCTATTTCAAACCAAATGTGTATGAGGCAAAATTCTACTCAGGCCTTAGTTTTCAACTGATTTGCTTGGTTATTATTTTGTTCGACGCGTAAATTTATCTAGTTGTGCACTACGCCCCTGGAATTTCGAATTTCGCCTTTGAAGGGGGGAGGATTAATCCCCTCTATCTGAATAATGTGTGCGTTTCGGACATAATTTTATTTACACTGCCCAGGCCTCAATTTCCTAGAAATTTGCGTGTTAATATTCTTTTCGAATCAAATAAATTTTGAGTTGCTCAACATTTCCTGAGTATCAAAATTAGCATGGAGGTATAATATTCACTAAACATACGATTTTTCAATATTTCGGTTCCTCTATAGCTTACTAATTGTATCCAAGCTTTGAAATTGAGGGAACATAATTATTATACCTTTGAGTTTTCTTGAATTATTTTTAGTGCCACTATGGAACAAACCAATGGTGCCAGGCCAGGGGGTGGTGGTGGTTCTGCCAGGACTCCAGAAACCGCGTATTTCGAGGGAGGGTGTTTCACCTTTAATACAGAATCTGTATCACATCTGATGTGATCTTTTTTTTCTTTATTGACAGTAGGTTTTCTTTAACCCATATAGCCACATAATCTTTTCATTATTTACATTATAAAGTAAAACTGCAATAGTGCAATACTTAAAAATAGGAAAAAATAGAATTCTAAAAAAACGCTGCAAATTATTACACAAAGGTTCATTATTTTTCTATATAGATCGGCTTTGCCACTGTCACCATCTGCCTACCGCGTACCTACAGTGATCCCATTTCGGTCGGCTCTTTTGCGAATCACACTCGTGTTTCTGATTTATCAACCCTTCAGTTCTCGTAGGGAGCGAACGGTTTATCCTACAGAGCTCCGCGTGGTCTCTAAAAATTTTAGCAATTCATTTATAATTCATTTAGAAAAACAATACCTTTATATAGACATTTTTTGAGCTAGGGCGTTTTCAAAATTTCAACCCTTATTTTGCAACCCTTAGAAGTGACCTACATCAACCAAAAGCTTCGGGGCACAACTAGACCCCAAATGGACCCCATATACCAAATTTAATCGAAATCGGTCCATGGGAACTAAGGTAAGGAAAGTGCCGCGTACGGCGGACGGACGGAAAATTTTTTATTCGATTTTCGGATTCTACGTACCTTGGAATCGTAATCCAACAAATTTTGAGGGGGGGGGGGGTGGGGGGGTAGACATTCTATTTTTCTTGGTCAATTCCAAAGAATCATTATTGAAAATAATAAACCAAAAATATATGCTTTTACATATTTGGTTGTTTATTTTTAAATTTATTATTAGTTTTGTGCTCTTTCTAGAATTGTATACAAATTATTGAAGAATTGTATCCCAGCGTCTCCGGTCATTCTTATTTTTAGCATCACTTTTAACTTTCTGTTTGTTGATTCCTTCAGAAGTTCATCCTCATTAAATGGGCAAATCAATAATTTGTGTCTTACGTCCTCCTCTACCGCTGGGCAATGGTCGCAGTTTGGGGTATCCTTGATAGCTAGCATGTTTAAGGAACGGTTTATCATGCCGTGGTCGGTTCTCATCCTTACTAGTTGTACTATTTCGGGTCTCGGAAAAGGTTTTCTCGTGAGCAACGGAGCCTTGGAGACGAAAGGCTGAATCTGGTAGTGGTTATAGCCCTTATCCAGGGACACTCTTGTCATACTCCTCTTTCCATTCGTCCATCATCGCGTCTTTCGTTAAGCGAAGGGCTTCTGGTAAGGGAAGTCATGTGTCGATATCGACTGTGGTTAGTTTCCCTCCATATTTGGCCGCATAATCCGCAAGATCATTCCCTCTAACCGGAATGTGACTTGGTATCCATTGAACCATAACCCTACCTGGGTACATTTGTATGGTTTGTGCAATAGAGTAGGTCAAATAGTTGATATATTTTTCCGTTTGCAGAAAGATGTTCGAGAGCTAGGTATGCGGTTTTAGAGTCCGTCAACACCACTACTGTCGTCTGATACTATTTTTTCTGATACTCTCTTTTCTGATTTCAATGAATTCCGATCACAATATTTCCTGATTATCGAATTTAGCATGGGGAGGGGGCGAGTGGGGGTATAATATTCACAAAATACGATTTTTCGATATTTCGGTTCCTCTAGAGTTTACTAATTGTATCCTAGCTTTGAAATTGAGAGAACATTAATATACCTCTGAATTTTCTTGAATTATTTTTTGTGTCACGATGGAACAAACTCGTGGTGCCACCATGGTGCCAGGACACCAGAAACCGCGTATTTCGAGGGAGGGTGTTTCACCTTGAATACAGATGTGATCTTCTACGGACTGCCTACCAAAACTAACTATGAAAGTTTGACGATACGACGCAGTACCACTTTTGTGCCAGACTGGTAGATCATAGATTTAGAGCTTTCACTAATTACATTGAGTTAAACAGTTTTGCGCAGCAGGAAGGTAAATAAAAATTTGAAAAAATTGAACTAGAAATTGAATTAATCCTTATCCAATGGGGGCGTCCCCTGGAATTACTAAACACTAGGGTTCAAAAGTGCGTTTAAAACAGTGTTTAAAATATTTGTTTAAAACAGTGCTAACCCAGAACTAAACACGTTACCGACGAATAACATGATAGGGATTTCTCCCCAATCTATTGGCGTTTGTTTAAATTCAACTCGAATAGTAATTGCATGTTGTTGGTTAAGATTGTTAGTGATAGCCCCCTGGGGAAGGAGGTACCTAGGAGCAGGTACCTCGAAATGGACTTCTACAGATACGAGTGGAGAATAGCCAGGAAAGATTTAATTAAGGCACTACAATAGAATAGTCAGCTTCGGTGGGGGAATAGTAAGATGCGGGTAAATTAATTTGCGAGAAGGGTGACGGGCGGTGCGAGTGTATGTGGAGACTAAGGTAATCCGGAGAATGGGCAGCGTCCGGCCGGGTTAGTCTTAGTGGGGATAAGTGTGGACGAGGACTGCCTACGAATTAGGGTAAGCCGTCAGAGTAACAAGATGGACCAAGAGCAATGAAGTGTCCGCAGTGAGAGACTGGCAAGACGAGGGAGGCGACCCTATCGGCATCTGTATGCCGTAATGTGACACTCCGGAAAACAGTTTCTGCAGGTTTGTCTTGAATCTCCTTAGCCGGTGGGGCTCCTCGACGCAATTAATTCAAAACCTCCCTCGTCTAACCCCAACCGACCTCCACACACGCTCTATGCGCCCAGATTAGCATTTATAGAGACCGACTCCGTCGCACTCGGTCCCTCGCTTGACTAATGTTTTCCTAGGCTTTTCCTTCGTCTCATTGTCTTCAAGATGCGGTCCGCGCCCGAATGCGTCCCGCTATAATTACACCTCCAACTCTCCCTCATTCATTCAAGTATGAATCAAGTTCCTGCTAAGTGTGGAACTTATCCAACAAAAGACGATCACTACAATAGTGTACCTACTGTCACGACCGTCCTTTGTTGTTGGTCGTATTCAGCTCGAATGCATCCTAATTCATCGTAGTGTGGATGGTAAAGTAACTAAATAGGCAGAAAAGTGAAAAGAAAACTTTATTTCCAATAATAGTGGTTGTGGCACATAGATTCCTCCTAACAATAACAAGTTTGTCCTACCAGTTCGGTGTTGAAGTGACGAAACTTCAGGGATAGATTCTGCATCTAATTCGCAACAACTATCTATGTGCTAATAATCTATGGGCTAACAATAACAAGTTTGTCCTACCAGTTCGGTGTTGAAGTGACGAAACTTCAGGGATAGATTCTGCATCTAATTCGCAACAACTTTTGGTTTATTATTTTCAATAATGAAACTTTGGAATCGACCAAGAAAAAAAAATTAAACTCCCCCTCAATATTTGTTGGTTTACGTTTCAAGGTACTTAGAATCCGAAAATCGAATAAAAATTTGGCCGTCCATCCGCCGTACGCGGTACTTTCGTCAGTTGAATTTGGTATATGGGCTCCATTTGGGGTCTAGTTGTGCCCTTAAGGTTTTGGGTGATGTAAGTCACTTCTAAGGGTTGAAAAATAAGGGTTGACATGTTGAATACGCCCTAACTCAAGAAATTTCGTTATAAAGATATTGTTTTTCCATTAATTTAAGATAGTATTGAATTTTTAGAATTTTTAGAACCACGCGGAGCCTTATAGGATCAGAAACATGAGTGTGAATCGCAAAAGAGGCCTAATCTCCGTTCAAATGTTAGCAGACCGAAATGCGATCGATGTTTTTCTTCATGTTGGTTGGAGGTAACAATGGCAAAGCTGTGTTCTTTGCAGACGAGTGATCTATATAGAAAAATAATAAACCATTGTGTAATAATTTGCAGCGTTTTATTTGATAACATTCCGCAAATTTTCAAAGAAAATTACCTAGGTATATAATCAACATTCTTAGCATGAACGTTTTTCAATTTTATTTATTTATTTTTTTACTGAAATTAAAGGTCCGCTTACGGCGGACGGACGAATTTTCTAAATTAAATTTTCGGATTCGACATGCTTTGAAAAGTAAAACATCAAATTTTGAGGAGTTAAAATTTTCTTTCTTTCTCGATTCCAATGGTTCGTAATTGAAAATAATAAACCATATGGCCAAAAAAATTCAGATTTAGCCCAATATTTTTATAAATGTACCTAAAATTTCGGAACATTGTAAGTATTTTTATAGACAATTTATATGATCGATAATGGAAACCTGCGTGTATTTGTTGTACCCAAAAATGCTATAACCTAGTGGGTACTCTATGGGTTTGAGGAAAAAGAGTGAAACATGGATATGGACAATACAAATTTTTAAAACATACCCTGTGCTTACAGTATGTTGATATGGTATACATAAAATGGGGGGAAAAAACAATTTACTAGTTGGTATTCTTAGTTCGAGGTGACGAGAAGAGTATCTTTTGAGGGTTTGAAAAAAATTTAACCAAGAGGTTGACTGTATAATTTCAATGATTCATGCTATGTTCCACACCCACAAGGCTGACTTCTCTCCCATATAGCTAATATTTAGATTTTCTTTACCATAGCTTTGAATATTTCTTTGAAAATGTTTTTCAATAGTAGCCTTTGCGCTTGCGCAAACGTAAAATTCTTGTTATGTCCATCCATAACTTTTTTATTTTTCATCCGAATTTGATGAATTTTTTAGTGATTGTTCACATTTGCGTGTAGATGATACCTTATGAAAATTATGGGTCCTGGGTTGATAGTAGTCTCTGCGCATGCGCAAACGAAAAAACTGTAAATTAAAATAACGTCACATAACGTAAAATCCTCCATTTACCGGTAACTTTTAATTTTCCTCCTGAATTTGATGACATTTTCAGAGATTAATGTTTTGAGATTATCTGCAATGCATCGGATCATCTTTATAATCGGGTAAAACTATGTGCCACGGGATACGGGAAAACTATGTGCCATACCGACTTGGCGGAATTGTTTTTGCTCGATTCTAAAGCAAGTACTATTACTCCTTCGGCGATTAAAAGCGAATGACGGAATGCCATTTCCATGTCAAGTGAGAAAGCATAACGCCTCACAAAGTTGACGGACTCGAGCAACAAATGCATGTTTCCCTGCTTAGCAACACAGGAGGAACAACAAGAAAACCGACCTCGGTCGTGGCAGAAGCGCTTATCTCGGAAATTCCCATCGTCCACAAGCTGAACATTATCTGATCTAGAGATACCGTTTAAACAATAGTACAATAAAAAAAACCAATTAGACCTCCTGATCCTCACGAAAATAAGAATAATTCTTTAATGTATAACCTCAGGTAGGTCATAACGTGAGCGATTAGGGTTGCGTGCTCCGATCAGATCAGAGCCAACGCGTCTCCGTCTGCTACGGAAATGATAGTTTTGCAGCAACAAGTCCCGATCGATGAAAACCTAGTACTGAGCATCCTATTCGTATTAGTGGCAGATTTCCGCTTCTGCGGTCTGGAATGAGTTTTATGAACTTTCCACCCTCTCTTCGACCGAATCAGTTGTCACTGGAGGGAACCCATCTCCAGAGTAGAAATTTATGACTTTGAAGGGGGTGTAACCCCTTCAAAAGAAAAAAATGTGCCAATCGGGTCTGACACATAGCTTCCTCGTAAGCATAACCCGATTGTTTAGATGATCAGACGCATTATAGCTAATCTCAAAACATCAATCTCCAATTACCTTGCACTACCCTCATAAGGGACCATTTATAAGTCAACCCGAACAATTTCTGAAAATCTCATCGAATTCGGGTAGAAAAAGCAGGAGTTACGGCGGTGACAAGGAATTCACATTTGCGCATGCGCAGAGGATATCAAATCCGGGGACCATGAATTTCATAGGTGACCCTCTACAAGTAGATGTGATCTATCCCTGAGTATTTCATCAAATTCGGACGAAAACTGTGGAGGTTATGGTTGTTACAGGGATTTTCGTTTGCGCATGCGCTGCGGCTACCATACACCAACCCTCACAATCCCTGAAGATTTAATCGGAATCGGACACTAACTCCGTATAGTCTTACCCGTAACAAGGATTTCATAACACATGGACAGACGGACATGGAACCAAAATTATTCAGGATGGTCTAAAACGTAAAACTCGTGTGGGAACTTTTATTTTGGAAAACAATTCTTTTTTCGACCTTAAAAAAGTGAAAATAATAATTCCGCTACCTCGGTAGACTCGGAATCAAAATTTCTTTCTGGTCTGTCAAGGTAGCAGAAGCAATTCGTAATTAAGAACATCTCAACTTTTGGTAATTTTGAATTCAATATTGATTAGGAGTTTCTAGTGCTATCGTTCGTTAAGAAAATTGAAATACTAGCTTTACGAGAGAGTAGTGAGCCTTGTAGGAGTCGCAAATAGTACGAATCGACGAAATTATACACTCAACCTCTTGTTTACATTTTTAAAAAACCTCAAAATACTCTCCTCGTCACCCTGTACTCTAAAATGCTCACACGTATATTGTTGTTTTTCTCGATTTTCAGTGTACCATACCAACATACTGTAAGCACAGGGCATGTTTCAAAGATGTTAGGAGTCCATATTCACATTCTTCGCGTTTCTACAAACTCATAGAGTACCCACTAGGCTATAGGATTTTTGGGTACATCGAATACACTCGGGTTTTAATTATATGTTATTTTATTATTGTTTGTTATTGTTTTATTATTGTTTGTTTTTGTTTTATTATTGTTTGTTGTTTGTTTGTTTTGTTTTGTTATTGTTTTTATTATATGTTATTTTGTTGTTTTTGTTGTTGTTTTTTTTATTATTTTTTATGTGTTTTTATTATTTTGTTATTTTATTTTTTTATTGTTGTTATTTCATTATTATTATTAATATTATTATTATTATTACAGAATTGATAATACACTTTTTTTGAAATTGTAGGTTCTTTAAACAGACATTTTGTCCTAGATCCGAACGAACCACTTGTTTTACTGTGATTATGATGGAATTAACCATGAAAACTTTAAAAAACGCGTTTTTGTCTCAGTTTTGAAATTTTGGATCTCCTAGGATCGCCCAAAATTATTGGATAACGAACTCGTCTTTTCGTTTGTTATTACGAACATTTTGGCAAACAGTTGTAATTTTTGGGAAGAAATTGCTCAAGTTATGGTTCGGAGTGACACATAAATACACACATATCGTTGTATACTCTCATAAGTATATATGATTTTTGGAAAAACATTAGTTTTACAATTTTCAAAACAGATTTCAGTGAAAAAAATTCAGAAGAGTCCATGTTGAAAATTGAAAAGAATCTATTGAGTCCAAATAGTCCACTGCAATGAATATTGGGTTGTTATGGGGTCAGCTGTGACCGAGCGAGCTACGGCATGTGTCTCTGTAGATGTGACTCGACCCGGTTGCAGGGGCCGTGAGTTCGAGGCCCGCCTCTGCGGCATATTTTCGGGCAAGTCGGTCGCAGTTCCCCCTCGTCGCAACCCAGGGCGGTGAAGCCAATGGGAAGCCATGAGCGAAATCATCAGAACAAATTCTGATCTTCCCTCTGGAAGACAGCAGATGACGTCCGCGACGCCAGAAATGACAGTCGGACGAAAATCAAACCTGAAATGGTTGTTTACTTAACTTTTCTTTACTTTTACTAATGGGTTGTTATTGAAATGCATTTTTCTTGAATTTTTTTAATGATAATAACGAAACTTATAGACTGAAAAAAAATTATTGAATAAATAAAACCACTAATCGATCATTCGGTACTTCGAATCTATTTGTAAACAAAACGCTTGGGTTAATCGACACCCATTAATTCTTGGTAGGAAATAATTATTAGGTAGTGTAAGAAATTTATGGACGGATTTCCCTTCGATGGAAGTGTAGAGTATGACAACCTCTCCTAGGAGAAATACTTCAACTCTTAATGTTTGTTAATATGATCGATGCGAAACCAGATAGCGCCTAAGGGAGTGTGTCTATGTCTCAACTGTCATCTCAAAACGCAGACCATCTTGATAGAGACGTCATTTGATGTGTATGTACTATAATTAATTAGAACACACCAGTTAATGCCTTCTCCATTAGCCGCCTCTTTCTTAACGATCTTTCTTACTAATTACACCACCCCCGCATTTCCAACCCTATCTCACCTTCGTCTTCCTTCCGCCCTCTCCTCCAGAACCCCTTGTTTATCTTGGGACCCCCCACCCAGCTCAAAATTCACCTTCCCTTAGTGTCTCGACGTTGCATGCATTGCACTTTTGACGCCTCGGATGCTCATTATCCTCCCTTTTTTCAATCCCGTGATGATCGGGCTGATTATTACCTAACATTCATATATATCACCTTCCTTACCTCAGCAATAAAGTGAAACATTATTTAATTTAAAATTTGTATTGCTGACCACATAGATAAAAACAATTAATTTTCCTTTGAGTAACTATGTAACGCAAATTTCATGATACCACCTAGTAGAGGTGAGCTATTGGAAAATGAAATATCCTTACAACACATTAAAATGTTATTGTTTTCACTTTTCAAGGTTGAAAAAAAAAGTTCTCCAAAATCAAAATTTTACTCACGTTTTACGTTTCAGACTTTCTTGAAGGATTTTGGTTCCGTGTCTGTGTGTCTGTTCTGAAATCCTTGTAATGGGCGTTACTGTACAATTTTATTGTCCGATTTCGTTAAAATTTTCAGGGATTGTGCGGATTGGTGTGTAGACAGACCCCTATGAAAATCATCATCCCCGGACTGATAAAAGCGACTGCGCATACGCAAACGTGGATTATTTGTAACAGCTATAACTTCTACATCTTCCATCGGATTTCGATGAAATTTTCAGGGATCATAGAGATTAGTATTTAAATGATCCTCTATGAAAATCACCACCTTCAGACTGACAGTAGCCACTGCGCTAACGTAAATGTCCTTGTAACAGCCATAACTTCTCCATTTTCCATCTGATTTCATTGTAATTTTCAGGGGTTATGCGGATTGAGATGTAAATGTTCCTGTATGGAAACCATTGCTCCCGGACTGATAGTAGCTACTACGCTTGCGCAAAAGTGAATTTCCTTGTAACATCCATAACTTCCACATTTTCCATCCGATTTCGAAGAAATTTTCATAGATAGCCCGGGTTGGCGTGTAGGCGGTCCCCTAATACGGTAGTGCAATTGATGTTTTGAGATAAACTATACTGTGCATCGGATCATCTATACAATTGGGTTATAGATACGTAGAAGCTATGCACCCGCTTGGCAGACTTTTTTTACAATTTAAGTTTACTTCCCGTGTCGCAGATAATCTACATACGGAAACCTTAAGATTAGAGATGGGTGGCGACAACCACTAATCGACTACATTTAATCGGTTTATGGAATGAAGAATGGAAGATTAGACTTATTAGACATGTTAACAACGACTCCGAGTGTTGTGTATCACGACAACGAGTCAGTGTTGTATATCACCAACTCAATAATACTTCCCTGAATATGATGGAATAAACCTTCGGTAGCTCGAAATAAATTTAATCAATCACCTGACCGAACCTCACTGTGCAGAGCAAACACTGTAAATCAATGGTCGATAACCACAACACCAGCAATACCTATATTCATGAATATACATATGATTTTCGGATAAACTTCAGGAATCGTTTTAAAATGTTCCAAAACGGATTTAAGTGGAACAAATTTCAAAGAAATTCATGCTAAAATTTTTGAGTCTTTTGAAATAGCTTTATTTTTTTTGAAAACTCGCTAAAACTGGGGGAACAGATATCTTTTCTAATCAACATTATTTTTATTAGTGGGGTTTTCTAACCCTTGCGAACAACTCCAATAAATGAAGGTATGTGGGAGTCCAATAGATATCATATGTAGCAGCATGGACATCATGATCCTGAGGGATGTGTGACAGGAAAGATTCTTTCTTTATTCCACACCTTGGTGTTGGATTCCGGGGATACATGGTATACTCGGCACTAACTAGACATACCTAATTGTATGGTCCAAATTTAGTTAATTTGTAATAAAAGTAGATACTAGGTTGTTATTTCTGCGATCAATTCTTAATAGGCAGACTGGTTTAGGTTTTGCTCAGGTGTGAGGTTGCAAGCAATAACGGAATTTCTCCAAGAACGGTCTACTTAGGTACTGTATTTTCATGTCGTGAACCTGAATGGACGCAAAAATAATATGTTTTTCTCAGCCGGTTAAATTATAGTGGAACCGTTGGTCGAGAACTACCGATATTATAATGTAATTACGAAGTTTTCCCTACAGTGAGTTGATAAAAGGTAATTTTCCATCTTGAACCTTTCGACAGGTGTATTTTTATCCGAACATCACCCGAAAGCTTGATATATTGAAAATACTCGTATGTTCTTAGAGAAGGTATACGATTCTGAAGGACACTCTACTACCTAAATTCCGAAGTTTGGTTGTAAAGTCCAGAATTAATATGAAAATCACCTTGTTAAAGGAAATAACTCATCTAGAACTGGATTTTACAATCATATTCTTGTACGCTGGATGAATAATAAAATGATCTGAAATAGTGCCGTGTTCATTGGCTGGAGTCCATAATAAAATCACAGACCCGTGACCCATGGCCCATCAATGGTAACCCGTTGACCGTGAGTTTCAGAAAAATGTTCTCAGCCCTTCCGGTAACTCCTTAAAATTCGGAGACCCTCGCCTGTCATGCTAATGATGAGGCCAGCGGTCGATGAAGTGAGACGGGTAAGAGAGCGGAGAAAAGAAGGGTGATCAAAGAGAGGAAATAGGGTAGTGGAGCCACTTGTTGTTGCGGTAGATGACGATCTGGTGCGGGGTGGAGGTAAAAAGTCCCAAGGTGGCTTTCCTATGTCATTAGGGTATTGATCTTTCAGTGCGCTGTCCCATCTTCCGCCTCCATCTCAATTGGTTTTCTTTTATTTCTGGAAGCCGACACCCCTTCGGTTATTATTGTAATGCTTGGCGGGGTCAGGAGTTCATGTTTCTCATGAGAAACATTTGCTACTAAAGGTTTTCATTTTTACCCCGACAGGCTTTACCCGACAGGCTTACCCCGACAGGTTTTATACGACAAAAGGTTTTTACTGTCCCACGACTACATCTCATACACCTCACCAATCAGAAAAGTTGGCAGTAGATTCTCGTGCGTACTGATTTGACTCACTCTGAAGAAGTACCTCCTCAAATTATATTTATTGTTAGATCGTTTTTATAAAAGTAGGTGAGTGAATACTTACAGTAAATCAATTCAGGTGCAATCAATCAACAATGTGTTAGGGAATGTTGATCAATAGATACTCCTCTATCTAAATTATTCTTGACATTAGAGAATCTAGATTGAAGAGTAAAATTTGCCAAATGGGTGTGGCACATAGCTTCCTCGTATCCATAAACCCGATGCATAGTTGTTAATCTCTAAATACCTTGCACTACCCTCATAGGGGACTCTACAACAACCGGAACAATCTATGAAAATTTCTTCGAAATTTGAAGGAAAATGTAGAAGTTATGGCTGTGACAAGGGAATTCACAGTTGCGCATGCACAGTGTCTACAGTCCATTTGGGGGCCATGATTTTCAGAGGGGACCATCTACACATCAATTCGTAAAATTCCTGAAAATGTCATCAATGTCGGATTAAAACGCTGCAAATTATTACACAAAGGTTTATTATGTTTCTTTATAGATCACTCGCCTGCAAAGAACACGGCTTTGCCATTGTTACCACCAACACACTTGAAGAAAAGCATTGATCGCATTTCGGTCAGCTAAAATTCGAACGGAGATTAGGCGTCTTTTGCGATTCAAACTTGTGTTTTTGATTTATATCAAAACCACAATAACCAAACATATTTATCTACATAGGTACTACAAATATGTAGAACATTGGAGAACCTTGTTTCTGATACCAATTCATACAAACGCCTAGAAACATTTGCAATGAAATGGCACGCGAAAAGAGGCGAAGGAACGGAAATACAGGGAACAGTCTGATAATTCAGTGTATATCAATATCCTTGATCTACGGATTTCTGGAAAGCAACCATCCCATAAAAGCTGCGACCTCCGCGACGTCCATCCTCGGCATGGGTCAAGTCCAACCCCATGGCGAAAGGCAGACATTTTTGACATAATACAAGTAAATTAACACGGCCCGCTGTACCTCCTCACCAAATAAAATGGAACGCAAACATTCAGAATGATTTTAAAGGGCCCTTGTAGGCCTTAGACACAATCTATCAATACAGTGCAGAGGGATGGCGGACGGACGGCCAGTTTTATTCGATTTTTGGATTCTACGTACCTTGAAACGTAAACCAACAAATTTTGAGGGGGAGTTGAAAATTTTGTTTTCTTGGTCGATTCCAAAGGTTCATTATTGAAAATTAAAAACCAAAATGTAGAAGTTATGTCTTTTCAAGGAACTCACGTTTGTGCATGCTACTATCAGTTCTGGGCTATGATCTTAATAGCCATCTACATTAACCCGTACAATCCCTGAAAATTTCATCGAAATCGGACAATAACTTCGTATAGTTATGGCAAGGTGGATACAAAAACACTTGGAAATCGTGTACAAATGCTTTTCTTGGCAAATATACATTCCCGTATTACAAACCCACATCATGATAGACGATAGACCCAAACACGGGACGTCGGTGCAACACAAATACAAATATACTTCAATACAAATATATACAAATACAAATATACTTATATAGTAGGACAGAACAATTTTGGTTCAGTGAATGTCTGTATCTGTGTCTGTCATGAATTCCTTGCCACAACGATAATTTTACAGTTCTCATCAGATTTCGATGACATTTTCAGGAATTATGCGAGTTGGGGTGGAGATGGTCCCCTATGAAACTCATAGTCCCCAAATTGAAAGTATTTTGTGCGCATGCGCAAACGTGAAATACTTGTAACAGCGAGTGTTTTTTTTTATAATGGAGTGCCACGTGTATTCCTTCAAAATAAACAAATTTCTTTCAAATACTTGAAATCCTACACCCCTATCCTATACTTCTTTTTATTCTTGATTTTGAAGCAATAATATGGTTAGTAGGTGAAGGCAAAGCTGTGTTTTTTGCAGGCGAGTGATCTATACAGAAAAAATAAACCTTTGTGTAATAATTTGCACCTTTTTTGGCTCTATTAATGAATTTCTCCAAGACGTCAAGAGTGTGCACTGATCAACGTTCGTAAATGAAAAGGTTGGGTGTGACCAGCTACAAGTATCCAAGACCCTCGAGTAGTCTTTCAATTTAGTAATTGGTTAGGTGGTTGCGAAAAGGAAGATAGGCCAGTGCAGGAGTAGGACGATGAAGGGAGGGGAGAAGGAGCATTTGGAGTGGCGCCACACTCACCCAAATGGCTATATACTTTTAGGGGATTGCCGCAGACCTACATCTTACTAAAACGCCCTCCACCAACTCATTATGAAGTGGCCTTAAATTCCCCTCATCGCCCAAACTTTTGTTCCTGGTCGCCTAATCGATCGCTCGACTCCTGACGTACGGATCCCACTCGCCCGAGGATCCTTCCAATTTCGGACTCTGATGGGATCGACAGGTTCAACATCAAACTTCCGAGCATAAGCAACGATGTTTCGATTATATTGCAACAACAAATATATATTCATTTCCAGGCTTCAGAGATATCAGTCCATACAATGATATCTTCATTGCAGTCCATAACAATGAAAAATAAAATAAACATGACACAGTGAATTTAGTAAAAACTTCAAGTATGTGATGTGGTGTGCAAAATCGACGTTTTACCACCAGGCTGAAGTTCATATAAGAGAATCTGATAACTCAGGTTGTATTTGTGATGGCAATTTTTCGTTTCCTATTCTTGTCCTAGCGTGCGCCTTAATCGCTGAGCGTTTTGTTATTCCCAAATGCGTTTTATCTAGGTGAATTTCCTTAGAAACCCCGTGTAATCTATGTTTGTATCTAAGGCAATTTCTCTTCGATCCACTATATTTTGTGAGCTAATGTACCAAATGGGGTTCATTACCGGAGTGGAGTAGCCGGTCGGTAATGTCTCTAGGCGTTCGCCTTCACGATTTGTCAAGTCACGTCAATGAGTAATAACTCTCCAATAGGTCTCTCCGTGTTTTGTCTCTGAATAACGGCCCAACCGAATAATATAGGGTCGGCAATACCCATTTTCTTTATCGGGGTGACGAGAAGAAATCGTTCACCTGTTGGGACTAATCGACCTGTTTACCGTAGGACCAATGAATTTAGAGATAGGTGAATTAGTCCTCCGTCGGGTGAATTAGAGACGATAGAAATTAAAGTGTAAGATATCTTCCCCTGAACCTAACAGGAGAAGGCATCAGGAATATACAAATGATTGGACAAAGTGACCTGCATCAACTCCGATTTCATGACTGGCAATGGCGTTTTATTCTTAAGGCCATATAATTATACCTTTATATTATATTGATGTACAATTTTATCTCAGCTTTCTGTTGATCGATTTTCAATTAGATTTGAGTTTATATCTATCAAACGCACTTAGTGTAACTCTTGGTTCTGTTGAACAACTTAAATTCTGTTGAACAAATTAAATTTTTACTGGCTTCCATGAATTAATCAAATTTTATAACAAAGAAACGGACAGAACGCAAAACTGACTATGGTAAACCACTAGAATGGAAAATGAATTCAACGTGTTCAATCATTCAATCAATAACACGTTTATTGAACAATAAAGGTATAGACAAAAAAGTTTCTTTTATAGACGTGATACCGTTATGGTTCAAGGAACGGTCATCGGAAGTTTCGTCACTTTTACTCAGAAACCACAACTCACTACCTACTTGTTTTAACCTCATCACAGGTTCAACCATAAATTAATATACTTATACCTTTGAACATCAGATAAGGCACTAACTACTTACTCTTCATAATTGATACGGGGATAAGAAATTCCCTACATTTCCAAGCTATTCTTGAATAGGCACAAAGCTGAGACCAATTCTTCCCGTTAATTACTTCGAAGCGTTCTTCTCTTGTGAGCTCAGCTTTACCAAAATATGACTTACGGTAGTAGCATAGTATTGGGTAGTGCGCCAGGAAGTGTTCAGTGGACTCTTCATCACCCCTATTACAAAGAGCACACAGGTAATTTCATCCGCTGATCCGTGGCTCCAATTGACATCCAGGAGCTCCCCTTGCACCTCTTAATGAAGTTGCCTCGAGAGAGGAGAATGGAAAATAAAAGGAGGAAATTGGGGAAAAACTCTCACTATACCTCCGGATTTTCATGAATTATTCTCTGTAACACGGAAATTTTATGGTGGTTAAGGGTGAGGGGAGGGGGGGGGCTCACTATTTCTTGCCTATAGTAATAAAAAATTACATCAAGTGAAACAGTTTTATCGCTTACCAACTGATTAAACTGATCTAATGCTTATCCAATGGGACGTCCCCTGGAATGCATGCATTACTAAACAATATTTATTTTTCAACCTATAGAATCTTATTTCTTAATTCGCCACTCGCTCGTCTTCACTGTTCCACGTGCCATTTTCCTCGACGAACTATCAACGAAACAAACCCCTGAACAGAATTCCTCGCAGTGGACCTCTACTTGTCATTGAACCCCGATTTTGACTTTTTCAACTCCCCTCTCTCATCACTAAAAAAACTTATCACCTCCTCCCCATTCAGCTATAATTAAACTTAAAAATCTAAATTCTCATATGAAACTTTTGTTAGACCGAATTTCTCTCCCCGTTAGAATGACTTACTTTTTTTTAAATGTATATTGGGCTCTCCCGTAAATAAAGAAATAAGAAATAGGTCACAATATTTCTTCAACCGTCTAATAATCAACTGGAGATCCCCTGGGCTATCACCAATCAGGCGATATCATCCGCAAAGAGTAACAGATTGATGCGAGCTCCTCCAACTAATAATCCTCCTCCAGGATATGCAGCTAGATCATTCAGATACTAAGAGAACTGTATGGGGCACATGTTACATCACTGCTTCACCCCTGATCCAGTCCCAAAATCCTCAGAAACATGGCCATTCACCCAAATACGGCTCCATGAGCTCCGATACAGCCCTGAGATAGCTGCCACCATCTTACTTGAGATCCCGGTGGCAAGCAACTTATACCACAGAGCATGCCCCTGGACAATGTCGAGAGCTGCCTTGAAATCCAAGAAGAAGCAGTAAGATTTTTTTATTTATAATCAAGTCTCCGTTGAATTATATTTGTGAGGGTAAACGAGTTGTCATACGGGGAATATACTTTGCAAAACACTGCTTGTCCTTCGTAAATTATATTGTTATCCTCGCACCGTGGTGACAGTCTCGCAGCCAGCGAGACCAAACAGGAAATGCCCCGAAAGTTGCTCGGATCTGTCAATTCCCCTCCCTTACGAATAAGAAACACCGGCGCTCCACGAAAGCCCTCAGGCAAGCCACCATACTGAAAGAAGCGGTTGAAGTTCACTAGCAGAAGGATCGAGAAAGAGTCTGGATCATTCAAGTAAAAATCAAGTGGTATACCATCCAGTCCGGGAGCAATATTCTTCTTAATGGAATCCAAGAACCCCTTGAGCTCAGCTAACTTAAATGCAGCATCCAGTGATTCCACCCGCACTTCTAGAGGGGCGTACGCCATCAGTGAAGAGACCATCTGAGGGTTTTAAAGGCCCGAAAATTAGAACTGTCGCTGAAAATCTGCGACCCTGTTTGTTTCTCATGAGGAAAACGCTGAGATGGAGGAGAAAATGGAGGTTTTTGAGATCGATAATTTAATTTTATCTGGAAAATTCATTTACGAGAAGTTAGAAAAAAATTAAACAAAAAAAAAAAAAAAAAAAAAAAAAGAAAAAGGTACCTAATCAATTCCAATACAATGTATTTTTTTTTAAATATCTAGCATGGGATGCATTGTTATAATGTTGTATCATGATTCTATTGAAATATCTAACATTTTGAGAGATTTGTCTCAATAAAAGAACAAACGTCGATCTTGAAATCTTTGTGGAGAGAAAATTTAAGTAATTGTTAAAACATTATTTGACCGTATCATTTTGATTTTTGAACCAAGCATTATTTAATAAAATTATCAATACCCTTCTCTATGTGATGTTTAATTCAAATCACCCTCTTACCTACAATTTTGCCTCCATAATATTTTATAAAATTTGGATTAACTGTTCAAAATTCTGACGTTCGGATCTCTGAATAAAAATTTCTTGCTTGCAACTTAGATTGCTGCAGTTTTCATTTTCAATAGTTTTGATTATCCCAATCGAAAACCTCTTATTAATATTTTTCATATATCTAACAACTATTTAAAACTTTTCCCTCAGATTCTAAACCACAGGCGGACACCTGTGATCTAATGAATCGGTCGCCGTGATTTATGAGCCATCAGAAAAATATGAGAATCAGCCGTAAACCTGAATGAACAACTGCAGAGTGAAGCTGCCGAAGAAACCGTTTATCGAAGTTGTCAAAGCTTGCTGGCCAAGGGGGAATCAATAAATCGTGAGCCATATGTCCCCCTTTCCGGAGTATCCGTGATAAACAAGAGAAAAACTCTTCATCGTGTTGACTCCGGTTTATCGGGGCTAAGATAATGAAAAAATCAAGGGAGAGGTCCCACTAAACCCCAAGTCAGATAACCTACAGATTGGCACACTTCCCCTTTATTGGGACCTCTTTAAAGTTACAACTTGTCCTATAGGCTCCGACACTAGTTGTTCCCAATATCGATAGACGCGGAGGTAGTTCGCTCTCGTTTTATTATTAATTCACGCTATGGCTGGAAGAGATTATGGGAATCTCTCTTCGATAATTTACTCCGTAAATTAACTTGATGAAGTCTCATTCGTGCAACTTAAGAGTATGTGCTAATTTTCTAAGAAACTTCCACCGATTTGAAGCCTTCTTATAGAACAATCGTAAAATATTATTGTAATTTTTTTAGTCGAAAAAATATCAACCCAGAGGAAATGGCACATAGCTTACTCATATCCATAACACGAAATTGTAGATGATCCGATGAACAGTGTATAATCTCTCACTACTATACACATTTGACGATCAAATTTATTGGGAACCATCTAGTCTTAACAATAAAATTCTTGAAAATCCCATCGAAATCGGATGGATCGCTACCAATGATCTGATAAGAGGGAAATGATGAGGGCTCCCAAGGGTCTCGTATCCCAAGCACAAAATTTCTGAAAATTTGATGGAATGCAGATGGAAAATGTTGAAATTGTCGTTGTAAGAGGTGTTTTACGTTTACGCATGCTCAGTGACTGCTATCAATCTAGGGGCAATGAATTTCACGAATCGAACAGAAACTTTGTATGCTCGTAGTTATGCTCGTCACATGCGGACAATGACTGACAGACAGACATACATAAAGGAACAATAGAGGCGGATGTCGGAGGACCTTCAACGTACTTGATCACAAGGTTTGCCAACCTAATCGCAGACGTAACCTAGGGTCGATTCCAGTGATAAACAAGAAAGTCAAACATAAGATGATCTTAGGTTTCTTTTAAGGCCATCAATACAGACTAACATTTCGATACCACTTGGAAGGTTCTCTGCTCCCAACAGTTATTCGAATCGTATAGGTCCTATGCAGTTTAAGCTGATAACCGTATGAGCGATGAAGTCACTCATGATGATGCCTCGAATCCTCATGAGGTTGGGGCCACTAAAGAATCCAAAAATGAAATTTAATCAACCTAATTTCAGCTGATAATAATAATTGCAGGTATTTCTGTTTTACTTAATAAACCCCCACAACTCTCGGATAACGATGTTGTTGCTGGTAGGTCCTGTCAAACTAATTGTTAACCATAATATGGTTTGGTGGTGCAAATTTTAGAAAAGATGTATTATTTGCAGACTGGTTATCGATTCTGAAAAATAATAATCCGTTGTTATAATTTGCTGTATTTTTTTAATGTAATTCTTTCGAAGAATATTGCTCATGTTCAAGTACATCATATGTACACTGTTATTTTTAGTTTTCAAGTACAAATACGAGTATCTGAGGTGATTCTAGAAGCTAATGGCCATATCGAAATAAGGAGATATCTGATCTGAATTTTTCTTGAGTTCCTGTAAAACTTAATTGTTAATCACAACTAGAGATTAATTTCGGACTATTAGTTTACCAACTTCTATCGTGAGGCTCTCCGCACGAGGGCAGCCTCGAGTTCAGAGAACTGTTACAAAGCCAACGTAGGATACGTGGTAAGAGTATTGGTCAGTTTCTCAACAACAAATCCTACGGAGGTTCGACCCGCGTACATAAATTACTAAGTTGCCGTAAGTTAGTTGGGAGAGCAGAAGGGATATTTAAAAAGTTGGCCCCATAATTATCGTGAAGCTTCGGAGTCCGAAGGGCCCTGAAAGTTGAGCAATAAGCTTGAGGGAGTTGCAATAAGCTTGCAAAGTTGCAATACCCGAGCGGACTTAGGTTGTCGTGAAGGGCTAGCCGGCGGCTAGCGGACGCCCTCATGATATATTCTGTTCCCTGAGGGGAGAACGGCTTCAAGGAACTTGGAAGACCCAACAAATCCGATGTTAGGCTATTCGATGACTTCCCTATCTTAAATTTTTTTCTTCATAGGTTAAGTCTGTGTAAAGATGGTGGTATTTAAACGAAAATGTCTTGAGTTCACATAAAAACTTTCATGTTCACATTGATAACATGAAAACATAGACGTATTTTAAGAGTTTGTTCAATAATTGACATAGTATCTCACTACTGTTGTTGTTTCCAAATCCCCAATCAGCTCACATGATATCAAAATTCATTTCGTTGAGCCACGTCATTCACTCGTTCGTTGATGTACCATTAATTTTCTGTCTCGAAATTTCGGTTCTTCTAGAAGAAGATGGTTCTAGCAAGAGTAGATGGTTTCCTTTGTTCTTGGATTCCAACATGTACATCTGTATTTCCGTATTTGTTTTTTTTTTTTGTTTTTTTTGTAAGTATCCAAATTGCTCTATCATAAATACTAATTTCATCTCCTGGATAAGATAAATAAATTTTGCTAAGTATCAATATCTGGGTACCTCATGACTTTCCTTATGAGGTAAGTAATACTTTTGGTTTATTACAAAGCAAAGTAAATTAGTAAAGTAAAAGACCATTTCAGGTTGAATTTTCGTTCAACTGCCATTCCTCATCATCATCTGTCTTCCAAAGGAAAGATCAGAATTGGTTTTGATGATTTCGCTACTACTTCTTATGGCTTCACTCGGAACAGTCCAACCCGGCAGCACCTGACGCGACCTCGAACTTAAATCTACATTATATCTGTTCCTATTCAATCCAAGACCTTGCAATTTTTATAACTTTTCCAATCAAATGTATGTTACAGAAAACTAGGACGGATATGGAAAAAAAAGGATAACAGGGGACATGCAAAAAATCAATAATGGTGATGTTTGCAGGTACCAACTTTTCACACTAAGGTACATTTTTTTCAGTCACTATCTGAAATGTTGATTTTTTAAAACGTATTCGTCTTGCTGAGCTCTAAACATATTGTTTAGTAATGCATACATTCCAGGGGCCGTCCCATTTGATAAGCATTAGGTCAATTAGTTCCAGTTGGTAAGCAAAAAACTTTTTCACTCGATGTAATTTATTAAGTATTTTAGGGAAGAAATGGTGACACCCCCCACCCCCACCCCCTCATCCACCACAACATTTCTAGCGGCATGGGAGCCTCGCATTTGAAGATCATTTTGAAATCCATGATCTACGACACCCAACATGCGATGTCGAGTCCCCCCCCCCCCCACCGACACTAATGGTGCCAGTCTGGCACCAAAGCAAAAATATTTCGTAACGTTGAACTTTCATCTATTTGTTTTGGTAGGCAGTCCGTCGAAGTTCATTTCCGTATTCAAGTTGAAACACACAAAAAAAAAAAAAAAAAAAAACACGAAATAAGCGGTTTATGGTGTCCTGGCACCATGGTGGCACCACTATTAGTTCCATGGTGGTGCAGAGAATAATTCATGAAAATCCGGAAGTTTGATGAGAATTTCTTCTAAATTTCAAAGCTTGGATACAATTAGTAGCGTCTGACCTACATCGGCTTTTTAAAACCCAATTAATGCTTACATGGCAGCAATGGCATGCCACGTACCCAACAGGGAGGCGTCATAGAAGCCTATTTCCAATAATACCAATAAAACCTTGGTACGCAAATCCCAGTTTCAATGGTCTCCTAAAACCGAAGGCGATAACACAATTAAGAAATGGAGTCGCTGTGACTAAGCCATACTTGCAACGTTAGGACAAGATGAGAACAATCACTGCACGACCTGCCAAGTAGAGGAGACTGCTGAACATTTAATCATGGAATCCCTCAAAAATAATCACCATCGAGAATCCTTGTTCAACAAATGGGACAAGGTACTCATAAAACCATACAACCTCAACCTCCTGCTCCGTTCTGGCCTTCCGTCAATCTACTTTCCATTGTTTACCTTCCTACAAAAATGCGAACTAAAACTGTGCTAACCTGTATTGTGTTGGTTACTATAGAACTAGCTATTTCCGAAAACATTCTTATATAATCTATTCGCGTATTAATTATAATATTAGTTGCTCTCATACTATGATGTCGACTTACAAATGCAATGTGTGTTGGCTGTATAGTTTAAATTTATAACTGATGCCAAATAAAAAAAAAAATAAAAAATAAGAAAACAAGTGGCCAACGAATGATAGACGAACATAAACTGTACCAATAATCAAAAATATATTTATGAATTGGCATGTTTGGAAGACGTGAAAAATAAACGCTGAGGATTTATTTTTAATGATTTTGCTTCCGAGTCTACGAAGGTAGCGGAAGCTTCGTTTTCACTTTTCAAGGTTGAAAAAAAATGTTCTCCAAAATCAAAATTTCCACTCGAGTCTATCTGTGTGTCTTTCTGTCTGTGTGCCAGTGATGAAATCCTTGCCATAGCCATAACGTCTACATTTCTCATCCGATTTCGATGAAATTTCTGGGATTGGCAGGTTGGCGTGTAAGTGGTTCCCTATGAAAATCATCACCCTCGGACTGATAGTAGCTGCTGCGCATGCGCAAACGTGTATTTTCTTGTTACGGCCATAACTTCTACATTTCCCATCTGATTTCGATAAAATTATCAGGAATTATGCGAGTTGGGGTGGAGATGGCCCCTATGAAAATCATGGCCCCCAAATTCAAAGTATTTTGTGCGTATGCGAAAACGTGAAATAGCCATGATGAAAACCATAACTGAAAACCATAACTTGAAATAGCCACAGTGAAACAGCCATAACTTCTACATTTTCTCACAATATTCAGGGATTGTGCGGGTTAACGTGTAGAGTCCCCTATGAGGGTAGTGGAAGAGATTGATGTTTTGAGATTAACTACTACGCAACGGGTCATCTATACAATCGAATTGTGAATACGAGGAAGCTATGTGCCACACCCGTTTGGCACACTTTCTTTAAATTGATGTTTATGATTTCACGATCTATTATGATGAAATTTTGATGTTTATGAAGATGGAAAATACATTTGTATGATGACTACGTGTTCATCATCAAAAAATGGTCTTCAACCGATTAATTGCTGAATTGATTTGATAATCAACATTTTCTATTGATGTTTTGTTGTTCCATACTCTCCCCCTCTTCATTACTCAAGTAGTGGGGTGCTCTTCTTCCTTTTCTGATCTGTTCCCGTCTGTTGTCCGTCCTGACACACCCACAGCAGTTGTAGGTAGGTGCTCTTATTCTGGGAAAGAGGAGTGATTAATAGGTCAACTATACACGTACTCCCGAGTCGTAATAATGATAGACGTGTTTTCTTGCCGAGCTGATGGGCTGAGGCACGCATACTTATCATTCACTGGTCCATTTAATTTCTTGGAAGGATAAGAAGCCCCTACCGGTAAGATGACATGCGAGATATTTCCCTGCACTCTTTTTAATCAAGTCTGCTTGTTTTCTTCAACTCCCTTGTGACCTCCCCAGTGACTTTTTCAGTAGGGTTGGAAATGGGACGTCGTAGCCCTAACATCGATTACGGAAGTCGGTAAGGTAGTGATGGGTTAGTATGGAAAGCGGGCGAGTTTGTTGAACGTAAACAAGTAACTTGTAGGTAACTTTTCAAAGAAAACTGATACTCGGTTTGCTAGTATTTGGGAAATAATCAACCAATTGACATAGGGATTAAAAAAAATTATTTCTCATTTTTGGCGTTCTGCTTATAATAAATAAGAGTAATTCATTACATTATTTGAGATGATATGCCATGCAATGTATGTAAACTAACCGCACAATAACTGAAAAATTAATGAAAATCCAACTTTAAGTTTGAAACGTTTTGCCCGTTAATAGGGCACACCAAGAGATACGAAATCGAAATTGTTCAGAAAGGTCTGATACGTTAAATGAGGTTGGAAATTTTGGTTTCGGAAAACTTTTTTTTTATCCTTGAAAAGAAAACAATGATTTTGCTACCTTGATAGACACGGAAGTAAATGATCATAGTTCAAAATGGATTAAAATTGGTTTAACCATTTCTTTTTAACTTGAAAGTTCCCCTTGCTTCGAGCGAAATTCAGAATTTTCGGTTTGTTGGTATCGTCATTAGTCACTTGCAAGAAAGTGGACCTACAAGAGAAAACATTTGTTCAAGTTTTAAGCACTTCCACCTAGTTTTACCAAGATTAATCCTCTTCATGATTTATTTGCTGCTCGTTCCTAACAAAAAAAGGTTGGAGGACAAAACGCTTTCCTAACTTCTGTTTATGGAAAGCCTAGATGTTTTGGATTTGAATTTTCTATTTTGCATGAGTTAACCTAACATTTCGATGATTTTTAATGTTAATGTACTCATTATCCAATAGCTGAATTGTGTTAAATCTTTGATTTTTTATCAATTTCGGAATCAAGGTTTCGATAGTTATGATGTCGAAATCAAGATCGATTTCAAGTCATCGATATCCAATCTCTAATTCCTAGTCGAACGAATTGGCATTCTTGCTGAAGGGTCATTCTTGACAGGCATTTCAATGGTTGATCAAAACACGACCTTTCCTGGATTCCTGTACGAATTCAAGATCCTTACCGGGAATGATCTTACTGTGATTCGATGTGTGCATTAGATGCACGTTAGATGACAGAGACATAACTGCTGGAACTCAAAGCGTTCGTGACTTGGAGCAGTGTCATAAGGCACCCGAAAGGCCGGGTATGGTGAATTATTAAAGAGATAATGTGTTATATTCGTGGACGGCTCGCATGAGCGGGGGTGCCCCTCTTAGTATCCCATGATTTCCGTGAGATATCTTCTGCCCTCGGCCCGAGCCCGTAATTGGAAGGGGCTCTGCCGTGTATTGCTTCGCTATATCCATGACATCCTATTGATACAATAGACTTCTTATCGTGAAAACTATTGACCGGTCCTTATACAGAAGGAACCTCTCCCGCCTTCACGTTACAATCTATTCGAAAACGGTACTTACTTATGCATTAATACTTAGAAGGTATAATATACCTTCTAATGCATAAGTAAGTACCTATTTACCTATTTACCTTACATGTTATGTAAGGGTAAATTGCCATTCCTGAGATAACGCGTCATTCTAGAGGAATCTTGATAAGGGGTAGAGATCTAGATAATGGGATATTAAATCGACTTTCCGTAATTGGCTAATAGAAGTAAACTATCCATGAAAGTCGATAATCTCGGGCAAGAAATCGATTTTATAATATTATAACAATAGAATTCTGTTTAAGGTGACATCGTTCTTTTGAATGTAGCTTTGTGAGCGCTGATGGTAACAACTGCGGAGCAAATAGTAAAACTTTTAGAAGAACCGACACCAAATCTTGCTCTATCGAGTAAAGTCGAACCATATAATGAAAATATACTGTATTGAAGTAAATGGAGATACACCACCCTGTAAACATGGTGAGAAAAAATATAATACAAGACGTTCTTGAATAAAAACTAAAGCCCTCGGATTTGAAGAACAAGCGGATTGGCACATCTTTCCAACACCCTCAATCCAAAATATTGCCTATTCGGAATTCCGAATTTTGCATTTATAGGGGAAAAAGGGGGGTTAATGCTTAAAAAAAAACGTGCGTTTTCGGGCATAATCTTATAACATCTGCCCCGGCCTCAATTTTCAACCGGTATTTCTTTATTGTTTGACTCAGAAATCGTCCAAATATCTCACTATTTCACCAGAGTATCATAATTAGCATGGGGAGGGGGCGAGTGGGGGGATAATATTCACAAAATATCCGATTTGTCAATATTCCGGTACCATTGTAGCT
Source organism: Apolygus lucorum (assembly GCA_009739505.2). Lineage (NCBI taxonomy): Eukaryota > Metazoa > Arthropoda > Insecta > Hemiptera > Miridae > Apolygus > Apolygus lucorum. The sequence goes on from CM019167.2 coordinate 60,680,151, forward strand.
TACTAATTGTACCAAAGCTTTGAAATTGAGGATAAATTCTCATTATAACTCCGGATTTTCATGAATTATTCTCTGTCCCACCATGCAACCAATAGTGGTGCCACCATGGTGCCAGGTTACCAGAAACAGCATATTTCGTGTTTTTATTCCTTTTTTTTTTTTTTTTGTGTGTTTCACCTTGAATACGGAAATGAACTTCGACGGACTGCCTACCAAAACAAGTAGATGAAAGTTCAACGTTACGAAGTATTACCGTTTTGGTGCCAGACTGGCACCATGGGGGGAGGGTTGAACTTGTATTCGCATGTTGGGTGTTGTAGATCATGGATTTTAAAATGTTCTTCAAATTCGAGGCTCCCATGTCGCTAGAAATGTTATGGTGGATAAGAGAGGGGGGGGGGTCACTATTTCTTGCCTAAAATACTTGATAAATTACATGGAGTGAACAGTTTTTTTCGCTTACCAACCGGTATTAATTGACCTAACGCTTATCTAATAGGACGTTCCCTGGAATGCATGCATTACTCAACAATATGTTTTAAAATGTATGACGTGCATTTTTTTAAATACAAAACTAACTATGTAACTTACTGGTATTTTTTAATGCAAATTTTGATTTCATAATATGAAATCAAAATTTGCATTTAAAAATACCAGTAAGTTACTGATTTCAACGCCAAGACATTTTTCTAGTTTAAACTTTGGAATAACATGAAATGTTATTGAAAGGAATTCTTCTAAATTTTCGAAGACAGGTGGGCATCGGGCGAATCACATTATTGACTATCTCAATAAATATAATTTTAAACATCCCATTACAACCCAATTAGTCTCCTCCAATCTTCCTCTTTCAGTGAGTGGGGGTGAAAAGTGAATCCTTTGAAATCACTTTTACTGATAGCGGTTCAAAGTCAACTCATTGATGGTTTTTAATACCAGCTCCAACGCACCTACGCCCTTCTAACTGAAGGGCGTATATAAACAATATATGTTTTCCCTTTTTTTGGAACATCCAAGTCAAGTTGAATAAACGTCAAATAGATACACATCTATATTAATAGAAAAATGCGCTAGTGATATATTGTATGTTGCTGAATAGGACGTCGGTTAGAATTGCCTGAAGTCGAGGTACTGTTCGCAGATAGAAAGAATGCCGTAATTGTTATTGTTATAATTTGTAATCGTAATCCAGGCATCGAGCAACTCGAGTCATAATAAGGTAGACAGCCCCTCCACTCTGCCAATTGTTAGGAAGGATTTTTTTAATCTCAAATGTGAGTTCACTTCTTGCACTTCTGTTTACCCTCCAGTCGCCTTTATAATTTGAAAGAAACATCATCCTTCACTGGAAGCGTGATTCTATTTTTGAATGTATATTCTCTTAATTGACGAGACTTTCCTAAGGGTAAGGAACCTGTTTTATTTTTTATTAGTGTTCTATAGTTGTTTTGTTTTGTCTGTACTAAATCAATCGTTTCACTTCATCATCGGTAGGTAGTCAACAACCCATGGTCTCATTTTCCTGGCTGAGTGGCAGGTAGAAGAAGAACGATGTTTTTGGGGTTGTAATACACACAGACTCCTCACCAAACCATCCGCATTCTTTCAATCTGCAAACAGTATGTTTAACTAGGTATGTTGTTTTACCGGTTCTGAGGGGACAAGTACTTCCTGTAAAATAGGAAAACGGCCCTCTCAGTTAAGCTAGGTTTTTAGGGGTTTTATAGCAGAAAGCTGAAATTCAGACAGACCTGAATAAGACAGGTAATAAAGCAGAAGTAGTACTCAGTTACTATGTGGCTGGATTTATAGAGGGGTTTTTGTCTTTGACCTTCTGCCTCGTGAATTTTATCATGGAACGTGCTTTGGCCATTTTATCATGGAACCCGACAAGTGTCACGCGGAGGGGGGGGGGGGGGGTATTATCCACCCTATCCCTACTCTGCCGAAAAGCGCGGCTAAAGTATGTTCCATGTTTCTTGGATTTTAGCCGAAGGCACTAAGCAGTATGGCGAGGCCTGAAGAGCCGAGTTTTTAAAAATGTATTTATGAAATTTGGGTTATAAATTTAAATGCTTCGAGTATTGAAATTCTTATAGTCTTTAATTAAAATCCAGTTCCTGAGCTCTCAAGGAGGTAGAACCACGGAATCATTCATCGCGGACCGGTCGTTACCATGGACCGATTTTGATTAAATTTGGTACATGAGCTCTATTTGGGGTCTAGTTGTGCCCCGAAGCTTTTAGTTGATGTCAGTCACTTATAAGGGTTGAAAAATAAAGGCTGACATTTTGAAAACGCCCTAGCTCAAAAACGTTTGATATGAAGGTATTTTTTCCCATTAATTTGAGATAGTATTGAATTTTTAGAGACCACCCGGAGCCATGTAGGACCTACCCTTCGCTCCCTACGAGAGCTTAAGGGGTGGACTTACGATAAATCAGAAACACGAGTGTGAATCGCGAAAGGCTTAATCTCCGTTCATATTTTAGCTAACAATGCGATCGTTGTTCGTATCCTCAAGTTGTATACACAGTTTTGGATCCTTAGCAACCAGTAATCAAATTTCCATATTCTACAACTCTTTATTTCTCCGAATTGAGTGTGAAGCGTATTATAATAACCTTTATTGTGGAGCAAAAATATGGTTGGTAGGTAGTAGCAATGGCAAAGCTGTATTATATGCAGGCGAGTGGTCTGTACAAAAAAATATAAACATTATCGTAATAACTTGCAGCATTCTTGAATGGAGAATTAAACCTATCAGATTAGGTTTACATCATCCCATCATTTTTTTTCAGGAATGCAGAAATTATTTACTATTATGGTTACACTCGGAGCAGTTTGAACGGTCGTCTGTACTGACTTCCATGTACAAGCTGTCGTTGATGATGGTTAAGTAGGTATTAAATAAATTGTCAAATATCAGCACTGGGGTAGTAGGTACTTATGTTGATTTTTAAAATGTTCCAATCAAGTAGTTAGTATGACAGAGCAAGTTCCCTTAGATTCATTTTCCAGCATAGAATGGAGATTTTAGTGTCTTCAAGTTGAACAATTTTTACCATGACGGAATTTGTGATAGCGAGTGAACTCATCGGTGAAATCGCGAAGTTGACCAAAGTGCTTGAAGTGGGTGGGGTGGGAATCAGTTGATCACAACGAACCCCACGTTATGAGCAGAGGTAATCAAGTTAATGATGATCAGATCCCCCGTCATCTCCTCTAACCTGCTCTTCCATCGTATGAGCACCAGCCCTACATCACTCTCGTAACTTCAAAACCGAGAGAAATCATTCGCGAGGGAATAGCAAACATTTTGAATTCCGAGGCGAACCTCAAAACGATAACGGCGAAAGGAAGAGGGACTGATAATTAGAAAACCTCGCTCAATACTCTTCGTAGGTTTTGCCGACCGTTGACGAATCACTCTGTGTTAGGGTGGAGAGAGAGAGAGAGAGAGAGAGAGAGAGAGAGAGAGAGAGAGAGAGCGAGAGAGAAAGATGAGGACATGGATATGGAAATCTACAGCTTCCAATAGGAACTGCTATAGATCGTTGAGCTGTGATATTGATGTTCTAGAACCTTCAATGTTGATTAATAACTCACATTGATGTGGAGAAAAAGTTTCGTACCTTGTGGCCTTCAAAAATACAACGACCAGTATTTCTCATGACTTACCGACGAGCTCACATGCTATGAAACTAGGAACATCACCTTACTATGGAGTGTGATCTACTCGAGAACCTATTGGAAGACCAAAGGATGGAGGAAAGATAGATAGGAATATGTAATAACATTTCTGTCATTAAAAAGGGTAATGTGTGTGGATATTCTGGAGCTGTACCTTGAAGTCGGATGGCAAACCGTTTGGACTGGACTACTACGTGCTCCTGGAGGTGACATAAGTGCAATCAGGTACAGGTAGTACTGTCCCCCGACGAAAAGAATGAACGCGAGGCCCGACAGGGAGTTGGGTATCCACAGGAGTAGAACTACACCCTTTTCCACAAATATACGTTTACAGGTAGTAACTGACCTTATCCAATACCCCTGAACCTGCCGTAAGTCATACTTTCTTCCTTCCCCCTCGCTACTCCTTCTCACATTGTCGTTTAGGTCATGTGTCGAATTTCTACTGTGACATCTGTCCACAATGATGTCTGGACAAGAACAATACATTATGAATTTGCGATCGGGAAAGAATAGTGAATAGGTATTCTTCGGGAAGAGCACATAAACTGAGCCATATAAAACGTTAGAAATTATTACGCCACGGTTTATTATTGCTCTGCGAGTATCACCCGTCTGTAAAGAACACGGTGACTGTAAAGAATATACAGAGTAACGAAGTCAACTCAACCAACCTTGCGAGAAAACTGTAACTACAACCTTCTAAGCTCCAAGGGTTGGTTGTTGAAGTGGGTCCTCTGAGCTAGGATCGCAGGGACCACGAGTTATTCTAGAAAATTGCATAATGAAAGCGCTAATTAAAGGAAAGCTCATCGTCTAGGTGGTTTCATTTGTTTCTAAAAATTTGAACACTGTCCTAAATTGGCGGGAAACGTCTTAGAATATTAAATAATTAGGTAGGTTTTTAATTATCCTCATTAATCATACTCTCCTGAGCGGTAGACGATGTCGTGAGAAAAGGAGGCCAATTCCAATCCACATTTTAGTATGAAGCCATTGTTAGTTTTCCATTGTGTTTTTCATTGAACATGTGTGAGATAGATTTTTGGTCGGTGACGAGTCTGAATCACTGTTCAATGAGGTGACTCCACTTTTGAAGGGAGTCAATGATCGCGAGAGCCTCCTTTTGATTTGTTAGAAGGCGTTGCTCGCACTTGGAGAATGTTCTTGATTGAAAAGCCACTAGCCTCCCTGATTGGGGTAGAGTTACAGCAATTGCAAAACTTGAAGGAGACGTCCCGGCAGGGATGGGGATACCTCTTTCAACAGCCAAATTACACGACCTAGCAATTTCCGGTTTCATAATGTTTAGAACCCGCAATAAGTTCTGAGTTCAAGGGAAAACATTGCGTGCCTGCGAAATAATGTGTGCGTATCATGTCCAAAAAGTTTGTGATCCATTGTGCACAGTATGAAACCCAAAAGCTAGTTTAAGACTTGCCGAATCTAAGGGTACCCCGAATTCAAGGAGAGACTTCAACCAGTCAGGGTCAGGGCGCATTGACACCTTCTCGACTTTGTAACCAGAAAATGTGATCAAAAAATTTACATCAATTTAGATTATTTCAAGGCTACCTCCATGTGGTTTGTCAGGTTATGATCATCTTGGTTGCCATCATAAATAGGGAACGTAATCGAAATAAATGTGAGACTCACTATTTCCGACTATTTTCCAAACTTTCGTAATCTCGAATAAATTGAGATGAATTTAAAATGGTGAAAGTTGATATGATTTTTAAAACCTACTCTGGTGAAATGAGATCGAAAAAGATTAGAAATTTTTCGTAATGTTTGAATGATGAAAAACAGCTTGCTTTGCGGAATGTGCGGAAATCAAACAACTGTTTTACTAGAAGCCAAATGCTAGTTTGATTCACACTATGGTTCCCTTTGAACGTATCAACCAGTTAAATCTGGTTTTGGTATAAAGGTATTCATAGTCCTTTATAACACTCACTAGAACTCTTTCATGGGCAAGGAAGTGCCACATTGACTCAGAGAAGATTTCTGGGGGTCAGAGAAGAGTGCCTACCCTGATGAAGGTATTATTGAGGAACCAAAACTTTTTATCAATACGAAGAAATGAATTTATTTCAAATCAATTTCACATGTTGTAAAGATGAGGTTTTGTTTTGTCATGCTTCCTGCTTATCACTGTGGACTTGAGCGATTCTAATGTTGTTCAACTTGCGATGCAACTAGCACGAATAGTTGGATGTCGCTGTAGTGATTGTGAACTCATGAAGGCAGAGATGGTGGGAGTTATCAACATTTTAAGTTGTCTCAAAGAACATAATTCTGGATTATTTGTTACGAGGACCCTTCTGATCCTGGTAGGCGGGACGCAGCCGATTCCCTATACTGTGTTCAAAAGACCGCACACCCTGCAGGCATTGAATTTGTAGCTGGGTGAAGTACGGAACGCTTCTGTATCTGGCCATCCCAACTCCCTTCCACTCGTGAAATGAACATCACCCTCTATTAATTTCTAGCGAAACATGGAATATTTCAAATGAGTTCATAGCAATCCTCATCCCGTTGGACACCTAGAAAATTGAAACGGAACGAGAACTTCACAAGGTTTCACATCCGAGTTCTGCGCTACGGACGTTAATTGCGTCAACCTCTCCTATGCCAATGAATGTTCTACTGGATTATTACGTACCTGCGACACTTGGGTGGCGCTTTGGGTTACATGGACTTGTTTTGATGGTCACACAGATAAATGTAAGCAGAGCGGTGAATTAATGCAAAACATTCGTTTGCTGTGTCCCCTCCTGTTTGGTGATAGGTATGTGGAGGGCGTGGTCGATTAATTTCAAAGGAAACATCATAACTTTGTGTGCTGCCGTAGAGAGAGAGAGAGAGAGAGAGAGAGAGAGAGAGAGAGAGAGAGAGAGAGAGAGAGAGAGAGAGAGAGAGAGAGAGAGAGAGAGAGAGAGAGAGAGAGAGAGAGAGAGAGAGAGAGAGAGTGAGAGAGAGAGAGAGAGACAGAGAGAGAGAGAGAGACAAAAATCCCGAATAATTAATACCCATCTCCTTACCTCATTCTATGTAACCAGCCAACTGAGTCCCTCTAGTTGAGATAAGTTGTCTAGCATTATAGGAACGTTGCGTTTGTTATTGGAATGGTGTAGGCGAGTTATTTTGGGAAAACCATGATTTGACCAGTGATTGATTTCACTGCTAGAAACTTTGCAACCACTTCCACGTGTCTGCCATAGCAAATGTTGGTTCTCCTCTCCTTTACCCTCAGTGGCTACAACGGCATACGGTCCGAACTACTAAACTCAAGGAAGCGAGAAAAATACTTCCTTGATTAAACCTCACCAAAATAGTTGAAGTTGGATAACATATGTATATACGAGTCTTCCTAAACTTGTAGCGAATTTTCATAGAAAATTAAGCCATTGTAGTGGGCTCAAAATTTTTAGTATGGACCCAGGTTAGCTCAATAATTCATTATCAACTTAGTAGTTACCTTATACAAAGAATGGACGAGAAGAAGTGTTGTTAATAACATGATATAAAACTTATCTAAATTAATTTTCCAACTCCATCGTTTATGTTTTTAGGACGTCCCACAGTAAGACTTGGGCGTCCTTATGCGATCGATCTGGAGGGTGAAGTTGGACAACACTCAACAGAAAAAAAAACAACCACACAGTAATCCATTTTAGACCATTCTGAATCCAAATCCGCAAAAAAAACCATAGGTGTATGTCTGTGTGTGTGTGTATGTGTGTGTGTGTGTATGTGTGTGTGTGTGTGTGTGTAACAAAATCTTGTGTACTCTGCACAGGCCTTAGTTCTCAACCGATTTTCCTGGTTCTTTTTTTGTTCGTCGCGGAAAACTATCTAATTGTGCACTACGTCGCCGGAATTTCGAATTTTGCCTTTTAAGAGGAGGAAAGGGGGGGTTAATGCTCGAAAAACGTGCGTTTTTGGGCATAATCTTGTGTACTCTGCCCAGGCCTTAGTTCTCAAACGATTTTCGTGGTTTTTTTTTCGATTGACGCGGAATACTATCTAGTTGTGCACTACGGCGCCGGAATTTTGGATTTTGCTTTTTAAGAGGGGGAAAGGGGGGGTTAATGCTTAAAAAATGTGCGTTTGCGTGCATAATCTTGTAAACTCTGCCCAGGCCTCAATTTCCAACCGATTTGCGTGTTTCTTTTTTTGTTTGACTCAAATAACTTCCGAGTTGTACATGATTTTACCAGAGTACCAAAATTCGCAAGGGGAGGGGGTGAGTGGGGGATAATATTCACAAAATATCCGATTTTTCAATATTTCGGTTCCTTTACTGCTTGCTAATTGTACCCAAGCTTTGAAATTGAAGAAAAATTCTCATAATACCTCCGGATTTTCATGAATTATTCTCTGTACCACCATGGAACTAATAGTGGTGCCACCATGGTGCCTGGACATGGTGCCATGATGCCATAAACCGCTTATTTCGTGTTTTTTTTGTGGTTCTCCTTGAATACGGATGTGAACTTAGACGGACTGCCTACCAAAACTAACAGATGAAAGTTCAATGTTACGACGTATTTCCGCTTTGGTGCCAGACTGGCACCATTGTTGGCGTTGTGGTGGTGGGGGGGGGGGGTGAATTCGAATTCGCATGTTGGGTATCGTAGATCATGGATTTTAAAATGCTCTTCAGATTCGAGGCTCCCATGCCGCTAGAAATGTTAAGGTGGATAATGGTGGGGGGGGGGGGGTCACTATTTCTTGCCTAAAGTAATAAATAAATTACATCGAGTGAAACAGTTTTATCACTTAACAACTGGTTAAACTGATCTAATGCTCATCCAATGGGACGTCCCCTGGAATGCATGCATTACTAAACAATATGTTTTAATCATAGCTTTAACTGAAAATTCACTTATTAACTCATGCTGGATGAATGGACTTTTTGGCATGTGGACTCCATTCAACACTATCTCATATGGAGCCCTCAAACTCAAGTATATGAATTGATTTAGATACTTGCCACTAAATTTATGCTTCTCTTCTTGTTCTTATCACAGGAACTCCGGAAAACGGGGCTCCTAATCACGATGACTTTTGATTTTACCGTCCCTAGGTAGGTACTCTCAATGTAGACTAAAAAATAAATTTCCTCCATCGGAATTATTTTGGCCAAAAAGGGGTTTTGAGCCTCTTTTGACTTTATTACATAGGCTGCCAACGAAATGGAAATGCATCTTCAGTTATCTACAGCTAACACATAAAATCCCAACCGAACTCGTGCGTCGCCAATCGCCTGGGAAACCTGGGTTCGATTCCAGGCCGGTACATTAAAATTATTTCTAATTTATTAAATTACGTGTTTCTACATAATTTTGTAGTTGACATTTTTTGTCACAGTATTACGGTTTTCTTCTCACATATCTACGATTTGTTTTTGCCTGCTTTTAGTTGGCTTTTCAGCTATAATAAGTAAATATATTAGTATATTAAGTAAATAATAATGAACTGTAAAACCATTAAAACTACTGCAGTTTCATACGCCAACATTAAACAACTAAATTTTGGACCCCAAGGGAAGTCGTAAAACAAAATTCCTGAAGAAGGTTCCTGGGTGAGGAACTATTTCTATCCTCGTGTTGCCTGTTTGTCTGTTTTCCGAGACCAACTACTGCCAAACGGCTTGACCGATCAACACCGAATCTAGTACCTATAAACAGTATGACATACACGAAGGATTAGGTTTACTTTTGAGGATTGTGCGAAGTATGTAACTAAAGTGCCTAAACTTCAAATTTTCTAGACCAGATGGCAAAAGTAAGTAGAAGTAAACAACCATTTCAGGTTGGATTTTCGTCCGACTGCCATTCCTGGCGTCGCGGACGTCATCTTCTGTCTTCCTAAGGGAAGATCAGAATATGTTCCGGATGATTTTGCTCATGGCTTCCCATTGGCCTCACCGCCCTGGGTTGGGACTAGGGGGAATTGCGACCGGCTTACCCGGAAATATGCTCCCGAGGCGAGCCCCGAACTCACGGCCCCGCAACCGGTCCGTGTCTCATCTCCAGAGACACATGCCGCAACTCGCTCGGCCATAGCTGAACCCCAAAAGTGCCTATTACGTTCCTACATGTATGATCTTGGTTAGAAAAAAAAAAACATATTGTTTAGTAATGCATGCATTCCAGGGGACGTCCCATTGGATAAGCATTAGATCAGTTTAACCAGTTGTTAGGAGATAAAACTGTTTCACTCGATGTAATTTATTTATTACTTTAGGCAAGAAATAGTGACCCCCCCCCCCACCATTATCCACCTTAACATTTCTAGCGGCATGGGAGCCTCGAATCTGAAGAGCATTTTAAAATCCATGATCTACGATACCCAACATGCGAATTCGAGTTCACCCCCTCCCCTCCCCACCACCACCATTGGTGTCAGTTTGGCACCAAAGCGGAAATACGTCGTAACATTGAACTTTCATCTGTTAGTTTTGGTAGGCAGTCCGTCGAAGTTCACATCCGTATTCAAGGTGAAACACAAAAAAAAAAAAAAACGAAATAAGCGGTTTATGGCATAATGGCACCATATCGTGGCACCATGGTGGTACAGAGAATAATTCATGAAAATTTGGAGGTATAATGAGAATTTTTCCTCAATTTCAAAGCTTGGGTACAATTAGTAAGCAGTAAAGGAACCAAAATATTGAAAAATCGGATATTTTGTGAATATTATCCCCACTCACCCCCTCCCCTTGCGAATTTCGGTACTCTGGTAAAATCATGTACAACTCGGAAGTTATTTGAGTAAAAAAAAAAGAAACACGCAAATCGGTACGAAATTGAGGCCTGGGCAGAGTTTACAAGATTATGCACGCAAACGCACGTTTTTTAAGCATTAACCCCCCTTTTCCCCCTCTTAAAAAAGCAAAATCCAAAATTCCGGCGCCGTAGTGCACAACTAGATAGTATTTTGCGTCAAACGAAAAAAGAACCACGAAAATCGTTTGAGAGCTAAGGCCTGGGCAGAGTACACAAGATTATGCCCAAAAACGCACGTTTTTTGAGCATTAACCCCCCCTTTCCTCCCCTTAAAGGCAAAATTCGAAATTCCGGCGACGTAGTGCACAACTAGATAGTTTTCCGCGACGAACAAAAAAAGAACCAGGAAAATCGGTTGAGAACTAAGGCCTGTGCAGAGTACACAAGATTTTGTTACACACACACACACACACACACACACACACACACACACACACACACACACACACACACACACATACACACACACACAGACATACACCTATGGTTTTTTTTTCACGGATTTGGATTCAGAATGGTCTAAAACGGATTACTGCGTGGTTATTTTTTTTTCTGTTGAGTGTTGTCCAACTTCAACCCATATCGATCGCATAAGGACGCCCAAGTCTTACTGTGGGACGTCCTAAAAAAACGGAAACCATTCCGGAGCTCATTACCGACAATCGGTTTAATCCAAATTCACAAACTTTGACAGGATGTAGTAGGTCCGGAAGAAGAGAACACTATATTTTGTACCCAAATGTGTCTGACTTCTATACGCTAAACTGGTTTTGGTTTTAACACAGAATGTGTTTTTGCGATGACCTACCGAAAATAAATCGTCACGAAAAAGCGACAGAAAAAACATCTGGTGATATGTTTATTGGTTGTCATGTTAATGTCAACTCCACATTTATTATTGTTGTTTTTTATTTAACGGATGACTAGTATCGCAAAAACACATTCTGTGTTCCTATGATTTCATACAGAGTATGGAAAAAGAAATAAACCGGGGGGTGCAGGGGGGCGGAGCCCCCCGCCGAGGCGCAAAGCGCCGAGTTTTCTCAATGTTTCCGTTGTTTGCAATTAAGTAGATATTCCGTTTTACGTTGACAGTGGTGAAATTCTAACAGAAGTGGGTGTAGCTTCCTCATATCCATAACCCGATTATATAGATGATCCGATGCATACTAGTTAATCTCAAAACACCAATCGCTAAGTACAGTTCAATACCCTCATAGGGGACCATCTGCACGCTAATCTGGAGAATCCTAGAAAATTTCATAAAATTCGGATGAAAAATGCAAGTGTTCTGGCCATTACAAGGATTTTACGTTTGCGCATGCGCAGAGGCTACTGTAAATTTTAAGGCCTTGATTTTCATTGGGGACCATCGACAATCTAATTTGCGTAATTTCTGAAAGAGTCGTCGAAATCGGGTGGAAAATATGGAAGTTATGGCTGTTACAAGGAAAATCACGTTTGCGCATGCGCAGTGGCTACTATCAGTCCGATGGTGGTGATTTACATAGGGGGCCATCTAAATACTAATCTGTAACATCGCTGAAAATTTCATCGAAATCGGATGGAAAATGTAGAAGTTATGGCCGTTACAAGGAATTCACGTTTGTGCATGCGCAGTCACTTCTATTAGTCCGGGGATGATGATTTTCATAGGGGACCGTCTACACACCAACCCGCACAATCCCTGAAAATTTCACAATCAGATATCGGAAAAATTTCACAAAAAGAAATCGGACAATAACTTCGTATAGTTATGCGCGTTAAAAGTATTTGATGACAGACACACAGACAGACATGGAACAAAACTTGTTCAGAAAGGTCTAAAACGCAATACGCGAGTGAAAATTTTGATTTTGAAGAACTTTTTTCTTCATCCTTGAAAAGGAAAAACAAAGCTTCCGCTACCTTGGTTGACTCGGAAGCAATAAATTGAGTACGTATAATAAAAATTCGTATTGTGTCAAATACACACAATATTGTCAAATTTTCCATGGATCCTCTCAGACTATTCCCGGTGTTGTCCCCAGACTTCTGGAAGTTTGCAAAGCATGGCTCTCTTCCTTAGATGGAGGTTGACGAATGGATCAACCAATTGGCCACCCCGCGGGCTAGGGACGAAAGCCCAGAAATGTTTACGAAGGCAATAACAGGTTACCCTTGGCGTTTAATTGTCTTCTCCCTAGGATTCCTGTTAGTAGGCATTAAGAGTAAGACGAGGTATTAGGGCCGGACTTGTAACGCCCGTATTTCATTAGGCCGGAGGAAAAGGATCTCGTCCGTTCCATTACAGTGTCCGTGGATCCATCTGACCGGTCGGCAACCCTTCCTTTCCCTGTCGAACCTTAATTAGCCGTAATTACTCCTACGTGGCCTCAGTCCGGCTTGGGGATGAACTCGGAGAATATATTACACAGTGCAATCAAATAGGCGGAAGTAATACTAATTAGTGAGGTATTACATGGAATACGGAACAAGAAGAGCGATCAGACACAAAAAGACAAGTGTCTTTGTCAGTTGTTGAGTTAGTCACCTTGTTTGTGTTGTAGGTACTGATCTGCCTTTCAGAAATCTGGGCGGTACACATTCACGACTGACAAGCTTTTCGCCATTAAATTTCAAGAATAGTACTTAGAGGGAAACACTACTGTGCTCATTCTTGCTGCCTGGCTACTAATCCTCGAGATGTATTTGAGCGGACCTATGCCTTCACATGGCGCGATAAATTCGTCGGCTTTTCAGTTTTTGTTTAATGCAACTGCAATATACAGGGTGTCCTGAAACCAATAAGCGATACCTCTGGAATCGATTGTACCACTAATTTGCAACAAACTTTTCCCTCCTAGCACTTTTTTTTACTCTTCTTAAACTGCCCTTTTTGTACTTGCAGAGAATACATATTGGTTTATTATTTTCAATAATAAGCCTTTGGAATCGAGCAAGAAAAAAAAATTTTAACCCCCCTCAAAATTTGATGTTTTACATTTCAAGGTACGTAGAATACGAAAATCGAATAAAAAAATTTCCGTCCGTCCGCCGTACGCGGCACTTTTCTTAGCAACACTGGACCGATTTGGTTCAAATTTGGTATATGGGCTCCATTTGGGGTCTAGTTGTGCCGCGAAGCTTTTGGTTGATGTAGGTCACTTCTAAGGGGTGAAAATTAAGGGTTGAAATTTTCAAGAGTGCCCTAGCTCGAAAACTCTCGAAATAAAGGTATCGTTTTTTCACCAATTTTAAATAGTATTGAATTTTAAAAAATTTTTGAGACCACCCGGAGCTCTGTAGGACAAACAGTTCGGTCCCTACGAGTACTTGAAGGTTTTTCTTCGATAAAACAGAATCATGAGTGTGAATCGCAAAAGAGGTCTAATCTCCATTCAAATTTTATCGAACTAAAATGCGATCGCTGTTCATTTCTTCGATTTGTATACAGTTTTGCCTTCTGCGTAACCAGTAATCAAATTTCCATATGAAGCTTTCTATTTTTCCAATCGAGTGTGAAGCGTTTAGTTCTTTCTAATAAACTTGATTGTGAAGGTGTGAAGCCAGTATGGTGTGGTAGGTAGTACCTAGCTGGTAGGTAAAAAAAAGATGGTAGGTAAAAAAAAGTTGGTAGGTAAAAAAAATGTTGGTGGGTAAAAAACGCTGCAAATCATTGCTCAAAGGCTTCTTCACTCTTCAGATCACTGATCAGCTGAGTGAGCTCCGAAGCCATTTTCAATCCTTTTGAAGTGCTCTTCCAGGCGTCTCCAGCATTCGAGGAGATCTTCTTCACTCTTCAGATCACTGATCAGCTGAGTGAGCTCCAAAGCCATTTTTACTCCTATTGAATGGAAGTGCTCTTCCAGGCGTCTCCAGCATTCGAGAAGATCTTCTTCACTCTTAAGATCACTGATCAGCTGAGTGAGCTCCGAAGCCATTTTCAATCCTATTGAACGCAGGAAGCTGAAATTTGAGAGGGAAGGTCAGGGGAGAATACAGATGGTGGTAGGTGCTATTGATGGAGAACCAGTGATCTATACAGAAGGGTGATCTATACAGAAAATAATAAACCTTTGAGCAATGATTTGTAGCGTTTTTCCCCGCGTTTTCGACCTTGTTCGACCCTTACTTCTCAAGAATATTCAAATCTGACTACACCGTTAGAAAGAGCGTATAATTTCTAAGCTACCTAGTGCAAAATCAAAATATTTCAGCAATAAAATAGTTTCAAAATATCAAGTCAAAAAGCCAACTTTAAAAAGTTTTCGAAACTTGACTTTCATCGATCACAGTTTTCACTCTAAATCCCTGCCCTTTACGATGAGCGCTCTTCGGAGAAAACATTCTCAAATGGTCAGCTTTCCAACGGTCTATCAATTTTGCTTTTTAAGATTCAAATTGGAAGAGTAAATGAAGTTTGAATGTCAAAAAACGTGTGTTATACAAGCAAATCCAGTGTTTTAAGCGTTTTATGGTCCCCCTCGATCTCAAGATGGCTTGACGATTTCGGTATCATTTTCTGAGTAATTTTGGTTTTTTATTTTCAATATTGAACCTTTGGAATCGACCAAGAAAAAAAATAATTGTAACACCCCTCAAAATTTGATGGTTTACGTTTCAAGGTACGTAGAATCCAAAAATCGTATAAAAATTTGGCCGTCCGTCCACCGTACGCCGTACGCGGCACTTTTGCCACTTAACATTGAACAATTTTGATGAAATTTGGTATGTAGGCTCCATTTGGGGTCTAGTTGTGCCCCGAAGATTTTGGCCAATGGTGGGATTTTGGGCAATGGTTTATTATTTTTCTATAGATCACTCGTCTGCAAAGCCACCAACCATCCAACAAGAAGAAAAACATCGATCGTATTTCGGCCAGCTTTAATTTGAACGGAGATTAGGCCTCTTTAGATATTCACACTCGTGTTTCTGATTTATCGTACGTCCAAATCTTAAATTCTCGTAGTGAGCGAACGGTTTGTCCTACAGAGCTCCGGGTGGTCTCAAAAAATTTTAAAAATTCTATAGAATCTCTAATTGAAGGAAAATTTTGGTTTATTATTTTCAATAATGAACCTTTGGAATCGACCAAGAAAAAAAACATTTTAACACCCCCTCAAAATTTGATGGTTTACGTTTCAAGGTACGTAGAATCCAAAAATCGAATAAAAATTTGGCCGTCCGTCCGCCGTACGCCGTACGCGGCACTTTTGCCACTTAGCATTGACCGATTTTGATGAAATTTGGTATGTAGGCTCCATTTGGGGTCTAGTTGTGCCCCGAAGCTTTTGGTTGATGTAGGTCACTTCTAAGGGTTCCAAAATCAATTTTGAAATTTTGAAAACGCCCTAACTCAAAAAATTTTGATATAAAGGTATTGTTTTTCCTTTAATTTAAGATTCCATAGAATCTTTTGAATTTTTTGAGACCACGCGGAGCTCTGTAGGACAAACCGTTCGATCTCTACGAAAATTTAAGGGTTTATATTGAAATTTATATATAGATATATAAATCAAAACACGAGTGTGAATCGCAAAAGAGGCCTAATCTCCGTTCAAATTAAAGCTGACCGAAATGCGATCAATGGTTGGTGATTTTGATTTTTTTTTTTTCATATTGGATGGTTAGTGATTTTGTAGACGAGTATATATAGAAAAATAATAAACCGTTGTGTAATAATTTGCAGCATTTTATTCGATTTTTGGATCCTAAGTACCTTGAAACGTAAACCATCAAATTTTTTTTGGGGGGGGGGGGGGGGGTGTAAAAAAAATTTTTTCTTCGTCGATTCCAAAGGTTCATTATTGAAAATAATAAACCAAAATTGATAGACCGTTGGAATGCTGACTTTTTGAGCATGTTTTCCCGAAGAGCGTTCTTCGAAATGAGCAGGGATTTAGAGTGAAAACGGCGGTCGATGAAAGTCAAGTTTCGAAAATGTTTTAAAGTTCGCTTTTTGACTTGATTTTTTGAAACTATTTTATTGCTGAAATATTTCGATTTGTCACTAGGTAGTTCTGAAATTTAACGCTCTTCCCAACGGTGTAGTCAGATTTGAATTTCCAGGAGAAATAAGGGAGCTATGACCATATCAGTGCCGTAAGGTCGAAAACGCGAAAAAAAACTTTGAAGTGAAAAAAAGGAATTTTGAGTGGATTAAAAGAAAATTGCTATAAGACATTTTTTGTTGGAAATACTTGTAGAATCGAACCCTGAAGTTATGCCCATCTTAAGTGTAGACACCCTGTATACGTATGATTTCTGGGAAATCTTCAGGGGTCGTTTCAGAATGTTCCAAAACGGATTTCAGTGACAATTTTTTTCTCGAAAAAGTCCATTCTAAAAATTTTGAGGCCATTGCAATAGCTTCATTTTCCTTGAAAATTCGCTAAAAGTTCAATGAGGGAAAAGTTGTTGCAAATAAGTTGTGGAATCAATACCTGAAGTATTACTGATTGGTTTCGGACACCCTGTATCATTCATCAGAAGAAAACTCTCCCTACCCTCCTTCAAAATATAAAGGTTTACGTTTCAAGGTACTTTACGTAGAATCCAAAAATCGAATAACAAATTTTCCGTTCGTCTCCCGTACACGTAATTTTTCTTAGATACCATGAGCCGATTCAGAGGAAATTTGGTATATTGGCTCCATTTGTACTCCGAAGCTTTTGGTTATTGTCAGCCTCTTCAATTTTTTTCGGAAAGTACCTATTGGGGTAGGTAGCATAATCCCTACTTCTACGGCAAGTTCAGAAATCTGACGAAAAAAGTAATTTTTGAGATTGATTGAAGGTAATTATTTAAATAAACAGGGCATGGATTAGGACCGTGGTGGTCCTCCGTGGAGAGATTGAAAAAAAAAATAAGGTCTTGGGACCTTTACGTACTCTGAAAAAAAATATAGGTCATTAATAACCCACCACTAGGTATTACCGTGAAAATTACCACATGACATACTCTAAAATCACGTACTTACTGTATCTTATAAATTAATAAATGCGTTAAAAAAGTTATGTAGGTATATGAAAAGTTCAATAACTCAAATGTTGGAAGATACAAATGTAGGTAATTGATAATTGATATTACAACATGCATATTTATCTTCTGTATGGTCTTTGACGTATTTAAAACGTAAAATGGTGGTCAGACGCATCTTCTGGTTTCTCTCATCTTATGAGTACAGTTGTGTGTTGGGTAAAAATGGCTGTTCCAGTTGAACTCCAGTCCCAAACTTTCCTCCATCTTCATCTGGCTACAAATAACTTAATAAATGAACAGGAGAAGTGCAAAATTAAGGAATCTATGGAAAAATCTCTCTGAGACCGTTCTTTCTTCGTCGGGAAGGGAGTAGGAATGATGTGAAGGTCATACTAGCCGGCCTGATGCTCAGTTTCCTTTGACGATCTGTAAAGCCAAAACAGCCATATAAAAGAAGGATTATAGGGAGGGGCCTGGATGAATCTCAAGGAGTTAATATTCGTCGAGTTAACACATCACTTTATTCGAGGTCGTTAATTCCTAGCAAGAAACGGTTTCCATTTTTATTGTCAACCCGGAATGGGCCAGCGGGAGTCTTGTAGATGCGCTATTGATGTTGAGCCCCTTTATAGCGGTGGCGTTTCCCTTCTCACACGTACAGATTTCGCATCAACTTTATGTTTGGTCGTTACCGACCCAATTCTTCCCCCTCAACTCCCAATCTGGACAGGCAAAGAAGCTCAGGCAGCATAACCCCGTCTTTTACGTCACCCCACAACATGATAAAAACGAGCCTAATGAAGACTTTTTATTAATTTCCTTCATCCCCTTGTGCCCCAAATGTTTGGGCGGAGGCAACCCTGAAAGACGTTATAAGCAGTTATGAGGGTAGGGTCCGAAAACAAAAAGTTTATTAGAAATGCAATAACTGATCCAGTAAACGTCTGAGGGTTTATAGTGGACTCAAGTGCTCTCGGTTGATGCGAGCTGGCTATCTTGAAAGGTATAACCATCCACGATATACGGGCGGTCCTCGTAATGTTTCGTGCTTAGCGCCCTTTCCTTGGAAGTGCCACCTAAGCCCGACAAAACATAAATGCACGTTTTCGCGGCTCAGCGCACCAAAAAGGAAGTTTACGCGTAGACCACTGAAAAATGTTCATATTGCCATGGAATTAAAAGCGACTAAATGCAGTAAATTATTTCTCAGGGGTTCACAGCTTGAATTGAGAATCATCGAAGATTCACAAAAAATTGGAACTATAACACAGTGTAGTGAACATGATCGAAGTAGGAAATAAAAACTGGAGAAATAAATTACCACATGTAATACGAGTGATAAGTGGCGTATGAAATCGTGGATAAACATCTTGGCACTTGTTGGATGTCAAGTTCTGTTAATCCTAAATATGAAAAATTAATTACACATCCAGTAAACAAAACTTTGCAATTTATTACATAAGGGTTAATTATTTTGGTTTATTATTTTCATTAATGAACCTTTGGAATCGACGAAGAACATTTTTTTAACCCCCCCCCCCACCCCCCGAAAAATATCGATCGCATTTCGGACAGCTAAAATTTGAACGGAAATCAGGCCACTTTTGCGATTCTCACTCGTGTCTCTGATTTATCGTAAGTCCAACCTGTTAGAGGTTTGTCCTACAGGGCTCCGCGTGTTCTCTAAAAATGCAATAATCATTCTTACTATCTTAAATCTACGTGTTGACTCACGTAGGAATTTACGAGGTGAAATAGAATATGCAATCTGAATATATTTCATTTGATAATCCAAGCGTCCAATATTCAGAAATAATTTGAACAAAATAAATAACAGTATCTTAAGCTCAAAACAAGAGCGCTACCAATTACAACGCCAGTTGAAATCATCAATCATTACGATACGAACTCGCTTCACATGTATAGTATGCCAGCTTATGCGAATTATTTATATCTTCTTGGAATCGCACAAAATTATATTTTGCGATTACACGAACTCCAAAATACTGACCCTGTATTCCACTGAAATTGAGCCAAAGGCAATAAAATGAAAAATATCCTCCTTTTCTCTATAGTTACAAAAATAGCAATCTACACGTTCACGATCCCAACCAGGATGATAGTTCAAAGCGAGTTTACTTTCAAAATCCATCTTAGATTCGATAGAGTAAGTTCAGAGTCCCCCTATGAATTGAACAGATCAGCAATAGGGACTGCGTGGTTCTGCCGCGACTACCGCATAAGGGAGATAACTAATCACATCTGGACTCAGTTTTAATTTTCTCTTGGAGATTTTCTCTCAGCTCTCAATCTCAATAATTCCCCATACCTGGGATAACATTAAAAAGGAACACAGACCATTTGGAAGAGAGATACCTACTGCGTTATCAGCAATCGATCCGGACAAAAAACATTTTATGCTGTATTTTGCTGTAACAACTTTACTTCGTATGTTGGGGGTGTTCGCCCAGAGAGGAATCAGGAAAAATCCAAGGTCCAGGAGTTTTCCTTCAAGGCTCCTACTTTTTGGAGAAAACTCCAGGGCTTATGATTCCACACTTCATTGGCCCCAGTTTTTCAGCCTTTCGGCGTAACATGATTTTCGAATCCTGCATCCTTATAGTCAAGTTCCATGTATTACTATTTTGCTCAAGCCAACTGATCTGAGAATGCAATCCTGCAGCCAAATAAGAAAACAATGTCAAATGGCAGCGTACTTCAGTAGACCAATTTTCTGGTCTCCAATTCTCTACCTCATGACCATCAAAAAATCATCGAAGAAACAAACAAAGAGTAACAGAGACAATACGAATTCCTGTTTCAAGCCATTTACATTCCTGTGTGTGTGAGATGCTCGTTTGTTTCATTGGCAGGTTTTTTGACTCCCTTTTCGGTATTAAGGTTTCCGTTAGGTATCCTAAAAGTTGGACTCGAATGGAATTCTCTGGCTCAGTGTTTACTGGTGGACATTTTTTAGGGATTAAATGTATGGGGTTAGTTCCGCTAGTTTTAAGAATACAAATATAATCTTCTACCGTATTGGAAAATCCGTTGTAATCAGCAAGTCGAGTACAGGAGGCGATCGAAAGCGCACGGCACGTAGATAATAATTCTTTTTAGGGAGTTTCCATCCAGACTTTTTACAAGCTCGCAAACTCTGTAATTCTCACCCTTAGCTCGCTTTGGTCCTAGTTTATGAATTCAAGATTCGTCTAGGCATCTTATTCAGACGTCCTAAGAGAACTTACATTTATCACAAATACTTAACGGGTCCGTTAAGGCGCGTTATCGTATGACTTGAGGGTGGTCCCGTCTGAATAGGACAACTCCACTGACAGATCTTTCCATCTCAATACGCTATTCAGTAGTTCCTTCTGTATAACCTCAAATTTGTAGGGAAAGTGGTAAAGAATGAAAAAATTTGGTTTGGTTTTAAAATATAACTCTAGCACTGGAGAAGAGATTTAATTAAGTTGCACGTAGTTGGGGAATCCATGAGAACGAGGAATATTCTCCAGTCGGGCTAGTTTTTCCAAGACTCCCCCTTCCATCCCATGGACAGGTCGGAAGAAGTAGCGCCCAGGTGACGAGGGAAGGGAAACCTCCCGAGTGATTGTTCCTTAACCCGCCCTTCCACGAGGGGGAATGACTACCCTTGTGCTGTTTTGATTTTATTGTATCTTTATAGAGATTATAGGATTTAGTTTACTGGGGCATAACAGTATCAAGACGATGCCCCAAGGTACCTGCACCATTAGGGATGATGTAATGACTCTGGCCTACAATGCGATCCGGTGTCTAAGGATCCTACATGTTTCACGGTTACACCATGCCAAGCTGAGAGCTGGCAACTTGAGGTTCGTAAGCGCTATTGATCAGATTTTCATGGTTCAAAAATGAAAAGTTCAACCAATAAATCTCCCTGAACAACGATAATTTACACTGAGGAGCTGTCTAAGAAGCGCCCTTCCGATCACCTCTACACGATGTCTCTCGGCAAGGAAAGGCCCCTCGGAGCAGGTGTGCTTGATGTGGGAAGCAACATATCTCGTCGCTTTGATCTTAGGGCATATGGCTCGCAATTAGAGGGTTCCTATCATAATGTCAACAGGGTAAACTATCTCTCAAGTGAGACGCTTCTAGCGTCACCACCCACCACACCTGTTCAAAGTGTGGGGATACGCACTTCATCTTATCTATCGATTTCCTCGGTAAACCCTCTTTCCACGATTCAGACCAAGTATTGTGGAGCAGATTATGTTCCGTGCTGAGTGGGCAGGATATGATCGATTAACCGATGTTATTGGCTGGAGAAAGTAAATCCGTTCGATGTCTATTCGAGAAATATTAGCGTTGATCGTGAGAACTGGAAGAGTATGCGTCCAGAAACTGCTCTTACCGAAGTCGGTTCGATAGTGATTGGAGAACTACCGAGTTCGTCATCGGCATTTAACATAGAATTCATTTTTTAAAAGACTGTCAAATGGGTGCGACGAATAGCCTCCTCCTATCCATGACACATCTCCTATCCAAACATCAATCCTCAAGTATCCTTCAAGTTATATGGAAACAAAAGATGTTATGTTTACGCGGGGGGTTTATGAATTGATCCCATCTCTCTGATAATCTCGTTTAGGTGAAAATTGTGAAATATACTCGTATGTTAGTCACAAGGGTGATGCTTATTCTTGTTACTGCCACCCAAAGTTGATCCGGATGCATTTCGCCAATTTTACGATTGACATCGTCAACGTTACATTCAGACATGGATGGACAGAAAACATGGACGAGTGAACTCTTTTTTAACACAGTTCTTCATAGGACATGGAATGTTTATGCCTATCTGCATAAAAAGAAGAAGTCATCTCCCCCAACATGTTTGTACTGCCTAAACAGAAAAGATGATGCGCTGCACACGTTTTTTGAAAGCACAAAACGAGATGCTGAGAGAAATAAGATACAAGCAGAACTGAGGTTGACGCCCCAAAGTTCAAAACCAGAGGCTGTTTGTGGTGTAAAAAAACTGGAGTCTTCTAGCTGAATACACAGGGAGCATCCCAAAAAGCAAGATGTTCCTAGCACGGGAGAGAGAGAAAGAAGGGAGCAATAATTTGGTCGGTCCTTCCACCCAAAACTGACCAAGTAATGATGATGATTTAGCCCAAAGTAATGTGTCAGATAGTTCCGGGCTGAGTTCCAACTTTGGAGAAAAGAAGGTTTCTTTAGTGGATCTGAATTCATCATAACTTGAAATGCGGACCCTTCAGATATTTTACGAGATTCAACTCCTTCTATAGATTTTGAAGATTTTCTCACCTGCCTGCCGAAAAAAAGTCAGAGTTATCAAGATGTTAATTCACTGACACTTCTGAGTCTGTTTGTTGAAAAAAAGTGAGGCTGATGTAAGCTGATGTGTGACCTACAAACTGGAGCCGTTTTCTTAGAGGAAAAATAAATCATTACAAGGTAGGATGACACATATTAATATTGTGTTGTAAAATTATATTCCTTTTGAAATTATTTTCACTCAACGGAATTGGTAATTCATCATAACTTGAAAGAAGCAGACAAGCAATGTTACTAGCAACTGGAGAAGTGTTGCTAGGCAACCAACGTCTTCACTATTCCCTTACAACCAGTACGTGCACGTTATTTTCGTTTCCTCATTCTGACACTAATTATGCAAGTATCAAATTCATACTAATTTATTCAGTACCTACTTGTTATTAACAATGATCATGCAAGCTAGCCAATTTTTTCCCCAACATTATAAGTAAGTAGTTCAAATTTCGAGATTTCACGATGAAAAAACTTATGTTATGGTAAAAAGTCAATGACGCGGGCCTCTATTTAATCTAAGTAGACCTTCCTTTTGAAAAACAAAAAGTTTGAGGAAGCTGAGAATGCTGGGGAAACTTCTGATGTGACGAGATTCTCTTATCTGAGAATCGCATGAGAGGGGCCCTATAGCCTTTTCTTGATTAGCAGCTGATTAGTTCAGAAAAAATTTGAAGGTCCAATGCGATAAATAATACTGACTCATACACAAGTTTGTAAGAACTTAACTTCATCTTATTTCGTAAGACTTTGTTTTCTACCCAATTCTTTGTATCTATGATGTATTTTTGATTGCCAAATAAATGAATAAATGCATACTAAAAATTGAAATTTTTTCAAACGGCGCTTAGCCCCACCATCGCCACAGCCCATTAATTTATTACAAATGTGAGTAACCCTACTACAAATTAAAGTGTCCTCGAGGAAAAATCTTCAGAAGATTCCATTGTAGCCAAGTTACTAGATTGTGACTGCCTGTTTTACCTTTATAATAATGAATCGTTATCACGACACTACGAATGAGTGTAGATGTCAAATACGACAGTAACATGTGCCGAAATTTTGGTTTATTATTTTCAATAATGAACCTTTGGAATTGACCGAAAAAAAATTTGTTTAACCCCCTCAAAATTTGTTGGTTTTTGTTTCAAGATTCGTAGAATCCGAAAATCGAATAAAAAATTGTCCTTACGTCCGCCGTAAGCCGTACGCGGCACTTTCCCCACTTAGCATTGACCGATTTTGATGAAATTTGGTATGTAGGCTTCATTCGGGGTCTAATTGTGCCCCAAAGATTTTGGTTGATGTAGGTCACTTTTAAGGGTTGAAAAATAAGGGTTGACATTTTGAAAACGCCCTAACTCAAGAATCATTATATAAAGGTATTGTTTTTCCATCAATTTAAGATAGTATATAATTTTTAGAATTTTTTGAGACCACGCGGACCCCTGTAGGACAATCCGTTCGCTCCCTACGAGAATGTAAGGGAGAATTTGTCCCTTCAATTCTCTGTGGAATGTGAGAACCTGAAACTATCACTTATTCCAAATAGGACTCGGTGGCTCAGGGGAAGCGCGTTAGTCTACTGCCTTAGAATTCATGGTTCGAATCTTACTCTCACTGAGAAATTTTTCGATCCCATCACATTGACTGTTGGTTTATTATTTTTATATCCACTTTCGATCAATGTTTTTCTTCATGTTGGTTGGTGGTAACAATGACAAAGCCGTTCTTTGCAGAGGAGTGATCTATATGGAAAAATAATAAACCATTGTGTAATAATTTGCAGCGTTTTGACACAGGGTGTCAACGACCGACGATGCCATGAATGTTTGTCGTGGTTGACACCCCACTGGAGGATATTTTTTCCAAAAACAAACTAGACATTTTGACAAAAATACTCGTCATAATTAAGATGAAACAACAGTTAATCATATTGTTGATTAAAAAAGGACAAAACGTAATTAAAATAAAAAGTACGGGAAGTATTGAGTAATTTTTATTATTTCGGTTCGTCAAAGAAGCTTCCTCAAAATCACAATAAAATTGAGGTTGCTGTAACCTAACATAATCCATACTTAACGACGTTTTTAATGAAGTAAATTAATCTATAAACCAAAATTTGGTGCCAAGAAGAAACCATATTTAAAAATATAACTTTTTGAAAAATGAGGCTGATAAAATCCACCTCGGGGGTCAATGACCTCCTCATTTACCCTAGATAATATAATTACTTACTTTTGAATCATCAATATTATTGACAAAAGTTGAGTAACCAGTGGACTATATTGTTTTGTTCAATCATCGTTGTTTGATTACTTAAGATAGGGCCAACATACATCAATAATGGCGCCGTTGTAGCAGTCGACTTGCAATTGATTGGTAACATGGCGGTACGTGCATTATATATCGAGAACTTGGTTGCTTCTCTGGGGAGTAGGAGGACAGCCAGCGAGACCTATAATGTCTGGGATATCAACTCTGAAACGTATTTATTAATAATGAAACGGGGGAGCCCACTCAGATTGGACCGAGTTACATTCGGGTGACATCGCAGCACATGTTATCCTGGCTTAATCCCGATTCCAGCATATGTATGCCCTAAGATCTATAACGAGTGCAGAATAAACCGTACTATGTAAGGTGCTCTAACAATAATAAATTATTCTATAATGATTTGGTACCCAGTAGTATTATGCGTGATTATTTCAAATCTCAAGACTGAGGCAAAGGTATTTATGTAGATTTAAGGTGATCACCGATATTGCGCCCGTGAGTAGTCATTGAGCAACATTCTGGCACCCCATTATCAAGGCAGCTTTCATCCTCTAAATCCTTGATACTCATTTACATGCAGTAAAGTCCCAATATGGATTCATATGCTAAATAAGTCTAGCCAGTTAATAATCTGATATCAATTTCGCGGTTTGATTTGAGAGACGTATAAAGTCAGAATGTCCACGAGTAAAAGGAGAACATATGTTTTATCATTCCAGACACCAATCTTAAAATATATTATAGGCTGATGAGTATCGCCGGAACATACCCATTTAACCCTGGATTGACACAGTGGAGTGAAAAAAACCTAGGCTTTCTTGTTTTCTGCTGTATCTTTATACAGGGTGTAAGCCTAACTATTCTGCCATACTGCACGAGGCGATTCTACAACTAATCTTCAACAAATGTATCATAGCAATTTTATTTTAAAGGCTTTGTTTCCGAGTTATTTTAATTCTAAGTTTTTTTCTTTGTGATTTTTACCTTACATCATTAAATTGGTCAGAACTCCTTAATTTGCTGTGACAATTACAATGTGATGGTATCGTTGGAAAGAGAATTAAATTCCCTATCGGTTAGATCCTTACCTTTTTTCTAAGTCAAGGTTTAAGACATGAAAAAGCCCTCTGAAAAGAGAATTTTACCTAAATTTGGAAACATCGAATCTTTTCAATCGTAAATTGATTACAAGACCCAATCTTTTTTCAAGATGCAGGAATGGTAAAATCTGCGCCAAAAGCTTAGCTTTCCAATGGTATAATCAAAATATATTTTACAAACAAATGTAAAGGAGAAATTTGTAATTGAACACGAAAAAACGTGGATTTTTTCAATCTGAGGGGTCAGACGATGGAAGTGGGCGGGTAGGTGCCGCAGTGGACCGCGAGGCCACCGGAAACTAGTGGCCAGAGCGCTGATTTCGTTCACAAAATGCACGTTTTTCCACGTTCAAACACAAATTTCTCCCTTAACTTTGTCTGTAAACTATTTTTTGATCATACCATTGAAAAGCTAAGATTTTAGCGCAGTTTTTAGTGTTCTTGCATCTTGAAAAAGAGTGGTTCTCGTAGTTCAATTTGCGATTGAAAATATTCGAGGTTTCCCAGTTAACGTAAAATTCTCTATTCAGAGGGATTTTTCATGTCTTAAACCTTGACTCAGAAAAAGGAAAGGATTCTATCCAATATGGAATTTAATGCTCTTTCCAACGGTATCATCAGATTGTAATTGTCAAGCAAATTAAGGAAGTTATGACCAATTTAATGATGTAAGGTCTAAATCACGAAAACAATCTAACAATTAAAATACCATGGAAATGAACCTTTTAAAAGATAATTACTATCAAACATTTTTTGTTGCAAATTAGTTAGAATTGACTCCTGCAGTAAGGCAGACCTGTTAGGTTCACACCCTCTTTATGAATTACAGACCCTTTGACAAAATGTTCATAGTAACAAACAAAAAGACGAGTTCGTTAGCCAAAATTTTGGACAACCCCAAGAGGTCCTAATTTAGACAAAAACTGCCAAAAAAGGGTTGTTGGGTTTTTTGTGGATATTAATAGCCTAATCATAGTAATACAACAATAGTCGAGTGGTTATTCTATGACTTTGTGGTTTTTTTAATACTGAAGATCGAAAAAACTACAATATACCTGTAGGTACTCTGTGAGTTCGGGGTGAACAGGAGACCATGAATATGGATTACTAAAACTCAAAAAAAAAAAATTTTTATCCGCGAAAGAAGATAATTGTTTAGAAATGCATGCATTTCAGGGTACGTCCCCGCCCAGGATTTGTCGTAAGTCCGACCCTTAAGTTCTCGTAAGGAGCGAACGGTTTGTCCTACAAAGCTCCGGGTCGTCTCTAAAAATTATTAAAATTCAATTCTATTTCAAATTGGCGAAAAAACCAAACCTTTATTTCGAGAGTTTTTGAGCTAGGGCACTATTGAAAATTTCAACCCTTAATTTTCACCCCTTGGAAGTGACTGACATCAACCAAAAGCTTCGGGGCACAACTAGACCCCACATGAAGCCCATATACCAAATTTCATAAAAATCGGTCTATGGTAACAGAGGAAAGTGGCGCGTACGGCGGACGGACGGAAAAATTCTTATTCAATTTTTGAATTCTACGTATCTTGAAACGTAAATCAACAACTTTTTTTATTGACTGGAGGGGGGGAGGGCGTAAATTTTTTTTTCTTGGTCGATTCCAAAGGTTTATTTTTGAAAATAATGAACCAAAATCATATCTGTATTCACGGTGAAACACTCAAAAACCCTGGATAAATGGGGTTTTTGGTCTCCGGGCACCATCGTGACTCCACTGATTTGTTCCATGTGGCACAATTAGTAGTTCATGACAATCCAAAGGTATTTTGATTAAGTTCCCTGAATTTCAAAGCTTGGGTTACTATAGATGAGAAGATAAGAGCCGAAATTTTGTATATTTTGTGAATACTACCCCCCCCCCCCAACCACCCCATCAGGATATGTACGCGGTTATTAATTTCTCCATGACGTGCTGTTTTCTTCCATCAGATAAATCGGATAAGGACGCCCAAGTCTCTTGTAGGGGTCTTTCCTAAAAACTAGCGAAAAAGAGTCGAAATTAATTTTTACACCAAGTTATGTAGACGGGGTTGGCGGTTGTTACCGTTGGTGTGACTAGGTGTGCAGATCTAGCGTTATTGGCGACTCTAAACTTACATTTCCCCAAAATGGGAAAT
Source organism: Apolygus lucorum (assembly GCA_009739505.2). Lineage (NCBI taxonomy): Eukaryota > Metazoa > Arthropoda > Insecta > Hemiptera > Miridae > Apolygus > Apolygus lucorum. The sequence goes on from CM019167.2 coordinate 60,708,452, forward strand.
AACATTCATTTTCAACATTTTCCATTAAATTACATTAATTACATTCAATTTACTTACATTTACCATTTTGGGGAAATGTTCACACCATACCACGCAACATTCTACAAACATGGGGTGGCATTTCCTTGAAAACGTGGCGTGGGGCCACCGTTGCTCCTAGGCAACTTCCGCTCCTTATGCTTCAGGTCGAAGCAACAAATAATTCATGGATCGGGCTTAATGTCACTGTGGGGAAATAGGCAGTAAGTGTAAGAGAGAGATTAACATCTCCGGCCATTACAGTCGCGTGAGGCCAGTCTTTCACTCGCGGTTCACGTGTTAATCCGTCCATCGCGTATCGATAGCGGAGCAGACTCACGACACCGCCACCTCTAGTTGAAGGTTTAATTGCCTTATCCGTGGAGACTCCTTCTTTGATGGCTATTATGAATCCCAAGCAAGTATGATTTGAACGAGCAGGTCAATAGAAAATTAACAACAACAAAATTTTGTACTTGGTTGCAAAGGAAACTGAGTGACATGAAACTTTAATCCAAGAAACGAACAAAGATCGCAGTTGATCAGTTGAAATTTGAACAGAAAATTGGCCTACTTCGGTCAGTGATTATTAATTTTCGATTCACACTCGTATTTGTGCTTTATCATTCGTTCTACACTTAATTCCTTATAGGGAGTGAATGATTGGTTCTATAGAACTCTGGTTGATTTTATTCAATTCTACAAATTCAATAATATTGTAAAGTTTTTGAGAAAGGGCGTTTTGAAAATTTCAAACACTACTTTCACCCCTTAAAAGTGGCTGACAACAACCAAATACCTCGGAGCACAACTAAACACCATATGGAGCTGATATGCCGAATTACAATAAAATCAATCCATGGTACCTAACTAAGGAGAGACGGACGGAAGGACATTTTTTTTCGATTTTTGGATTCTAGGTACTCGTGCCGTGAAACGTAAACCATCGAGTTTTGAGTTGGGGGGGGGGGGGGGGGGGTTAAAATCGAGGTTTTTCGGTCCTGTTTTGCTGCCTGACCGGCTAGACGGCAATCCATTCAGTCATTTATGGCATGTATTAAAGTACCTACGAAGGTCCACGTTACTTAGGAAGATATTCTAAGTGCCTTCGTTGTCCCTAAAAGTTCCTCTTTCAATCAGTAATAATTTTCTCTACCCAACATATCATTATAGTAGATATTTCCTTGCAGCTACTTGTGTAACTAAGAATTCCGTCATAGTGAAAGCCTTTCTTAAGAGGAAAGGTTGGGGTTATTCGTTATCCAACGTACCTTCCCGTTATTGGGGTTGTCTCCTATGTGTGATTGACACAATGATCAAACACGCAAAGTTGGGCATCTGCCAAGAAGGAACAAATTTAGAACACTTATTGTAAGTTTTATTTAAATTAGGTGCCGATTGAATAGTAAGGAAGAAGGAAGATGGGGGGGGGGGGGGGTTGAAGGAAGAATTTTGCGAGAAAACATAATTGTATGAGTGAACATCCACTTTTAGCTTCATTGAAGGCTCTAAGTTTCTAAGCCTGACTGAAAAGTGACTAAGCCGTAGACATAATAATATGTGTAAACCACACCATAATTTTTTTACATTAGGAAACATTGAACCTTCAGTGAAACTGAACAGTGGTTTTTCATTTTTTAGGACGTCCCACGGTAAGACTTGGGCGTCCTTAAGCGATCGATCTGGGATAAAGTAGGACAACACTCAACTGAAAAAAAATAGCCTCAAATTAATCCGTTTTATACCATTCTGAATCCAAATCCGCGAAAAAAAAACCATAGGTTTGTGTGTGACAAAATCTTGTGTCGTCTGCACATTTGTGCACTTTTCACCGGAATTTCGTATTTTGCCTTTTAAGGGGGGGGGGATGATTAAAAATACGCGCGTTTGCGGGCATAATCGTGTAAACTCTTCCCAGGATGGGGGGGGGGGGGGGGGCTCGAATTCGCATGTTGGGAATCGTAGATCATGGATTTTCAGAAGCTCTGAAGAACTTCGATGATCCCATGCCGCTAGAAACGTTACGGTGGATGAGGGGGGGGGGGGATCACTATTTCTTGTGTAAGTACTATATAAATTACATAGAGTGAAACCGTTTTATCGCTTACCAACTGGTTTAAATTGATCTACCGCTTATCCAATGGGACGTCCCCTGGAATGCTTATTACTGAATATTACTGAATACTGAATGTTTATTTGTCGCCATTTTGTACATTTTTACTATAATACAAACGCATGAATGGATGCGATTGGCTCAGATTTCCAACCCAACAATTCTTACTTAAAATTACGTTTTCTCGCAAGAATCTTAAAAATGCTATATCATTTGACGAGTTCTACATAAATGCACATGAGTATTATATTTTTGCACGGAATATAATTCTCAACAACATTCTTTCCGACAATTTCTGTCTAATTCGACCGAGTGAGAACCCACACCTAAGATGTAGATCAACAAGTAGGGTAGGTGGGAGGTAGTTCCCGCAAAGTTCCCGCAAATTTCAGTTTATTCCATTTAAATTGATAAGCCAGTGCGACATCAATAAATTGTTAGAACCTTACCATTTGGTTCTTCTTGTTTGTTAGAACCTTGGTTAAGGTCCTAGAAAACCCTCCACTACTGAGAAAGTACCATGGACGTATTTGTTTTTGATTAGTACGCTTTATCGCGAAAGGTGGGGGGATTTTTTTCGTGCGAGAACTTCCCCTAATCTACCTACTTTACTTGTTAATCTTCCCTTTGCGAAGCGGTAATTCATTTGGAAAATCAAAAGAGAAAATCAAAAGCAAAACATATTGTTTAGTAATGCATGCATTCCAGGGGACGTCCCATTGGATAAGCATTAGATCAGTTTAACCAGTAGTTAATAATAAAACTGTTTCACTCGATGTAATTTATTTATTACTTTAGGCAAGAAATACTGACCCCCCCCCCCTCACCATTATGCACCATAACATTTCTAGCGGCATGGGAGCCTCGAATCTGAAGAGAATTTTAAAATCCATGATCTACGATACCCAACATGCGAATTCGAGTCCACCCCCCCCCCCCCCACCACCTCCCCAACGCCAACAATGGTGCCAGTCTGGCACCAAAGCGGAAATACGTCGTAACATTGAACTTTCATCTGTTAGTTTTGGTAGGCAGTCCGTCGAAGTTCACATCCGTATTCAAGGTGAAACACAAAAAAAAAAAAACACGAAATAAGCGGTTTATGGCATCATGGCAAAATGTCCTGGCACCATGGTGGCACCGCTATTAGTTCCATGGTGGTACAGAGAATAATTCATGAAAATCCGGAGGTATAATGAGAATTTTTCCTCAATTTCAAAGCTTGGGTACAATTATAAGCAGTAAAGGAACCGAAATATTGAAAAATCGGATATTTTGTGAATATTATCCCCCCACTCACCCCCTCCCCTTGCGAATTTTGGTACTCTGGTAAAATCATGTACAACTCGGAAGTTATTTGAGTCAAACAAAAAAAGAAACACGCAAATCGGTTGGAAATTGAGGCCTGGGCAGAGTTTACAAGATTATGCACGCAAACGCACGTTTTTCAAGCATTAACCCCCCCTTTCCCCCTCTGAAAAAGCAAAATCCAAAATTCCGGCGCCGTAGTGCACAACTAGATAGTATTTCGCGTCAAACGAAAAAAGAACCACGATAATCGTTTGAGAACTAAGGCCTGGACAGAGTACACAAGATTATGCCCAAAAACGCACGTTTTTCGAGCATTAACCCCCCCTTTCCTCCCCTTAAAAGGCAAAATTCGAAATTCCGGCGACGTAGTGCACAACTAGATAGTTTTCCGCGACGAACAAAAAAAGAACCAGGAAAATCGGTTGAGAACTAAAGCCTGTGCAGAGTACACAAGATTTTGTTACACACACACACACACCTACACACACACACACACACACACACACACACACACACACACACACACACACACACACACGGACATACACCTATGGTTTTTTTCGCGGATTTGGATTCAGAATGGTCTAAAACGGATTGCTGTGTGGTTATTTTTTTTTCTGTTGAGTGTTGTCCAACTTTACCCCAGATCGATCGCATAAAGACGCCCAAGTCTTACTGTGGGACGTCCTAAAAACCTGCACCAATATAATCAATCAGGACAATTTTTGTTTCAAGTATCCCATATTAGCAATTTTGGTAGACAGAAACCCCTAGAGTGTCCACTTATGCTAGCCTGAGTCATAACAACAACTTTGACTGTTTTAGATTCATAGGCCATGGCACCAGAGGATCATTTTATCGACAAATCACGTAGAATATTATTTAACGCAACTTACTGATTCTATGAGCGATTTGATGTTCGGTGGAATAATGGCAATCCGGGATGCTGCTGACACTTTCATCAATACCAAATAAATAAGAAAAACTGGTCTTCTATACCAATTTAGCAGGAAACTGATTCAATTCGTTGAGTTGCACGACAAAAATGGCGTTTCTGTACATCTATGTTACGTCACCATTAATGCTGACTTCCCTAAGAAACCCTTATTCAGCAGCAGGAACCTATATAGGGAACTGCACTGACCGCCGCGAGTCAGTCTCGTCTTGCTGCTCGTCCTTAACGCCCGGTGTTCCGTTATTTCGCTTGAAGTTCCGTGTCAATAAATCGAAAGTGTTTTTTAAAAACTGTTTTGGTGGAACCCCGAACATAACTGGCGCAATCTCGGTAGGACACACTGATTCTCGGACTTTTCAGAACGGGAATTTCAGTTTTAACTGTTGAAGTGGAACCTAACTTGATTTTTTCGAACGAATATCGGAAGTGATCAAGTGCACCCCGCGTAAGGATTACGTTCATCGTCAACATCATCGCAGCAGCAAGCAGACTCCTGGAGATGTTGCTGGTTTTGTAAGTACAACAAAATTAGACACCTCTCTCCAGTTAGAATTTAAACATCGACCGGGCACGGCTAAGAGTAAAGTGCGAAGGAACATCGTTCTGACTCTTCACCGGCGATCCTAGAATTTAAACATCGACCGGGCACGGCTAAGAGTAAAGTGCGAAGGAACATCGTTCTGACTCTTCACCGGCGATCCTAGAATTTAAACATCGACCGGGCACGGCTAAGAGTAAAGTGCGAAGGAACATCGTTCTGACTCTTCACCGGCGATCCTAGAATTTAAACATCGACCGGGCACGGCTAAGAGTAAAGTGCGAAGGAACATCGTTCTGACTCTTCACCGGCGATCCTAGAATTTAAACATCGACCGGGCACGGCTAAGAGTAAAGTGCGAAGGAACATCGTTCTGACTCTTCACCGGCGATCCTAGAATTTAAACATCGACCGGGCACGGCTAAGAGTAAAGTGCGAAGGAACATCGTTCTGACTCTTCACCGGCGATCCTAGAATTTAAACATCGACCGGGCACGGCTAAGAGTAAAGTGTGAAGGAACATCGTTCTGACTCTTCACCGGCGATCCTAGAATTTAAACATCGACCGGGCACCTTGTTGTGGTAAAACGTAACTGTTCTGCCCCTCACCGGCGATCCTAGCATAAACATCGACCGGGTACCTTGTTGCGGTAAAACGAAACTGTTCTGCCCCTCACCGGCGATCTTAAAATTAAGAAATTGAAAAAGCAAAATAAAGAAAATAAAATTGAAATTTTTAAAGAAGAAATAAAAGAAAGAAGAATTTAAGAAATTATCTACGAAGAAATCTAATTATTCGATTTAAATTTATAGGCAATTGCCTAATATTTTTATTAACAATTCCTAAGCAAACGGGAATTAGCAAACGCTCCAGTTTTTGGGACTGGAATAACCTCCGCAGAATGCATAGACAAAACGTAAACGTCTCGGACATCCCCTTACCTCCCGGAAACCCGCTCAACGCCGCTCAACTAATTCACATGGCGCTTAACCCGATCCCGGAATTACCGCTATTCCCAGACCATCCGGACCTCGAAGACGATTCGGACGTGGAACCATCGAATGCTGGTACTGGTGGCCCAGCACCGCCTCCTCCTCCTCCAGGCCCTTCAGGCTCGAACTCAAACCCAGTAGCACCCAGAAGAGGACCTCCAGAATACAAGAGGGAGTACGGAGAAATAATACCAAACTTCAACGGGGAACCACTAATTTTAGCTAAATATATCAAACAATGCGATAAAATTTACTCTAAGTTCCACGATTCCGCAAATCCCAATAATTTCCAAAACGACGTGATACTTGGAGCTTTTACATCCAAGTTGGGACCCGGCATAGCCGACAAAATTTACATTCAATCAATAGAAACTTATTTGGATTTGCGGAATGCTCTAGTTCAAACTTATAGCGATAAGAGGGACACGTACACGTTGACCATAGAATTGTCGAAGTTGAAACAAACTTTGCAGGAAGATTGTTTCGGCTTCCACGATCGTGTAAGTAGCGTGTTAAATGCCCAGGTCGCTTATCTTCAGATGAAGATTCCTGGAGATGGTGGTCGATTACTTGTGCAGTATATGCAAGGCCTAGCCCTGCGAGTTTTTGTGCATGGTATAGCAGAACCGTGGAGTAGCCTTCTTAGAACGAAGGCTCCCGCCAACCTTGGCATCGCGTTATCTATGCTCACGAATGACTTTAATCTGAGACCCGGTAGTAAAACGACCGCGCCGTTCTCCACAAGACCGACTACTTCCGCTCCTAATTCTAGCAGACCCCAGATTACAAACAGATTCACACCCAGGCCATTTATACCGAATCCCCAACAACTAAATTATCAGCCCAACTTTGCTCCCAGGAATTTCCAAAATTTCCCAAGAGGACCTCCCCAAAATAACTTCACCAATTTCTCGAGAGGACCCCCGCAAAACAATTTCCAGAATTTCCAGAGAAATAATCAAAGTTTCTATCCGCGAAACCCAAATTCCAACCAAAATACGAGACCGAACTGGCCCCCAAAAATTAAAACAGAAAATGACCAAAAGCCCACACCTATGTCAACTTCAACGAGAAACACTAATTTCCATCTAATGGAACCGGAAAATCAGTATACAGAACTAGAAAATGAAAATGCCCAATATTTTGACCCTAACTACGGAGACGAAGTCCAACAAGGCTACTCCGAGCAATATGATCATTATGATCCACAGATAGAGCAGTTAAATCAACAATTTGAAAACACAGCCATTGAACAGGATCATTTTTTAGAGGTGACGAGCCTCCCGTCATCGAATTGTTGAACTTTCCAAATAACCAACAATCTCTTCCTTATATAATTATGCCCGACCTAAACCTCAAAATTCTGATAGATACCGGCAGCACAAGAAGTTTTATAAATCCCGAAACTGCATACAATTACTTCCCAATGAAAATAGAACCAGATTCAGGACTCGTCAGAACTGCCCATGGTACTTCGAGAATTTACGAAAAATCCTTAGTGCCATGCGGGAATTTGTTTAAAGCCCGTGGACTGAACCTTCCGTTCAGCCTATTTAAATTCCACAATAGATTCGATATGCTGTTAGGCATGGACAATCTAAAATTTATTAAAGCCACTGTAGATTTCGACAAAAACATCTTAAAAACACCCCATTTAGCACTGAAATTATTATTTGTTGATTCAGATTCTAGTTCATCAACCCCTAGGGAGTCCTATCTAATTGAAGCCAGAACTATCCAACAAGTGAAAATTAAAATCAAAAACATCGAAAATGGCGAAGCAATCATTCCCCGAACAGAGTTCAACAAAATCGAAATTCCTCAATGCTTAGCACTGGTTAAAAACTTTTACGCTCATGTCCACGTAATGAATCCGACAGAAGAAAATCGTAGTTTCAAACAACAAAACCCGATACTTGCAGAACCCATTTTAGACAACCTTTTCATAGAATCCGACAGCACAGGACCTTTACCCAGATCTCAGAAATCAACCAATCAAACGAAACTTGACTTACAGAAACTCCGCCTAGACCATATGAACAATGAAGAGAGACAGGTTATTCAAAATTTAGTGAAAGAATTCTCGGACATTTTCCAGACCGACGACCAACCACTGACATTTACTAACGACGTAAAACATCACATACGGACTACGGACGAACTACCAGTTTACGTGAAGCCATATAGGTACCCGAGCATTTACAAGGACGAAGTAAAACGTCAAATGGGAGAAATGCTAGAACAAAACATTATCCGACCCTCCAACTCACCGTACAACGCCCCTCTATGGGTAGTTCCTAAAAAACTAGATGCTTCGGGAAAGCAAAAATACCGCCTTGTCATTGACTATCGTAAGCTAAACGAGAAAACCATTTCCGATAAATTTCCGTTACCTAACATCACGGATTTACTTGATAAACTAGGCCGATGTCAATACTTTACCAGCTTGGATCTAAGGTCAGGGTTTTACCAATGCGAGCTAGACGAAGCCTCAATTCCAAAAACGGCTTTTTCCACAGAGAACGAACACTATGAGTTCCTGAGGATGCCTTTTGGTTTGAAGAATGCTCCCCCTACCTTCCAAAGACTAATGAATTCTGTTCTCCGAGGTCTACAAAATGAGATCTGCCTTGTTTATCTCGATGACATTTTAATTTACAGCGTTAGTCTGCAAGAACACTGCGATCGACTTAGGCAAGTATTCAAGAGACTCAGGGAATCAAACCTTAAAGTTCAATTGGATAAAACGGAGTTCCTGAGAAAGGAAATTAGCTTCTTAGGACACGTCATAACACCGGAAGGCGTAAAACCGAATCCGCTCAAAATTGATGCCATCTCAAATTTTCCGCTCCCAAAAACAAAGAAAGAAATTAAACAATTTTTAGGTTTACTCGGCTACTACAGGAAATTCATCAATAACTTCGCAAAATTAACTAAACCTTTAACAACTTGTCTTAAGAAAAATAAAACAGTAACGTATAACGACCCTCTTTACCAAGAATGTTTTGAACATTGCAAGACTTTGCTAACCAATGATCCCATTTTACAATACCCAGACTTTGAAAAAGAATTTAACGTCACCTGCGACGCCAGCGACTTTGCACTCGGCGCCGTACTAAGTCAGTTTCATAATGGTTCAGACCTCCCAATTGCCTTTGCTAGTCGTACTCTAAATGATTCAGAAAGAAAACTCTCCACAATTGAAAAAGAACTTTTGGCTATCCTCTTTGCTCTAAAGAACTTCCGACCTTACCTCTACGGGAGAAAGTTTACTTTGTATACAGACCATCGTCCATTGCAATGGATCTTCAGCCTTAAGGACTGTTCATCAAAATTATTCCGCTGGAGATTAAAACTAAGTGATTACGATTTCGTCATAAAATATAAACCAGGATCGGCTAATCACGTAGCCGACGCATTGTCCAGAATTGAACTAAACAATAATGATACTAACGACCCCATTCCATCAACAAGTTTTGACCCTCCTTCAGATGAAATAGACAAAATAATAGGCACAATAATCGACAAGGACTACCTAGAACTTCTCGATCCCTTAGAAATTAATAGATTAATAGAACAACTAGATACAACAAATCAATCTTTGGAAGTTAATCCCACAGACCGTAATTCTGATTCTATGAGCACTGTACATTCAAACGCAGAAGGAAGCACGATTTTAACTATCCCGATCAAAGAAGGAGTTGTGAATCATGGACTTAATCAAATACTGATCAAAACAACGTCAGGAAAACCTAAACCGACAAAAGTCATAAAATTGTTTGGAACTAAAACAAGATTAACCGTGGAATTATCAAAACCTAACTTTGAACACGACGTAATTAATTTCGTGAAAGAGTATGTTCGTCCTAATATTGAATATTCGATATATTTTTATAACGATGACAAATGCGAAACATATCAACGATTCGCAAAAGTAATGATGGACGTATTCAAAGAATCTGCAATCAAAATGACTAAATTCAATCAATTAGTTCAGGACATAACCAACGAAGACGAAGTCGAACACCTCATATCCAGTTATCATTTAGGTAAGACGAATCACAGAGGAATAGCTGAAACCTATGCAAAACTCAAAAGAACCTACTTCTGGCCTAATCAAAAGATATCGATCCAAAACTTCATTAATAGATGTGAAACATGCCTCAGCACTAAATATGACAGAGCTCCCATTAAACCTAAATTCAACATAACCCCCACGCCGACCAGACCATTTGAGATCGTACATTTGGATAAATTCACATTGGACGGCAGTAAATTCCTCACCATAGTCGACGCCTTTTCAAAATACGCCCAAGCCTATTACTTGACCTCCAATTCAAGCTTAGAAGCAGTCAAAAACCTCTTAACCTTCTTCACCCATCACGGAATTCCGAAAATGATTGTCTCCGACAATGGAGCTGAGTTCGATTCATGTTTGGTAAAAGAACTCTTGAACCTTCATAAAATAGAAACCCATTTTATCTGCAGCCAAAATCCAAACAGTAACGGTATAATTGAACGATTCCACTCCACCCTAATAGAACATATCAGACTTATCAACAACAGAACCGAATTTTCTTGCGACTCGATGGTCACTAAAGTAAAATACGCACTCATAGCTTATAACAATTCAATTCATTCTGTAACTAGCTTAACTCCCTTCGAAGTAGTGAACGGTCATATCGAACAGGGGAATCCCCTTGAAGCCGACTTAGAACAAATTCTGCTAAACGATTACACATCAAAACATAAAGAACGTATAGCCGCGTTATATTCTGAAATTCACAATCGTAGCAATCAAACAAAAGAAGGAGTCATAGAAAAAGTCAATCAAAATAGAGAAGAAATTCCGAATCTCCCTCAAACCGTTTACGTAAAGAACAAACAATTAATGAGTAAAACCAAAAACAAATATAATAAAGAAACCCTAAAGTCAGTAGATCCCGAAAAGAAAACGGCAGAGATAGTTCCTAGACATCACAATACAAAGAAAAAGATCCACGTCTCCAACATAAAAAGACCTAGGAAATTAGCAGCAGAGACAGCTTCAAATTCAGATAGCTCAACTGATTCAGATATAGAACCACCTGAAAATTCAACACCCGACAAAACCTTCCGCGGACCTTGGAAAGGACCTAGGAAATAACTCCTTTGTTGCGATTACAGGTTTCTTCTCGTTCTACCGCCAATCGCAATCGGCGCTGAAATCAAGAATCTTGATAGAAGTGGAGGCATAATTCCTATTGACTTGGGACCTGCGAAACTAGAAGACACTGAACACGTACTGACTCATTACTATGAACTTTCTGGAATTTACTCCGCAGTCGATAATCTAAATGCCAATTTCTCATCCCTCGTTTACCACGGCCAAAAATCTCGCAAAATTCAAGATAAACTAGACGAATACTATTCCTTTTTCAGACACGTCCAACTCCTAGTACACCAGAAAATATCCAACATAAAATCCCATGGGAACTCTCGACAGAGAAGAGGTTTAATTAATGGTCTCGGAACAGTAATAAAAGCAATAACTGGTAACCTTGATAACGACGATAAAGATAGATTTGATCAAATCGTCGATGATTTAGATAAAAGAACCAAGAATTTAAACGCGAAATATTCCCGACAATATTCAGTGGTAGATCAACTGATCGCCAACTACAATAAGACCCTTCAGGTAGTCCAATTTAATAATGAACAAATCAAAAATAAGTTCTCAGAAATTAACTCGGTATTAAACTCAATCGATACACAAACCATGATGTACAAGGATATCGTTTACCATCCAGTCTTCTATGAACCTAATTCTAAATTTGTTATCCGAAATAGAAACATCAATAACTTTCTGTAAACAAGGAATATTGCACCCCAGTATCATGAGTACCCATATCTTAGAAATGGAATTTCAAAAACTATCAATAAATGTGACCGACCTCCTAACTTACGAGTCGCTAATTAAGGTACAATGTAACATAAGAAGTAATAGAATAATTTATTTCCTCACATTACCAGTATACAAAAATACTAATTACCACCTGTATTACTTGTATTCTACTCCATGGTATGTCAATAATAGTAGTTATACAACGGTTATACCACAATTTAGGTATCTATTAAAAAACTACGATACTGGCAATGAAGTACTTCCACTTACAACTCGTTGTGTACTAAATGAAATATTCTATTGCAATGTTGAAATGTCATCACCAGCTAAAGCACAATGTGAACGGAATATCCTTTTCAACGGTTCCACTAAAAGTTGTCAGTTCACTAAACTCGATATAGACACAAATTACATCTCCATAGTACCAGAGACAAACCAATTATTAGCAGTATTCCCTAATGAAGACCAGATTCAAATCAAAAGCCCTGATAAAATGGAAACAGTTAGCTTACGCGGAATTTATTTGATTAACCCTGTATTAGACACCGTATACTACCATAACAAAATCCTCTCCACTAAATTATCTAGTACTGGAAGCCCTACCTTACTCAGTCTACCCCCTCCAAAACTTGACTCCCTGAATTTCACCAAAATGTCAGTTCACATAGATGACCTCGATTTACAAAATTTTAACCAATTTCAACTTAACCTCAACCCACTGGACGACTATCCATTGGAAAATTTCTCCTGGTATCCGACAATCATGCCAAGTCTTTGGACTATCCTCCTTTACTTATTTCTCATTTCCATATTTAGCTACACTGTCACCAATTACCTCCGTACAAGAAAAATCCACATAACCCAATGAAGCACAGTGCGACAACATCATGCCCGCCATGCCGTTGATGGTTTATGTTTTGTTATGTTTATTGTTTACATACCCACCGTTTGCTTATTTAATTAAAATTGTTTTGTACATTTTGTACTTTGTTTTTGTTTTGTGATTATTTTGTACTTTTTGAACAATTGTTTTGTACATTGTTTTTGTACGTTTGTATTCAGTACGTTTGAACGTTTTTTTTTGTAAATGTTTTGTACTTTGTATTCTGTATTATTGTTTTGTATTCTGTTCTACTATTGTAATCATTGAATTGTAAAATTTTTAATCATTGTAATCATTGTATTATTGAAAGAAAAATAACGGAACATAGCCATTTAAAAATCAAAACTTAAATTCAAAACTTAACCTCAATTTTAAACTCAAAACTTAACTTCAAACTCCAATTTTCAATTTTCTTAAACTTCAAAAATTTCAATTTTAAACTTAACTTCAAAAACTTCGTGACTCTATCACTGCAGTTTTTCTCTTGGGGAGGGAGGTGTTACGTCACCATTAATGCTGACTTCCCTAAGAAACCCTTATTCAGCAGCAGGAACCTATATAGGGAACTGCACTGACCGCCGCGAGTCAGTCTCGTCTTGCTGCTCGTCCTTAACGCCCGGTGTTCCGTTATTTCGCTTGAAGTTCCGTGTCAATAAATCGAAAGTGTTTTTTAAAAACTGTTTTGGTGGAACCCCGAACATAACTTCTATACATCAAATACTTAATTGAGTATAATTGCAAGATGTTTCCATCTAAATTTCCCTTTTCAGCAAAACGTTTTCCACCTATCTTACTAATGTAGGGCTGAACTCGAAACTATTCGTTTCTATTTCATGACTCAGCGTCATGCGCTTCCAACTCCAATACCAAAACACCTGATGTCTAACGCATTCTTTCGCTACTTGAAGTGGGAGTCTAGTAAACTTCATATCTAATATCTCCGCCCTTAATATGAATTTGGAAACATTCCTTTTGAGAAAACCCTTAAATGAATCATCTTCATAATTTTCGAAAGTTTTCACTTAATTCAATAAAAAATAAAAAAAAGCGTCAGATAATTCATAATAACAAACCGAAACCGATTCCGCCTTTATGCTCATCGGGACGGAGGGTTGGCGCCCAATTAATTAGCCAATTGAAAATCTCTGCATCGGTCGCCCTCTAATTAAGCGCCTCCACTCGGCCCAAGTTGGAAGTTCTCGGAAAGAAGGACAACCTGCTTCCCATTGTCCATTTTTTCTCCCTCTCATTCCACAAGATCTCAAACCCTTCACCCCATCTCTCTCTTACCCTCCGTCTTAAACTCCGTATTTTTTCCACTTGCCTGAAAGTCTAATTAACCGAACTTTTGAGTCGCTTCCCTCCCGGCTTCAAATTGACAAAGAGTTTTGACTTAATACTTTGAGCTTTTACGTCTGTCTCAATTAGCACAGCCGCAAGACTGTTTTTAATTGGTAAACTTCATTTAAACCTGATACAACTTACCCAGTTACTAGGTAGTTGGTTTAATTAATGCCCGACTTGGGAAGAGTGAAAACTCGTTCGCTTCCTTTGTTGTGTCCAAGTTATTCCGATTCTTTAATTTTTACAAAATACCGTGGCCAGAAGAGAAGTTTCATTTTTTCAGAATTAATACAAACTACTTTGAAGCTGAGTGATGGTTTTTTTCTGTAGCAACCAACCAGTCGGCCCGCTGCGATGACCTCAAAAGACTTTGGAGTTTGTTAACTGAATTACTGAAATAGCCTCAAACTGTCTCCCCCCGGTGGGATTTTTAATTACGAGCAATTTCTTTTAATTTCAGAACACGATAAAGAGTCTCCTCATTTAACACTCCATTAGTCACGTTGTATCAGTCAGATACGAGTCTCGCTTAGCTCGTGATTGTAAGGCGGGGGGGGGGGGGGGGGGGCTGAGCGGACAAACACCACTATTGGTCCTACAGATGCTGCCACGCGGTTTGCAGTATTTGCGTATCGATATCCCAAGAATCGTTTGGCATGAGTATCGATTTTTCAAAATATCGAGTTTCGATACTTCTGTGTCAAAAAATATCAAGTTATCCAATATTTTGGAAGAAAATAGTTTTTTAAACAATGTTTATTCCCCAGCAAACCGTTAATTATTAATAACTGTGGATATATTATTGAACATTTTCTTCATAACATAAATTAATTTTATCCGTAGTATAAATTATGAGACGAAATCCGGGCTTATTTCTTTGTGTAGAGCAGCAACCCAACAGCCTACCTACCTTATTTTTTTCATTTTCCGTGAATTTTCCGTGTAAACTGTATCCATAATCGATATTTAGAGATATAAATTATCCGAGAAGTATCGATATTCAAGAATATCGGGTAGTGCAGTATCGATACTAAAATATAAGTATTGATATTTTAAATACTAGTATCGGGTGTACCCACGTGACACAATCTCTGCTGTACTTGAATGGGGGAGGAGGTGTATTTTCTGAGTTTTCATGAACAAGATGATATCCGAACTTGTACCTACCTATTGTCTAACTTTAACTCTGAAAAATGAAGTAGATATATACTGCCTAGACTTACTAGCCACTGTTGATTATAATTTTGAAGGGGATTGGGGCGGCCTCCAAGTTTGAAGGAGGGAACGGGGAATAAATGCTGTCATGAACTTTTTACACATGTTGTAGATTGTTACGAGAGCTGGTTGAGTGTTGTTTCAGTGCTTGGGTAGTTTCAAAGCAGGCAATCACGGTGTATGAAGATGAAAACGTGAAAGTAGAACAATGTTCAGAATAATTGGCACAGGAGAATCTTAACCCCGTTCAACATGAACTACGAAGTGTCCACTTTATCCTATCGTTGAGTGCTGGGGGAATGAGATTTATTGGGAAAGGGCGCAGCCTCTTGGAACAAGGGAAACTGAAACAAGCAGTGCAGGGTCAAGATGACCAGAAGCCTCGCCGACCGCTAAACGGCCATAAATTGAAGGAAGGGTTAGCCAAGGCAGGGAGGAGGTATTAAACTTCCCCTCCTCCCGATAAAACATCCACTCAAGCAAGAAGATAAGGGTTCTGTACCGATTGTCGGGAAAATGAGATGTCTCCGAAGACTCTTGTTCCCCTTACCCCAAGCCAACTGTGGCCCTTAAAGCCTTCATCTGGTAGGAATTGGGTACCTTCGCACCAGATTCCCCTACAGCTTTCCTTCTTAAATTCTAATTCGACTTCACCAACATCTCATTTTTCCAGTTTCGGTTTATTATTTTCAATAATGGACCTTTGGAATCGACCGGTCTTACGATAAATCAGAAACACTAGTGTGAATAGCAAGATGGGCCTAATCTCCATTCTAACTTTAGCTGACCAGTTTTGATTCCTTAGTAATCAGTAATCAAGTTTAATTCAGATCCATGCTCGTCTTTCTGATTATTTCCTGTACTACCCATAGTGAACACAATAAATTGGCCTAAGAACATTCCTGACTAATGGGGTCATTCGATGGAGGTTTTCACACCGGCCCGATGGAGTCGTATGACTCCAAGCTGCCATCCTTGGCCGACCAAACCCTCTCCAGTTGCCCCTACAACTCAACATGACGAAGTTGGACTAGTGGAATTTGTCATTTTTGGTGACCACAATCCAACTAATTTTGTTAAGTGGCTTTTTTTTACGTATTCTTACGAAATTTTCTTCAATTCTATCGTTGTGGCGGTTTCGTAATGAATCTTTAAGATTACGAACAAGAGTAACAACGATTACTTTCTCGTGTTAAAATTTTTAAAATCATTAAATGATTTTAAATTATTTTAAATTTTAAATTTCATTTAATTAATATTTTAATAATTAAATATAAAATATAAATATAATAATAAATGTAAAATTTTATATAAATATCATAATTAAATATAAAATATAAAATTTAATTATTAAAAATTATTTTAAATTTTAAATAATGGAAGTTTTGTTTTGGATATCCACCTGAGAGTTTCATGAAGGATATCTTGAAAAAGGATCCCTAAGTAGTTAATTTTTATTGCTTCGATGGTGCCTCCCTCCTGCGAGATATCAAACTGATATTTTCGGCGAAAGTGAAGAGCTCATGAGACCCTCAGTTAATCGATAACAATGAGAGGCCTTGTGCAACTCTGTACCTGCCAATAGAAGTAATCTCCTATCTTGGAAGGTGGTAGTGCGTGTCGACCGCTTGCTTATGTTGATCAACTCTGCTAATTAAGTATAACAATATCCAAGGAGTGGTGAAACAACACGCCACCACCCCGCTCTCAGAGATTACTGTGGTCGCGGCCGACTGGAGCATCTGGTATTCCGTTCGTGGGACTGTCGAAAACGTTCTTACATTAATTTCTCATAACCCTCAATATATCGATACGGAACTATTATAGATTTTTGTTATATCTATAAATAATACAAATGTCGATATTCGTTTCTGATTGTCCTATCAAAATGATGAAAACACTGGAAAACCTTAAGTGTTAACGGGCCTTGACTACGTTTTGACTCTGAAAGCAGGTATTCGTTATACTTAACGACGGTACAGCAATCACCGATGTACATTTGACCAACATTACACACTAATTTGTGAAATTATCGAACACTCTTTTAAAATTTACAAGAATTGGTGTCTCAAGAATGAACCCTCAGATTGGAATAAACACAAAAATGCTTGAATCACAAATATTGAAAATAATGAAGAAACTCTTACTATACCTCTACCTTACTATAATCTACCTATCCTTACACATGCTCCCCCCGTACTCTCTTTACTACACTTGATCCAACCTTTTTCTGTTTTCGGTGTTTAGGCTCAATAATTTGAAATTATCCCTCTCCCATTTGCCCATTTCCCATTTCAGCACTGGAGAGTATTTCGCATCTTCCTCGGTCAATGTCGGGCTATTTTCGATAAAGCATTACGATTCAATTTTAGATAGATGTACCTTGCACTGCCTTAATAGGGGAACATCTACACGCCAGCCCGCACAATCCTTGAAAATTTCATCGATATCGTATGGAAAATGTAGACGTTATGGCTGTTATAAGGAAATTCACGTTTGAGCATGTGCAGTAGCTACTATTAGTCTGGAGGCGATGATTTTCATAGGGGACCGTCTTGACGCGAATTCGCACAATCCCTGAAAATTTCATCGAAATCGGATGAGAATGGTAGAAGGCAAAGATTTCATGACAGACACACAGACAGACAGACACGGACGCAAAATTGTTCAGAAAGGTCTGAAACGTAAAACGCGAGTGGGAATTTTTATTTTGGATAACATTTTTTATAAATCTTGAAACGTTAAAACAATGCATCCGCTATCTTCGTAGACTCGGAAGCAACAATCATGAAATAATTGTGACAAGGGGCCACACAACAGCTGTTGGAGTTCTGGAAGAATTGTTGGTTTTTGAAAACCAGATTGACTCTTAGCGCTGTCAGGTGTGGATATCTTTCCTATCAGTTCGTCCTCAACGAGCACGAACTGTCACTTTATTAGTAACTTTAATCACCATGAGTTTTCTCATCTACGTTCGAATTTTTTGTGTAAAGCATACGATAATGTCTAGATATGGAAGTAAAAAAGGAAACTAACTTCTCCTCAACAAATAATGAACACAAAATCGTGATGTTTAAAATAAGTCGACGAATTATTTGGTTCTCCTTGACCACATGAAGATCGATAATTCACAATTTCTTGAGGTATTTTTTTGGAAGTTGGATTATTGCTTCTGGTAGTGAGCTGACACGACTCTAACTATAAAACCTGCATCATCACAGTTACGTGTAAACAACTGGATAGAAAATGAGGTAACGAAGCAAATAAAGAGAGTTCGGAGTTAGACTTGGACATGAATTTGAGTGTATAGTGTTCATTGTAGATCAGTATTATATTAGGGTACTACAAGTATGGCGCAGTCATATGTCGGAACTATATCTATTCCGGTCGTCCTTCGTTTCAGTAATATTGAGGGAGAGTGGCTCCTAACGGCATTTCGTCCGTACCAGAAGTGTTTCTGGAACCTAGTACCACAAATTTGTTTACGCCAAGACAAATTTTCTAAAATTTAGAAATTTCAAAAGTTTAGAATTGTTTTTTTGCATAGTTGAGGCAGGGTTACTTTCAGGCGGAAAATCACGTTTTTACCACACAAAAAAACACTAATTTTGCAATTTTCCCTTACATTTGAAAATCAGGCAAGGGTCAAGAGGAACTTTTTTGTAAGGAACCTAGTACCTACCACAAATTTGTTTGCGCCAAGACAAATTTTCTAAAATTTAGAAATTTCAAAAGTTTAGAATTGTTTCTTTGCATAGGGTTACTTTCAGGCGGAAAATCACGTTTTTACCAACAAAAAAAACACTAATTTTGCAATTTCCCCCTTACATTTGAAAATCAGGCAAGGGTCAAGAGGAACTTTTTTGTTGCAGTTGAGGTGCACAAACCTCTCCTATCGTTTGCATATTTTATCACTGGTAACTCTGCACCTATAAATTCAGTTCAATAATGATAGTTGTTTTTGGTGTTTTCACCGGACTTATTTCGAAAACCGGGCACTTCATGAGCGGGGAAGCAGGTCTTCTGGAGGCAGCACTCAGTGCTGCTACGCGACCAATGGTGTGATTTGAGAAGAGCAGCCACTGTAATCATGGACTAACAATGACCAATGGATCATGACTCCTCTCCTTCTTATTTGAATATTTGAGGAGTGTTTTTTCAAATGGGAATTTATCCATTTTCAAAAAATGGCAAGGAGGAGAGAAAAACGAATTGCACAAGCAGTTTCATGTTTTTTTTCAGGGTTTCTGGGCGTAGTTTTGTACAAACAAGCATAGATAATATTAATCCAAAATATTAACGGTTTAAATTCAAATCGGCTACCCACTGGGCGTATAGAGTTGTTGAGAACTAGAATTTACTGTGCCATGGGGGGGGGGGGGGGTGGTTACTTTAAAAATCAGAAAATATTTTGTATACGAACAATGTTTAATCTGAACTAGGTTGACATAAAATAAGTTGGAGCTACTAATGGTGAAGTATTGAAATAATTACAGCAAGAATACAGAACAATGAATGAAATCATTTTAATTCAAAAATTTCCATCCTCGACTTCATCTATTCACATACCACTGCCACTAAGGGTTATGGGCTTGTACCAAACTAATTCAGGAATAATCATTCTAGTCATTTCTAAAATGGGTTTTGAAAAAATGCAGTACTTTATTCTTTCCCTTTTTAACGATAGAACGGGAAATTTTCTCCTTTTGATCAACCACCGTTCCTAAGCAGGACGCATCTCCGTCATGAATCATCTTCGGCTCCAACAAGTTGACCTGTTTGAGAGGGTGCCAGTGTTTCCCGAGGAGCTCTCTTGGGAGCGCTACTTGCTTGTGGTGCCCGCGATGGGGTTGGTGCCAACAGCGGCCCACAGATAGCATGACCGTCTCCGTCTTGCCGCACCACGCTACCGAAAATCGACCAGGATAAACCGGGAAAGGAGACTTCGAAGTTTCCGTTGATACTTCCTGTTACGAATTAAGACGTTTCAAACATCTTTCTTTTCGAGTTTACCATGAGTGATGAAATACTTCCTCTTTATTTCTCTTATGTATAGAGTGAAGGACGTAGTACACCACAACAAAATATTTTTTTACATCAGCGAATTTTTGATGAAATGTTTAAAGCTATAGTTAAGAAAATAGAGATATTAGGTATATGAGAGATTTGTCAGCCTCGTGGGTGTGGCACATAGCACGAATTGTTAAAATTATAAATCAAACCACTTAATTGAAAATTTATTTAAAAAAAAAAAAAAAAAAATCTCCTAGTCACACCGAACTCATGGAGTATACTCGCATATACCATGTTTTTCTCGATTTTCAGTATACCTTACCAACTTACTGGATGCACGGGCTATGTTTTGAAAATGTTGAGAGCCCCAATTCATGTCCCATTCGTCTTCACGAACTCATGGGATACTCACTCGGCTAATGCTTTTTTGGGCACATCGAATATACTCAGGTTTTCATTATTTATACAAATTGTTTATATTGTATAAACAATTTACAATTACAACTATAAAAACACAATTACAATACAACAACAATAATTATAATAACAACTAATTATTATTATTATTATTATTATTATTATTATTATTATTATTATTATTATTATTATTATTATTATTGTTATTATTATTATTATTATTATTATTATTATTATTATTATTTTGTAACAATAATTCTGTTTTTGTCTATTCATTTACAATTTTTTGACAATTTTCAATTTCTGAAATTGTACTTATATCAGAAATTTTTTGTGAATACGAATATACCATAACATTACAACCTGTGTTTATGAGGGTAATGCCCAAAAAAAACATTGAAAATACTTTTCATGGCTTTTTATATTTTATTTCATTATTCTTAATAATGAATATTTGAAATCGAGTAGGAAAACAAAATTTGTTTGGTAACATTTAATGTTACCCCGCCTTAAAATTTGATGGTTTACGTTTCTAGGTACGCAGAATCCACATATCGAATAACAACGTCCATCCGTCGTACGCGGCACTTTCCCTAGTTACCCTGGGCCAATTTTGATGAAATTTGGTAGGTGGGCTTCATTTGGGGTCATGTTGTGCCCCGAAGCTTTTGGTTGCTCTCAGACACTTGTAAGGAGTGAAAAACAGGTTGTAAATATCTTCTTATTAGGAAATTGTTTTTCCCCAATTGAAAATAGAATTCAATTTTTTAGAGTGGACTGAGACCACCCAGAGCTCTGTATGACCACGCTCCCTATGAGGTTTCAAAGGTTGGTCTCGAAAAATTTGAAAAATAAATTGAAAACACCATTGTGAATATAGGCAGTAAGGTTGGTAGTACAGACAATGGCATAGCCGTGTTCTTTACAGGCAAGTGATCTATTCAGAAAAATAATAAACCCTTGTGTAATAATTTGCATCGTTTCTTGAAATTTGCACCTCTTTGGATTGTCGAACTCGTCTTTTCGTCTCCCATTATGAACAGTTTGGCCAAAACTTGAAGATTTTGCGAAACAATTACACAAGTTATCGTCCGGATTGTTAAGATTTATATATATACAGTTTTTGGAAACTCTTCAAAATCAAATTTCAGTGAAAAAAATATAACAAGTTCATGCTAAACATTTAGAGTCCATATCAATAGGTTTATTTTCTTCAAAATTCGATAAAACAACACCTCGCCTCGTTTTGGTATTCTTTAATAGTTGGATTTTGGGTATTAAATACATTTTTTTGATTAATTGCAAAAGCTAATAATTGAAAAATTATTAAGTTTTAAATCTTGAGATTATGAAATTATGTGATCAATTATGTGGAAATGAGCAATAAATTGATGATTAATTAGATAAATCGGTCATTTTGAAGATGGACAATAATATCCAATTGAGGGGCATCAGGTTCAAAGGGCCTAAGTGCCAAAATCTCGAAAAATGAGATTTTCTTGGATTCAGTGACTATGTGCCAATGGTAATACATCTACAAAAGGCCTAAGTGCCAACTCTTTTCTTTCAGTTTGAAAAGTGGCGGCAAAAATTGAAGTTTACCTAACTCCAAGTCGTTTTCCCTAGACAGCCTAACTCCACCAGTTATTATTGAAAAGGCCTAAGTGCCAAAATCGCCTTGTTTTTATCACCATCGCATTGGTAACACTGTCGAGCCTCCCATCAGTTTGTTTATGTTTTTAGTTGAGTTGAGTCAGTTTGTGTGTAAACTATTAAGAAAAATATTAGAAAAATGGATGGATCTCGAGAGCATCAAGGAGAGGAGAAGTCGGGGACCCGGTCGATGGAGAGACGACCAAAAGAAGAGGAAGGAAGAAGGTAGAGGTTACACTACGCGCAATCTTGTACCAGTTCCACGCCGAAATGTTTTTACAGCCCTTGGAGTAAGTACATTTTTTATGTATTCTTATCACTTTCCACTTGAAGTTATTAACTTAGCCAAGTTTCCAGAAACGAGCTAAGGATGCCCAACAAACTGTACCTGTGTACCATGTTACGTTATTCTTATAGGTGCCTGTTTATAAGTACATTTATTATTGTTCTCTGGAATTGATATAAAATACGACGATACCCCTTAGATATTATGTAGGTACCTACGTACTTATTCTTCTGTTATTTTTGTTCCAGGGCTTGTGTGACTGCTCAATGGATTGCAAAAAAATAACTACAGATGAGAAAATGAAGCTTTTCCACGAGTTTTATACCCAGGGCTCCAAAGCTCAAGGTACCTTTTTAATGAACAATATTGTATTGACGTGTGTAAAACGGAGGCGACATGGCCAGTACGACGAGCCAGCTAATAGTCGCCGTCAGTACACGGTACTATATACTTTACCCGACAAAAACGGAGGAGATTACAGAGTTTGTAAAAAAACGTTCATGAACATTTTTGATCTTAAACCTAAAAAGATTCGAGTTATAGTTGAGAAGATGAAAAATGGGGAGACGTTTTTTGTAGATCGTCGTACATCACACAAGAAAGCAGTATATTCAGACGAAGTTAGGGGTTTAGTGTGGAGTCACATCAAGTCCCTTCCTGTTAACGAAAGTCACTATTCCCGCAAAACCTCAAATAAGTTATACTTGAGTCCAGACCTGAACCTCAATCGACTTCGTAAAGCTTTTAACGATCTTCACCCTGATAATAAGGTTTCTTACCAATATTATCGCACCATTTTTAGAAACGACTTTCCCAACTACTCCTTCAGACACCCAAGAACAGACACGTGTAGAATATGTGATAGAACCAATGCTCTCATGAAGACATCCAAAAGAGCCGAAGACGTGGAAAAACACCGCACTGCATTAGCTGAACACCACAAACTATCAGAAGATGCTCTTAGAACGCAAAAAAAAAATTTGGCCGTCAGCAAACGACCTGGCAGTCTTTTTTCCTCGGTTTCTATTGACCTCCAGCAGGTCATGTTCGTCCCCACTTTGACACACAGTGATATGTTTTACAAGAGACAACTATCGTGCTACAACTTATGTGTAAATGTCGGCGATTTACATCAATCGTACATGTGTATGTGGAATGAGGTTACAGCTGGTCGTGGAGGGAATGAAATTGCTTCCTGTCTTTTCCATGTTCTTAATGACCCTTCATACATTGCAAAAAAAAAAGTTTATGTGTGGAGTGACAACTGCACTGGGCAGATGAAGAATCAAATGATGTTGATGGTTTACATATTTCTTATTGCGAATGGAAGTTATAAAACCTTTGAACACAAGTTCCTGACTTCTGGTCACTCTTTCTTACCATGTGATAGAGATTTTGGTATAATTGAAAAACGAAAGAGGCTCACGAAATCTTTTATCCCTGCTGACCTCCATGAGGTTGTACGATCCTCAAATACAACGAGACCTTTCCAAGTACTTGATATGGATGGCAAACCTTTTTTCGAGTTTAGTTTAGTATCTAAACGCCTACTTGACTGCGCCAAGCTAGAAATAAAAAGCTTGGTAGCAATAAAACTCACAGACCACCTCATGATCGAAAAAGGGAGCATTCTTACAAAGAAATCATTTTGTGAGCCATGGAAGGAGGTGAAGATTTTCAAAAAAGGTGTCACCTGTGAAGACATAAAAAATATCACCCTGAACGCATTGAAAAGAAAAAACGACATCTCACTAGAGAAAAAAAATGACCTTCAATCCATGATTGATTATCTGCCGGATGATGCCCATAAGGAGTTTTACAGACAGCTGCTTCAATGACGACATGTTACTTTCGTGTTTTTCGCTAGGTATTTGAAAGAAATGTTTTTTTATAGCGCCTTGAAAGTATCCTATTAGTTTTTAGTTCACACAAAATGTTTTTCGTTAGGTATTTGAAAGGAATGTTTTTATATAGCGCCTTGAAAGTTTTCTATTAGTTTTTAGTTCACACAGAATGTTTTCGTTAGGTATTCGAAAGGAATGTTTTTATAGCGCCTTGAAAGTTTCCTTTTAGTTTTTAGTTCACACAGAATGTTTCGCTTTAAGCTCAAGAAAATACTGAGAGGTACTTTTTTACCAACACTTAGTTTTACCAATCTCGAAGTTTATAAAAGTGCAATGATGTCAATATCAAACGAATGTTATGCTCTAAAAAGATTTTAACTAACAATGTTACTTTATGCAGATGGTGCACTCCAATGTTTTAATACTTACTTCGTTTCTAGTTCTTGATTTTAGTTCATCGTTTTTAGTAACTACGTATATTTATTCTCCTTGTAAAAGGCTGTGATGTAGGTTATGAAGTTGAATTTAAGTATATTACCTACTTTTTCTAGTTACCCAGATATTGTTATAAGTCTTCAGCTAGGCTGTAATTTTTCAGAACTTATTCCAAATAAATATTTTGGTTTTCATATAATATATTTTTACCTCTCCCCATTTCACCCATTCTTCCGAGTAAAGACGAGTGTTTTCATCTAATAGGTATGGGTTGCCAACTTATGTTCGATGTGTGAGTGAATCTAATAACCATTCCAAGTGAAAAAGGAAAGTAGGTACCTACAGGTCATCATTATTGTGTGGTTTTGTGAAACTATCAGGTGTAATAAACACTGATTTGGGCTAATAAAATGAAACTACCACAAAAATGGAGTGATGAGGACTTACGCACTTTCATGCAAAAAGGTATTGGACTTAGGTCCTTTCTAATTTCTTACTGCTCCAGTTATGGAGAAAAAATTTCCTGCATTTTCCTTTATTGGTTATCATGAAAACAGTTACATAAGATAATAGTAAACAAGACAAGTTATAACAGGAAAAAAATTGACTATGTTACACCTGTTACCATGAAAAATATAAGTTAGTAAAACCTAAAAACGTCAATAACTTTTTTTTGGAAAAAATGGCACTTAGGCCCTTTGAACCTGATGCCCCTCAATTGTTTTCAATAATGAACCTTTGGAATCGACCAAGAAAATTTTTTTAACGAGTGATCTATATACAAAAGTAATAAACCTTTGTGTAATAATTGTGTAATAATTTAGGAGGAGTAAGAAACTTGTTGCTCCAATTATAATTCGTACAATACTTGAGGATCCTTGTTTCTCTTGTAAATGTTTAGTCGGATATAAATATGGTGTTTTGGACTGTTTTTACCCTTTCTTGTGTACATATTTTCCTCGAGAGAGATGGCCCTCTTTCTTAACGAACTGACGTTGTCAAAGCAACAACAAAAATTGTCTCCAAAAAAGTTTATTCAAACTCTTTTTAAAATCCTTATTTCTCTGAAATGTACACCTAGGAACGCCGTGTGTACACCCCTGTATTTATTTACCGAGAGCCCGTTTTTCGTGGTTTCACGCAATGAAAAACATCATCATGTTGGAACGGACAAAAATGATGTCTTCAACTAACAACATTTATTTCAAGTACATTTTTAATTTTGCTTCCGAGTCTACCAAGGTAGCGGAAGCTTTGTTTTCACTTTCCAAGGTCGAAGAAAAATGTTCTCCAAAATCAAAATTTCCACTCGCATTTTACGTTCCAGACCTTGTCTGTCTGTCTGTCATGAAATCCTTTCCACAGCCATAACTTTTACATGTTTCACCCGATTTCGATCACATTTTCGGGGATTATGTGGGGAAGTGTGTTGATGGTCCCCTATGAAAATCATTGCCCCCCGACTGATAGTAGCCACTGCGCATGCGCAGACGTTTATTTCCTTTAATGTTTTATTCCCTCTAAATGTCATTCAAATTGGACAATTTCTTCCTATAGTTTTGCCCATTACTAGGATTTCATGACAGAAACAACCACGGAACCAAGAACGCTGCAAATTATTTCACGAAGGTTTGTTATTTTTCTGTATAGATCACTCGTCTGCAAAGTTCACAGCTTTGTCATTGTAACTATTTTGATTCCGAGTCTACTAAGGTAGTGGAAGCTTTGTTTTCACTTTTCAAGGTTGAAAAAAAAAAAAATTCTTAAAAATAAAAAATTCCACTCGCGTTTTATTTTTCAGATCTTCCTGAACAATTTTAGTTCCGTGTCTGTCTATGTTTGTCTGTGTCTGTCATGAAATCCTTGCCACAGTCATAACTTCTACATTTCTCATCCGATTTCGATGAAATTTTCAGGAAGTATGCGAGTTAGGAGGAGATGGTCCCCTAAGAAAATCATGGCCCCCAAATTTAAAGTATTTCGTGCGCATGCGCAAACGTGAAATCCTTGTAACATCCATAACTTCTACATTTACCAACAATATTCAGAGATTGTGCGGGTTGACGTGTGGAGTCCCCTATGAGGGTAGTGCAAGGCACTTGAAGATTGATGTTTTGAGATCAACTACTATGCATCGGACCATCTATACAATCGGGTTATGGACACGAGGGAGCTATGTGCACACCGACTTGGCAGACGTTTTTAATGTTACGAGATTTCTTGAGTTTAAATATAGGTTAAAATATTTCCCAGACTAATACGAACACTAATTACACCTTTTTTAAATCCCAGTCATATGACACTCATATATTGCTTCTGAGTCCTTCAAGGTAGCGGCTTTACCTACGTGTAAAGTATATAAAAATGCAAAAAAAAATCCACGCTTAAAATGCTGAGTCATGAGCAATAGCTCCTTTTTCTTTGAAAAATCGGTTAAAGAATGCCCCCCCCCCCCCCCCTACTACCTTACGGGCACAACTAGGCAAATATGTGAATTAACCGCCCTTTTACGGTGGTAAATCGGAAGGCCAGTGCTGAGTACACGAAACACACCCATGAATTTTCTCACAGATTCAGGATGGACTAAAGTTTGGCAAGTAGTTACTTTGATTCTTCGTTGAGTGTTTTCCTGCTGCAACCAAGATCAAAGTTGTATGTACTCCAAGTCCTACTGAAGGACATCCAGAAAAACTAATTTTCTTCTTATATACGAAGCAAGAATAAAATGTCCAAGAATTTTTTGAACTGCGTACTCTCACTTTACGTACCGAGTTGATTTGGCGCTCATTTTTTCAGCGTGAATCTTTCTGAGTAACTTCCTTTTTGACCGACTTCAACGCGCCGAAGGCGCGCGAAAGAGGAGGTACTCAATTCGGGTTGTCGTGGGACGACGATTTTTAACACAGAATGTGTTTTTGCGATGACCTACCGAAAAAAAATCGTCACGAAAAAGCGACAGAAAAAACATCTGGTGATATGTTTATTGGTTGTCATGTTAATGTCAACTCCACATTTATTATTGTTGTTTTTTATTTAACGGATGACTAGTATCGCAAAAACACATTCTGTGTTCCTATGATTTCATACAGAGTATGGAAAAAGAAATAAACCGGGGGGTGCAGGGGGGCGGAGCCCCCCGCCGAGGCGCAAAGCGCCGAATTTTTTTTTTTTTTTTTTTTGTATGTCCGAGTCGCTTGCATTTCTTTATTCTGGTACCAATCTGTCTGGTTCTTTTTGAAATTTGTTCTACAAGTATCCGTGGTGGTCCCGTTTCAAACAGATTTCATTTTGCTTTGTTAGAAGTATCGAAAATTTGTGAATGAAGTTGAAAAACGTGGGTCCCGTTTTCGGGAATATCGGTCCGCATTCACTCTTCTTGCCCTGTGACTTCCGACTGAGTCGATGGAGGACCATTTGTGTATAGTCAAATTAAAGGTCTGATTGTAAGCTTTAAAATGATATACTATATGAGGGGGGTTCCGATAACTAAAAGGTGCTGCGGTGATGAGAAAGGGGAAAAATTATACTGGGTTATTCGCTCAGAACCTGCATGAGCCATATCAAACGTGTTTATCAATGCTCGAGTATGTGAGTTTTCCTACCAAATATGAAGGTTAATCATAGTACTGTTAGTTAGGTATTCTACCATGTGGGTGTAGCACATAGCTCTCTCAACACAAATAACACGATTGGGTAGGTAACAGTTTAGGGGATCGTCAGATCTGCATAGTGCCGTACCAAATATTAGGGATATAATTGTACAGTTAGGTGATGAGAGGGTATTCTACCAAGTGGGTGTAGCACATAGCATCCTCCTCATCCATGATATAGTTGGGTAGGCAATAGTATAGGAGATTTCCATAATTGCATAGTGTCATACCAAATATGAGGTATATAGTACAACTCGATAATGAGAGGGTATTCCACCAAGTGGGTGTAGCACATAGCTTCCTCGTCATTCATAATATAGTTGGGTAGGCAATAGTATAGGAGATTGCCATAACTGCATAGTACCATACCAAATATGAGGTGTATAGTACAGTTAGGTGATAAGAGGGTATTCTACCAAGTGGGTGTAGCACATAGCTTCCTCGTCATCCATTATATAGTTGGGTAGGTTATGGTATAGAAGATCGTCGTAACTGCATAGTGCCGTAACAAATATGAGGGATTATAGGACAACTAGATGATGAGAGGGTATTCTACCAAGTGGGTGTAGCACATAGCTTCCTCGTCATCCATTATACAGTTGGGTAGGTAATGGTATAGGAGATTGTCGGAACTGAATAGTGCCTTACCAAATATCAGGGATTATAGGACAACTAGGTGATGAGAGGGTATTCTACCAAGTGGATGTAGCACATAGCTTCCTCGTCATTCATAAATAGTTGGGTAGGTAATGGTACAGGTGATCGTCAGAACTGAATTTTGCCGTACCAAATATGAGGTATATAGTACAGTTAGGTGATAAGTCCTCGTCAATCATGTCATGGTTGAGTTGTTGAATTGTGTTGTCAGAACTACCGCCAACCTGTATTTTGAACTTTTTTACTGCCCTCTCCAATGCCATGTTGAAGAGAAGGCACGCCAATCCATCCCCCTGCCTGAGGCCTCTGTGTGTGCTAAACTGATCGGAGCAGTCAGACTACACCCGCACGACACAGGTTATTTCCTTCATGGTCATCCTGATTAGGCTTACTAATTTAGGTGGGACTTCCATCTCTAGGAGACCTTTGTAGAGCTCTTCTCTCAGGACATTGTCATAAGCGGACTTGAAGTCTATAAACAAGTGATGCGTCTGCAGTTTATATTCCCTTGCCCTTTCAAGCAGCATCCGCAAAGAGAATATCTGGTCGATAGTACTTTTGCCCTTCATGAACCCCGCCTGATTATCCCCGCCATTATCAGGTACCTAGTACGTCTCTGCTGCCATATGAGTATGATAGTAAGTGTGAACCTCCCTAGGAATGGTTGTGACGAGTAATTTGAGACTCTATTATTACATGAGACTGTTTATTTTATTGGTGGATATATTATATTGTAGCAACATACCTTCGGAATCGTTGTTACCTAATTAACGTTCAAAACCGTCCACAATTTTAGACAAAAAGATATATACGTTCATACTCGGTGTGGAAGCATGTCTGTGGTATGGGAGGTATGTACCTATATTTCCGAAAACGAATAAAATGTTGGTAAGTAGAAAATCTAGGAGACGTTTGTGTCTACAGGTGGGCACAGCGGCGACTTCAATGCGTACCTACCTACCTATCTGGATACACTGTGGTTATTAAGTAATACTCACATGATCTGGTGAGTATTACAAAACATGAATACGAGTAGAGATAAGTGTTCCAAAACTATTGGGTAGTACGTCACTGCTATCGTATGATGGAGGATATGAGTGTGACAATGAGTGTGAATCACATTACAAATAATATTTGGTATTCCAACATACCATCTGTTGACAAGATATTTATATCCAACAACCTAATACATCAGTGTGTTTTCGCTAAGTTTATTATTTTTTCCTTTTTGGTGTTCACGGACATCATTTTTGAGGTCGGTCCATTTTTTTGTTAAAAAGGTTTTTATTTTATTATTTTTCCATTATATATTACTATTTATCGCTCTATTATAATACAAATCGGTTATACGTCTCGTTTGGCTCGTATCAGGAGATTTTGACTGAGAAATTGGAGATGAACAGGTTTGCAGCCAAGTTCGTAACACGTTTGATGACAGAAGACAGGTGCTGTTTGAAATGACCGATCCCAATCGAAACTCCACGGACATCGTCATCACTAAGGAACAGTTATGAGATTTCTGACGTGGAAACTAAGAAGCAGTCGTCCTAGTGAAAGTCAGAGACCTCTCCCAGACACAAAAAAGCTTGCGAGATGACATTGAATGTGAATGATCAGTGTTTTCTTAAATCCAGAAGGCGTTATTCACCGCGGACTGCTCCAACAAGGTGAAACAAATAATCGATATCAGTACCTTGAAACTCAAACAAATTCTTGCCAAAAGATTCGGCAGAAAAGAATAGAATTTTGGGCGACAAGAGTGGCACTGGCGACCCTACTTTCCTGACCTTCCTATGATTTCTGGCTGTTCTTTGCCAGAATATGCCATAGAAGAAATGAGATAAAAAAACACTGCCAATTATTATACAATGGTTTATTATTTTACCGACTGCACAGAACAACTCTGCATATTCATTATTACTGCTTAATAGCAATAACATCGCTTTCTGAGAGTTAATGTGTGTTGCCTTCATTACTAAATAAAGTTCTTGGTTGCTAAATAAATACAACTAGGTGACATAAAACTTTATTCGAAGAAAGGAACCGGAACTAACCGACCAACTCCATTCATAAAAAAGGCAGAAAATTATTACACAAAGGTTTATTATTTTTCTATATAGATCACTCGCCTGCAAACAACATGGCTTTGCCATTGTTACCACCAACCAACATGAAGAAAAATATCGAACGCATTTCGGTCAGCTAGAATTTGAGCGGAGATTAGGCCTCTTTTGCTATTCACACTCGTGTTTTTGATTTATCGTACGTCCAACCCTTAAGTACTCATAGGGGGCGAACGGTTTGTCCTACAGAGCTCTGGGTGGTTTCAATCGAATCAAATAATTCAATGCCATCTTAAATCGGCAAAAAGACAATACGTTAATTTCGAGAGTTCCCGAACTTTGGTGATTTGAAACTTACAGCTCCTTTTTTTCACCACAAGCATCAAGGCACAACTAGCCCCCGAATAGAGCCAACATAACAAATTTAATCAAAATCGGACTTTTGCTGATAATTGTTGTTTTAAAAGTTTATTGTTTTTATTGCGGACTACAAAAACGAGGACATTAAATAAATGTTGTGTAATGCACGAGAAGAACAATCACGAAGCAAGTCTCGGGGGCAAGTAAGTCACTTCCAACGAAGTGAATTAAAGATCAACTTCTTCATTCATCAACTGACCCGTTAGAGAGACCCTCAACTTGGTATCGACACTGTGAAGTCGGTTCAATGTAGGACTGATCAGTAACTAGGGAAGTGCCGCATACGGCAGACGGGCGAAAAAATTTCTATCCGACTTTTGCAATCTACGTACCTTGAAATGCAAACAATCAAATTTTTTTAGAAGAGGGGAGGGTTATACAATTTTCTCTTGCTCGATACCAAAAGTTCATTATTGAAAATGACAAACAAACCCGTAGGAGCAGCTACACAGCATCCCAGATGATGAGGTTTCCAGGTTTTGTGAGCGTAGCCAGAGAAGTATTTTGAAGGGAACACGTTCGGAGAAAATTAGGAGAGATGGTAGGAATACTCGCTCAGCTGATCAGACATCACCCAATCTTATCGAACTGTTAAAAGACGTAGTAGATCATATTTAATTTGAACATTGACAACGAATCAATACTTACCTTCGTATAGTTGTACCATCCCTCCCACATAATAGATAACTCAACATTTCTAATTGGGTATAAGAGTCTACAAGTAGTACAACCTAGATTGGGCTCCGTTCGGTGAGTTTTTCCTTCTTTATCCTTTTTAAATTCTAATTTTTTATTTTCTATTCTACGTAGTTGTACCTCCTCATAATTAACGTATATTATGAGAGCACAGTAAGAGTCGTGTCAGCTGTGTGAACGGAAAAGCTGACTTCTCTTCTGTTTGTCAAACCTTGATGTTTTGTAACCATCATCATGGCTACCCATCGATGTGATTGAGAGGAGGGCGGATCAGATGTTTCAACGTCAAAGGTGAATGCTCTTCTTATTACCTGAGAAGTCTGAAATTCGACTCAGCTTGCATGTTTGAGACCATGCAAGACCATGCGATTACATAGAGAAAATCGGAGAAACATTGTAGTTAGCTGTGAACACGAAAGCTGCAATCAATCCTGTTAGAACCAGAGCTTTGATGTTTTGGAGCCAACATCAAGAGTATCAATCGATGTGACTGAGAGGAGGGCGGATCAGATGTTTCAGCGTCAAAGATAGTAAGCTGTGAACAGAAGGGCTGTCATCAATTCTGTTTGTCCCAGAGCCTTGATATTTTGGAAATAGTATCATGGGTTTCATTCGATGTGATTGATAGGGGGCGAAGTAGCTGTTGCAGCGTCAAAGGTGAAGTCTCTATTTTTTCTTCTGTGATAGCTTAATTTTAACATGGGGCTGTCATGTTTGAGACCATTGAAAGATTCGGAGACACGTGGTAGTTAGCTGTGAACAAAACATCTGACTTCTATTCTTTTTTTCGAAGAGCCTTGATATTTTGGAACCAGCATCATGGGTATCATTCGATGTGATTGAGAGGGGGGCGGATCAGATTTTTCAGCGTCAGAGGTGAATGCTCTTGTGATTACCTGAGATATCTGACATTCGACTCAGCTTGCATGTTTGAGACCATTGAAAGATTCCGAGAAACATGATAGTTAGCTGTGAACAAAACATCTGACTTCTATTCTTTTTGTCGAAGAGCCTTGATATTTTGGAACCAGCATCATGGGTATCATTCGATGTGATTGAGAGGAGGGCGGATCAGATGTTTCAGCGTCAGAGGTGAATGCTCTTGTGATTACCTGAGATATCTGACATTCGACTCAGCTTGCATGTTTGAGACCATTGAAAGATTCCGAGAAACATGATAGTTAGCTGTGAACAAAACATCTGACTTCTATTCTTTGTGTCGAAGAGCCTTGATATTTTGGAACCAGCATCATGGATATCGTTCGATGTGATTGAGAGGAGGGCGGATCAGATGTTTCAGCGTCAGAGGTGAATGCTCTTGTGATTACCTGAGATATCTGACATTCGACTCAGCTTGCATGTTTGAGACCATTGAAAGATTCCGAGAAACATGATAGTTAGCTGTGAACAAAACATCTGACTTCTATTCTTTTTGTCGAAGAGCCTTGATATTTTGGAACCAGCATCATGGGTATCATTCGATGTGATTGAGAGGAGGGCGGATCAGATGTTTCAGCGTCAGAGGTGAATGCTCTTGTGATTACCTGAGATATCTGACATTCGACTCAGCTTGCATGTTTGAGACCATTGAAAGATTCCGAGAAACATCATAGTTAGCTGTGAACAAAACATCTGACTTCTATTCTTTTTGTCGAAGAGCCTTGATATTTTGGAACCAGCATCATGGGTATCATTCGATGTGATTGAGAGGGGGGCGGATCAGATTTTTCAGCGTCAGAGGTGAATGCTCTTGTGATTACCTGAGATATCTGACATTCGACTCAGCTTGCATGTTTGAGACCATTGAAAGATTCCGAGAAACATCATAGTTAGCTGTGAACAAAACATCTGACTTCTATTCTTTTTGTCGAAGAGCCTTGATATTTTGGAACCAGCATCATGGGTATCATTCGATGTGATTGAGAGGAGGGCGGATCAGATGTTTCAGCGTCAGAGGTGAATGCTCTTGTGATTACCTGAGATATCTGACATTCGACTCAGCTTGCATGTTTGAGACCATTGAAAGATTCCTAGAAACATGATAGTTAGCTGTGAACAAAACATCTGACTTCTATTCTTTGTGTCGAAGAGCCTTGATATTTTGGAACCAGCATCATGGATATCGTTCGATGTGATTGAGAGGAGGGCGGATCAGATGTTTCAGCGTCAGAGGTGAATGCTCTTGTGATTACCTGAGATATCTGACATTCGACTCAGCTTGCATGTTTGAGACCATTGAAAGATTCCGAGAAACATGATAGTTAGCTGTGAACAAAACATCTGACTTCTATTCTTTTTGTCGAAGAGCCTTGATATTTTGGAACCAGCATCATGGGTATCATTCGATGTGATTGAGAGGAGGGCGGATCAGATGTTTCAGCGTCAGAGGTGAATGCTCTTGTGATTACCTGAGATATCTGACATTCGACTCAGCTTGCATGTTTGAGACCATTGAAAGATTCCGAGAAACATGATAGTTAGCTGTGAACAAAACATCTGACTTCTATTCTTTTTGTCGAAGAGCCTTGATATTTTGGAACCAGCATCATGGGTATCATTCGATGTGATTGAGAGGAGGGCGGATCGGATGTTTCAGCGTCAGAGGTGAATGCTCTTGTGATTACCTGAGATATCTGACATTCGACTCACTTGCATGTTTGAGACCATTGAAAGATTCCGAGAAACATGATAGTTAGCTGTGAACAAAACATCTGACTTCTATTCTTTTTGTCGAAGAGCCTTGATATTTTGGAACCAGCATCATGGGTATCATTCGATGTGATTGAGAGGAGGGCGGATCAGATGTTTCAGCGTCAGAGGTGAATGCTCTTGTGATTACCTGAGATATCTGACATTCGACTCAGCTTGCATGTTTGAGACCATTGAAAGATTCGGAGAAACATGATAGTAAGCTGTGAACGGAAGGGCTGACATCAATTCTGTTTGTCCCAGAGCCTTGATATTTTGGAACTAGTATCATGGGTATCATTCGATGTGATTGATAGGGGGGCGAAGTAGCTGTTGCAGCGTCAAAGGTGAAGTCTCTATTTTTTCTTCTGGGATAGCCTAATTTTAACATGCGGCTATCATGTTTGAGACCATTGAAAGATTCGGAGACACATGGTAGTTAGCTGTGAACAAAACATCTGACTTCTATTCTTTTTGTCGAAGAGCCTTGATATTTTGGAACCAGCATCATGGGTATCATTCGATGTGATTGAGAGGGGGGCGGATCAGATTTTTCAGCGTCAGAGGTGAATGCTCTTGTGATTACCTGAGATATCTGACATTCGACTCAGCTTGCATGTTTGAGACCATTGAAAGATTCCGAGAAACATGATAGTTAGCTGTGAACAAAACATCTGACTTCTATTCTTTGTGTCGAAGAGCCTTGATATTTTGGAACCAGCATCATGGATATCGTTCGATGTGATTGAGAGGAGGGCGGATCAGATGTTTCAGCGTCAGAGGTGAATGCTCTTGTGATTACCTGAGATATCTGACATTCGACTCAGCTTGCATGTTTGAGACCATTGAAAGATTCCGAGAAACATGATAGTTAGCTGTGAACAAAACATCTGACTTCTATTCTTTTTGTCGAAGAGCCTTGATATTTTGGAACCAGCATCATGGGTATCATTCGATGTGATTGAGAGGAGGGCGGATCAGATGTTTCAGCGTCAGAGGTGAATGCTCTTGTGATTACCTGAGATATCTGACATTCGACTCAGCTTGCATGTTTGAGACCATTGAAAGATTCCGAGAAACATCATAGTTAGCTGTGAACAAAACATCTGACTTCTATTCTTTTTGTCGAAGAGCCTTGATATTTTGGAACCAGCATCATGGGTATCATTCGATGTGATTGAGAGGGGGGCGGATCAGATTTTTCAGCGTCAGAGGTGAATGCTCTTGTGATTACCTGAGATATCTGACATTCGACTCAGCTTGCATGTTTGAGACCATTGAAAGATTCCGAGAAACATCATAGTTAGCTGTGAACAAAACATCTGACTTCTATTCTTTTTGTCGAAGAGCCTTGATATTTTGGAACCAGCATCATGGGTATCATTCGATGTGATTGAGAGGAGGGCGGATCAGATGTTTCAGCGTCAGAGGTGAATGCTCTTGTGATTACCTGAGATATCTGACATTCGACTCAGCTTGCATGTTTGAGACCATTGAAAGATTCCGAGAAACATGATAGTTAACTGTGAACAAAACATCTGACTTCTATTCTTTGTGTCGAAGAGCCTTGATATTTTGGAACCAGCATCATGGATATCGTTCGATGTGATTGAGAGGAGGGCGGATCAGATGTTTCAGCGTCAGAGGTGAATGCTCTTGTGATTACCTGAGATATCTGACATTCGACTCAGCTTGCATGTTTGAGACCATTGAAAGATTCCGAGAAACATGATAGTTAGCTGTGAACAAAACATCTGACTTCTATTCTTTTTGTCGAAGAGCCTTGATATTTTGGAACCAGCATCATGGGTATCATTCGATGTGATTGAGAGGAGGGCGGATCAGATGTTTCAGCGTCAGAGGTGAATGCTCTTGTGATTACCTGAGATATCTGACATTCGACTCAGCTTGCATGTTTGAGACCATTGAAAGATTCCGAGAAACATGATAGTTAGCTGTGAACAAAACATCTGACTTCTATTCTTTTTGTCGAAGAGCCTTGATATTTTGGAACCAGCATCATGGGTATCATTCGATGTGATTGAGAGGAGGGCGGATCGGATGTTTCAGCGTCAGAGGTGAATGCTCTTGTGATTACCTGAGATATCTGACATTCGACTCACTTGCATGTTTGAGACCATTGAAAGATTCCGAGAAACATGATAGTTAGCTGTGAACAAAACATCTGACTTCTATTCTTTTTGTCGAAGAGCCTTGATATTTTGGAACCAGCATCATGGGTATCATTCGATGTGATTGAGAGGAGGGCGGATCAGATGTTTCAGCGTCAGAGGTGAATGCTCTTGTGATTACCTGAGATATCTGACATTCGACTCAGCTTGCATGTTTGAGACCA
Source organism: Apolygus lucorum (assembly GCA_009739505.2). Lineage (NCBI taxonomy): Eukaryota > Metazoa > Arthropoda > Insecta > Hemiptera > Miridae > Apolygus > Apolygus lucorum. The sequence continues at coordinate 60,745,884 of CM019167.2, forward strand.
TTGAAAGATTCGGAGAAACATGATAGTAAGCTGTGAACGGAAGGGCTGACATCAATTCTGTTTGTCCCAGAGCCTTGATATTTTGGAACTAGTATCATGGGTATCATTCGATGTGATTGATAGGGGGGCGAAGTAGCTGTTGCAGCGTCAAAGGTGAAGTCTCTATTTTTTCTTCTGGGATAGCCTAATTTTAACATGCGGCTATCATGTTTGAGACCATTGAAAGATTCGGAGACACATGGTAGTTAGCTGTGAACAAAACATCTGACTTCTATTCTTTTTGTCGAAGAGCCTTGATATTTTGGAACCAGCATTGTGGGTATCATTCGATGTGATTGAGAGGAGGGCGGATCAGATGTTTCAGCGTCAGAGGTGAATGCTCTTGTGATTACCTGAGATATCTGACATTCGACTCAGCTTGCATGTTTGATACCATTGGAAGATTCGGAGAAACATGATAGTAAGCTGTGAACGGAAGGGCTGACATCAATTCTGTTTGTCCCAGAGCCTTGATATTTTAGAACTAGTATCATGGGTATCATTCGATGTGATTGATAGGGGGGCGAAGTAGCTGTTGCAGCGTCAAAGGTGAAGTCTCCATTTTTTCTTCTGGGATAGCTTAATTTTAACATGCGGCTATCATGTTTGAGACCTTTGGAAGATTCCGAGAAACATGATAGTTAGCTGTGAACAAAACATCTGACTTCTATTCTTTTTGTCGAAGAGCGTTGATATTTTGGAACCAGCATCATGGGTATCATTCGATGTGATTGAGAGGAGGGCGGATCAGATGTTTCAGCGTCAGAGGTGAATGCTCTTGTGATTACCTGAGATATCTGACATTCGACTCAGCTTGCATGTATGAGACCTTTGGAAGATTCCGAAAAACATGATAGTTTGCTGTGAACAAAACATCTGACTTCTATTCTTTTTGTCAAAGAGCCTTGATATTTTGGAACTAGCATCATGGGTATCATTCGATGTGATTTAGAGGGGGGTGGATCAGATGTTTTTGCGTCAAAGATGAATGCTCCTCTGATTACCTGAGATCTCAGATGATGAGGTTTCCAGGTTTTGTGAGCGTAGCCAGAGAAGTTTTTTGATCGGAACACGTTCGGAGAAAGTTAGGAGAGATGGTAGGAATACTCGCTCAGCTGATCAGACTTCTCCCAATCTTATCGAACTGTTAAAAGACGTAGTAGATCATATTAAATTTGAACATTGAACATTGTATCTCAATACCACCTACGTTGTACCATCCCTCCCACATAATAGATGACTCAACATTTCTAATTGGGTATAAGAGTCTTCAAGTTGTGCAACCTAGATTTGCCTCCGTTTGGTGAGTTTTTCCTTCTTTATCCTTTTTTGAATTATAAGTTTTTATTCAACGTACTCGTACCTCCTCATAATTAACGTATGTTATGAGAGCACAGTAAGAGTCGTATCAGCTGTGTGAACGGCTGACTTCTTTTCTGTTTGACAAACCCTTGATATTTTGTTACCATCATCATGGCTACCCATCGATGTGATTGAGAGGAGGGCGGATCAGATGTTTCAGCGTCAAAGCTGAACGCTCTTCTGATTACCTGAGATACCTGAAATTTGACTCAGCTTGCATGTTTGAGACCATTGGAAGATTGGAGAAACATGATAGTAAGCTGTGCACAGAAGGGCTGACATCAATTCTGTTTGTCCCAGAGCCTCGATATTTTGGAACAAGCTTCATGAGTATTATTCGATGTGATTGAGAGGAGGGCGGATCAGATAATTCAACGTCAAAGGTGAATGCTCTTCTTATTACCTGAGATGTCTGAAATTCGACTCAGCTTGCATGTTTGAGACCATGCAAGACCATGCGATTACATAGGAAAAATCGGAGAAACATTGTAGTTAGCTGTGAACACGAAAACTGCAATCAATCCTGTTAGAACCAGAGCTATGATGTTTTGGAGCCAACATCAAGAGTATCAATCGATGTGACTGAGAGGAGGGCGGACCAGATGTTTCAGCGTCAAAGATGAATGCTCCTCTGATTACCTGAGATCCCTGATGATGACGTTTCCGGGTTTTTTGAGCGTAGCCGGAGATGTACTTTGAAGGGAATTAACGTATATAATGAGAGCACAGTAAGAGTCGTATCAGCTGTGTGAACGAAAAAATTTTCTTCTGTTTTTCAAACTGTTGATATTTTGGAACCAGCATCGTGGGTATCATTCGATATGATTGAGAGGAGGGCGGATCAGATGTTTCAGCGTCAAAGGTGAATGCTCTTCTGATTACCTGAGGTATCTGAAATTTGACTCAGCTTGCATGTTTGAGACCAATGGAAAAGCTGGAGAAATATCCGCATCTGATGTGAACGAAAAAGCTGACTTTCCTTTTTTTGACCAAGAGCTATGATATTTTGGAACCAGCATCATGGGTAGGGCTCAGATCGATAAGCTCTATAACATCTCCGAATATGCCTTGAAAACCACCCCTATATACCCGTAAGCATGCACGAAAAACCCATAGATATGCCCTTGAAAATTTAATGTATGCTGTGAAACCTAGCTTTTGGCCTTCATTTTTAGGACGTCCCACAGTAAGACTTGGGCGTCCTTATGCGATCGATCTGGGGTGAAGGAAGACAACACTCAACAGAAAAAAAAAATAACCACACAGTAATCCGTTTTAGACCATTCTGAATCCAAATCCGCGAAAAAAACCATAGGTGTATGTCTCTGTGTGTGTGTGTATGTGTGTATGTGTGTGTGTATGTGTGTGTGTAACAAAATCTTGTGTACTCTGCACAGGCCTTAGTTCTCAACCGATTTTCCTGGTTCTTTTTTTGTTCGTCGCGGAAAACTATCTAGTTGTGTACTACGTCGCCGGAATTTCGAATTTTGCCTTTTAAGGGGGGAAAAGGGGGGGTTAATGCTCGAAAAACGTGCGTTTTTGGGCATAATCTTGTGTACTCTGCCCAGGCCTTAGTCCTCAGACGATTTTCGTGGTTCTTTTTTCTTTTGACGCGTAATACTATCTAGTTGTGCACTAAGGCGCCGGAATTTTGGATTTTGCTTTTTAAGAGGGGGAAAGGGGGGGTTAATGCTTAAAAAACGTGCGTTTGCGTGCATAATCTTGTAAACTCTGCCCAGGCCTCAATTTCCAACCGATTTGCGTGTTTCTTTTTTTGTTTGACTCAAATAACTTCCGAGTTGTACATGATTTTACCAGAGTACGAAAATTCGCAAGGGGAGGGGGTGAGTCGGGGGATAATATTCACAAAATATCCGATTTTTCAATATTTTGGTTCCTTTACTACTCACTAATTGTACCCAAGCTTTGAAATTGAGGAAAAATTCTCATTATACCTCCGAATTTTCATGAATTTTCTGGTTCTGTACCACCATGGAACTAATAGTGGTGCCACCATGGTGCCATGATGCCATAAACCGCTTGTTTCATGGTTTTTTAGGACGTCCCACAGTAAGACTTGGGCGTCCTTATGCGATCGATCTGGGGTGAAGGAAGACAACACTCAACAGAAAAAAAAATAACCACACAGTAATCCGTTTTAGACCATTCTGAATCCAAATCCGCGAAAAAAAACCATAGGTGTATGTCTGTGTGTGTGTGTGTGTATGTGTGTATGTGTGTGTGTAACAAAATCTTGTGTACTCTGCACAGGCCTTAGTTCTCAACCGATTTTCCTGGTTCTTTTTTTGTTCGTCGCGGAAAACTATCTAGTTGTGTACTACGTCGCCGGAATTTCGAATTTTGCCTTTTAAGGGGAGGAAAGGGGGGGTTAATGCTCGAAAAACGTGCGTTTTTGGGCATAATCTTGTGTACTCTGCCCAGGCCTTAGTCCTCAGACGATTTTCGTGGTTCTTTTTTCTTTTGACGCGTAATACTATCTAGTTGTGCACTACGGCGCCGGAATTTTGGATTTTGCTTTTTAAGAGGGGGAAAGGGGGGTTAATGCTTAAAAAACGTGCGTTTGCGTGCATAATCTTGTAAACTCTGCCCAGGCCTCAATTTCCAACCGATTTGCGTGTTTCTTTTTTTGTTTGACTCAAATAACTTCCGAGTTGTACATGATTTTACCAGAGTACCAAAATTCGCAAGGGGAGGGGGTGAGTCGGGGGATAATATTCACAAAATATCCGATTTTTCAATATTTTGGTTCCTTTACTACTCACTAATTGTACCCAAGCTTTGAAATTGAGGAAAAATTATACCTCCGAATTTTCATGAATTATTCTCTGTACCACCATGGAACTAATAGTGGTGCCACCATGGTGCCATGATGCCATAAACCGCTTATTTCATGGTTTTTTTTTGTGTTTCACCTTGAATACGGATGTGAACTTCGACGGACTGCCTACCAAAACTAACAGATGAAAGTTCAATGTTACGACGTATTTCCGCTTTGGTGCCAGACTGGCACCATTGTTGGCGTTGGGGTGGTGGGGGGGGGGGGGGGTAACTCGAATTCGCATGTTGGGTATCGTAGATCACGGATTTTAAAATGCTCTTCAGATTCGAGGCTCCCATGCCACTAGAAATGTTAAGGTGGATAATGGTGGGGGGGGGGGGTCAGTATTTCTTGCCTAAAGTAATGAATAAATTACATCGAGTGAAACGGTTTTATCGCTTACCAACTGGTTTAACTGATCTAATGCTTATCCAATGGGACGTCCCCTGGAATGCATGCATTACTAAACAATATGTTTCAAAGTGTAATCACATCACCGATTAAACAAAAATGTTAAAAGTATGGGAAGAAGGAAGAGAGATAGGTAACTCGCTCATATGTGCACTTCATTTTGACCTCGTATTGCTATTTTCACCGTCAAGTTTTCTATTCAGTTCAGCAGAAGATCCCAACGAAGGTATTTAAAGCCTCCCCCTACCCTCGCTCGCTGACCTTCACTATTGTTCTGTCTGCCCTTCTAACGAGAAAGTTAGTTTTTCTAACGAGAAAGTTAGTTCAAGTTACCCAGTTCAGGTATAATATGACCGGGGATTTTATAGGGATTACCGACCAGTTCAGGTAACCCAATTACCCCGCCACCAGGTCAACTCCTGCCCCTTATGACCACTAGTCCTGAAACTATTAATTTCTTTCCGAAACTTTCCATTAATTGACACGTGAGGGTTCCCAATGGGGTTCCCCGACCTTATTTGACATTCCTTGCTTGAAAAGTTTGAAGTAGAGGAATTCTGAGAGGGTAATTCAAAAAATACGCAGATTTCTTCTTCTGAAAAATTCAAAAATTCACGTTTTGCCAAAAACACCTCAAATATGCGCTTAAAAAGGAAAGTGCCGAAATATGCATTTATACGCTCTATAAATTCAAATTTGAAACGCCAAATTCTATTCAAAAGGTGTATTTGGGATATTTGTAGCTTGGGAATATCGCCAACATATTATGCAAATATGCTCTGAATCGAGCCCTAATCATGAGTATCAATCGAAGTGGTTGTGAGGAGGATGGATCAGTAGTTTCACCGTCAAAGGTAAATCCTCGTGTTTTCCTCCGACATAGCTGCATTTTAACACACAGCTTGCATGTTCGAGACCGTTGGATAATCGGACAAAAATATCATAGTCAGCTGTGAACTAAAAAGTTGGCTTCAATTTTGTTCGTCCCTCAGCCTTTATATGTAAACAATACAAAATGTATTTTGTAACTAGCATCATGGGAATCATTATGATTACCTGAGATATCTGAAATTTGACTCAACTTGCATGTTTGAGACCATTGAAAGATCCGGAGAAACATGATAGTTAGCTGTTTAGGCGAGGGGATGAGTTATTAGGCGTTTCCTCATCATACAATTTTTACTCATACTCAAACGTTTTCGCCGTTAGGCATCATCAGGAGCATTGAGTATAATAAGGGGTTGGCTCCCACTTCCTCCTCTAACCATTGTCAAAAGCCTGGACTGCAGGACATGTCGTGGTACCTTGGTAGGGACATTGGATGGTGCAGCTTGCTTGGTTTTCGTGTTTCTGATACTATTCTTAATATTTCTTTGGTTCTCCGTTATATACGGGTTATTTGCGAATTTTTGGGTCTTATCCTTTTGCTGATTCATTGAAAAAACGTAGGTTTTACGTTTAGTTCTTTGGACGAAAATAATGCAATGCACAAAGGCATCCAGCCATCGGTACTTCGTCAAGTTGCATATATAATTTACCGCATTTACTAGACAAATTGTTAGAATGGTTAATTCTCACGTAAATATCAAAAAACGGCGAAAAATCCCCTCGTGCTTGTCCATCCCATTATTTCGTTATTTCGAGTATGAGTAAAAATTGTATGATGAGGAAACGCCTAATAACTCATCCCCTCGCCTAAACAGTCAAGAAAAACCTTGCGAATGGCAACGACAACGAATGATAGTTAGCTGTGAACAAATATGCTGACTTCAATTCATCATGGGAATCATTCTAAGAGATGGTGATGAAGTTGTGCCTGCTGTTTCAGTCTTAAAGGTGAATGGTCTTCTTACTTCCTGAGACTGCTTATTTCAAAAAACAGCTCGTAAATTTTCAACCAATGGAAAAGACGGAAAAATATTCTAATCAGTTGTGAACGAAGAAAAACTCACTTCCTCTCCGTTTGTCCCAGACCATTGACAACTTAAAACCTGCATCATGGGTAACATTTTAGAAGATTGAGAGGAGGTCGGATCAGCTTTTTGAGCGTTGAAGCTGTCTTCGTTCCTTTTCATCCTAGATCGCTTACATTCGATTGGTGAACCGTCGTTTGATTCCCTGAGATATCAGAAAGTGCACTCAGCTTGCATGTTTGAGACCGTTGGAAAAATTGGCCTTGTATTCTGAAACCTGCTTCATGGGTATCATTCGATGTGTCTGGTAGGAGGTTTTAGATTTGCTGTTTCGGTTTCGAAGGAGAATTCTCGTCTTTTATTTCGGGATAGATAAATTCATCCACACAGCTTGCTTCTTTGAGTCTATCGGCAAAATCGGAGAAGTATTGTAGTCTTCTGTGAACAAAAAAGTATTGTAGTCTTCTGTGAATAAAAAAAATTTTGTTCTTCCCAGAGCCTTGATATTTCGTGACATTCAAAGTGATTGAGAGGAGATTGATTCTGCTTTTGTGTCAAAGGTGTACCCTTTTCTCAGTTCTCGAAGTAGCTAAATTTTAAAAAACAGCTTGCATGTTTGAGACTTTTGGAAAACACGGAGAACTGTTGTAATCGGCTGTGAACGCTGTTTTGTCCCTGAGCCTGGATATTCTGAAACCCCCATCATTGGTATCATTCGAAGTGATTGAGTTGAATTCAATCAGATCATCGAAGGTAACTTATCTCCCCTGCTGATTTAGAAAACGATGATTTTTTCTTAGAGCCTGTAAATTTCGATAATACCATCTTGGGAATCATTCGATTCCATCAGGAGAAAGTCAAACTAGCTGTTTAAGCGTCAAAGCCAACTTCTCTCTTCTTTTCTTCCGAAATAGGAGCTGAATTTCAACACACAGCTTTCTTTAAACACAGCATGTTGGGTATTTATTACTGTGATTAGGAAAAAGTAGAATCAGCTATTTATGTGTCAACATAAATAGCTTTCTTCCATCCTACATCGCTGAAATCTAATGCAGTGGAAAAGCTGACGTTCCTTCTTGAGCCTTCAAATTTCGTAACCATCATCATGAAAGGTAGCAGATCAGATGTTTTCTAATCGAACTTACCCTACTTCTTATTTAGGTATTCCAAATGCAGTAATTTTTGCTCAGCTGGCTCACTAGAAACAGAAAGTTACTGAGTGTTTTGTACTTCTAAGCAAAAAATACTCCGTTTTTTATTCTTCCTAGAGCTCGTAACTTTGAAAACAACTCCTTGGCTTCGCTTACATTCGATCTCTTGTATGTTGGGAAGCATTGAAACGGTTGAAAAAAGTCAACCCAGCAGCGAACGATCATTTTTTTTTCTATTCGAAGGCCGTAAAATTCAAAATTCAGAGCGCAGCCTTTTGAGGATCACAGAAAGTGACTCGTGTTGAAACATGTTATGAGATGCGTGCATAAACACCTGACTTCTCACCCTTGACATTTCGAACATACCACTTCGAGATCCCTAGGAAGTATTAGAGAGTAACTCAGGTAGCTGTTCAAGTGAAAAACCTTACTTATCCCCTGATCATTCAAAAGCGTGTAAATTTGGAACGCATCACTGCCTCTTACGAATAACCTGCAATGACTTAGAGGAAGTCGAATCAGATGTGTGAACGGTTAAACTAACATCATTTTAGAGCCTTGAAATTTGGAATACAGCCTCTTGATTGTAATTGTCAGTTTTACAATTGAGTGACAGATCAGCATTAAAAACGATGAAGCATTACGACCCGAATTCAAAACCCCCCAAAAACATGCTGTTTAGTAATGCATGTATTCCAGGAGACATCAAATTGGATAAGGTGTTGATCATCCAATTTCAACTTATAAGCGATAAAACGTAGATTGTGAATGAATCCGCGGATCAGGGTGATGGGAGCCCAAAGCACTGAAGCCTGGTGGCTTATTGTGCCACTCCGCAATAAAATGTACAATCTTATTTACCTTTTTGCTGCACGAAAATGTTGAACATCCAAATTAATTTAGTTGGTATGTTGAGGAAGTATCATATAATTTTTAGCAATATGCTAGATCAGAACTGGATATTTTAAAATCGAATATAATCGATGAATAGGGCTCCACACGTACTCCTCCCCGTTTGCTGTTAGCCACTATTTTATTTCTAGCGACACCCCTTTGAAGAGCATTTCGAAACATAGCAACATAGCACAACACGTAGAAACAACAACAACCTCCAACATCGCATTCGATTCCATCAACAGCAGTGCCAGCCCGGCACCACAACGGTTATATGTCGTAACTCCAATTCCCCGATATCTCTCTTCTCCATTTTCCCATAAAGATAATGAATTATTGAAAATAAGAAATAAGCAACGTACTCGAACGAATTTGGTATCACAAGTCAATTTTATTAATCCGAAACGCCTCATGATTAATTTGGACAAATGAAGATCAACAGAAGATCATAAACTGGATGTAACATCCTCCGAACTATCGGAAGGATTGCATGTTCTGTTGGTCGGTCGTATGACTTGGTCTTCGGTGGCGCCTCGCTTGCTTGACCATCATGCTGCATTTGGAGGATTTGAATTTCCACTTGATCTTGAGGGCACCTGAAAACGAGCAAATTTCGTCCCCATTGACTGAGTACAACAAACTATGAGTGCTATTGTTTTAATATATTGTTGACACCTTGCCCCGCATTGCAATAAAAAGCACATCAAAAACCATGAATTAGACTAGTGGTATGAATTAGATTAGTGGTATTATTAGAGCTCGCGATGCAACGCACTATACACTGCACTGTAAAGAGCACCCACACCTTTTCACCGTCTTTCAAATAATCTTCACAGAGAGACGCCCACCCTATTTTGGTTTATTATTTTCAATAATGAACCTTTGGAATCGACCAAGAAAAAAAAAATTTTAACACCCCCTCAAAATTTGATGGTTTACGTTTCAAGGTACGTAGAATCCAAAAATCGAATAAAAATTTGGCCGTCCGTCCGCCGTCCGCCGTACGCCGTCCGCCGTACGCCGTACGCGGCACTTTTGCCACTTAGCATTGACCGATTTTGATGAAATTTGGTATGTAGGCTAAATTTGGGGTCTAGTTGTGCCCCGAAGCTTTTGGTTGATGTAGGTCACTTCTAACGGTTCCAAAATCAATTTTGAAATTTTGAAAACGCCCTAACTCAAAAAATTACGATATAAAGGTATTGTTTTTCCTTCAATTTAAGATTCTATAGAATTTTTAGAATTTTTTGAGACCAAGTGGAGCTCTGTAGGACTAACCGTTCGCTCCCTACGAAAATAAGGGTTTATATTGAAATATATATATACATAAATCAAAACACGAGTGTGAATCGCAAAAGAGGCCTAATCTCCGTTCAAATTAGAGCTGACCAAAATGCGATCGATGGTTGGTGATTTTGATTTTTTTTTCTTTTTCTTTTTTTTTCTTTTTTCTTTTCTTCATATTGGATGGTTGGTGATTTTGTAGACGAGTGATCTATATAGAAAAATAATGAACCATTGTGTAATAATTTGCAGCGTTTTTCTTCTGTACTCTTAATTTAATTTATATGCATTATCTTCTTGTCAAAATCCATCTTGATTTTGAAAATTCTCTTGCGATTCATAAAAATAATCGTACTTCATAAAAATAATCGTACTTACCTACTTTGTAAGTGTTTGGCCCTTACATAAAGTTTTACGGTTTGTCCCACAGAGCTCTGGATGGTCTCATTCGATTCTAAAAATTCAATAATATCTTAAATTGATGGAAAAACAATACCTTCATATATATTTTTTGAGTTAGGGCGTTTTCAGAATTTCAACCCTTATTTTCAACCCCTAGAAGTGACCGACATTAACCAAAAGCTTCGGGGCACAACTAGACCCCGAATGGAGCCCTCATACCAAATTTCATCAAAATCGGTCAATGCTGACTGAGAAAAGTGCCGCGTACGGCGGACGGACGGCCAAATTTTTATTCCATTTTAGGATTTTACGTACCTTGAATTGTAAACCAACAAATTTTGAAGGAGGTTAACACTTTTTTCTTCTTGGTCGATCCCAAAGGCTTATTATTGAAAATAATAAACCAAAATCTATGTTCTTTGAGGTGGAGTGATCTAAACAGGAAAATAATAACCGTTGTGTAATGCTTTGCAGCGTCCTAATAATTTGTATTGTACAAAATTGGTTATCAGTAATAAAGGTGGAATGAGGACAGTACGAGTAGATGTTAATGAGGTGTTTTGGGTCCAAAAACTTGAATGAAATCATATTTATGATTTGAATACGACGAGGTTCGTTGGTACCTCCTAATGAATAATTCAAGCACCGCGTCTCACATAAACAGTTTCAACACACTTCGAATCGAATCGCTGTTCCTATATCGCTTAACAAAGCAAGCGAGCCTCATCGCGATGACAACGTTCAATGAAAAGCCCGTTGGGAACCATGAATTCATCAAGGAGAGGCGGACACTTTAGGCACCAATCACGTCCGATAGGACCCGCTAACAGACTTGCTCCCGAACTAGAAGTAAATCCGCATTCGTATGGCACGAGAGGCAGAAAAGTGACAAAATACCCCCCTCCAGGCCCCAGACCGACAAAACGAGAATGCACAGTGGAGATTTAGCGCGATTGTTCATGGATTGCGCCGTCATCTCTGCTAATCAATTGCGGGCCTGTATTGTCAGTTTGCTGGAAATTTCCGGCAGACCCATCAACCAATTACTCTTTCTCACGTATTTAACCCATTTCAATTCTCTCACTGACCTCCCAGAGCCCCCCCCCCCCACTACAGACGCTAACTAAAATGAAAAGCAGCCTGGTTGGAGTATAAAAAACTACCCTCTCCACAGCTAATGCTCCAATCGTTCCTTTTGTCCAAAATACAACACAACAATTATACATCAACAGAATTTTACACTGAAAGTCACGAGCATATTTTTGAATTGGTTTCTGTATTTTTACTGATAGACACAAATGCTGGGCCATATCCTAAGGGAGGTTACTACACAACGGTTTATTAGTTCTCCTTATACTACACCCTGTATAAGACAGGGTGACTCGCCTAGATAAACTTCTGGAATCGCATATCCAATTAATTTACGATAACTTTTGTTCTACAACAATTTTTTCTAATTCCACTGAAAACTTTCGTTTTGCTTCCGAGTCTACCAAGCATTGTTTTCACTTTTCAAGGTTGTGAAAAAAGAAAAAATAAATGCTCCAAAATCAAAATTTCCAATCGCATTTACGACCTTCCTGAACATTTTTGGTTTCTTCCTCTTCTTGGTGCCCTCTGTCATGAAATCCGTGTAATATTTAACCAATTTTGCACAATAATATATCTATCTATCATGGTGTCCTTTTCCTCATGTTGAGTGGATATTTACGTACGCGGCACTTTCCGACTTTTGATGGCTCCATTTGGAGTTGTGCTCCGGAGCTTTGCTAAAACAAAAAAAATCTTTGTCCCCGACTGTCACCTAATTGAGATTTGGCTTTTGTTTAGCTTTGCTAAAAAATTTCCCCAATAAAGGTATTGTCTTTTGGTAATTTTGAAATAGTTTCGAATTTTTAAAATCGAATGAGACCACCCAGAGCTTGTAGGACCAACCTTTCGCTTCCCATGAAGTCTTTAAGTTGAGACGAATAATGATTCAGAAACACGAGCGTGAATCGCAAAAGAGGCCTAATCTCCGTTGAAATTTTAGCTGACCAAAATACGATCGTAGTTCATTTCTTCGAATTGTACTCAGTTTCGTTTTTAGCAACCAGTAATCAAATTTCCCAATAAAGGTACCCACAACTCCCTATTTCTTCGATCTGAATGTGTGGCATTTATTTCTTCCAAATAAACTTGATTGTGAAGTAGCTATTTGTAGTAGGTAGAAAGAACATGTATGGTTATTTGGTAGTGACAATAGCAATGCCGAGTTCTTTTGCAGTCGAGTGACCTATATAGAAAAAAACGCTGCAAATTATTACACAATGGTTTATTATTTTTCTATATAGATAACTCGTCTACAAAATCACCAACCATCCAAAATATGAAGGGGAAAAAAAATATATCAAAAAAATCAAAATTACCAACCATCGATTGCATTTCGGTCAGCTCTAATTTGAACGGAGATTAGGCCTCTTTTGCGATTCACACTCGTGTTTTGATTTATGTATATATATTCCAATGTAAACCCTTAAATTTTCGTAGGGAGCGAACGGTTTGTCCTACAGAGCTCCGCGTGGTCTCAAAAAATTCTATAGAATCTTAAATTGGAGGAAAAACAATACCTTTATATCGAAATGTTTTGAGTTAGGACGTTTTCAAAATTTCAAAATTGATTTTGGAACCCTTTGAAGTGACCTACATCAACCAAAAGCTTCAGGGCACAACTAGACCCCAAATGGAGCCTACATACCAAATTTCATCAAAATCGGTCAATGCTAAGTGGCAAAAGTGCCGCGTACGGCGGACGGCGGACGGACGGCCAAATTTTTATTCGATTTTTGGATTCTACGTACCTTGAAACGTAAACCATCAAATTTTGAGGGGGTGTTAAAATTTTTTTTTCTTGGTCGATTCCAAAGGTTCATTATTGAAAATAATAAACCAAAATAAACCTTTGTGCAATAATTTGCAGCGTTTTTTACTGCCTTTAAAACGACCGTAGGCAGAGGAAAAAGAAATCTCAATTCGGTGACATGAGACGACGTTTTTTTTTATGTTTGTAAAGCTCTCATTTCTCTATTTTGGTACCAATCTGTCTGATTCTTTTCGTAATTTATTTTGCAGGTATCCATGGTGGTCCGTCATCAAACTAGATTGAACTTGGATATTGATCGTGGATATTCAAGCCCCAAACATGAGGAAAATTTGAACACTAAGGTGATGAGAGATTAGTCTTCCAAAGTGGGTAGTACTCTGCTATGTGGGTGTGGCACATGGCTTCCATATATGTGGATTGGCGACCTTATTAAGAGCTACTAAGAATTAAATAATAAAAAAACAAAAACTTTTTTAACAGAAAACCTGATCTACCTAGGTACCTCAAAACTGACTATGGCAAACCACTAGATACCAGAAAATAATAATTACAAGTATTCAGGTAGATAAATAGGTAGGTACGCATAAAGTCGCCGCCATGCCCAAAGGTAGACTCAAACTCACAGGTATATTCTACTTCCATACTCAATGAGCTGTTTCGATTTACATGCGTCAATGAGCGTGCTCATGGGTAGGAAAAACTGTTTATTGTTATTTTTAATCTAAACTAGACCTCATTCTGAGAATTTTGACACCAACCGCGACCTTCTAGCGTGAGAAGACCTTTTTCACGAGCCCCTCCCGCCTGGGAACCCCCAGCCAACGGTGACGTCATAAACATTCAAACCTTTAAAAAATGAAAGAAAAAGATCTACTCATCCAAAGAGAGAACGGCTAGTGTCAAAATTTTCAGGATGAGGTCTACTTTCGTTAAAAATTTAAAACGCTGCAAATTATTACAAATAGGTTTATTATTTTTCTGTATAGTTCTCTCGTCTGCAAAGAACTCGGCTTTGCTATTGCTACCAGGAACCAACATCGATCGAATTTCGGTCAGCTAACATTTGAACGGAGATTAGGCCTCTTTTGCGATTCACACTCGTGTTTCTGATTAATCGTACTTCCAACCCTTAAATTCTCGTAGGGAGCAAACGGTTTGTCCTACAGAGCTCCGCGTGGTCTCAAAAAATTCTATACTATCTTAAATTGATGGGAAATACCTTTATATCAAAATAGTTTGAGTTAGGGCGTTTTCAAACTTTCAAACCTTATTTTTCAATCCTTAGAAGTGACCTACATCAACCAAAATCTTCGGGGCACAACTAGACCCCGAATGGAACTAGACCTACCATTAACAATTTATATTTGGAAAAAATACTTCACCGCTACAATTGATGGTATTGTACATAAATAATTACATCACAGTATTGTATCAGCACTTTCAGCACTCAGCAGTCATGTCCATCTGGCTGCTTGTTATCAGGGTCCGAGATCCGACCCCGGACATTGGGGTGAGGGACAAGGTTGAATCACCTTATCCCACAAATGATGGAGGGAGGATTGTGCCTCTTCTGGCTATGCCATCAGTCGACGCTTCTCCTCCCCATGGGTTTCGAGTTCAGCTCCAAGTCCCACGGGGCCCACTTGCTCGAACCGTGGCACGCCGTCGTGTGGCCGTAGCCCTGAATTTAGACCAGATGAATGATCCTCCTGTTAGGACTCGGGTGGTCACCCACTCCAGGATAAACAGTGGGTAACCAGCCCGAATCAGATCCTTGGCTGACTTGCCATGCCATATCCCTCTCCAGGTGATCGTTGCTCCAATCACCTTCAGTTGGTTTCGCTGAATGTTTGCTGCTGCAGCATCTAGTAATGCGTTAACTTCATATTTTAGAATTTTGGAAGCATTGATGTCTGCGAGAGATCTCTGGCCGGAGCCAGATCTGTATAGTTCTCTCGTCTGCAAAGAACTCGGCTTTGCTATTGCTACCAGCAAACAACATCAATCGAATTTCGGTCAGCTAACATTTGAACGGAGATTAGGCCTCTTTTGCGATTCACACTCGTGTTTCTGATTAATCGTACTTCCAACCCTTAAATTCTCGTAGGGAGCAAACGGTTTGTCCTACAGAGCTCCGCGTGGTCTCAAAAAATTCTTTTCAAAATTTCATCAAAATCGGTCAATGCTAAGTGAGGAAAATGCCGCGTATGGCTTACGGCGGACGGAAGGAAAATTTTGGTTTATTATTTTCAATAAACCAACCTTGGACCTTTGGAATCGACCAAGAAAAATATTTTTTTAACACCCCCTCAAAATTTGATGGTTTACGTTTCAAGGTACGTAGAATCCAAAAATCGAATAAAAATTTGGCCGACCATCCCGTCCGTCGAACGCCGTACGCGGCACTTTCCCCACTTAGAATTACCCGATTTTGATGAAATTTGGTATGTAGGCTCCATTTGGGGTCTAGTTGTGCCCCGATGTAGGTCACTTCTAAGGGTTCAAAAATGAATTTTGAAATTCTGAAAACGCACTAACTCAAAAAATTTTGATATAAAGGTATTGTTTTCCCTTCAATTTAAGATTCTATAGAATTTTTTGAGACCACGCGGAGCCCTGTAAGACAAACCGTTCGCCTCCTACAAGAATTTAAGGGTTTTACGTACGATAAATCAGAAACACGAGTGTGAATCGCAAAAGAGGCCTAATCTCCATACAAATTAAAACTGACCGAAATGCGATCGATGTTTTTCTTCATGTTGGATGGTTAGTGGCTTTGTAGACCAGTGATCTATATAGAAAAATAATAGACCATTGTGTAATAATTTGCAGCGTTTTTCATTCGATTTCGATTCTTCTTAACATGAAACGTAAAGCAACAAATTTTGAGGGGGGTTAAACAATTGTTTTTCTTGGTCGATTCCAGAGATTCATTATTGAAAATACTAAACCAAAAAATCAGGCGCACCCCCCATTGTGCAATACCAATCTTTAATAATATTATGTAGGCATCATTATATTTTATGTTTTCCGATACAAATGGTTTTTCTCATCTTCTCTTCGACCATCTACTCTCTCGTGAGAATGGATGGGCCTGTAAACCAAGATTATTAAAGCATTAGGGCCAAATTTTGAGAATTCAACATCAGAATACAGAAAAATACACACATTTTTAGGTTTTTGAAGATAATTACTATCTTAAATTTAGGACATCGCGTATCACCAAAAATGGCGAAAATGAGACTCCTCCAGTTTCTCATGAAGTTAGTCGAGACGGACACGCTGATGACCTCAAATACTGATGAATTATTATGAATGGAGCAATTCAAGAGGATATGGTAATTTCCGATAACGTTATCTTGCGATTAAAATGAGCTTCATAATCTACCGTGGGAACCGGTAGATCACCAACCTGTGACTTGAGGGGTAGGAAGAGTTCCTATTTCCTCAGTTTCTCCCCCTTTCAACAAGAACTGGTTCTTTCAAATGGAAGAAAGCAACACTTGACCGGGAACTTGTTTCTTTCCTTTTGTTAGCTCCACCCCTACAGTGAGAAGACACCCCTGCAGTCAGATATCCAAAGCGAGGACACCTCCAGTTGCGTCTCCTTTGCTCTACTTTGAACTGCGAATTATTTAAGTAGGTGGTGCTCAGGATTATGTGACCAAACGTTCCTTTTTATTCTGAGAGAGATTTTAGCAATAACATGTCTTGCATCGTGCAGTATTATGTTCCACAAATAATAAATACGTACCTAGCGTGATGTCCGAGAATTTGATTGACTGAGCAGTGTTTGTATTTTATTATGACAGATAGGAAGAAATCGATCACTTCGATTGAGATAAAGTCACCTTTTAAATTCTCGTAGGTTTAAGTGGCAAAGCAAATGTTTTATTAGTTGCGTTCAATCCTTTGAAGGGGACAAGTCGAGTCCACCGCATTCTGTGAAGCGCGCGTCCGGTAGTGCAACTGATTTTCTTTAGCATTTATGGGATATACAGAGTGTTACGTTTTAAAACGGTCACATGCCAGGAATCGATTCTACAGCTCATTTCCAGCAAAACATTGTATCGTGGTGATTGTTTTTAGAGGCTTCGTTTTCGATTTATTTCACTTTTAAGATTTTTTCTTGTTTTCAATATTATCTCAGTAAAACGGCTATAACTCCTCGAATTTTCATGGACATTTAAATCCGATTACACCGATTGGACCGTTGGAAAGAGCGTAAAATTCCCTATCCCCTCGATGGAAAAAACATTCTTTCAAATCGGAAAAATGGGTGAAAATTGGACTTGAAACAAAAACGCTGCAAATTATTACACGAAGGTTTATTATTTTTCTATATAGATCACTCGTCTGCAAAGAACACGGCTTTGCCATTGTTACCACCAACCGACTTGAAGAAAAACATCGATCGCAGCTAACATTTGAACGGAGATGAGGCCTCTTTTGCAATTCATACTTGCGTTTCTGATTTATCGTAATTCCAACCCTTGAATTCTCGAAGGGAGCGAACGGTTTGTCCTACAAGGCTCCGCGTGGTCTCAAAAAATTTTATACTATCTTAAATTGGTGAAAAAACAATACCTTTATATCAAACTTTTTTGAGTTAGAGCGTTTTCTAAATTTCAAAATTGCATTTTTTGACCCTTAGAAGTGACCTACATCAACCAAAATCATCGGGGCACAACTAGACCCCAAATGGAGCCTACATACCGAATTTCATCAAAATCGGTCAATGCTAAGTGGGGAAAGTGCCAAATTTTGGTTTATTATTTTCAATAATGAACCTTTGCAATCGACTAAGGAAAAAATTTGTTTAACCCCCTGAAAATTTGTTGGTTTACGTTTCAACGTACGTAAAATCCAAAAATCGAATAAAAATTTGGCCGTCCGTCTGCCGTCCGCCGTACGCGGCACTTTCCCCACTTCGCATTGACCGATTTTGATGAAATTTGGTATGTAGGCTCCATTTTGGGTCTAGTTGTGCCCTAAAGTTATTGATTGATGTAAGTCACTTCTAAGGGTTGAAAAATAAGTTCTGAAATTTTAAAAACGCCCGAACTCAAAACATTTTGATATAAAGGTACTGTTTTTTCATCAATTTAGGATTGTACAGAATTCTATAGTATCTTAAATTGATGGAAAAACAATACCTTTATATCAAAATGTTTTGAGTTAGGGCGTTTTTAAAATTTCAGAACTTATTTTTCAACCCTTAGAAGTGACTTAGATCAACCAAAATCTTTGGGGCACAACTAGACCCCAAATGGAGCCTACATACCAAATTTCATCAAAATCGGTCAATGCTAAGTGGCAAAAGTGCCGCGTACAGCGTACGGCGGACGGACGGCCAAATTTTTATTCGATTTTTGGATTCTACGTAAGTACCTTGAAACGTAAACCATCAAATTTTGAGGGGGTTTTAAACTTTTTTTTTTCTTGGTCGATTCCATAGGTTCATAATTGAAAATAATAAACCAAAAATGTATTTATAAACAAGCTTCTATTATCCTTCATTATCAAATTTTGATAGTAAAATGAACCAAAAAGTTGAAAATAAGTTATCTTGAAATAGAAATATAACACTTTATAAACATGAAATTTTCATAGTATCAATTTTATAAATAAAAGCGTATTACCTTTAGCATCTTCTTTTCCCTCTTGCTATCACAATGTAACACGTTTTTATTCATAAAATTGGGACTTTAATAAAGTTTTATCTTTATGAAGTGTCCAAAGTGAATTTTTAGTTAATTTTATATTCAAGTAATAAAAGCTTGTTTTTAAAAAAGTTTTTTTTCTTTAATTTTGTTGTCAATGCGGCGGTCAATGGTTGTTGACAACGGAATTATGTTTGTATCAACCCAGATAGGATGAGTAGGCGTGGGAACCGCTCGGCCACCTGTGACATAAAACGGTACGTGTTGAGGTAGGGAAGCGTTTCCTCATTCTCACCCCCGTTCTAGAAATGGTTCAGGAACTGGTTCCCCCGAAACATCGGAGGGTCCAGCCGAGGAAATTTAAATGCGAAAAGACAGGTACCGTTTTCTGGACAGGGGTGCAAGTTTTTTATGTGGCGTCCACCTCCGCATTTTAATGTCTTGAAGGTTCTCGTTTTTTTTTTTTTTAATTTGCACGAAAGGTGTGTTTCCCATGAGTTGTCGTGGGGGGGGGATGTTCGTTGGGGCCGTGGAATCTGCCCACGAGTGATAGATGAGGGGGGGGGGGGGAGAGAGCAGAGTCCTAAGCCACAATGAAAAAGATGATGGGATGCGAGAACCCTTTGTGCAGAGAGGACTCCGGAAGGGGAGCAGCCGGTTTCGGGTCCCCAACGTGTTCTGGACCTCAGGTACCTCTGGTCACCTCTGCTGTCAGTCAGTCTCTGTCCCTCTGTGCGACCGCGGTCCGAGCACTCCGCTGGATGTCGACTTCGCCACCAAGGAGATTTCGTGCAGTGCTTTTCACATTCGTGATTCGTCTTCTGAAATGGTCGGCCATTTCACGATGAGACTTCATTCTGTATTATATTTTTCCTGCTTCGTTCACAACTATTAGGATTTTCTACACTATTTTATCAGAAAAAATTTTCATTGAAGTGATGGTTAGTAATTTATATGGTAAACAGATAATTTCAGTGACCCTCAATCTGAACACTTCCGCGTGTGTTCCTACTGAACCACAAACGTGTTTTGGTTTATTATTTTTCTTTATTGACGAGCCTTTGGAAACGACCAAGAAAAAAAATTGTTGACCCCCTCAAAATTTGTTGGTTTACGTTTCAAGGTACGTAGAATCTGATAATCGAATAAAAATTTTGCCGTAAGTCCACCGTAAACGGCACCATGGACCGATTTTGATGAAATTTGGTATATCGATACCTTAAAGCACGTCCATGTCCAAAAACGGAGTTTTGATAAAAACGCAAAAGAAGTTATCACCAGTGCACAATTCCTAAAATAATGGCTTATTACACCAGACTCTTCCATTTCTTCAAGACATTTTCAAGGTATAGTCGTCAAGAAGGTCAATAATAGTTTTGGTAAATTTGAGTTTTTCTGAAGTTGAAAAAAATTTAAAATGCGGAAGATGGATGGACATAGCACCTTTGTGTTTTAAGGTATCGATATGGGCTCCATTTAGGGTCTATTTGTGCCGCTAAGCTTTTGGTTGGTGTCAATCACTTCTAAGGGGTGAAAAATGAGGGTTGCAATTTTCAAAAGTGCCCTACTTCGAAAACTTTCGAAACAAAGTTATTATTTTTTCATCAATTTAAAATAGTATTACATTTTTAGAAACGATTGAGACCACCCAGAGCTCTGTCCGACAAAACGTTCGCTCCCTACGGGAACTTGAGGGGTGGTATTACGATACACCGGAAATACGAGTTTGGGTCGCAAAAGAGGTTTATCTCCTTTCAAATTTTAGCTGGCCAAAATGCGATCTTTGTTCGTTTCTTCGATTTGGACTCAGTTTTGCGTCTTAGCTACCAGTAATAAAATTTCCTAATGGAAAACGGAAATGGAAATAAATAATTCCATTTTTCTGCGAATTGAGCATGAAGCGTCAAATCAAATTTCCTCATGAAGGCACCCACAACTCCATGTTTTAGGTTCACCTTTTAAAGTTTGAGCCCCTGGAATTTAGGGAAATACTAACCCGGAACGAGGAACGAACGGCGACCGACTGAGACCCCCTTAAAATCAGCTCCAAAATAACAACTAGGCCCTCTTGATCTCATTCAATTTTAACTAAAATCTGGTGATCACAATAGATGAAACATGTTCTAAGTGACTTAGGATCCCGTCCGATAAAGTAAACAACAGGTGAGGGGAAAGCCGCGTAGGTACTATACAAGCTGGTGATCTACACAGAAAAAGTCAATTCATGTAGCAAGAGTTGGGTAATGAGCGAATTTTGGAAGACATTTTAAAAGCTATGGTTGGAAAAATCGAAATATTAGCTACATGAAAGAGTAGTCAGCCTAGTAGGTGTGGCACATAGCACGAATCTTTAGAATTATACAAACAACCCTTCTGAATAAAAATGTGAAAAAAAAACTTCAAAAATATTCTCTCGTCACCCCGAACTCATAGACTACCCACTCGGGTATCGCATTTTTGGGTACAACGAATTTAGGCAGGTTCTCATTATTTATGTAACTTGTTTACCTTTTCAAGTATTATTATTTTCAATTTTTTACAATTTCAACACGGCTTCTTTTGCGATTCACACTCGTGTTTCTGATTTGTCGTAAATCCAACCCTTTAGTTACCTATTATAGGGAGCGAACGGTTGGTCATGCAGAGCTCCGGGTGGTCTCATTCAATTCTAAAAATTCAATACTCTCTCAAGTTGATGGAAAAACAATACCTTTATATCAAAATTGTTTGAGCTAGGGCGTTTTCAAAATGTCAGCCCTTGGGAGTGATTGACATCAACCAAAAGCTTCGGGCACAACTCGACCCCAAATGGAGCCCATACACCAAATTTCATAAAAATCGGTCAATGGGAACTAAGGAAAGTGCCGCGTTCGGCGGACGGAGGACAGACGGCCAAATTTTTATTCGATTTTTGGATTCTACGTACCTTGAAACGTAAACCGAAAAATTTTGAGGGGGGGTTAAATTTTTTTTTCTCGGTCGATTCCAAAGTTTCAATATTGAAAATAAATAAACCTAAATGAGAAAAACCGTTTATTCAGTTTGGTTTTTCCGATTTTTCTCGAACAATTATTGTTTGATTTTGATGATTCCAGCAGCAATCTTTTCGTTTTTTAATTCCCAAGACTGCTACACTAATGAATTTCGAAAATCCTTGAAAATGTCAAATTTAGGTACAACCATTAAAGTTGGAGCGCCTGTAAGTACGAGGAACGAACGCCGACCGACTGAGACCCCCTTAATTCCTACGTACCGGGCTATATAGTTAGCCGAATAGTCCATAAATTTCGTAAGATAACTCATGAAATTTATTGAAAATAAATGATCCCTCGATACCTTTAGGACTTGGAGATTTTAATTTCTGGGAATATTCTACAAAAGCTATTGAAATGTGGATTTGTAGAATTGAAAGACTGCCTACCTATAGACCGGGTAGGTAACGGGCCTCTCATTTTGATGCTTCTAATTACCAGTGACTCGTGCGTGACTTTCATTGAGATTGATAATTTTTCCCCGATGACGTAAACATCGCCTCTATTTGGAACATCAAACTCAAACATTATAGAATATCCGATTCGTACATATATTCGACCTATATCATCTAGTATAAATTCAACGGCCAGCTACATTCGCCATATTTCATAGCACAAGAGATTAATCCTTTTTTTCGGTTCCTCTCTCAAGCTACACTCGTGCTGATTCCCCATCTATATCGTATATTCAACTGAAAATCGTCGATGATGCTTCATTTCATCTGTTCGTTCTAAGTGCAGTGAATAGGATAAGATTTATTAACGATGAAACGCCAAGAACAATCAGAGTGGGTTGTTTAGTTCAGGTGAGAACCGCCGCTCCATATTTGATTCAAGTTGGCGAAATCGATGCAGTTATTCGATAAATTAGGTTTAACTGCGCTCCGGTGGGTTTTCTACGGAATTTTCATGCAATCGTCGTGAAAATGTTTGTTGATCGTTGGCGGAGTGGTGTGGAGGGAGTTGCCGGACCCGCAGGAAACATGGATGGCAATTATATTTTTTTCATGGAACATGACCGCTTTCAACTCAAAATAATATGAGTTGATTGGGATTCATCTAATATTTGAGCGCGGAGATCAAACATGGCCTCCACTCAAACTCTCTTTAACTGAAAAACGGCGATTTTCGATGTTGAAAAGGGAGAGTTGTGGACGGTAGATGAATCGCCGGCGAGAAGTGGGGTGGGGTAACATTTCAACAATCGCTAAGTAATTAGTGCAAAAACCGTTAACTTGTGACGGTAAAATCTGGAAATACCGGTCGGCTTCTAAAACAGCTGCGATGTCGATAATTTTTTGCGGTCATAGACTTGTGTGTTCCTACAAGCTCCTATTTTATTGATATCTAGATTTAACTGTTTCGCCATGAATTGACTAGTGAGTCAAAATTTAGTGTGAAGTAATCAAAGTTACTTTTCTAGATTTTCGGGGTGCTGAAACCAAAAATAGTAACCATTAGAGCTGCTTGAGTGGATAAGCGAGTTTACAAAGTTTCAATTTTGCTTCCGAGTCTTCAAAGGCGAAGCTTTGTTTTCACTTTTCAAAGTAAAAAAAAAAAAAAAAAAA
Source organism: Apolygus lucorum (assembly GCA_009739505.2). Classification (NCBI taxonomy): domain Eukaryota; kingdom Metazoa; phylum Arthropoda; class Insecta; order Hemiptera; family Miridae; genus Apolygus; species Apolygus lucorum. The sequence continues at coordinate 60,769,305 of CM019167.2, forward strand.
TGGTTCTGCAAAGTCATAATTCCCACTCGCGTTTCGCGTTTCAGACCTTCCTGAACGATTTTGGTTCCGTGTCTGCCACGAAACCCTTGCCAAAGCCGCAACTTCTACAATTCTCATCCGATTTCCGTGAAATTTCTAGGAATTATGCGGCTTGAGAAAGGGCCCCCTATGAAAATTTTGGCCCAAACGTGAAATCCTTGTAACAGCCATAACTTTTACATTTTCCAACAATATTGAGAGATTGTGCGGGTTGTCGTGTAGAGTCCTCTATGCAAGGTACTTACAGATTGATGTTTTGAGATTAACTGCTATGCATCTACAAACTACTATGCATGTACAATGGGGAACACGAGGAAGCTTTTGGATACGAGGAAGCTATGTGCCACACCCAATTACATTTTTGGGCACATCGATAAAACACAGTTTTTTCATTATAGAGGGTTTTTCTTAAGAATATTTGGTATTTATAGGGTATGAATTTTTATCTCTATTATTTGAGCGGTTAGAAACAAAAGTTTAAGCGTTGACCTCTTTTTTCTTAAGAAGAAATTCAATTAGCACACTTTCGCGCACCGCGTAGCACAAAAATGCGCGTACTGCGCGCTAACTTTTTTTTTCAAATGAGGAACCACAGTTTTTATTAATTTTCTTGTTTTACTCCATTTTATCGCTTTCTCGCTGTTCAAAATTAATTTTCCTGGCCTCAGACTATCGATTTCGGCAATCATTTTAATATTGTACTACTTAATCATTTTGGAAAACGCTTTCCTTTCAGAAAGTGAATATTGGGCAAAACACTCCACGTGAGAAAAGTGGAGTCCATTGCAATAGCTTCATTTCTTTTTTAATTTGTTTACATTTTTCTTTTCTTTGGGGTGCTGAAACAAAATCAAAAACGCTGCAAATTATTAAACAATGGTTTATTATTTTTCTATATAGATCACTCGTCTGCAAAGCCACCAACCATCCAACATGAAAAAAAACATCGATCGCATTTCGGTCAGTTATAATTTGAACGGAGATTAGGCCTCTTTTGCGATTCACACTCGTGTTTCTGATTTATCGTACGTCCAACCCTTAAGTTCTCGTAGGGAGCGAACGGTTTGTCCTACAGAGCTCCGCGTGATCTCAAAAAATCCTAAAAATGCTATGCTATCTTAAATTGATGGAAAAATAACACCTTTACATTAACATTTTTTGAGTTTGGGCGTTTTCAAAATTTCAAAATTCATTTTTCAACCCTTAGAACTGACCTACATCAACCAAAATCTTCGGGGCACAACTAGACCCCAAAATGACTTTTTAGTCACGGCAACTAAATAATTGCCTCGCGACCCATTCCGGAGGCAACTTAACTGTTGCTCCGAGTTGCCTCCGGAATGGGCTATGCAGGTTTGAGCCTATCCCCGCGCACAGTCAACTTTTCAGTTGCTCGTCAGTCGTCGCTGCGAACCGTTCACTCAATTGTGAGACTGAGGTGGAGGGCAACTATTTAGTCGCCAGTGCGCGGGCGATTTTGTTACCGGTGATTTAAAAGTTGCCGTAACTAAAAAGTTGCCAGTGCGCGGTGCCCTTACAGTGCTGTCCAGTCTCCGTAACCCTCAAACCCAACGATACAATCGTTTGGTAAGCCCTCTACCAAGTGTCAATAATAGAAGCAGCACTACGAGCCTCATCGGGGTCTGAAGTTTGTCGACCCCTGCTGGACCCTGCTGGTCATCAGCATTATTGGAGGAGGCTTGGACGCGTTGAAGATGGGCATTCCTAGGAGGACTGGAACTAACAGCAACCAATGCTTAGGAAATGTCTATTGCTTCTCGCAACTTCCTTGCGTTGTTCGTTGACAACGATTCGGTCCATTTCTCTACTACTATGTGGCGGATTTACCTTTCTTGTCTCTTTCTGTCCGTATTTTAAGAATGTAATCAAATTCGTCTTAATACTTGTTATATAATTAAATTTTTTATAGTATAGACAGGGCTGAACAACAGGCCAATTTCCTTCTTTTAAATGGGTTGGAATTATTATTGTCAAATCTTAATTTTGAAGCAAGAACTGTAATGGGGGGTGCGCCTTGATTTTTTTTAGATTTTAAATCGAAAGTAGACTACATCCTGAGAATTTTGGCACCAACCGCGACCTTCTAGCGTGAGCAGATCTATTTCTACGATTTTTCAAAGTTTCGACCGTTTATGACGTCACGCGCCCCTCTCGCCTGAGCGGGACCCCCCAGCCCACTGTGACGTCATAAACGGTCGAAACTTTAAAAATTCATAGGAAAAGATTTACACACGCTAGAAGGTCGCGGTTGGTACCAAAATTCTCATAATGAGGTCTACCTTAGATTAAAAATAACAATAAACAGTTTTTTCTACCCAGGCGCACACCCTATTCAACCTTAACATCGCAAGTCTGCGATATCAACTTTACCGTTGCCCCGAGGTTGTACTTCGTCTCAAACGTGTCCTAAGAAACATCGAATCATGTGCTGACCTCATATTCTTACGATAGAGCGGCCAAATGAGCGTTGGGAGCGATTCTACCAAGTTGAAATGCAGCACATTTTCCCGAATAAATATTTGAGTTGGAAATCTTTTGTGCTCCCGTTGAAGGGAAAAAACGGATCATCGGTTTTACAGGAAGTTGAAGGGAAAGATAGGGAAAAATCGAGAGACGACGACGTAGAGGTGATGCTGATGGGACGAGGCTTGGTGATTGCCCCCTCTCTTGCAACCCCCCCCCCCCCACCCATCAAAACCATTCAGTCGATGGCCAGCTCTATTGTGTTGCGTGGTTCAGCCCCCTTGCCGCGTCTTTCCCATCACCAACATAACCACCAGCAGTTCGATCACCTCGAATAACAATCGAGTTCTTTTTTCTCTCGCCTTTCATGCCGGGACCTTGCCAATCGCGAATATCAACTTCCAGTACTAAATTGATCCCACATTTTGATGCATATTGCGCTCTTTTTTTCCCCTCCGTAACTTCTCACCTTCGAGTAATATTGGACGTTGTTGACGTGACCACGTGTTATAGTTAACTTCCAGCAAGAGTGAGAGCTTTCAACCTCTTCTCTGACCCTATTCGGATGATTTAAATTCCAACTCGGTAGTTTTCTAGATTTGAGGCACGGTAAGAGCTTTGCTGAGAAATACTTGAAAAACTGGCCATTCAATCGGTTATCCACTTTTTGCTTATGGGGTCATTCAGAGGTATAAGGAGCATCGACTTTACATTTCGATCGACTTCAAAACACTCAAAAACCAGAAGAATAAAATCTCTCAGTGTCGTGTGTCATGGGATGCGATTTTTATTCTTTATTCAGATGTTTGACCACCTTGCATTTCTCTATTATGGCACAAAACTGCCTGATTATTTTCGACATATTTTCCTCCCAAAACCCACGGTGGTCCCGTTTCAACCGGATTTCATAATATGCAATATTATTGCAGTGTTTTGGGATGCAAAAATTCTTTCTAAATAACATTTTTAACGACATTTTGCGTTTCAGACCTCTCTGAATAATTTATGTTTCGTGTCTGAAAAAACTGTACCAAAGTTAATTTTTCATGATATTTTCAGGGATTGTGTGAATTGGTTCATCAACTTAACTCGCCGGACTGATGTAAAATAGTGCTCATTACTTGGTTGATGTCACTCAAACTAGGAGGGTAGTTCAGGGCCGCTTAAAATTTCATTGGCAGCCACTGCGCATCTTCTAACGTTGAATACATAATCATTTATGAAGAACCGTATTCGCAAACATTCGCCACATTAATGCTTTTTCCAATACTGCCATTCGAGTTTCTCTAGTTTTTACATTCTTCTTCCCATTTATAATCATAGTAGAAAAGGGCCATCTTATTACTTTTGTCATTGAAGCTTTCAACTTGAAGAACATTTTATTGATCTTATCAATTGAAGTGAAGAGTTTACACTAAATTACATTGCATCTTCATTGCAGTCGTAATGATGTATAACTGTATTCTATCATCAATAGTTAGGTGGGCATTGTAAGATTATCTAACTGTTAGTTTGACGAATTTTAATCTAAAAAATGCAGTCATCTCAATTTTTTCTCAAAAAATTCAAATGAACCCCTCATGCAATTGTTAGGGAGAAGGGAAAGCCAAAAATGATAATGTTTCAACGAGCAATGAGATAATATTGAACTGCTATCCGATATTGGCATACTATCAATGGTTTACTTTTGTGATCACTCTAAAGTCGGTCAAGAAGTAGGTAGGTTTTGAAGGTATAGGACAGAAACATATTTATTTAGCAGAAGAACTAGTTCTTCTGTACAGTGCAGGGTGCCCCAGTAACTAACCCCCTCATTATTTTCTCTAATTGTAGAAGGAAAAAAAAAAACGCTACGAATTATTACACAAGGGTTTATTATTTTTCTATATATCACTCGTCTGTAAAGAACTCGGCTTTGCCAATGTCACCTCCTACCTACCACGTACCTACAGCGATCGTATTTTGGTCAGCTAAAATTTGAACGGTGATTGGCCTCTTTTGCGATTTACACTCGTGTTTCTGATTTATTGTAAGTCCAACCCTTACGTTCTTGTAGGGAGCGAACGGCTTGTCCTACAGGGCTCCGCGTTTGATGGAAGAAAGAAGCATTCCACCCAAAAAAAATTTGTCCGGGTTTTTTTCGTCCAAAATTAGAGAAAATAAAGGGGCGGGGGGGGGGGGGGTTGTAGTTACTGCGTATATCACCAAACAAACCTCGGAAACAGACGAGAGGAAGAGATTGGTTCTAGAGAAGAACCCAGGGGAATGCTCAATGTTTATGTTGAATATTTTGATTTCTTTACGAAGGGAAGATATTTGACATAAATGTGGGTATATATAAATATGTCCTTTACTAAATATGTACTTGTATATATAAATATGTACTTACTTTCGTCAATTGAGCGGGATTTTTTTTTTATTCAAAAGCAAAGCGAACATTTAAAAACTAAATAAATAAATAAATATAATAATAATAATGACAATAATTAGGTAACAAAAAAGTAGGTACTCGAGATACCTATGTACTCATGTATTTGTCAATGGTGAAAGTACATTTGCGCATTCACGATGGGCACAATACATTGAATATTGAATGGAATGAGGAAGTAATGGCGGAATTTGATGGATTTGAAGAATGCGCATTTGAAGCTAGTTGCCATCAGTCCGGCAGTGATGTAATTTATAGAGAACCACAAACTGTGGGGTAGTTACAAGTAGGTGAACAGACACAAACTAAAACAATTCAGAGAGGTCAAAAAACTTGAGAATTTTGATTTTGGAGGATTTATTATCACTCCTCCCTCAAGGGAGACTTTGCTAGCGCTAGATTTTCGGAACTCAGAAGCAAAACATGTGTGTTGTTGAATAAAATATTCGGGAATAACGTGTAGCGAAATACTTGGCATAAGAGTAGACAGGATCTTTAGGTGGTCACTCCAACTTGAAGAGCATCAATAAATTGCCTAATAAATAATACGAGTTTGACATGACAAACAGATTCGATCGCTAATCACGAGAAACCTCACCATTGAAGAGCAAAACCAAAATAAATTAAAGCAATTGGTGTACATTTTTGATCGATTTATATTCGAACTCAAACAATACGAAATTCCTCAGGTATTTAAAGTGGTGTATTTAATAAAACAAATATTAAGATTCCAGTTATCTTGGAACAGACCGATCTGCTCATAGATCTGAAATTTAGAATCTATAAATCATCTAAAAATATCATTGATTATAAAAGATCGAATCGATTTCATTTTTTCAATATTTTCACAGAGTGGATACGACTGAGTGTGGCAAAAGAAAAGTGGAAGGATATATGAGAGGGTGATGGAGCATTATGCCGCCAACCGTTCCGCCCTTGCTCCATTCTTTGCCGATACATTATTTTTCAACGTTTAAAAAAAACTATGTTTTCCCCATAAAAACTCAAATTTTCCCCCCTTAGGTTAACTATCGACTCATCAAATTGTCCAAAAATTGCATGCTTATTTCGAAAATGTAAATAAATTGCTTATTATTCGTGTTTTTCATGTTGAAATGTCCTCCTAAAATACGGCTTGGGAGGTGTAATGTGAATAGCAGGTCATTGTGAACACTTCGAAGGGTACACGTCCATGTACGAGTTTTATAAAGAAGCACACCACTTTCTGAAAACATTGGACAATGTTGTTTGTAGAACCTTCAACTTCGAATCTATGCTACAACTAACAGGAAAGTGTCCAACTACCAACTGTATGCACAAAATTATTTCTTTCCCTTTCATTCTTTCTTTCTTTCCCTTCAACAATTTTTTCTTTCCCTAATATTTTTTCAGCTTAGTTTTTTTTTGGCCAAGTAATCCCAAGTGTAATCTTTCGATCCATGGCTGTTAGTTCCCCATTTATTTATTTCTCCTTGTAATTTCCCTTTCATGGGATCTTTTCAATGTAGGTATATGTGTCTTTCGCCCAAGGGTTCTTAGGATCACATTAGTGGCTTATTGCTATCATCTTCCATATATCTAAATCCTTCTCGACAGGATTTTTGGCAGATTTCTTTGAAGAGATCAACTTTGACGTCGAACTTCAGCCGACAACTTTTTGGAGCGTCCTGTGTTTTTTTAGGACGTCCCACAGTAAGACTTATGCGTCGATGGCGCCCTTATGATGGCGTCCTCATGCGATCGATCTGGGCTAAAGTTGAACAGCACTCAACAGAAAAAATAACCACACACTAATCCGTTTTAGACCATTCTGAATCCAAATACTCGAGGAAAAAAAACCACAGGTGTACGTCTGTGGGTGTGTGTGACAAAATCTTGTATCGTCTGCACAGGCCTTAGTTTTCAACCGATTTTCGTGGTTCTTTTTTATTCGACGAGGAAAACTATCTAGTTGTGCACTACGTCGCCGGAATTTCGAATTTTGCGTTTAAAGGGGGAGAAGGGGGGGGTTAATGCTCAAAAAACGTGCGTTTTCGGGCATAATCTTGTGTACTCTACCCAGGCCTCAATTTTCTTCCGATTTGCGCGTTTTGCTTCCGAGTCTACCAAGGTAGCGGAAGCTTTGTTTTCACTTTTCAAGGACAAAAAAAAAAGTTCTCCAAAATCAAAATTTTCACTCGCGTTTTGCGTTTTAGACCTTTCTGAACAATTTTGGTTCCGTGTCTGTCTGTCTGTATGTCTGTGTGTCTGTGTGTCTGTGTGTCTGTCCGTCTGTCATCAATTCCTTGTAACGCGCATAACTATACGAAGTTATTGTCCGATTTCGATGAAATTTTCAGGGATTGTGCGGGTTGGTGTGTAGACGGTCCCCTATGAAAATCATCATCCCCGGACTGATAGAAGCGAGTGCGCATGCGCAAACGTGAATTCCTTGTAACGGCCATAACTTCTACATTTTCCATCCGATTTCAATGGAATTTTCAGGGATGTTACAACTTGATATTTAAATGGTCCCCTATGAAAATCACCACCTTCGGATTGATAGTAGCTACTGCGCATGCGCAAACGTGAATTTCCTTGTAACGGCCATAACTTCCACATTTTCCACTCGATTTCGATGAAATTTTCAGGGATTATGCGAATTAGGTTGTAGATGGTCCCCTATGTAAATCATCATCCCCGGACTGATAGAAGCGACTGCGCATGCGCAAACGTGAATTCCTTGTAACGGCCATAACTTCCACAATCTCAATCCGATTTCAATGAAATTTTCAGGGATGTTACAGATTAGTATTTAGATGGTCCCCTATGAAAATCACCACCTTCGGACTGATAGTAGCCACTGCGCATGCGCAAACGTGAATTTCCTTGTAACGGCCATAACTTCTACATTTTCCATCCGATTTCAATGAAATTTTCAGGGATGTTACAGAGTAGTGTTTAGATGGTCCCCTATGAAAATCATAGAGAATTGTTTTTCATAGAGGGATTCATTCATAGAGGGATGGTCTCGTGTGAGAATCTCAAGCTTTTTCATAACAAGTTTAATAGCTCAGAGGAAAGAGTCTTGATTTGAGCTCCAGGGGTCGCGGGTTCGAATCCCAGCCGAGGCTAAGAATTTTTTTGATCCAATCACATACATCTACTCACTTAATTTTTCATCCGAATTTGATGCAATTTTCTAGGATTGTCCAGATTAGCGTGTAGATGGTCCCCTATGAGGGTAATGAAAGGTACTTAGAGATTGGTGTTTTGAGATTAACTACTATGCATCGGATCATCTATACAATCGGGTTATGGATACGAGGAAGCTATGTGCCACACCCACTTGGCAGACGTTTTTTTTTGTTCGACTCAAAAATCTTCCAAATTGCACACTATCTCACCAGGGTATCAAAATTAGCATAGGAGGGGGCCGAGAGGGGGGTGTGTTTTTTTATTCACAAAATATCCGATTTTTATACATTTCGGATTCTTTACAGCTTACTAATTGTGCCCAAGCTTTGAAATTGAGGAAAAATTCTCATTACACCTTCGGATTTTCATGAATCATTATTTTTACCACCATGGACTGTATACCAAAACTAATAGATGACAGTTCAACGTTACGACGTATTTCCGCTTTGGTGCCAGACTGGTACCAATTGTGGTGGAGTGGGGGGGGGGGGGGGGGGGGTGAACTCGCATTTGCTTGTTGGGTATCGTAGATCATGGATTTCCAAAGGCTCTTCAAACTCGATGCTCCCATGCTGCTAGAAACGTTATGGTGGATAATGGTGAGGGGGGGAGGGGGGAGAGACCACTATTTCTTGCCTGAAATACTAAATAAATTGCATCGAGTGAAACAGTTTTATCGCTTACCAACTGGTTTACATTGATCTATCCAATGGGACGTCCCCTGGAATGCATGCATTACTTAACAGTATGTTAACTGCTTTGGCTTCGTTTGGTGCAGTTTAGTGTTTGTTCTCCTTCGCAATTCTGGTATTACTGAAACTGTTCTAGGAGAAGATTCGAGTTCGAGGTGTTTCACCAGGAACTCATCGGTTCCAGTTGTTCTTCATTTTTAAGCATTGAAAATCATGACGGTTTGAAAACTCAAAGTCGAACCCCAAAATCCAATCGTGTCCTCAGAAACAAGACCTTATATCGGTTTTTGGGAACTCAAAAGTTTTTTCTCTTGTTGGGCTAGATTTGACCCAGCAATAGTTTTGTTGACTGTTGTCCTGTGCTTTTACGATGTAGGCAATCCAACGAATAGAAAAGACCATGGCCAAATTTTCGTTTTGTGACGAGAAAAGTACATCGCCGCTGAACTTGGCAGGATTGGTTCACTCGGTAAATAATAATTAATGAATCCCTGTTTGGAAAAGTTGTCAGTTCTCAAAATAATTGCTGGCGCTATGAAGTATCTAGTAACCAGAATTCCGATCTATTTACATATTGTTTCCGTTACAGAAGTGTGTAAATGAAGTTAGTACAGGCATCAATAACCACCTCATCAACCTGTCGAGGGATCTAAAGCCGAGAAACCCGCTCGATTAACCATCAGTCGAATAGGTAACGAATCGTAGAGTTCACGGAAATGAATGATGAAGCTAACCGTCAGAAACAGCTACAGAACCTCACAACCCGAGGGTTTGAAAGGCGGCTGTCAGCCGATTCCATGTGCGCCGGGGAGTGGGATACTGCTTCTCCGTGGCTGATACAACCTGATCTACCACGGATGATTGATAACGGTAGGAATTCAATAAATTAAAATTATAACTTCACCTCTGAAAACTGTTCTCTTAAAAGCATTAGAGTTTGGTTCAAAAATAACCGGACATGCATATACAGTTCGTTTGGTTTCGATTTTTACTTAGCATTTAACAATACTGTTCTACCCACTGATGCTTTTCAACAGGCATACATTCAGAACTCGTACGCCCTCAGATGGATATTATATTCTTCCATTTCGTGTTTCTCATACAGTACATACATGGTGGTGGTTGCTTGATGGTTTTTTTTTTTTTGTCTAGCAATTTTCTTGCTCCTTTTTAGGAGGACCCACAGTAAGACTTGGGCGTCTTTATCTATTGATTTGGAGTAAAGTTGGACAACACTCAACAGAAAAAAACTACACACTATTCTGTATTAGACCATTCTGAATCCAAATCCACGAAAAAAACCATAGGTCTGTGTGTGTATTAGGAATTTCGAGTTTTGCCTATAAGAGGGTGAAATGGGGGGGAGATAATTCTCTAAAAACGTGAGTTTTCGGGCATAATCTTGTGTACTCTGCCCAGGCCTCAATTTCCCACCGATTTGCGCGTTTCTTTTTTTGTTCGACTGGAAAATCTTCCAAATCGCACACTATTTCACCATAGTATCAAAATTAGCATGGGGGGGATAATATTCATAGAATATCAGGTTGGATTTTCGTCCGACTGCCATTCCTGGCGTCCCGGACGTCATCAGCTGTCCGAGGGAAGATCAGAATTTGTTTTGATGATTTCGCTCATGGATTCCCATTGGCCTCACCACCCTGGGTTGAGAAGAGGGGGAACTGCGACCGAATTGCCCGAAAATATGCTCCCGAGGCGAGTCCCGAGCTCACGGCCCCTGCAACTGGTCCGAGTCTCATCACCAGAGACACATGCCGTAGCTCGCTCGGCCACAGCTGACCCCAAGCTGCCAGGGTACCATATTTCGAGGGTTCGTTTTGTGATTCAACTTGAATACCGATGTGAAAATTGACAGACTGCCTACCAAAACTAATAGATAAAAGTTCAATGTTACGACGTATTACCGCTTTGGTGCCAGACTGGCGCCATTGGCAGTAGGGGGTGTTCTCGAATTCACATGCTGGGTATCGTAGATCATGAATTTTCAAATGCTCTTCAAATTTGAGGCTCGCGTGCCGCTAGAAATTTCATGTTTGAGAAGGGAAGAGGGGGGGACCACCATTTGTTACTAAAAATTGTAACTCAATTACATCGAGTGAAACAGTTTTTTTTTGCTTAGCAATTAGTTTAAATTGATCTAATGCTTATTCAATGGGACGTCCCCTGGAATGCATGCTTTACTCAACAATATGTTTATTTCTTTGAATAATAAATAAAACGTTGTGCTTTCCGAAATGGTGCAACATGAAGGGTCGGTAATGATTGGAATTTAGTGAAAAAGGGGAAGAAAGGGCACTTTTAAACTGATTCATAACTGAGCGAAGGATGAAAAAAAATTGTTCTTCGACAATGTCTATAATTTTGAGAATGAGTGTGCCTGTCTTTTCTGGTTAGCATAACTGTTTATTAGGAGTCCAGTTCCAAGAATATAACTTATCTCTGTCCACAGCACAGAACCGTTCAACTCCTATAGCTACGTTGAACTCCTTTGAGTGCCTGTAGTCAGTCAAATGACGGCCTTTAATGATAAATACTCTCGGCCGCAGATCCAAAAATATCACATTTCAATTTTTACCTAAGTATGAATATTGAAGTGTTGTTGACAATGTTGGCTTCAATTCGGTGAGAATCTTCAGGGTAGGGGCACCAAAAAATACTAATCCGTTTTGCCGATGCTGCCATTTTCTCTATCGATTTGTTCCGATGTATTGTTATTTGATGTCACATAATTATTATGTTGTGTTTATTTGACATTTTCTTCTTATCAGATAAGTAATTTAAGGGGAGGGATTGTGACTTTGATGTTCTCGTTTTATGTTTATTGGTCTGGTCCACTTTCGCATTCACAATATCTATATTGTTTTTGTGATGTACAGTTCCTTCCCATTGTTGGTTTGATCTATAGCGTCCTGCTAAGCCAGCTTAATCAGATTTCTTTCGTTTAAAGTTGGTATTAAATAGGATGGATAATTATCGTTCAGCTTTAGAGGGGTTTCCATCAAATTATGAGAGAGATTACGTGATATTTATTACGTGGTCGTACTGATTATCCCTCCAGTGGTAGACCTAATCTCATCTCGCAAAAGGTAGACCCAGGAGCGCGGCGCTCTTTCGGTATTTCCTCCCGAAAAAATCAATATTCATCATATTTTTTTAATGTTTTTGGTCTGAGTGTGATACTCAACTCATCTACTGGTGTATCTAAAAGTGTTCAATGAAAAACATATTGGTAAAAAAAAGTTTTTTTAAAAATTGAACTCAGGAATACGTATTGGTAAAAATAGGTTCCTTTTGCTCAACTCTGAAATACAAATAACTGAGCAATTAAAATGTGACTAATCAAAGCCGTTTCAGTCAGATGCACGTTCTGCCTTTTTGACAGAATCTTCCTGCAGCCACTTCTTGGGGTCAGAAGAGCGCTCAGACTTAAGAGCGATCTGTCACATTCACGTTTTAGTGCAAGAAACCAATCCATAATAACCCTGAGGGGGTTTGGTGACTGAGAGGAGGGTACGGTCCTGCGTAGAGGTGGTTTCTAGGAGGGAACTGTGAATCATAGCCCTCAGGATAGCCACTGTGAACCACAGTATTCGAAAAATGGGCTGAAGGAGCGCCGCGCTCCGGGGTCTACCACTGAAGGGTTAAGTGATAATATATCAGTACCACGAGTATCAAAGCAAAAGCCAGTCTGCTTTGGGAAAAACCCAAGGTAATTTGAAATGACGCTCTTTAATAATCCTTTCACGAGATGTCCATCAAAGTGGATGTTCAGCACTATAAAATGTTTGGAGAGAGGCGAGTTAATATACGGTAAGCTTCCAGTAAGTTAGGAGAAGGAGCAAAGGAGAGCTAACGGTCGGTCCTACCGGTCTCTAGGTGGTCTCATTCGATTCTAAAAATTCAATACTATTTTATATATTTTCAATACATTTAACTATTATGAAAAACCAATACCTTTATATCAAAATTTTTAAATCTAGGGTGTTTTCAAAATTTCAGCCATTATTTTTCAACCCTTAGAAGTGACTGACATCAACCAAAAGCTTCGTGGCACTACTAAACACCAAATGGAGGTCTAAGGTAACTAAGGAAAGTGCCGCGTACGGGGGATGGACGTCAGCATTTTTATTCGATTTTAGGATTTTATGTACTTTGGTATGTAAACTATCAAGTTTTGAGTGAAGGGGGGGGGGGGGGGGGGGTTAACAATTTTTTTCTTGGTCGATTTCAAAACCAAAAAATGAAAGGAACTATATACCACAAAAACAGTACAAGAGTCCTGTTGATGCTGTAAACTAGACCAGCTCTAGACCAGTTGATCAAGTGGACTAGACCAACAAATGTAAAACCAGGAAAGCCCATTCATACTTCGTCACCACAACCTACCTATCTCATTTTTACTATGGTAAATTGAATGAATGAAAAAAGGTATTTAATTTCACAAAGAATACATATGAATATTACATATTTTGATACCTTGTCCTGCTAACTATTCCTAATTAGTCTACCTAATTTTCAATTTCGATTATAACCACGTGAGACTCTTCATGTTAGAGTATTGTAAACAGTCTCTGAAGCTAATTAATGATTTTCAAAGATCGGCAAAACTATTACCTGTGGTTCAAGCAAGATACCTCCAATAAGAAGATGTTGAATTAACACTTGAAGCAGAACATCATATCACTCCTGTCTGCTCTATGTAAGCCCAGCTGTTGATGATAACAGAATACTTGCCGGACTTGCCAATACCAGTATTTTCAAGATGAGAAGTCCGCATTGTGAGCTGCGTACAGTCAACATCTCACACTAACCGCAGGCACCAAGGAAGGAATACCATTGGAAAAGTCCAACGGAGCTCCAGACATTCAGGAGAACAAAAAAAACCTCCGGAAACCGGTGTGTTTCCTTAGATTTGAAAGAAACGAAAAACCTGCAAAAATTAAATAATAGTGGATCTCCTAAATGAGGAAATAGCGCTGCGCAGAAAGTCTGAAAGTGCAACATTACCAACAGACAGTCAACAACAGTGACATTACTAGATCAAAATCAACCTAGAGGAAATAAGAAATCAGCGGTATCTTGAAGTGTTAGGGAATGATACACAAGGCTGCGTGTATCATCTTGTACCATGTAGAGTTCACTTTGTATGCGACTACTATAATTACTCATAGCTATAACATCTCTAGATGCACCGAAATTGTATGGGCGACTCATTTTATGGTATACAGGATGTTTCAAAACCAATCACAAATACTTCAGGAATCGATTCTACCACTAATTTTCACCAAATTTTCTCTCCTAGCACATTTTTTACTCTTCTTAAAATGCCACTCTTTCACCTTGATTTTTTTTCTTCTGTTTTTGACCTTGCGGCACTAAAATGGACTTAACTTTCTCATTCTCCATGAAAATTCGAATATGATTTCAGTGTTGGAAAAGCGTTAAATTTTCCATTAATATATTTCTTCTATTGACCAGTCCAGAAAAACTGTAAACTAGAATAGTCGTCCAACCTCAAACTTGAAAGTTCGTCAATTTCCGTTTTTTTCGAAGATTTTGGTAACTTTTTCTTGCTAAAACGCTATTTTCTTCAAAGCATGTTCAAAGACTTGAAACATGTGTCATTATATAGGTTTACTATGGAATTTAAGAGGGAAAATGGTGTTTGAATACAAAAAAAAAGTCTTAGTTCAGCGAAAATTGAAAGTTAAAAGTTGCATTTTGAAGTGAGTAAAAAGTGTGCTGCGAACGAGAAAAAAGATGTTGCGAATTAGCTGTGGATCGATCCCCAAAGTATTGATGAATGGTTTCGGGACTATATAGCCTCAAATTTGCTGCTCGTAGCAAAGCTAAGGATACCTGTAGAAGATTTTGGGTGGCATATTGTATGAAGTTTGCGTAGCAAAGCTACACACTTAGCGATGTTACAAGAATGTTTGCAATGCTGCTGCATATGTAAGCACTCCTTGGATATTTTTATGGCGATGGTCAACACGTTTAGAGTTATTAAAGTTTCATTGTGTTCGTGAAATTTCCGATCACCTCGATGCCTTGTCTTTGTCAGACCTGCTCTCAACGCCGTCGGTAGTTACCTGTACTTAGAAGGTGCACCTCACATACGTGAGGTCTTCGGTCTTGGTTCCTGCAGTATTCGACGGACAACGTGTCGCCCGTAGGAAATCGTTGGGATATTCCGAAAGAGAATGCAGAGGAGGCGGGTGGCTGCCGAGAGCCATGGAGTTTATCCGAAGGGGGTTTCTGTACTCGTAGAAGGGAGCGTAGAGTGCCGATACGCCGCCATTGCTGCGCTCACCAGCCGGCTCGGCCCCTAACCAGGCCGGCTTGGTCTCCTCCCTCCCGCTAAAAAACTCATCCCTGCACTCGAATCCATCATGAACCCTAACGCCTCATATTTCCTTCATAATGAGACACACTACCCGATCCATTTCGTCATCGTAGGTTCATTACTACCTTTATTACCTACTTCTGACACTCTCAGAAGTTCTTACTCTCGTCCTAAGAAACAGCGGAAAGAACAAAGATGCTATCGTAAATTGATGATTCTCTCTCTACCTTACTCCGTCAGAAGTGACAGTTGAACTAACATTGTATTATTTACACATAAATGCATTCGTTGATGATCAAGTGTATCTACCTAGTCATCTCAAAGTATCATATTTTGCCATTCTGATAAGTCATTGCGAATGCTTGTTGTAGTGAAATGGTCATGCCCCAGCCTTTTGGCTCATCCTAGGAATATTCTTTCGTCTATCCTTTGAATGAATGATCAGTATTACGTGCTACAATGAGAAGGCAACCCCGGATTGTTTTGAAAGAATCTAAAAACATATTGTTTCTTCATTGGGGAAATATAACTCATTATGGATCCACTTACTCTTTACCAACATCGACATACTCCTCGTCATTCGTGTCCTACTCTTGACAACATTGAACAGTGTGTGCTGTTGAAATGGTTCTTCTGAAATCTCTCATCATTTCCAGTTTGCTCCCAGAATCTTACATTTTTAAACGTTTCCTACAGTGGATTCTTTGTTTTTCGAGCCTGTTTAAATAGATACGTTGTGAATTGCCATTTGTCAAACATATCCTAATGCAAACCGATGTTATGTTTGGAAAATATGAGTGTCTTCTCCGTCGTTTTTTCATCCGATGGTTTCAATGATGAGCTCAGGTATTAGGGAATTCCAAAACACTATTTCGGACGAGTCGCCGACTAGAAAGACATATCTGTGTTGGGGCTGAACTACATCAGTCAATTCCCTTGGCTCTTGTATGGCTCCAGACCCTGATTCATACGAGTTCCAGGCAAAATGAATTCCACAACCATTGATGAACGGATGAACCGAAAATTTTGGGATTTTAGGGACCATACAGGAAACTATTTCTAACAGATTGAAGTGTCTACTAGAAATATTTAATTTTTTTCGAATGTGAGATTAAAAAAAAAACGCGTGTATGATAAAATTGAAAAATTTAAAATCCAAGCTCGTCGTTATCTTTGTCAACTAAAAATACGAAGAATTACAAAACATTGTAGTCCTATCCAATACGGAGATGTATGGGAATAATGGTTAAGATCTCTCTCTTACTATGTATGTCATCAACACGATTATCGTGATATCTTGTACGAACAACCTGCCTAGGTACATTGCAGGTGTTTTATGTTACAAAATTGTCGACATTTTTTTTCTTGAACTTATTCGTGTTTATATTTGAGCGATTATTTTTCAGTGTTTATAAATTCTACCTCCAGGCATATTAAAATGTATGCAGTCTGGATTGAATGATGGACGAGTTGCATATAGGCAGTATGAGGATGTGAAATTACGATGTAAATATTGAATTTTACGTCCGCTAGAAGCAGCCTGCTCAACTCGCTGCACCGAGATGATCTTCATCACATCGTTCCCTGACGATGTACCTATTCTATTGTTGGCCTATGTTTTGTCAATCGTTCGTTTCACCGTGGACCCGGAGGGATTTCACGGCATGCGACCGCGTAGACATAACACACTATGGAATAGAGTTTAAATGGGAAAAGATTATAGTCCCCTGAGTGGATGGGGGCTTTTGTAAATAATTTAATTGTTTGTCGGAGGGAGACTGCACTTCGCTTCGGTTCCGTATGAATGGAAACCAACACTCGCGACGCATTCAACGAACGACAATAAAACCGCTGTATTTATGTACCCCCCTCTCCTCAGACAGATCACCCTGGAAACCACGGCGTATAGACACTAGGACTAGCCTCTATTCACCTCCGTGAAGGAAAACTGAAGATACGAATATGGTGTCAAGTTACTACGGTCAGATTTTTCTAATGGGAAAGAGGCCTTGTGCCTATCGGTTGGAAAAAAATAAATAATAAAAACTCTGCCAAGTGGGTATGGCACATAGCCTCCTTGTGTCCATAACTCGATTGTACAGATGATCCGAAGCATAGTAGTTCATCTCAAAACATCAATCTCTAAGTATGTTGCACTACCCTCATAGGGGACTAAACAAAATCTCTGAATATTGTTGGAAAATGTAGAAGTTATGGCTGTTAACAGATTTCACGATTGAGCATGATTACAAAATACTTTCAATTTGGGAGCTATGATTTTCATAGGAGGCCATCTCCACCCCAACCAACACGCATAATTCCTGAAAATTTCATCGAAATCCGAAAGGAAATGTAGAAAAAATGGCTTTAACAAGAAAATATACGTTTGCCGAGTGGCTATACGTCTAGGGGCGACGATTTTCATAGGGGACCATCTACACGCAAACCGGCATAGTCACCGAAAATTTCATCGAAATCGGGTGAAAATTGAGGAAGTTATGGCTGTGGCAAGGATTTAATGACAGACAGACAGACATGGAACCAAAATTGTTCAGGAAGGTTTGAAACGTGAAACGCGAGTGGAAATTTTGATTTTGGAGAATTTTTTCCCAACCTTGAAAAGTGAAAACAAAGCTTTTGTTACCTTGGTAGACTTGGAAGCAAAATATTTAAATGTCCTCTCATAGCTTGTAAGTACTGAATGAGCGACAACATGGAAAGGAAAGTTGACAATTTGCACGTTGTTGGCCCAAATTACTCTATTTCACGGTCAATCGGTGTGATGCTTTTCTGTGCGTTCTGAAAATCGCACCATTTGATGCCATGAAAAATTATGTTGATGGGTAGATAATGCGCAAATGTTCATCGTTTACATTGAAAAAAATAAAGATTTGTGGGTGCTCTCTTAGGAAATTAAATGATTACTGGTTACTGAGGGCGCAGAACTGAGTAAAACTCAAAGATACGAACGATCGCATTTCGCTCAGCTGAAATTTGAACGGAGATTAGGCTTCTTTTGCGATTCTAGATTATCGTAAGTTCTCATAGGGAGAGAACGATTCATCCTACGGAGCTCCGGCTGGTCTCATTTGATTCCAAAAATGAAATTCTATATAAAATTGATGAAAAAAACAATATCTTTATATCGAGAGTTTCTCGGCTGGGGCGTTTTGAAAATTGCAGCCCTTATTTTGTCTTCCTTCAGAAGGGACTGACATCAACGAAAAACTTCGGTGACCAAGACTTTTGATGGTGCCAATATAGAAAATTTCATCGAAATCGGCAAATGATAACTAAGAACAGTGTCGCGGACTGACAGAAAATGTTTTATTCGATTTTTGGATTCTACCTTGAAACGTAATTTTGAGGGGGTGTTGAAATATTTGTTGTTGGTCGATTCCAAATGTTCATTTTTGAAAATAACAAACCATGTGATCTTCTACGGACTTGGATGACGGTACTAGTAGCAGAGAATGGTCCAACGATATTACCGCTGTTGTGCCAGACTGGTTCCATTTCTGGTGGTGGGGGGTGGACTCGAATTCGAATGTTGGGTATCGTTGTTCATGGATCTTAAAATGCTGTTCAAATTCGAGGTTCGCATGTCGCTAGAAATGTTTTGGCGGCCAATTGTGATTGTGGAGGAGGGGAGGGAGGGTGCGCTTTGTTGATTTCAAAATATCAAGTTTCGTTCTCTCATAATTGACATCAATTGAGAGATCAACATAATAATTAGATTACGTTGGGTGAAACTATTTTGTGCAGTAGAAAGGTAAATAATAATGTATTTTTTATAGCTTACTGTGAAATTGAACTTATTCTCATCCAATGGGATGTCCCCTGGAATGCATGCATTACTAAACAGTAGGTACGTTGTTTTCTCAATGGAATACAGATACATCTACTCAACGAAGGAATAGAGGGTTCAGAGCTTCAAATCAATACCAAAATACCTCAAAAATTGAGTTCTTACAGTATTCTACGAGTGCGATATGAATGCGGAACCAACTTTGTTTTGTAATGCCTGAACGTTAAACGCCAGTTGTAATCCAAATTTTGAAGGCAGAGTTTTTGGTTTATTATTTTCAATAATGGACCTTTGGAATCGACCAAGAAATTTTTTTTTTTTTAGCAACCCCTCAAAATTTGATGGTTTACGTTTCAAGGTATACGTAGAATCCAAAAATCGAATAAAAATTTGGCCGTCCGTCCGCCGTACGCGGCACTTTCCCCACTTAGCATTGACCGATTTTGATTAAATTTGGTATGTAGGCTCCATTTGGGGTCTAGTTGTGTCCCGAAGATTTTGGTTGATGTAGGTATTTTCTAAGGGTTAAAAAATGAATTTTGAAAACGCCCTAACTCAAAAAAATTCGATATAAAGGTGTTGTTTTTTCTTCAATTTAAGATTTTACAGAATTTTAAGAATTTTTTGAGACCACACGGAGCTCTGTAGGACAAACCGTTCGCTCCCTACGAGAATTTAAGGGTTGGACGTATGATAAATCAGAAACACGAGTGTGAATCGCAAAAGAGGCCTAATCTCCGTTCAAATTTTAGTTGACCGAAATGCGATCGATGTTTTTCTTCATGTTGGACGGTTGATGACTTTGCAGACGAGTGATCTATATAGAAAAATAATAAACCATTGTGTATTAATTTGCAGCGTTTTTATCCTCCTAATCATTGACCTGACTGGCAAAAGCTCGATAGGCGAGGGAACAAAACAATCGAGATTGATGAATCCACCAAATTCATCAACAAAATTCAACCAAATTTCATTTCGTCATGACTTTTATTCCGAAATATTATCACGTTTAATAATAAATACGCACCAGACACTTCTCGCCGCAATTACAATTAATCCTTTCGGGGTTCGTAATTGTGAATGAATGACGTCGGGCAGGAGGTGGTTCCCGAAAATACGCATTTGCCGTGTTGGATTTTCACCGCCGTTTCCGAGAGGTAACTGTGGGGACATCAAAACAAACCACCCGATACAGCGCGCTCAGTCATTCGAATAATACGATGTTAATCTTCGATAATGGCGCGCCGCACGCCGGCCCACTGGTGTCAACTCGGGCAACTCTTAACACATTCCAACGATTCTCGCACCTATCGGTGGTCGTAAATTTTCGAGAGAAATTTGAGACTCGGTTTTGAGTAGGTACGGTCGTCTCAAGCGCGAAAATATTTGATGAATCAAAAGCTCCTCATGTCTCCGAAGTCAACCTAAGGTACTGAATGCATTGTTTCCAGGATAAAAGGAATTGATTCCAGTAGAAAAATTGAGGAGGAAGGTGAATGTAGGGGGTAAGCGTAAGATGACTGTTTGAGTGCATTGAGAAAATGCACCCCGAATTTTCCCCAAACATGCCACAACCCATTGAAATATTCCAACCTCTCTAAATAGTTTCCTCCCAACTCTGTGATTATTCTACTTCACATCTCACTAGTCAAAAATAACGGGTTGCTTGAGTTGACCTCAGGAAGAATTGGTGAAATATTAAGCGCTTTATACGCCCTATTTTCGGCATTCTCCAAAGTCCCCTCCGTTCGTTATCACTATAAAGTACTCATGGAGATCAGCAGGATTTTTTTTTTAGAAAAACAATAATATTTTTTGAATTTCATAAACAATTTTTTTTATTTGAACGTTTCAGATAGGAATTTCTTACTGCCAAATATATTTTTTCAACTGAATTTCCAGATTATGACTAAAATGAGTGCTGAAATGCAAGTAGGTAACAATAATCTAATACATGAATTCCCAACCGTACGTGTATGTTGCCGATCGTCTGGGAAACCCGGGTTCGATTCCAGGCCGTTACATCATTTTTTTTTTTTTTTTTTTTCATTTTTTTTTTTTTCACTTATCCACGATTTTCTGATGCCTGCGTTTAGAAGGCTTTTCAGTTAGTATTTCATAATGTCTCGACGTTGACTTTAAAATACGTGCCTAATTATATTTGAAAAACTTGAAATCTTAAGGGGTAATATATATTGTAAGGCATTCAGTAACATTTGGTGTCTTGAAGGTAACTAATGAACAGCTGAAGAATCAAGCTAAAATATCATTCTTCTGAAAACAGAAGGCATGAGTACAAATCAAGGTTTCATGGTGAATTTAGAACCGTTTGCATCATAATTTATCTCCAAAAATCTTAAAAAACAATCATCACTGAGGCTTCAATAAAATTGTTATCATCTTGTCCGTTATAGAAAGTGGAAACCTCTGAGGCAACAAGGGTATTCAAAATCGGTTGAAAAATTGAACTTGCCCACTTTTCCAACGATTTTGTTCGCTGTTTGTCTCTCAAAGCTTTGCACGTCTCTTTCAACTTCACTCGTTTTCAATGGATTTACAATACAGGGACATAGTATGACATATTATAATCATGTCATTTCCATCAGTTGAACCAATCGTACCGGGAAGAACGTGGGTAAGTTCAATTCAAACATGTGAACCGCAGCTGAAGATCCGTATCAACTTACCCGTCCATAACTCCCGTTTTGAAATCCAGCCAGTCGAACTAACTTCGACCAATTGCAATATTTCTTCTGAAAAAAAAGAAAAAACACAATCATATTATCCGCCCTTCTAAATTAAAATATGCAAATGAGTTGCAAAACGTTGGAAATAAAAGAAGTAATGCATGAAACGGTTGAATTATTTTTACGTTTTTTTTCACAAGTTCGTTGCAACTGAACGCTCGCGAATTTCCCTCTTTTTTTACACGTGAAAATATAACAAAGAACTTTTTTCTATATAAGTACACAAAGGCACAAAATAATATAACCTTTCACCGCCCTTCCATCAACCCCCTTCCTTCAACGTCAGCGGCGGGGAAAATATCACAAGAAAAAATTTAAACAATTGATTTGAATAGCCTCTGGGCTGCGGCTTACTGGACCTTGGCGTCGATATAATAAAAATCAATTTATCGTCGATTTTTATCATCGAAAAGACTGAAATATAATGAGAAAAGTCGGGAATTCAATAGGGGCGGAAGAGACGGTGTTGGGAGAGAAGGAGTGAGGGAGGGGGGGGGGTCGGTCTTTTTAGCGCAACGCTGGATTCCAAGCCTTTATCTAGCCAGTGAATGGTTTTTTTAAAACTCTGTTACATCCCCTCCTGGTTCCTTTCACCCCTGCTGCATCGCGACGGTTTCTCTCGGGCTCTACAGCCAGTCATTATGCCGAGGGGTTTTTCGTGGCCATTCATACGATTTCTGTTTCGGAGTTGCCTCTTTTCGCTGTACCGAAAATTTGTCGGAGAAGACCTCGAAAAGATTGAAATATATCGAAGCACCGTCCGATTCTTTCGCATCATAATTCTTCTACATTGTATTTCCTAGAACTCATACGCACTTGGCCCATATATTTGATACATTAGCTCTGAATACCGATCTATTTTTCACTACTTTCATCATTCAAAACCAAAAAAATGGTAATTTCCTGTGTTTTTGCGCTTATTAACCTATTACCTCCCAGTGCTGCCATATGGCAACATATAGGGGCTTCAGTTTTGAAAAGAGAGGAAATCTCAGTTTAAAAAAAAACATCAGTTCTTGTGGCGCCCAGCGTTGCAATGTGGCAAGTAAACCCATGAAATTCGACCAGAAGATTTTTGAAATTATTTTTTCTCGTGTTCTAAAGACTATTTAGGGTAGGAATATCAGATTTATTTCCAAAATATTCAGAAAAAAAGTTTCGGACGTTAATGGGTTAAGATCTCTTATGAATCGTCTTTCTCAAAATTAAATCACCATTATCCATTTCTATGTTCATTCGCTTCCTTTTTCACACGGGAGGGATATGGTAGCAAAAAAGCATATATTCTTGAAAAAAGAAGAAGGGAAAGAAACGGAGGAAGGAGAAATAAAGGGAGAAGAAAAAAGGGATCAAAAAAAGAAGAGAAACGCTACAAATTATCACAAAAAGGTTTATATATGTACTAGCTGAAAATCCTGCTAAAAGCAGGCAAAAAATTGTAGATACGTAAAAAAAAAATTGATGTCGCGGCCTGGAATTGAACCCGGGACCCCCACTTTTGGGCGACATACGTACGTACGTACGCTTGGCGTTTTATGTATACAGATAGAACACTCGCGTGCAAGGAACAGAGCTATGCCTTTGTCACTACTTACCAACCATATTTTCGTTTCACAATCGAGTTTAATTGAAGAAATAAACGCTTCACTCTCAATTCAAAGAAATAAAGAGTTGAACACAACTATTTTTGCCTTCACTAGGAAATTTGATTACTGGATGCTGAGGACCCAGTGTAAAACTCGAAGAAATGAACAACGATCATCGCATTTTGGTCAGTTAAAATTAGAACGGAGATCTAGGGCTGTTTTGCTATTCACACTCGTGTTTCTGATTTATCGTGAGTCCAACCCTTAAGTTTTCATAGATAGCGAACAGTTTGCCCTACAGTCTTGGCATCATTTGATTCTAAGAATTCAATACTATTTTGAATTGAAAAAAAAACAATACCTTTATATCAAAATTTTTTGAGCAAGGGTGTATTCAGAATTTTAAACCTTATTTTTCAACCCATGGAAGTGACTGAAACCAACCAAATTCTACAGAAAACTAGACCCCCAATGGTGCCAATATACCAAATTTCATCAAAATTAACCACTTGGTAACTAAGGAAAGTGCCGCGTATGGCTGATTGACGGAAAAGTCTTTATTCGATTGTCGGATTCTACGTGCCTTGAAACCTCGTATCGTTTCCAAAGCTATTGATGTGGGCTGGGAAGGTATAGGTAATATTTCAAACAACTTTTTCAAGTCCTTCAACTATATCGCTTCTCATTCATATTTTTGGTTGGTGGTGTTTGTTAGAGAATTATATTATATGAAGGAGTATGAGCGTTTCAATTGCGAACATTTCAGAAGTTTCAATGCGGTAGGAGGCGTCCAAACGGCCACTAGAAACGTTGAATGACGTTTAAACCTTGCTCAAACGAGTGAACGATGTACATTTGTGTACCATAGTTAGAACTGCAATGATCACTAGTTAACTTACAAGGTACTATTTACAAAGTAACACCACACTTGGTTAATAGCAAAAATAAAACTTTCTTTGTTGGACACCAATAAACATCAGGTGAACACTGACTATTGTTACTATAGGAAACTGGGTAACTCATCACAAGAACTTTATTTCAGAATTGATTGTTCATATCTATAAAAAGGTAAAATCATATACATTTTATCAACAAAATCTTGGGAATCTTGTTTTTCGAATAACTTTTTTCGCTTAGGCCCATCTTTAAATAATTGTCCTGGAAAGCTGACATTTTCGTTCCCCATCCATCAATGTATTCACAAACAAATCCTTAAAATTAGTATTTGCCATCAAGTTGCAGGGGCCGCAATCACGACTGTTGGCTGTACATCTGGATAGATATTTGCCTTGAACGTGGAAAAAGTCAACCAAACCCAATCTAATTGGGAGATATTAAAAAAGTCCATTCATGCAGCATGAATTAATGAGCGAATTTTCAAAGAAATCATTCAGTTTAAGGTGTGGTTAAGAAAAGGACCAATGGTGTTGCAATTTGTTGTAGAAAGTTTTTTTTTTCGATTCTTGGTTTATATATATGTATATATGTTTTTATTACATACTTTTACACCAATAATCGACGTCCTGGAAGACGTGAAATCACTGGGCTGAAAGCTGAATCTGGGAGCCCGAGAGGCGTTCTGATTGTGGAAGCTCCAGGACGTAGTTAAAGATGAGTGCGACAGATCGCGTTCATGATCGTATGTTCCCAACCTCATAACAACAAGCCACCTTTTGTTTATCACACATTTTTCTCCTTGATGCGTTACCGCTTCTAAGTAATTAATTTGATAACATTTAGTTATATTCGCGATATGTACGAAAAAATCGTGCGATAATGCTCCTTGTCACACAGCAATTTCAATACACGAGCCTCCTTAGTCTCTTGAATTGGGTGCCCCGTGAACTTTTCCTGTTCCCGAGATAGAAAATCGTCTCAAAGAAACTCATTCAGAGACACTCGAAAATAATCAAATGGCTGTAACCAGCTGACGGCTATTCCAGAAGATCCATCGCTGCTATGAAGAATGGGGAAACCGTCTCCAGCGCAGTGTAGCTTCAAAATGAAGTTATTCGAGGGTGACAATATACAATTGTAATTATATTTAAGTTTTTCTTAACCAGTCTCACAACTTAATTTAAAGACCTCGTAGGAACAATATTAGCTATCAAAACCAGTATGGTTCAAAATTGAAAATGTACATTTTCTTGATATACCATATCATATACATAGGTTATCATATAAGTAATCGAATTATCTTCCTCAAGAAACCAATAAAGTGTTATCAATGACGTAATTTCTTAATCCTAATTGGACCATGTTGTCACTAGTGTCGCCAAAAACATCTTGGGAATTCCACAGCTGTCCCATAGTATCACCAGATTAACTAGATTTAAACTGCAATTTAAATATTAATGGACAGAGCTGAATTTTCTAAACTATTTTTTTGTAAGTTATTAGAAGTCAAAAAATTATGTTAAGACGAAAAAAATTGAAAATTTTGTCATCGATTTCTTTTGAATTTTTTTAAACTCTATTTTGAGACTTCCAATAGCCCACAAAAAATTAAAAATTGCAATTTAATTTTGGTTACTCCGGTGACACCTTGGGACAGCTGTAAAGTTCCTGAGATGTTTTCAATGACACTAGTGACACCATGGTCCAATTAGGGTTAACCGACTACTTTTTCCACCAACTTCCTTGCAATAGCTAATCTTCGAATTGGAAATGACGTACGAATGAGTTTATTTTAATAGGAATCACTACAGAAGCATATTAGTGGTCAAATCGAAAAATAATACTTCAGTAAGATGTAGAGAAGACGAAAAACTCCTCTGATCGCTTCAAAGCAGAGAATTTCTTCAATAATTGAAAGTTCTGGAAAGTTATTCCTATTCTGGATTTTTCACATTTTAGAATTTTTTTTAAACTAGTAGTTGCCATTTTGCATTATGACTAGTCATGAATGATGACAAATTGATTATTAGTAAAAAATATGTTCTAATTATTTCAATTGTTCAATGTGTATCTCAACTGAGTCAGATTTTGTTATTCACTAACTATATCCACTGTTTTCTGTATACTAAGAAACTAAACAATTTCATCATAAAACAAACATAATAATTTTCAAACTCGGATACCCGGATGATTCAAAATTTTTAGCATAAACTTTTTTTCTCTACTAAAATCCGTATTCGAACATTCTGAAACGATTCCTGAAGTTTTTCCAAAATTCATATCGCTGGGGAGGGGGGGTCCAGGTAAGTCGTTTTTTGGTGAAAATCGAGATATCTTTACTGTAGGCGTTTTTTTGTACCAGCTTTCGTTTGCGAGTATCAGAGTAAGACTACCATGCTTCCTATTGGCTGGGGCGTTAGTGATTATTCGATTAACTCTCATTCCCGAAATCTCTGTTTCGAGCACACGGTAACTGAGATTACCTACCTTTTCCCAGTATACTAAATTGTGCTTAACCAGGCAAGTAGGTTTTCTCATGGTGGGTGAGCAGGTAAGTCTAAAAATTTGGTTGCTCTTAACCAAGTAGGTATGGAAATTAGACTGCACATAACCAGGTAACTCGAATCTTCTAAAAAAAACCATTGAATTTACCAATAAAATGTAATTTGAGGGGAAGTTCGAGCTATCATTTCGGTTTTAGGATACTTTCGAGAAAAAATGGCAGGATTAAGTATCAGTTATTGTGGATTCCTGAATTAAGAATAAAATTTGAAATTTTAAAATGCTCTCCTGTAAAATTCCATTTTTTGTACTTACCTGGTCCCCCCCTCACCCCCGCCAGCCATATGTACATAAATATACATGAGTTACTCCGGACGTTAGCTTCAGTAATTGTTTAGTCAACATTTCAAGTTTTATTCCAAAATGTTCCAAACAAACTTAATAATTTTGGACAAGCCTGAGGGGTACAATTTTCAAAAAATTGTCCAAAAACGTGTTTTTTTTTTGTTTGGATGTAAGTAATATCATTATTAAGTAATATATTTATGGTATATCTCGATTCAGCACAAAATTTCTGAAATGTGAAGAACTTCAAAATTGAAAATTGTCAAAAAATTGTAACTCAATATAGGATTTATATGAACAGTGAAACCCTGCATATATTCATAGTACTCAAAAATTCAATAGCCGAGACAAGAGACTGAAAGCGCAAAGGCGCTACGTCTAAAAACGGAGTTTTGAGAAAAACGCAAAAAAGTTTTCACTGATTTCTTCAAGACATTTTCAATCTTCAAGAAGGTTAAATTTGAGATTTTGATTTTTGAGGTTTTTTCCAGATTTTTGGTTCTGTTAAATTTGACATCTTCTTAAATTTAAAAAAAACCTGCCAAGTGGGTGTAGCACATAGCTTCCTCGTATCCATAACCCGATCGTATAGACAATCAACCCCTGAATATTGTAGGAAAATGTAGAAGTTATGGCTGATACATAGTAGTTATGTAGAAGTTAAGGATTTCACGTTTGCAAATGCGCACAAAATACCTTCAATTTGGGGGCCATGATAATTATTGTTGGTGGAAAACTTTGGATTTTACTTCAACACTCAGACAGCAAACCAATTCCACTTTTAGAGCATTTTGAGTTGAAAAACGTCTGCCAAGTGGGTGTGGCCCATAGCTTCCTCGTATCCTTAACCCGATCGTATAGATGATCCGAAGCATAGTGGCTGATCTCAAAACATCAATCTCTAAGTACCTTGCACTGCCCTCATAGGGGACTCTACACATCAACAGGCTCAACCTCTGAATATGGTTGGAAAATGTAGAATTTATGGCTGTTACAAGGATTTCACGTTTGCGAATGCGCACAAAATACTTTTAATTTGAGGGCCATGATTTTCATGGGGGGCCATCTTCACCCCAACTCGCATAGTTCCTGAAAATTTCATCGGAATATGAAAGAAATGTAGAAGTTATGGCTATGGCAAGGATTTCATGACAGACAGAGAGACATGGAACTAAAATTGTACAGGAAGGTCTGAAAAGTAAACGCGAGTGCATGCGCAGTGACCTCTATCAGTTGAGGTGTGAGGATTTTCATAGGGGACCATCTACACGCCAACCCGCACAATCCCTGAAAATTTCATCGAAATATGAAAGAAATGTAGAAGTTATGGCTATGGCAAGGATTTCATGACAGACAGAGAGACATGGAACTAAAATTGTACAGGAAGGTCTGAAAAGTAAACGCCAGTGGAAATTTTGATTTTGAAGAACATTTTTTTTTTTTTTCGTGAGTGAAAACAAAGCTTCCGCTACCTTGGTAGACTCGGAATCAAAATAGTTACAATGACAAAGCTGTGATCTTTGCAGACGAGTGATCTATACAGAAAAATAATAAACCTTCGTGAAATAATTTGCAGCGTTTTTGGTTCCGTGGTTGTTTGTGTCATGAAATCCTAGTAATGGGCAAAACTATAAGAAGACATTGTCAAATTTGAATAACATTTTCAGTGATTGTGCGGGTTGATATGTAGATGGTTCCCTATGAGAGTAGTGCACGAGGATATCATACGAGGATAGCAACACTCATTTGGCAGATTTTTGGTTTATTATTTTCAATAATGAACAATTATTTAATACCCCCTCAAAATTTGATGGTTTACGTTTCAAGGTACGTAGAATCCAAAAATCGAATAAAAATTTGGCCGTCCGTCCGCCGTACGCGGCACTTTTGCCACTTAGCATTGACCGATTTTGATGAAATTTGGTATGTAGGCTCCATTTGGGGTCTAGTTGTGCCCTGAAGCTTTTGAATGATGTAGGTCACTTCTAAGGGTTCAAAAATGAATTTTGAAAACGCCCTAACTCAAAAAATTTTGATAGAAAGGTATTGTTTTTCCATCAATTTAAGATAGTATAGAATTTTTCGAGAGCACGCGGAGGACAAACCGTTCGCTTCCTACGAGAATTTAAGGGTTGGACGTATGATAGATCGGAAACACGAGTGTGAATCGCAAAAGAGGCCTAATCTCCGTTCAAATTTTAGTTGACCGAAATGCGATCGATGTTTTTCTTCATGTTGGAAGGTTGGTGGCTTTGCAGACGAGTGATCAATATAGAGAAATAATAAACCATTGTGTAATAATTTGCAGCATTTTTTCTTCAAATTTTGAAATTCTAGGCGCCTTTAGACCTCCTTATAAGTGGTTTATTCGTGGTTCAGGGAGAAATGCACCGCGCGGGAGGTCGAGTACCTGCGGTGGTTGGGAAAGTGAGGAGGGAAGTTGTAGGACGGCGCTCAGGGAGAGTTGTTAAGGGTGCAACCGCGTCCATTTGGTTTCCCGAAAGTAACAATTGCTAGAATCGATTTTGCGTCAGAACGCCCTAGAAAAATTTACATTTTAACAACGTTTATCGGGGGAGGGCGTGGCCGGTAGAAGGGCCTCACGCTCACTACCACACACACTGGCCGTCTCGCACACACGCTACCGCCCTCTCTCTCGCTCTCACCTCGACTCTCACATATCCCCCTTCCACCGTTCTTCAACCCCCTTCTGTTCTTCAGCTCCCCTCTTTCCCCCATACTCTTGCATACTCTCTCGACCCTCTCTCGATTTTCCCCCGTCGCCGCCCCCAGCACTCACACATGCCTCGGCCTTTCCAAACTCTACAATGCCCTTATCCAAATATGGCTCGGCAGCAAACAAACTCATCCACTTTGGCAATACCCCCTCCTCCTCGCCACTTGCACTTCTCTTCCTCCGACCACCATCTCTTCCCACTCTTGCAGGCCCGTCCTTCCCAGCTCGCCGAATTGATAATATCGTAACCCCTCCGTTCCCCCAAGAACTCCACCGTTTGCCCCGACTGCCCAAGAACTACGTGACAGCGGCTACCTATTTCCGTCCAACCGCATTGCTCCCAGCAGTCAGGAAGCACTACGACCCTCCCGGGGGTTGTCCTTTATAGGAGAAAGGGGTGAGAAGTTTGTCGCTCGTGGAGGGATTGTCCTTGCAGGTGCCATGTGATCTCATTACTGAATACTAAACGCCGGCTGTATTGATTTCCTACTTTGTAAAGACAAGGTACTTTCTGAATGTGTCAGTCGTCTCCTACGACTGAACGAGGGTCGTACGATGCTATTTCCGACCTCACAAAGTCAGAGGACGATGTCGAGCAGGGCGATGTCAACCACACCACACTAACCACCTAACTGAAGGGTGAAGGGAAAGTTTTGTCTGCTAAATGTCTGCAACTAGGACAAGATACGTGTAGGGCTGCCAACTTCCCGCACTTTCTTTTTCGGAATTTCCGCAACTTGTTAGAAATCCACCTTTCCCGCAACTCTTGGAGCTCGTTAAAAAACGACTCCTGTCTTTTTGCATAACTTCTACTAACATGGACTTGATTTATTCGTATATCATTTTCTTGAGTCATAGGTGTTGAGTCACTTTTTGAGGAGAATATCATCGATTTACCGTGGAATCTTCTCCGAGTATCCTTTCCTTCACGAATTTTCTCCTGTGATACAATTTTATAAATTGTACAGTTTTTTTACACTTCATTGGGATTGATTCATTAACCTTCCTAAGAAAATCGATAATTTCCTCCTCAAAAAGTAACTTTTTCTACTGTAAATGCGGTAAAATGGAATCAAATCAAGAGAGGGATATCACCACGCGAGTCAGCGTAGAAAAACAGTGCTAAGTGTTGAGCGACACTTCAGATCTACCTCCATCTCAATTTTGGCACAACTTTGGCTCAATTTTGGTTCTCGAAAAAAAATTCAGAAAATTTGACATAGAATCCGGATCTGCAAAAAGTGGGGGTTCCCATTTTTTAAAAAAACAAAGTGGATTTTGGTTGCGCGCAGCGCAATTTTCTCTTTTCTGAATTCCACGCAGAAAATTATGAAGAATAGCGTTGGTCAAATTTTTTCGAACGCAATTAGAGAAAATAAGTGGGAGGAGCGTAATTACTTGGATACCCTGTTCAATGATTATAATATATTGTTGTTTACATGGATCTTACTCCTATCGGGACAGTGGAACCTTCGAGGAAGAATTGTTGAGGCAGCTCGAACCAACGATCGGCAATCCATTGCGCGTGCACTAACTGAGCACTGGTTGTCCCGGGCGCAATTTTGTTTGCAGCAAGATGGTGGACATTTTGAACAAATGCTTTGAAAAGAGAAGAAACCCTTTCTCTCCGTAGTATATTTATTTTTCTATTTTTAATTTTCACAATATTTTAAGAAGGCAATTTTTTTTAAAATTTCTTTTAACTCCGCCATTGCCGGTCCCTAGCCCAGTTGAGAAAGGAGGAGGGGAAGGAAATAATCTGTTTCGGTACAGCATAAACGGGAATTTCAACCTAATTTTCTTCAAGAATTGCACTAGAACCTTAACCAATCGAAAAACAGACGTCACCACGTGAATCAGCGTTGAAAAATAGTGCTTAGTCATGTGCCACACTTGGCCTAACCAACAATATTCCAAATTGCGCAAATTCACGATTGCGCAACTTTGGACGCCTCCTGTGCCGGCTGGGTCTGAAACAAAAAATCGTTTGAGGAGTGAAAAATACATAAAATTTTGCGTAGAATCCAAATCTGCAATAAAAAATGGGGGGAGGGTCTCATTTGAAAAAACCAAGTTGGTGTGCATTGCGCACGATTTGCGCAATGCGCAATGCGCAACGTGGTCATATTTGAGGTCCTTGGAAAAAAACATACGGATTCAAAAAAAAATTTAATTTTACCACAGAAATAACGGTTTTAGAGGGGAGGGGGGGTGGTCTTCGTTTCGTGGGACACCATGTATATAAATCCTGTATAGAGTTTTCTTTTTATTTTGTTCATATATCAGAAATTTTGGGCTGAATCGGGATATACCATAAATATATTACTTAATAATGATGTTACTAATATCCAAACCAAAAAAAAAAACATAAAAACACGTTTTTGGACAATTTTTTGAAAATGGTACCCCTCAGGCTTGTCCAAAATTATTAACTTTGTTTGGAACATTTTGGAAAAAAAACTTGAAATGTTGACGAAACAATTACTAAAGCTAACTTCCGGAGTAACTCATGTATATTTATGTATATATGGCTGGCGGGGGGGGGGGGGGGACCAGGTAAGTACAAAAAATGGAATTGTACAGCAGAGCATTTTAGTTTCAAATTTTATTCCTAATTCAGGAATCCACAATAACTGATACTTAATCCTGCCATTTTTTCACGAAAGTATCCTAAAACCGAAATGATAGCTCGAACTCCCCCTCAAATTACATTTTAATGGTAAATTCAATGGTTTTTAAAAAAAAATCGAGTTATCTGGTTACGTGCAGTCTAATTCCCATACTTACTTGGTTAAGAGCAACCAAATTTTCAGACTTACCTGCTCACCCACCATAAAAAAATCTACTTGCCTGGTTAAGCACAATTTAGTATACTGGGAAAAGGTAGATAATCTCAGTTACCGTGGGTAATCTGTGCTCAAAACAGAAATTTCGGGAATGAGAGTTAATCGAATAATCACTAACGCCCCAGCCAATAGGAAGCATGGTAGACTTACGCTGATACTCGCAAACGAAAGCTGACACAGAAAAAGTGGGTGTGGCACATAGCTTCCTCCTATCCATTACCCGATTGTATAGATGATCCGATGCATAGTAGTTAATCTCAAAACATCAAAACAAGGTAGATAGATAGATAGATAGATAGATATGTTTATTTCGCCAGTTTGTACACTTTTACAATAATATAAATGCATGAAGGGATGCAATTTGCTCAAATTTCCTACCCGACATTAGGCTTGGCCCGTGTTGTAGGGTAGGATCTTTGCAAAATCGCTCCATATCGGTAAATAAATTGATGTATACTTTACAATTACAGTACAAACAATACGTGATTGGACAGAATTAAGGACGCATTTTGATAAACTCCTACATATACTAACTTACTTTAATATTCTCTAACTTTAATAATCTCTAAAATTAAATAGTCTCCTATATATATATGCTGTTTAATAGCCTTTCGCATCTAAAGCCCCCTTCAGTAACTAGCCAACTTAACACTTGCTTTTTGTATTTTGGTCTAGTAAACTTCTGGGGACTTTTCATGCTACAAACAATTTCTCGGTGTATCAAATGTAGAATGAAGATCGGGCTGTGTGTTGTCAGAGTCAGTCTAGGTCTAGGGCCAATTACATTCCCTGCGGCGGCATATCTAGTATCGTATTTCGGATCCCTTCGAGAAACTTCAATTAAGTTGGGTGTCCTAAAGAATTGCAATAGTAGATTTTTCAGATAAAGTTGTCTAATAGTAAATACCTTAGCAATATCAAATAGATCTACGGAAGGGGTCCTACGCGGTAATGACAACATCATTTTTATGATAATTTTCTGCCGAACATGTAACTTATTTATATGGGTGGAATACGTTCCATGGTAATCTGTAACATCCCTGAAAATTTCATTGAAATCGGATGGAAAATGTAGAAGTAATGGCCGTTACAAGGAATTCACGTTTGCGCATGCGCAGTCGCTTCTATCAGTCCGGGGATGATGATTTTCATAGGGGACCGTCTACACACACAACCCGCACAATCCCTGAAAATTTCATTGAAATCGGACAATAACTTCGTATAGTTATGCGCGTTACAAGGAATTCTTGACAGACAGACAGACAGACACACAGACACGGAACCAAAATTGTTCAGATAGGTCTAAAACGCAAAACGCGAGTGAAATATTTGATTTTGGAGAACTTTTTTTTTTCGTCCTTGATAAGTGAAAACAAAGCTCCCGCTACCTTGGTGGACTCGGAAGCAAAACGCCAGTAAAGATATCTCGATTTTCACCAAAAAACGACTTACCTGGTACCCCCCCCCCCCCCTCCCCAGCGATATGAATTTTGGAAAAACTTCAGGAATCGTTTCAGAATGTTCGAATACGGATTTTAGTAGAGAAAAAAAGTTTATGCTAAAAATTTTGGATCATCCGGGAATCCGAGTTTGAAAATTATTACGTTTGTTTTGGGATGAAATTGTTTAGTTTCTTGATATACAGAAACCAGTGGATATAGTTAGTGAATAACAAAATCATGACTAGTCATAATGCAAAATGGCAACTACGAGTAAGTGGAGTATTAAAATATTTCTAAAATGTGAAAAATCTAGAATAGGACAGAACTTTCCAGAACTTTCAATTATTGAAGAAATTCTCTGCTTTGAAGCGATCAGAGGAGTTTTTCGTCTTCTCTACATCTTACTGAAGTATTATTTTTCGATTTGACCACTAATATGCTTCAGTAGTGATTCCTGTTTAAGTTATGTTATGAGTTGAATTAACTCATTCGTACGTCATTTCCAATTCGAAGATTAGCTATTGCAAGGAAGTTGGTGGAAAAAGTAGTCAGTTAACCCTGATTGGACCATGGTGTCACTAGTGTCATTGGAAACATCTCAGGAACTTTACAGCTATCCCAAGGTGTCACCGGAGTAACCAAAATTAAATTGCAATTTTAAATTTTTTTGTGGGTTTTTGGAAGTCTCAAAATAGAGTTAAAAAAAAAAATTCAAAAGAAATCGATGACAAAATTTTCAATTTTTTTTGTCTTAACTTAATTTTTTGACTTCTAATAACTTACAAAAAATAGTTTAGAAAATTCAGCTCTGTCCATTTATTTTCAAATTGCAGTTTAAATCTAGTTAATCTGGTGACACTATGGGACAGCTGTGGAATTCCTAAGATGTTTTCGGCAACACTAGTGACACCATGGTCCATTCGGGGTTAAGAAGTTACGTCATTGATAACTCTTTATGGGTTTCTTGAGGAAGATATTTCGATTACTTATATAATAACCTAATTAGATATGGAATATGTGATGCCATTTATATGTAGTACATGAGGCCAGTATTATGTACAGTATATCAAGAAAATGTACATTTTCAATTTTGAACCATACTAGTTTTGAAAGCTTGTATTGTTCCTACGAGGTCTTTAAATTAAGTTGTGAGAGTGGTTAAGAAAAAATTTAATACAATTACAATTTTATATTGTCACCCTCGAATAACTTCATTTTGAAGCTACACTGCGCTGGAGACGGTTTTCAACTCTTCATAGCAGCGATGGATCTTCTGGAATAGCCGTCAGCTGGTTACAGCCATTTGATTATTTTCGAGTGTCTCTGAATGAGTTTCTTTAAGACGATTTTCTATCTCGGGAACAGGAAAAGTTCACGGGGCACCCTATTCAGGAAACTAAGGAGGCTCGTGTATTGAAATTGCTGTGTGACAAGGAGCATTATCGTGACAACACCCAGTTGTTCTTGATGTTTGGCCTCACTTGAATTACCCATAGAATAATAATGAATGATAGATGATGTATCTAAATAGAGTGTATAGTAACCTAATCATCAATCCAAGTAAAGGATGCAAAGAATCATCCTTTACTTCACGAAGGATTCAGGCAATCATCAAAGCAGTATTTTCTGTCTAGTATCTTCTTTAAAATGATTTTTCCTTCTCAGCAAAATTCAGACTTTTTTGAGTGATTTTGGGCGAACTGATCTATGTGAGCTATCTAGAAGGCATCAAGAAACACGAAAATGGAGTGATGTTGCCAAAACCCTATAGTTATCCCGTGCTATCGACATAGAATTCATTTTTTAATATCTCCCAATTAGATTGGGTTTGGTTGACTTTTTCCACGTTCAAGGCAAATATCTATCCAGATGCAGCCAACAGTCGTGATTGCGGCCCCTACAACTTGATAGCAAATACTAATTTTAAGGATTTGTTTGTGAATACATTGATGGATGGGGAACGAAAATGTCAGCTTTCCAGGACAATTATTTAAAGATGGACCTAAGCGAAAAAAGTTATTCGAAAAACAAGGTTCCCAAGATTTTGTTGATAAAATGTATAAGATTTTACCTTTTTATAGATATGAACAATCAATTCTGAAATAAAGTTCTTGTGATGAGTTACCCAGTTTCCTATAGTAACAATAGTAAGTGTTCACCTGATGTTTATTGGTGTCCAACAAAGGAAGTTTTATTTTTGCTATTAACCAAGTGTGGTGTGACTTTGTAAATAGTACCTTATAAGTTAACCAGTGATCATTGCAGTTCTAACTATGGTACACAAATGTACATCGTTCACTCGTTTGAGCAAGGTTTAAACGTTATTCAACGTTTCTAGTGGCCGTTTGGACGCCTCCTCTCGCATTGAAACTTCTGAAATGTTCGCAATTGAAACGCTCATACTCCTTCATATAATATAATTCATATAATATAATTCTCTAACAAACATCTCCAACCAAAAAACGTCTGCCAAGTGGGTGTGGCATATAGCTTCCTCGTACCCATAACCCGATTATATAGATGATCCGATGCATAGTAGTAGTCCCTATCTACACGCTAATCTGGACCTTCCTAGAAAATTTCATCAAATTCGGATGAAAAATGTAAATGTTATGGCTGTTACAAGGATTTTACGTATGCGCATGCGCAGAGGCTTCTGTTAGTTTTAAGGCCTTGATCTACATTGAGGATCATCTACAACCTAATCCGCATAATCCCTGAAAATTTCATTGAAATCGGTTGTAAAATGTAGAAGTTATGGCCGTTACAGGGAATTCACGTTTGTGCATGCGCAGTCGCTTCTATCGTTCCAAGGATGATGATTTTTATTGGGGACCATCTAAACACTAATCTGTAACATTCCTGAAAACTTCATCGAAATCGGATCGAAAATGTAGAAGTCATGGCCGTTACAAGGAATTCACGTTTGCGCATGCGCAGTCGCTTCTATCGGTTCGAGGATGATGATTTTGATAGGGGACCGTCTACACACCAACCCGCACAATCCCTGAAAATTTCATCGAAATCGGACAATAACTTCGTATAGTTATGCGCGTTACAAGGAATTCATGACAGACGGACTGACATACAGACACACAGACACGGAACCAAAATTGTTCAGAAAGGTCTAAAACGCAAATTGCGAGTGAAAATTTTGATTTTGGGGAAATTTTTTTTTTCGTCCTTGAAAAGTGAAAAAAGAGGATGAAGAAGAGGATAAAGATATACCTATTTGCGGAAAGCTGCGGAAAATGTCAAAATTTGCTGGAAATTGTTCTGGTTTTGTTTTCAGCGCGAGGAGTTTCTACTCTCTTATGATCATCATTCAGAATAATTTATGAATATGTTTTTTGTAAGGAATTTGATCTTGATTTTGCAGCCTTGTTGGTTGGATGATTAGATAGACCTACCTGACCTTTATACAGGGTGTCCAAGAAGTCATGGTCCACCCTCCGGTCAAGTGCGCACAATCGACACTAACTTAGTTTTTTCGAATGGGAACCCCCATTTTTTATTGCAGATTTTACGTCAAATTTCATGAGAAATTCATACCCGAACCGATTTTTTTCATTGCGCGCAACTGGTACTTTTTGCGTGCAAAGTGATCAGGGTGCGCAAAAGTGCATTTTTTTCTAACCCCAAGTGTGGCAAATTTTTTTTCATCATTTTTGACGCTGAATCACCTGGTGAGGTACTTTCTTCGATTCCATCGTTATTTTTCCATATTTAGGAGGAAAAATTATGTTTCTGGACTATATTTCCCCTCCCCCTTCCGCAACACGGGCTGGGGACCGGCTATGGCGGGATTAAAAATAAATTCCTCACTTCTAAATTTTAAAAAAAATGTTGGAAAAGTAGGAAAATGTTGGTTAAGTAGGTATTTACCTACTTTTTGTAAAAAAAAAAATAAAATAGCTTCTCATCTAAAAACCTTTAAAAAAGTTACGAAAGCTCAAAAAAAAGTAATAATAAAAATGAATGTTGTCATTCTTCACCTTGGGTCGGCACCCGACTGGTCAAAGACCGTCAACTCCGATGTTTATCATTGATGTTGACATCGATCTTTATGAGGTTGTGGGAACATGTCAATTACGGATGGGTGGAAAATAAGAGCAATCTGTTCTTGCTCATGTTATTTCAATTTTTAAAATTTAAAAATTGAAATTTATTTAATAATTCCCTTTATTGACTGTCCACAACGCCTCGCACCTCGATTTATTCAACTCAAGAAATGGTGGAGATGATTCGGCTGTATCATGAGACGGGTATAGTGGTCGGAAGGTTGAGATGAGAAGCTTATGGATTTTTTTCTTACATTAAAGCAGGTAAGTACCTACCTACTTTCCAATATTTTCTTTTTTAATTTAGAAGTGAGGAATTCAATTCTAATCCCGCCATAGCCGGTCCCCAGCCCGTGTTGCAGAAGGGGGAGGGAAAATAAAGTCCAGAAACAGAATTTTTCTTTCTAAATTTGGAAAAATAACGATGAAATCTAAGAAAGTACCTCACCAGGTGATTCTGCGTCAAGAATAATGAAAAAAAACATGTGCCACACTTGGGGTTAGAAAAATTGCACTTTTGCGCACCCTGGTCACTTTGCACGAGAGAAGTACCAGTTGCGCGCAATGAAAAAACGTCTGCCAAGTGGGTGTGGCACATAGCTTCCTCGTATCCATAACCTGATTGTATAGATGATCCGATACACAGTAGTTAATCTCTAAACATCAAAACAAGTTAATCTGTAACATCCCTGAAAATTTCATTGAAATTGAATGCAAAATGTAGAGGTTATGGTCGTTACAAGGAAATTCACGTTTGCGCATGCGCAGTCGCTTCTACACACCAACCCGCACAATCCGTGAAAATTTCATTGAAATCGGACAATAACTTCGTATAGTTATGCGCGTTACAAGGAATTCATGACAGACACACACACAGACAGACAGGTTGAAAGACACACTGACAGACAGACACGGAACCAAAATTGTTCAGAAAGGTCTAAAACGCAAAACGCGAGTGAAAATTTTGATTTTGGAGAACTTTTTTTTTCGTCCTTGAAAAGTGAAAACAAAGCTTCCGCTACCTTGGTAGACTCGGAAGCAAAAACGCTGCAAATTATTACACAACGGTTTATTATTTTTATATAGATCACTCGTCTACAAAATCACCAACCATCCAATATGAAAAGAAAAAAATAATAATAAAAATAAAAAAAAAATAAAAAAATAAAAAAAATGAAAAAAAAAAATAAAAATCACCAACCATCGATCGCATTTCGGTCAGCTCTAATTCGAACGGAGATTAGGCCTCTTTTGCGATTCACACTCGTGTTTTGATTTATATATATATATATATATATTTCAATATAAACCCTTAAATTTTTGTAGGAAGCGAACGGTTTGTCCTACAGAGCTCCGCGTGGTCTCAAAAAATTTTAAAAATTCTATAGAATGTTAATTTGAAGGAAAAACAATACCTTTATATCGAAATTTTTTGAGTTAGGGCGTTTTCAAAATTTCAAAATTGATTTTGGAACCCTTAGGAGTGACCTACATCAACCAAAAGCTTCGGGGCACAACTAGACCCCAAATGGAGCCTACATACCAAATTTCATCAAAATCGGTCAATGCTAAGTGGCAAAAGTGCCGCGTACGGCGGACGGACGGCCAAATTTTTATTCGATTTTTGGATTCTACGTACCTTGAAACGTAAACCATCAAATTTTGAAGGGGTGTTAAAATTTTTTTTCTTGGTCGATTCCAAAGGTTCATTATTGAAAATAATAAACCAAAATCGGTTCGGGTATGAATTTCTCATGATATGTGATGTAAAATCTGAATCTGCAATAAAAAATGGGGATTCCCATTCGAAAAAACAAAGTTGGTGTCAATTGCCTGCACTTGCGCGCAATTTTTTTGCGCAAAAGTATTTTTCTTGATTTTTTTACAAAAAAATATGAAAAATGCCGTAAGGCCCATTTTTTTACGCAATTAAATACGGAAATGGCGGAGGGTGGACCATAACTTCTGGCACCCTGTATATTTGGCACCGTTTTGTACAATTTTTATATGAAGAAAAATACATGAAGGGATGCGATTTGTTCAGATTTCCTACTGAATAGAAGATCCTGAATTGAATAGATTGGACTGAAGAATTGAGACTATTTAATAATCTCTAATCCTACACATAAACGCTGTTTAGTAGCCCCCTTCTGTAACTATGTAACTAGCCAGCATAACACGATGATTGATTGATTGACATTTTAACGACATATCTGCTTCTGTGCATGTGCCAGTCATGAGTCATGTGTTGGTTTATTGTTTTCAATAACAAACCTTTAGAATCGACCAAGAAAAAAAATCTCTGTAGGTCCAGCCGTTCACTCACAGTGATAACTTAAGTATTGGACTTATGAGAAATCAAAAACACGAGTGTGAATTGCAAAAGAGGCCTAACCTCCGTTCAAATTTGAGCTGACCAAAATGCGATCGTTGTTCGTTCCATCGAGTTGTACTCAGTTTTGTGTCCTTAGCAACCATTTTGCTTCCTCACTACCGAAGGTAGGGAAGCTTTGTATTCGTGAAAGAAGTGAAAAAAAAAATTTCCTCCAAAATCAAAATTTCCACTTGCTTTTTGCGTTTTAGAGCTTCCCGAACAATTTTGGTTCCGTGTCTGTCTGTCTGTCTGTCTGTCGGTCTGTCTGTGGTCAATCCTTGTCCCGGGCAAAACTATACTAACCTGAGGTTCGATTTTGATGAAATTTTCAGGGATTGTGCGGGTTAGATCCTAGACGGTCCCCTATCAATTTCAGCACCTTCGGACCAATAGGAGCGAGTGCGCATGCGCAAACGTGAATTTCCTGGAACCTCGGTTTCTCGGTTTCTAATGAACCGATTTTGCTCAAATTTGGAGGTTAGTTAGGAACTAACTTCTAAGAGACACCCTATAAGTTTCAATCAAATTGGTCAAGCAATAGTCGCTGCGCATGCGCGAACTTTAAATTTATTGTTACAACCAAAACTCCGCAACTATTCAACCAATTTCGATGAAATTTTCAGGGATTGTGTGGGTTAGGTCCTAGACGGTGGACCGCTAAATAAAATTCTTCGTTGAAAATACAATTCGAATACAAAAGGATTTTTTTCGCCAACTGATTCTATACGTCCATGATTCTATACGTTACAATGAGTGAGGAAGCTATACTGCCCACCCAACTTGGCAGACGTTTTCTTGCGTCTCGATTGTGTTGAGTACCTACATTTGGAGAAACGTCGGTTTTATAAGTTTGGTTTTCTAAGTCATTGTCTAACAAAGCTGTTATGTGTCTCTCTGTCTATCTATGTAGCGCACAGTTGCTTGAACAAACAATAATGCAAATCTTGAGAATTGAAGCCAGTTCGATGCCGGTCGCACCAAAGGTGCTCACGTAATAACTTATTGCAAAGAGTGGTCGGAATTTGATTTTGGAAAGAGGATTTTTCACTGGAAAAAGCGAAAAGCTGATAAAAAGTATGTCAGAAACTTGACCTGTGATGAGTCTGTGAAGAGTCCTTCCTCGTTCAATATTCGAAAATAGCTGAAGTTGGTAGTAGACTTCCATCCACAACGCAAGGATTCCAATCCGAACCAGGATGAGCGCTGTCGACTCGATATTATGGAGTCACATTATTGATTTACAAAATCATTACTTTTCGATCATATATTTTTAAGTTTCTTTTTCGATCATGTGCTTTTCAATAAAAATGATTGGGTCTGACAAGTTCGAAACTATTGTTTTCACTTGCTATTTTCTCTGCCACATCTTTCACTATTTTTCAACACATACAGATGTAGGTACCAACTTGCTACCTGTTTAGGACTAATGAGTCGACAGGTACAGCTCGTTGAGCGGTTGGGCGTGCCGAATGAAGCATTTAAAAACTTGATCCTCAATATGCTGGCTGAAAGAGTTATCGTAATGGCGTAATTAACAAATAATTCGGTGTTTCACGCTTAGTCATCCGCGAAACAGTGATACGCTATCATATGCCACCAAACATTATACCGACCGGATGTTATTTTTACATTTCAGTCCCAACTTGACAGCGGTGGTTTTTACCTTGCGAGCGGGGAAACATTCATTTCGTAGCTACAAGACAATTTTAAAATGTCGCGAGTGTCTTCCGTGTCATCAGTCACTCTTACTTTTAGCAAACCCAATGAATGGAAAGTGTTGCAGTCGGTAGAAGATCGATTTTCTGAAAAAAGAAAAAAAAGACAGAAAAAATCCAAGGGCTACATCTTAGTGAAACAGCAAAAATGCCTCTTCCGGGTGAGGAAGGCAGTTTGAAACCTTACTCTTGAAATGTTTTCAGATAGGCTTAGAGGCAAGCAGTTCAGAGGCCAAACCAAAACATTTATAAAATTCAGTTCGTGAGCCATTTTGGGTGAAGAAGTG
This sequence comes from Apolygus lucorum, assembly GCA_009739505.2. Classification (NCBI taxonomy): domain Eukaryota; kingdom Metazoa; phylum Arthropoda; class Insecta; order Hemiptera; family Miridae; genus Apolygus; species Apolygus lucorum. The sequence continues at coordinate 60,811,836 of CM019167.2, forward strand.
CTCCTTATTATCATCTGTTTAGTGTTAGTCGACGTTTTTCGTAGAAATAACGGTCATGATCGGAGTATTCTACGGTATATTCAGGATCAGTGTACCATTTCAGATAAGCGCACTATTCCAGAAATGAAACAGTCCAAAAATGTCTGAATATTGTTATTTGGGGGACCAGCGACGCATATATTCGTTCTAAACAAAAACGTATTAAAAAGTTTAGTGCCATATGTATCTGTGAAATACACATCAGTAACTGTCCGAGCGTGCCAGGTGTATCTGGGTGATACACAATCCTGGTCCGCTTCAAATGCTCGTGTATCTCTCAGGTACATACTTAAGGTGTTTCTCTCTTCTTCTTTGACCTTGAGAGAATCTTTGGAAAGGTGGAACAGTATTGGCCACAAAAATTTGGCCGAGACACATACGGTAGATTTAGTTTCATCACTAGCAAGTCCCAAATCGTCGCTCACACGCGGTTTTTTCAATGAAAACAGGTGAAATACCACCCATCAACTCTTTCACCATTAAAATCAAGGCCTTCTGAAGCGGAAAAAATAAAGAAGCAGGCTTGGCATCTGAGTACAGTTTTTTTAAGTTTAGAGCGGACAGCTGTGGCACTCAACTTGTTATCTCAATGATACTCATCTGAGTACGTACTCTGTGAGTGTGGACTACCAACAACTTCTGAACATAACCTGGGCATACAGTATAGTAGGAAGTAGTATTGTTTATCGAAAATCGGAAGAAATCAACAATTTTTGTGAGATACTCTAAAGCCCTGGGAGACGAGTAGAGTATTTTTTTTGAGGTTTTGAAAAAAAAATTTGCTCATCCTCTCATACTGAACAAACGCAATTTTTAAATCTTATCTTGCTTTAAAATAGAAAAACGCTGCAAATCATTGCTCAAAGGTTTATTATTTTCTGTATAGATCATCCTTCTGTATAGATCACTGGTTCTCCATCAATAGCACCTACCACCATCTGTATTCTCCCTTGACCTTCCCTCTCAAATTTCAGCTCCTGCGTTCAATAGGATTGAAAATGGCTTCGAAGCTCACTCAGCTGATCAGTGATCAGAAGAGTGAAGAAGATCTCCTCGAATGCTGGAGACGCCGGGAAGAGCACTTCCATTCAATAGGATTGAAAATGGCTTCGGAGCTCACTCAGCTGATCAGTGATGTGAGGAGTGAAGAAGATCTCCTCGAATGCTGGAGACGCCTGGAAGAGCACCTCCATTCAATAGGATTGAAAATGGCTTTGGAGCTCACTCAGCTGATCAGTGATGTGAGGAGTGAAGAAGATATCCTCGAATGCTGGAGACGCCTGGAAGAGCACTTCCATTCAATAGCATTGAAAATGGCTTCGGAGCTCACTCAGCTGATCAGTGAGCAATGATTTGCAGCGTTTTTTACCTACAAACATTGTTTTACCTACCAATTTTTTTTTACCTACCACACCTACCTATTGGTAGGTACTACCTACCACACTATAATGGCTTCACACCTTCACAATCAAGTTTATTAGAAAGAACTAAACGCTTCACACTCGATTCGAAAAATAGAAAGCTTGAAATGGAAATTTGATTACTGGTTACGCAGAAGGCAAAACTGTATACAAATCGAAGAAATGAACAGCGATCGCATTTTAGTCAGATAAAATTTGAACGGCGATTAGACCTCTTTTGCGATTCACACTCATGATTCTGTTTTATCGAAGGAAAACCTTCAAATACTCGTAGGGACCGAACGGTTTGTCCTACAGAGCTCCGGGTGGTCTCAAAAATTTTTAAAAATTCTGTACTATTTAAAATTGGTGAAAAAACGGTACCTTTATTTCGAGATTTTTGGAGCTAGGGCACTCTTGAAATTTTCAACCCTTAATTTTCACCCCTTAGAAGTGACCTACATCAACCAAAAGCTTCGCGGCACAACTAGACCCCAAATGGAGCCCATATACCAAATTTGGACCAAATCGGTCCAGTGTTGCTAAGAAAAGTGCCGCGTACGGCGGACGGCGGACGGCGGACGGCGGACGGCGTACGGCGTACGGCGGACGGACGGAAATTTTTTTATTCGATTTTCGGATTCTACGTACCTTGAAACGTAAAACATCAAATTTTGAGGTGGGGTTAAAATTTTTTTTTTTCTTGCTTGATTCCAAAGGCTTATTATTGAAAATAATAAACCAAAATGAAATTTCTTAAATAAATATAATAAATTAAATTATGTTATTCAGCTTTTCCCATCTGAAAACGTGGTCCGTTTTAGCAAATGTGCCTTTTTACGCATACACCTAGAAACCACACTCCAGTGTATGAAACCAACCTCCAGGCGATTTGATGTATCTTTATCACTCTGTTATACGGAATATTGATTCATTTGAATCTCAAGTCTCCAGGACAAATGGTTACTATGTTATGAGGAAAAAAAGAATATTTGTATGAAAAAAAGTGAGTTTCTGAGCTTCAACCCCGATGCGGCACGGGTTAATGTTATCTGATCGACCTAAAACTTTGGGAATCTCATTATCCAGTCAAATGGCACCTTTTAGGGGGCTGGCACAAGTGATTTTCTAGAAAAAAAATGAAATTTCCTAAATAAATATAATAAATTAAATTATGTTATTCAGCTTTTCCCATCTGAAAACGTGGTCCGTTTTAGCAAATGTGCCTTTTTACGCATACACCTAGAAACCACACTCCAGTGTATGAAACCAACCTCCAGGCGATTTGATGTATCTTTATCACTCTGTTATACGGAATATTGATTCATTTGAATCTCAAGTCTCCAGGACAAATGGTTACTATGTTATGAGGAAAAAAAGAATATTTGTATGAAAAAAAGTGAGTTTCTGAGCTTCAACCCCGATGCGGCACGGGTTAATGTTATCTGATCGACCTAAAACTTTGGGAATCTCATTATCCAGTCAAATGGCACCTTTTAGGGGGCTGGCACAAGTGATTTTCTAGAAAAAAAATGAAATTCCTTAAATAAATATAATAAATTAAATTATGTTATTCAGCTTTTCCCATCTGAAAACGAGGTCCGTTTTAGCAAATGTGCCTTTTTACGCATACACCTAGAAACCACACTCCAGTGTATGAAACCAACCTCCAGGCGATTTGATGTATCTTTATCACTTTGTTATACGGAATATTGATTCATTTGAATCTCAAGTCTCCAGGACAAATGGTTACTATGTTTTGAGGAAAAAAAGAATATTTGTATGAAAAAAAGTGAGTTTCTGAGCTTCAACCCCGATGCGGCACGGGTTAATGTTATCTGATCGACCTAAAACTTTGGGAATCTCATTATCCAGTCAAATGGCATATTTTAGGGGGCTGGCACAAGTGATTTTCTAGAAAAAAAATGAAATTTCTTAAATAAATATAATAAATTAAATTATGTTATTCAGCTTTTCCCATCTGAAAACGTGGTCCGTTTTAGCAAATGTGCCTTTTTACGCATACACCTAGAAACCACACTCCAGTGTATGAAACCAACCTCCAGGCGATTTGATGTATCTTTATCACTCTGTTATACGGAATATTGATTCATTTGAATCTCAAGTCTCCAGGACAAATGGTTACTATGTTATGAGGAAAAAAAGAATATTTGTATGGAAAAAAGTGAGTTTCTGAGCTTCAACCCCGATGCGGCACGGGTTAATGTTATCTGATCGACCTAAAACTTTGGGAATCTCATTATCCAGTCAAATGGCACCTTTTAAGGGGCTGGCACAAGTGATTTTCTAGAAAAAAAATATAATTTCTTAAATAAATATAATAAATTAAATTATGTTATTCAGCTTTTCCCATCTGAAAACGTGGTCCGTTTTAGCAAATGTGCCTTTTTACGCATACACCTAGAAACCACACTCCAGTGTATGAAACCAACCTCCAGGCGATTTGATGTATCTTTATCACTCTGTTATACGGAATATTGATTCATTTGAATCTCAAGTCTCCAGGACAAATGGTTACGATGTTATGAGGAAAAAAAGAATATTTGTATGAAAAAAAGTGAGTTTCTGAGCTTCAACCCCGATGCGGCACGGGTTAATGTTATCTGATCGACCTAAAACTTTGGGAATCTCATTATCCAGTCAAATGGCACCTTTTAGGGGGCTGGCACAAGTGATTTTCTAGAAAAAAAATGAAATTTCTTAAATAAATATAATAAATTAAATTATGTTATTCAGCTTTTCCCATCTGAAAACGTGGTCCGTTTTAGCAAATGTGCCTTTTTACGCATACACCTAGAAACCACACTCCAGTGTATGAAACCAACCTCCAGGCGATTTGATGTATCTTTATCACTCTGTTATACGGAATATTGATTCATTTGAATCTCAAGTCTCCAGGACAAATGGTTACTATGTTATGAGGAAAAATAGAATATTTGTATGAAAAAAGTGAGTTTCTGAGCTTCAACCCCGATGCGGCACGGGTTAATGTTATCTGATCGACCTAAAACTTTGGGAATCTCATTATCCAGTCAAATGGCACCTTTTAGGGGGCTGGCACAAGTGATTTTCTAGAAAAAAAATGAAATTTCTTAAATAAATATAATAAATTAAATTATGTTATTCAGCTTTTCCCATCTGAAAACGTGGTCCGTATTAGCAAATGTGCCTTTTTACGCATACACCTAGAAACCACACTCCAGTGTATGAAACCAACCTCCAGGCGATTTGATGTATCTTTATCACTCTGTTATACGGAATATTGATTCATTTGAATCTCAAGTCTCCAGGACAAATGGTTACTATGTTATGAGGAAAAAAAGAATATTTGTATGAAAAAAAGTGAGTTTCTGAGCTTCAACCCCGATGCGGCACGGGTTAATGTTATCTGATCAACCTAAAACTTTGAGAATCTCATTATCCAGTCAAATGGCACCTTTTAGGGGGCTGGCACAAGTGATTTTCTAGAAAAAAAATGAAATTTCTTAAATAAATATAATAAATTAAATTATGTTATTCAGCTTTTCCCATCTGAAAACGTGGTCCGTTTTAGCAAATGTGCCTTTTTACGCATACACCTAGAAACCACACTCCAGTGTATGAAACCAACCTCCAGGCGATTTGATGTATCTTTATCACTCTGTTATACGGAATATTGATTCATTTGAATCTCAAGTCTCCAGGACAAATGGTTACTATGTTATGAGGAAAAAAGGAATATTTGTATGAAAAAAAGTGAGTTTCTGAGCTTCAACCCCGATGCGGCACGGGTTAATGTTATCTGATCGACCTAAAACTTTGGGAATCTCATTATCCAGTCAAATGGCACCTTTTAGGGGGCTGGCACAAGTGATTTTCTAGAAAAGAAATGAAATTTCTTAAATAAATATAATAAATTAAATTATGTTATTCAGCTTTTCCCATCTGAAAACGTGGTCCGTTTTAGCAAATGTGCCTTTTTACGCATACACTTAGAAACCACACTCCAGTGTATGAAACCAACCTCCAGGCGATTTGATGTATCTTTATCACTCTGTTATACGGAATATTGATTCATTTGAATCTCAAGTCTCCAGGACAAATGGTTACTATGTTATGAGGAAAAAAAGAATATTTGTATGAAAAAAAGTGAGTTTCTGAGCTTCAACCCCGATGCGGCACGGGTTAATGTTATCTGATCGACCTAAAACTTTGGGAATCTCATTATCCAGTCAAATGGCACCTTTTAGGGGGCTGGCACAAGTGATTTTCTAGAAAAAAAATGAAATTTCTTAAATAAATATAATAAATTTAATTATGTTATTCAGCTTTTCCCATCTGAAAACGTGGTCCGTTTTAGCAAATGTGCCTTTTTACGCATACACCTAGAAACCACACTCCAGTGTATGAAACCAACCTCCAGGCGATTTGATGAATCTTTATCACTCTGTTATACGGAATATTGATTCATTTGAATCTCAAGTCTCCAGGACAAATGGTTACTATGTTATGAGGAAAAAAAGAATATTTGTATGAAAAAAAGTGAGTTTCTGAGCTTCAACCCCGATGCGGCACGGGTTAATGTTATCTGATCGACCTAAAACTTTGGGAATCTCATTATCCAGTCAAATGGCACCTTTTAGGGGGCTGGCACAAGTGATTTTCTAGAAAAAAAATGAAATTTCTTAAATAAATATAATAAATTAAATTATGTTATTCAGCTTTTCCCATCTGAAAACGTGGTCCGTTTTAGCAAATGTGCCTTTTTACGCATACACCTAGAAACCACACTCCAGTGTATGAAACCAACCTCCAGGCGATTTGATGTATCTTTATCACTCTGTTATACGGAATATTGGTTCATTTGAATCTCAAGTCTCCAGGACAAATGGTTACTATGTTATGAGGAAAAAAAGAATATTTGTATGAAAAAAAGTGAGTTTCTGAGCTTCAACCCCGATGCGGCACGGGTTAATGTTATCTGATCGACCTAAAACTTTGGGAATCTCATTATCCAGTCAAATGGCACCTTTTAGGGGGCTGGCACAAGTGATTTTCTAGAAAAAAAATGAAATTTCTTAAATAAATATAATAAATTAAATTATGTTATTCAGCTTTTCCCATCTGAAAACGTGGTCCGTTTTAGCAAATGTGCCTTTTTACGCATACACCTAGAAACCACACTCCAGTGTATGAAACCAACCTCCAGGCGATTTGATGTATCTTTATCACTCTGTTATACGGAATATTGATTCATTTGAATCTCAAGTCTCCAGGACAAATGGTTACTATGTTATGAGGAAAAAAAGAATATTTGTATGAAAAAAAGTGAGTTTCTGAGCTTCAACCCCGATGCGGCACGGGTTAATGTTATCTGATCGACCTAAAACTTTGGGAATCTCATTATCCAGTCAAATGGCACCTTTTAGGGGGCTGGCACAAGTGATTTTCTAGAAAAAAAATGAAATTTCTTAAATAAATATAATAAATTAAATTATGTTATTCAGCTTTTCCCATCTGAAAACGTGGTCCGTTTTAGCAAATGTGCCTTTTTACGCATACACCTAGAAACCACACTCCAGTGTATGAAACCAACCTCCAGGCGATTTGATGTATCTTTATCACTCTGTTATACGGAATATTGATTCATTTGAATCTCAAGTCTCCAGGACAAATGGTTACTATGTTATGAGGAAAAAAAGAATATTTGTATGAAAAAAAGTGAGTTTCTGAGCTTCAACCCCGATGCGGCACGGGTTAATGTTATCTGAACGACCTAAAACTTTGGGAATCTCATTATCCAGTCAAATGGCACCTTTTAGGGAGCTGGCACAAGTGATTTTCTAGAAAAAAAATGAAATTTCTTAAATAAATATAATAAATTAAATTATGTTATTCAGCTTTTCCCATCTGAAAACGTGGTCCGTTTTAGCAAATGTGCCTTTTTACGCATACACCTAGAAACCACACTCCAGTGTATGAAACCAACCTCCAGGCGATTTGATGTATCTTTATCACTCTGTTATACGGAATATTGATTCATTTGAATCTCAAGTCTCCAGGACAAATGGTTACTATGTTATGAGGAAAAAAAGGAATATTTGTATGAAAAAAAGTGAGTTTCTGAGCTTCAACCCCGATGCGGCACGGGTTAATGTTATCTGATCGACCTAAAACTTTGGGAATCTCATTATCCAGTCAAATGGCACCTTTTAGGGGGCTGGCACAAGTGATTTTCTAGAAAAGAAATGAAATTTCTTAAATAAATATAATAAATTAAATTATGTTATTCAGCTTTTCCCATCTGAAAACGTGGTCCGTTTTAGCAAATGTGCCTTTTTACGCATACACTTAGAAACCACACTCCAGTGTATGAAACCAACCTCCAGGCGATTTGATGTATCTTTATCACTCTGTTATACGGAATATTGATTCATTTGAATCTCAAGTCTCCAGGACAAATGGTTACTATGTTATGAGGAAAAAAAGAATATTTGTATGAAAAAAAGTGAGTTTCTGAGCTTCAACCCCGATGCGGCACGGGTTAATGTTATCTGATCGACCTAAAACTTTGGGAATCTCATTATCCAGTCAAATGGCACCTTTTAGGGGGCTGGCACAAGTGATTTTCTAGAAAAAAAATGAAATTTCTTAAATAAATATAATAAATTAAATTATGTTATTCAGCTTTTCCCATCTGAAAACGTGGTCCGTTTTAGCAAATGTGCCTTTTTACGCATACACCTAGAAACCACACTCCAGTGTATGAAACCAACCTCCAGGCGATTTGATGTATCTTTATCACTCTGTTATACGGAATATTGATTCATTTGAATCTCAAGTCTCCAGGACAAATGGTTACTATGTTATGAGGAAAAAAAGAATATTTGTATGAAAAAAAGTGAGTTTCTGAGCTTCAACCCCGATGCGGCACGGGTTAATGTTATCTGATCGACCTAAAACTTTGGGAATCTCATTATCCAGTCAAATGGCACCTTTTAGGGGGCTGGCACAAGTGATTTTCTAGAAAAAAAAATGAAATTTCTTAAATAAATATAATAAATTAAATTATGTTATTCAGCTTTTCCCATCTGAAAACGTGGTCCGTTTTAGCAAATGTGCCTTTTTACGCATACACCTAGAAACCACACTCCAGTGTATGAAACCAACCTCCAGGCGATTTGATGTATCTTTATCACTCTGTTATACGGAATATTGATTCATTTGAATCTCAAGTCTCCAGGACAAATGGTTACTATGTTATGAGGAAAAAAAGAATATTTGTATTAAAAAAAGTGAGTTTCTGAGCTTCAACCCCGATGCGGCACGGGTTAATGTTATCTGATCGACCTAAAACTTTGAGAATCTCATTATCCAGTCAAATGGCACCTTTTAGGGGGCTGGCACAAGTGATTTTCTAGAAAAAAAATGAAATTTCTTAAATAAATATAATAAATTAAATTATGTTATTCAGCTTTTCCCATCTGAAAACGTGGTCCGTTTTAGCAAATGTGCCTTTTTACGCATACACCTAGAAACCACACTCCAGTGTATGAAACCAACCTCCAGGCGATTTGATGTATCTTTATCACTCTGTTATACGGAATATCGATTCATTTGAATCTCAAGTCTCCAGGACAAATGGTTACTATGTTATGAGGAAAAAAAGAATATTTGTATGAAAAAAAGTGAGTTTCTGAGCTTCAACCCCGATGCGGCACGGGTTAATGTTATCTGATCGACCTAAAACTTTGGGAATCTCATTATCCAGTCAAATGGCACCTTTTAGGGGGCTGGCACAAGTGATTTTCTAGAAAAAAAATGAAATTTCTTAAATAAATATAATAAATTAAATTATGTTATTCAGCTTTTCCCATCTGAAAACGTGGTCCGTTTTAGCAAATGTGCCTTTTTACGCATACACCTAGAAACCACACTCCAGTGTATGAAACCAACCTCCAGGCGATTTGATGTATCTTTATCACTCTGTTATACGGAATATTGATTCATTTGAATCTCAAGTCTCCAGGACAAATGGTTACTATGTTATGACGAAAAAAAGAATATTTGTATGAAAAAACGCTGCAAATCATTGCTCAAAGGTTTATTATTTTCTGTATAGATCACCCTTCTGTATAGATCACTGGTTCTCCATCAATAGCACCTACCACCACCTTCTCCCTTGACCTTCCCTCTAAAATTTCAGCTTCCTGCGTTCAACAGGAGAGGAAATGGCCTTGGAGCTCACTCAGCTGATCAGTGACCACTCAGGCGCCTTCAGCATTCTCCTTTGACCCTGCCTCTCAAATTTCAGGTTCCTGCGTTCAACAGGAGAGGAAATGGCCTTGGAGCTCACTCAGCTGATCAGTGACCACTCAGGCGCCTTCAGCATTCTCCCTTGACCTTCCCTCTCAAATTTCAGGTTCCTGCGTTCAACAGGAGAGGAAATGGCCTTGGAGCTCACTCAGCTGATCAGTGACCACTCAGGCACCTTCAGCATTCTCCATTGACCCGCCCTCTAAAATTTCAGCTTCCTGCGTTCAACAGGAGAGGAAATGGCCTTGGAGCTCACTCAGCTGATCAGTGACCTCTCATGCGCCTTCAGCATTCTCCATTGACCCGCCCTCTCAAATTTCAGGTTCCTGCGTTCAACAGGAGAGGAAATGGCCTTGGAGCTCACTCAGCTGATCAGTGACCACTCAGGCGCCTTCAGCATTCTCCTTTGACCCTGCCTCTCAAATTTCAGGTTCCTGCGTTCAACAGGAGAGGAAATGGCCTTGGAGCTCACTCAGCTGATCAGTGACCACTCAGGCGCCTTCAGCATTCTCCCTTGACCTTCCCTCTCAAATTTCAGGTTCCTGCGTTCAACAGGAGAGGAAATGGCCTTGGAGCTCACTCAGCTGATCAGTGACCACTCAGGCACCTTCAGCATTCTCCATTGACCCGCCCTCTAAAATTTCAGCTTCCTGCGTTCAACAGGAGAGGAAATGGCCTTGGAGCTCACTCAGCTGATCAGTGACCACTCAGGCGCCTTCAGCATTCTCCCTTGACCTTCCCTCTCAAATTTCAGGTTCCTGCGTTCAACAGGAGAGGAAATGGCCTTGGAGCTCACTCAGCTGATCAGTGACCACTCAGGCACCTTCAGCATTCTCCATTGACCCGCCCTCTAAAATTTCAGCTTCCTGCGTTCAACAGGAGAGGAAATGGCCTTGGAGCTCACTCAGCTGATCAGTGACCACTCAGGCGCCTTCAGCATTCCCTATTGACCCGCCCTCTCAAATTTCAGGTTCCTGCGTTCAACAGGAGAGAAAATGGCCTTGGAGCTCACTCAGCTGATCAGTGACCACTCAGGCGCCTTCAGCATTCTCCTTTGACCCGCCCTCTCAAAATTCAGGTTCCTGCGTTCAACAGGAGAGAAAATGGCCTTGGAGCTCACTCAGCTGATCAGTGACCACTCAGGTGCCTTCAGCATTCTCCTTTGACCCGCCCTCTCAAATTTCAGGTTCCTGCGTTCAACAGGAGAGGAAATGGCCTTGGAGCTCACTCAGCTGATCAGTGACCACTCAGGCGCCTTCAGTATTCTCCATTGACTTTTGATTATGGAAATTTGATTACTGGTTGGTTACGCAGAAGGCAAAACTGTATACAAATCGAAGAAATGAACAGCGATCGCATTTTAATCAGAAAAAATTTCAACGGAGATTAGACCTCTTTTGCGATTCACACTCATGATTCTGTTTTATCGAAGGAAAAGCTTCAAGTACTCGTAGGGACCGAACGGTTTGCCCTACAGAGCTCCGGGTGGTCTCAAAAATTTTTAAAAATTCAGTACTATTTAAAATTAGTGAAAAAACGATACCTTTATTTCGAGAGTTTTCGAGCTAGGGCACTCTTGAAAATTTCAACCCTTAATTTTCACCCCTTAGAAGTGACCTACATCAACCAAAAGCTTCGGCGCACAACTAGACCCCAAATGGAGCCCATATACCAAATTTCATCGAAATCGGTCCATGGTAACTAAGAAAAGTGCCGCGAACGGCGTACGGCGTACGGCGTACGGCGTACGGCGGACGGACGGAAATTTTTTTATTCGATTTTCGTATTCTACGTACCTTGAAACGTAAAACATCAAATTTTGAGGGGGGGTTAAAATTTTTTTTTTCTTGCTCGATTCCAAAGGCTTATTATTGAAAATAATAAACCAAAATGGGTCACCGTTGGATAGCTGATGAAATGGAGCATGTTTTAAACTTTTGAGGGCCTGTGGAGAAGACCATGTTTTAGCAGGAATAAATCACCAAAAAAGAAAACAAAAATAAATAAGTGAAAACTGAAATTGGCAAATTTTTAGGTTTGAGGTAGAAAGACTATTCTAGTGTACATTTTTTCTAAACTTGTCAAGAATAGTGGCTACTATCAGTCCGAAGGTGATGATTTTCATAGGGGACCATCTAAATACTAATCTGTAACATCTCTGATAATTTCATTGAAATCGGATGGATAATGTGGAAGTTGTGGATGTTACAAAGAAATTCACGTTGGCGCATGTGCACAGGTTACTATCAGTCCCGAAGCGATGATTTTCATAGGGGACCATCTACGCGCCAACCTGAACAATCCTGTGGAATTTCAGACTCACGAACAGACAAAAGTGGAACCAAAATTGTTCATGAAGGCCTAAAACGCAAAACGCGAGTGGAAATTTTGATTTTGGAGAACTTCTTTTTTCAAGTGAAAACAAAGCTTCCGCTACCTTGGTAGACTCGGAAGCAAAATTCAAAGTTAAAAGGAAGAGTTTTTTGCAAATTTGTTGTAGAATCGATTCCTCTACAACTTGGCTCTGGGAAACTCTGTATAACTAAGAAGCTTACAGAGCCATTAATTTTTCATAAAGACAATATTGGCCCATGGAAAATCTGTGTTCTTCGAAGAAGAGTACACTGAAATAATGAACCGTTGTGTAATAAATCGCTGCGTTCTCCTTCATCGTTCAATGTTGAGCCTGAAATTTCACCATCCTCTCTGAGGATCTGAGTCTTTTTGTTCATTCCGAAAAAGACTGTTGATTACACAATAGTGTAATCCTATCCTTTGAATTGACCCTCAAGGAACCTACCTGCTTCCTACTACCTTCCGGCGATCTCCTCGAAACATCAACAAGCAAAATACAGAAACCAAAATTTTCTTGGTGATAGTGATGAATAGGTGATACCAGGGAAACATAATAGCAGTAACTTCATACCAAGATTTATAATGGATCGTACTGTAAGATATTGAAAGTTTTGGAGGGTATGGATTGAGAAACACGACCTCAGTAGCCGAGTATGTTTTAGAAACAGTAGGTGTTGAAGGCGGCACCGTAGAATGTAGATTTTAAGAGAGGGTGAGGCAGTGAGGGTTTCATTTAAAATTTAGTTAATTGGAACGCGTTTGTCCCTCATTTCAAATGAACACTCAAACATTGCACCCAATTAACGTTGTATAAACATCGATATTCCGTCGATACCTCGTTCGAAAAGAAGAAAAAATTAATACCTTCAGCAAATTAAATTAAAATTCCTGCTTTCACCGAAGATGGAATAATACGAAACGATGATGTCACTTCACGAACGTAAATATTTCCAGGTTGGTTTTGAGTTTAAAGCTATATTAATAGCACTAATGATCATTAATGAATTACTTTTATTATCAAGAAAAAACCTAATTCACCTAAAAAAGTTCCGTTCAGGGATGGAATAAGAGTACATTTTTAAAAAAAAAGCTTTATATATTTATTTGACTTTTTTTAACATGACAATATTTCTTTTTTTTTTTGAATCTTCATCGCTGATTTTGAGTATGCTAAAAATATGTTATTAAGTTTAAGACGGTAATTCATACAATAAACATTGAAACACGTCATCGGATATTTTAAAGAATTTTCAAAGAAAATGAAGCCATTGCAATGAACAAATTTTTTCAGTATGGACTGTTTTGAATTTTTTCACTGAAATCCGTTTTGGAACATTCTAGGACGATTCCTGAAGTTTTTCCAAAAATCATATATATTCCTATAGGTATATCTACGATGTTTGGAAAAACTTTAGGAATTGTTCTAGCATGATCCAAAACAAATTTCAATAAAATTAATAAAAACACATATCATTAAAAAATCCAAAAAAAGCCATGCTCAAAATTTCAAGTAAATTGTAATAGCTTCATTTTCTTTGAAAATTTACGAACAACAATACACGTGTAGGGTCGTTGGGTACTCTATGATTTCATGGTGACGAGGACAGCTCGAATATGGTGATATGGTATTCTGAAAATAGGTCTGGAAAAACATAACAAATTACATGTGGGTACTCTTTCAATTAGGGTTGAAGAGAAGAGTATTATTTGAGATTAAACGAAACTTTAACCAAGGTGTTGATTTCATCATTTTAATTGCTATACCCTCAAAGATTGCGCCATAGTTGAGATGAAGGTAAACCTCAAGTGTGGCACATCACTTAGCACTGTTTTTCCACGCTGAATAGTGTGGTGATGTCCCTTTCTTGATTCGATTTCATTTTACATCATGTACAGCCGAAAAAGTCACTTTTTGAGAAGGAAATCATCAACTTTACGCGGAACTTTTTTTCGAGTATCGCTTCCTTTCCAAATTATTCCTTCTTCGACACAATTTTATAAATCTTACAGTTTTTTAAACTTTATTGGGATGATTCATTTCTCTTCATAAGAAAGTCGATGATTTCCTCCTCAAAAAGTGACTTTTTCGGCTGTAAATTTGGTAAAATGAAATCAAACCAAGAAAGGAACATCATCACGCAATTCAGCGTGGAAAAACAGTGCTAAGTGACGTGCCACACTTGAGGTTTACCTCCATCTCAACTATGGCGCAATCCCTGGGTTGCGCATCTTTGAGCGCTCGCTGAGCGGGTTGCGCGCATTAAATAAAAAAGTTGTCGAAGTAAAAAGTTCACAAAATTTGACGTAAAATTCGAATCTGCCATGAAAAATGGGGGTTCCCATTTGAAAAAACAAAGTTGGTCATGGTTGCGCCCGATTGCGCAGTTGCGCGGTGCGCTATTTTGTCTTTTTTTGATTCTACGCAAAAATTTATGAAGAATAGCGTTTGTCCCATTTTTTTCTCACACAATTAGAGAAAATAAGTGGGGGGAGCGTAGTTACTTGGACACGCTGTATACCACACCCACAAGGCTGACTACTCTTTCGTATAGCTAATATTTCGATTTTCCTCGTATTTTCTATGATACTTCGCCCTTATGAACAACACTTCTTTACTCAGGGAATGAAGAGTAGCTCTAAAGGGAATTTTTCCAAGTTTAGCTTCTCGACTGGTCGGTCCTTCCTCTTTTACTGAAGTTCCATCACCTTTGGGATGGGGTTTCATCGAATTCGCAAAAAAATTACGCAATCGCAAGGGACTCAAAATTTCTAGCTTCATAGCAAAATCATGTTTCAATAAAATTCATTCGGAGCTATTTTTGACTCTTATTCTTGTACATTGGCCTACCAAAAACCGTATTATCCTAAACCTTATTTCATAATAACCTAATCTTCCCACCTAGGATCGTCTCGTTAGCTCATTTATTCAAAACATACTCTGAATGAACTTTTAGAGAGAATAAACTCCACGTGTTGGTATTAATGCGGTATAAAACTTATCAAAAGAAGTTGCTCACCATTGTTTTGTTTTTTCTTAACCATAGTTTTAAATGAAAGATTTCTTTGAAAATTCCTCATTAACTCATTCTCAATGAATGAACTTATAAAAAATATAATGTGCAGGTAAAACGGCATCCTATTATAGCATCGTATAATACGATCCTGGTCGTCCGGTTCAACTGACGTTCGTAAAGTTTCCGTCAAAATTTTCCGTAGTTTCAACATCCTAAAAAGTATTAATTTTCTCTTTCAGATCCAACCCAGATTAAATATCTGGTGCTGTTGTAATTATGGGAATTCGAATCGGGATTGTGGATGATAATGGACAGGGGGATTTTCCTTTGATGTGAGACACCGATGTTATTGTTTTACCCTCCCGCTTTGCGCCCTCTGTAATGATTGGATGAGTTTGGATATTTATGATGTCTTGGAAGTTCTCTCCATTAGTTTCGTTCTAACTCAATTACTAATTTCCATCTTTCTACCAACCTGGCGTATCCTTTGCTTCCAGTGAACCCGCAAAATTGAACAATTCCCGACATTTCCATCAATACGGGCCTTCATAACTATGCTTCCCTGGTAAACTCATATTGAAACGCCCTCTTATCGTGCTCTCCTATCGCAGTTACTCGTAATAGTGAAGTAAATAATTGAAAAATTCAAACTTTCCAGACACATGGGCACACTCCTGAAGCCAAAACACAATTCCACGACGATTCTTTTGATACCGTGATTGTCTGAGTGGTTTCTACCTTTTTCCTAGCCGGTGGTGGTAGTCTCTTTGAATGCAACTCTGTCCTCATTTTATTTTTTAGGAGAACAAAGCGCTTAATTTTAAATTATTGGAATCTAAATTGCCTCGCCGACATATGCGACGGGTCACCCGCAATAATAAGATAATGAAGACGGCGAGATTGACCGGTCGCATCGCGAACAAAAGTCCAGCGAGAGAGGAGAGCTTATCCGAGGAAATCAATGTTTGACGTGCAGTAAAGTCGAATCAGATCAATCGGGAACCAAAGGCCATTTGTCATCAAGTATTTACACCTACTCCGGGGAACGTCTTTTTGTGGATATAGCAGGCGAATTGCCATCCTCTGGGACAGAGGCTTATAAATTCATTTTAATCACGGTTGACGCATTTACGTTTTATACTATATTGGTACCATTAAGAAAGACAACATCAGATAGTGTGATTAAAGCGATAGAGAGAAATTTATTTCAATATTTTGGCTACTGGAAAACGATATGCACCGACAATGCTTCCATTTTCGTGTCCACAAAGTTCAAAACCTTTTTATTTAATAAAGGAATAAAGAGAATACCCATGATACGTTTTTATCCAAATCCAAGTATAGCAGAGCGACAAATAAAAACTTTGAAAACAGCAATCTCTGCTTACTACGCGGAGAATCAGGGGAAATGGCCATCATCATTGCATTTCTTCCAACTTAGCACACCATTCATCTACTGAGTTTTCCCTGAATAAATTATTTCTGGGCAGAGAGACCAACACACCCCTGTTATTACAATGGGAATTGGGGAAATTTGTAGACCCTCACGCGACCACCTGAATTTGGAAAGTGGCAATAGAAAATTTAGGGAAAGCTCATAACAACATACAAAAATACTACAATAAAACACACAAAAAGGTAGAGTACAATTTGGATGATGTGGTTTTGATAAAAACATACATTTTATCAGATAAATCAAAGAAAATAAATAAAAAAATTGCCTTATAAATATACAGATCCCTACAAGGTAATTAGAAAAAATCACCTGTCACTTATACTCTCCAGAAGATGGATAACGACAAGGATATAAAGGAGGCAAACATGAGCCAAATGAAGAACCATAGGATACCAAGAGATTAATAATTATTTTAAGTATTAGGACAACAAATTATGAGCATATGATTGCCAACTCTTCTATTATAGTTTTGAAAGAGTTCAATTCAGTTATTTAAAAAAAAGTAAGGTGAAGTGATATTAACGTTAAGTTAAAAGGTGTCTAAATAGTGAAACAATAGATGAGAAGAGAGATCATACATAACATAACCGCAGAACGCAAAAATCGGAAGTTTGAACCAAGAACAGCACCACTGACAACTGAGATACAAGCATCAACTGCCAGCGCCACGACAAAAAACAGGTGAACAGGCTGGAAACAACCTACAGAGCAGGAGTCGAACTTCGAGGCCATTGCAATAGTATCGTTTTTTTTTTTTTTTTTTTTTTTTTGAAAATTCGCTAACTGTACAGAAATGGTCCTAGGTCCATATTTTGCTTGTTGTAGATTTGCTTCAAGCTGTCCAATTTCCATACGTCAAGTATTTCGTAAAATGAAAGTTGAGAAAAACGACGCACACGTTTTGATGTGAGAAGGCTTCTCGCTTCAAATATTAATCCAAAAGTGGACGTGGACCAGGAAAATGTTTTAGAACTGTTCGCCGAGTTCACTTTACAGTTGAGGTGGGAAGCCAACAGTGAGTAGGCTGAAGGGGAGAAAGGTCACGATGTGAGGGGGTATTTCATCTGCAGACATTTTCATACATTAGACGGGTAGTATGGAGGAAGGTTTTGTATTGGGCAGAAGAAAAGTTATTGATCTTGAGGGGCGCTACCTCCGAGCAGTGGAGGGAGGAAATTAATGTCCTTTTCCGACCCCCCCCCCCCCCATCACGGCACCTCTCTTAAAAAACAACAACCAGTGAGATGGAAGCCTCGTGGAGATGGACGGAGAGAGACGTATTTTGCAAGGGGACAAAGAAGGGAGACCGGGAGGAACATTTTCCTGAATATTTCAAAGAAACGGCTCCGACCATAATCCTTATTATAAATTCAAATTTCCCTCAGCCATAAAGCCTTTGCACAGGCGAAAACTCCGGTGTTTTTCTCTTTCCTTTTTTGTGAAAAAAGAGATGAAAAAGCTAAATGGGTGGGACGGCCATTCCTTTTTTCGGCATGTTCTACAGTAAAATTATACCCGGTTAGATAGAGAAAAGGGTCCAGAGAGGAGGAATATGTGGTGAATAGGTGGACAACGGAGGTGGCAGAGCTGGTGTTGTAGATGTGGGTGGGAGGGGGGTGAATTAGCGTACAGGAGAGTCATGTGTCCTCCACGAACAATATCATTGCTCTTATCAGTGGAATAGTATTATCAGGAATGTCTCCCACCAGCGCTCCTGGTGTTAAGGGAGGGGGTTAATAATAGAGTAGAGCGATATAAAGGCACCTCCTCCACTTACCTCTACATCACTTGCCCTGCCCTCTATCTCGTGGTTATGAAACTGCTTCCCCGCCCGGCTTTCATAGTTTCCTGTTTTGTTCTTGAGCCCTTTCCCATATTTCATATTGCATCTACATTCGTATTAGGTTCCGAACGTTCCCAAGTTGACCTTTTGCAGACCAATGTGAAATATGATGCGAGATATCGCAAAAGCATTAGGTACGAATACATGTAACTCCATGGCTCCACGTTGCTTGCATCAGAGCTGTAAAAATTAGATTCACCAGCCATCGAACTTTTATGTACGACCAAACTGATCCTGAACAACCTACAACTGTTTAGAATGAAATGAAGTAATTCTTATACAGGTTGTACACGATAAGGTGCGCAGTACTAATAGCAAAAAAAAAGATCAGACTTTTTTGCACAACTAAAAATCCGATTATTGTCACTTTTAACATTTTTGTCGTGTTCTCGACCTTTCTCCCTTAATTACTTATTCAAATTTTACTATACCGTTAGAAATAACGTTAAATTCTCTAAATATTTAGTGCTTAACCAAATTCTGTTACCAATATTAAATTGACAAAAATCACCCTACAAAGAAAACTTTATGAACTTTTGAAGAAAGGATGTTGTTTTCAAGAGTACATTAAGCCTCTGTTATCCAGCGTTCGAATACGTGCGTGTA
The DNA here is from genome assembly GCA_009739505.2 of Apolygus lucorum. Classification (NCBI taxonomy): domain Eukaryota; kingdom Metazoa; phylum Arthropoda; class Insecta; order Hemiptera; family Miridae; genus Apolygus; species Apolygus lucorum. Next base: position 60,830,865 of record CM019167.2, read on the forward strand.
GCCTAGAAAATGGGCCAGAATTTCACCTTTTTAATGGTGTATATAAATATGAAAAAAAAGGATGGAAATTGGCTGAGACAACTTCTTTTGAATGCACCGAGAGTTATTTCAATCGAAATAACTGTTCAGGCATAGGCTCTGCGATTGGACGAAGGTGAGCTACTATAGTTCTACTTCATCTTATTTATAGAATGGAGGTGACATCCTACTAGGTTTTACATTTGGTTGGTCTGAGGATTTAATGCATTCAAAAAAAGTATAATGGACAGAAGGAGCTGATACTTAATTAAATCCGGTTTCGCCGAGGACCGTCGTTTTGTAATGATTGACAAGATAATTCGCACCTACGTTATTTCCAGACCTCAAGACTCGCTATTAGTCCTTTTCAAGATGAAAATACAAAATAATTTTTCCAGTCCTAATTTTCTGTTCTCAGCTCATGAAATGTGCAGAAAAATTGACAAAAAACTGCTATTTTCCCACATTAGTAACATTTTTTGAAGAAAAAAAATAAATAAATAATAAGAATTTAAAGCGGTGCAATTGAATAGATTTATTATAGAGACACATAGATTTATTATTTTTCTATGTAGATCACTTGCCTGCAAAGAACAATGCTTTGCCATTGCCACTACCTACCAACCATATTGCTTCGAAATCAAGTTTATTATGAGGAAATGAACGCTTTACATTCGATACGAAGAACTAGATATGGGAATCTTCATTAGGAAATTTGAATACTGGTTGCTAAGGACGCAAAACTTATTGTAACTCGAAGGAACGAACAACGATCGCCTTTTGGTCAGCTGAAATTCGAACGGAGATTAGGCCTCTATTGCGATTCACATTTGTGTTTCTGGTTTATCGTAAGACCAACCCTTAAGTTCTAATAGAGAGAATTTAAAATTTTTAATTAATGAAAAACAATTATTCCTTTATATCAAAATTTTTTGAGTTAAGGCGTTTTCAAAATTTCAAACTTTATTTTTCACCCCTTAGAAGTGACCTACATCAACCAAAATCTTCGGGGCACAACTAATGCCCTAATGAAGCCCATAAACTAAATTTCATCAAAATCGGTCCATTGTAAGGAAAGTGCCGCGTACGACAGACGGGCAATATTTTATTCGATTTTCGGATTCTCCGTATTTCGAAATGTAGACCAACAAATTTTGAGGTGGGGTTAAAAAAAAATGTTCTTTGTCGGTTCCAAAGGTTCATTATTGAAATTAATAAACCAAAATTGAGACAATATTCGGAATCAGCGTTAAATTCTGCAATCAACGTTAAGTTAAGAACCATTGGAAGGCATTCATTCTGGAAGTGGATTTTAATGAAAAATCCTGATAGTTCTGTGCAGGAAAAAAGTGACAACAAGCTATTGTCATAGAAAAACGCTGCAAATTATTACACTATGGTTTACTATTTTTTATTTTCCTATATAGATCACTGGTCTGCAAAGCCACCAACCATCCAACATGAAGAAAACCATCGATCGCATTTCGGTCAGCTAAAATTTGAACGGAGATTAGGCCTCTTTTGCGATTCACACTCGTGTTTCTGATTCATCGTACGTCAAACCCTTAAATTCTCGTAGGAAGCAAACGGTTTGTCCTACAGAGCTTCGCGTGGTCTCAAAAAATTCAATAGAATCTTAAATTGAAGGAAAAACAATACCTTTATATCAAAATTTTTTGAGTTAGGGCGTTTTAAAAATTTCAAAATTAATTTTTGAACCCTTAGAAGTAATCTTCATCAACCAAAATCTTCGGGGCACAACTAGACCCCAAATGGAGCCTACCTACCAAATTTCATCAAAATCGGTCAATGCTAAGTGGGAAAAGTGCCGCGAACGGCGGACGGACGGCCAAATTTTTATTCGATTTTTGGATTCTACGTACCTTGAAACGTAAACCTTTGGGGGGGGGGGGGGGGGGGTGTTACAAAATTTTTTTTCTTGGTCGATTCCAAAGGTTCATTATTAATAATAATAAACCAGAAGAGCTAAACAAGAAAAGATGGACCACGGATTCGGATTAAGCACATCAAATAACATAAGAAACAGACAAGCTCCGGTCGGATGAAAGAACACCTCTAAATTTTGTAAAGTAGTGTTATCATCAGCTGGGTGATAAAAAACCTATGGATAACCATTCTTAGCCATCTCGTTGTGAAAAACCTATAATACCACCACTAGCAAACTTGTAAGTGTCACTGATATTACTCGCTTATTGTGAAACAGGCCCCTGGAGCGAAATAAGTTATTCACCCAAATTCCAGATTTTCTAGATAATTTACTCGTATTAAATACGAGTAAATTACCTAGATTCACAAATGTGAATTGAAGGAGCTCCTCACTGTCATGAAAGAAACAAATATTATGCTCTGAAAAGATCTTTATCGGAAAATAACAATTAAGTATGGAAATTATTACAGACATAACAATCTCGCGTCTTTTTTATTATTATTAATATTTTTTTAACAAATCTTTGTTCAAATACTTGGTCCTCATTCTGGAAGGTATTGTCAAATGAAATCAGAATCTTTTTCAAGCTCTTATGGGATATCACAATGTCTCCTAACTCAACCATAACTTTCTAGCAATAACGAATGAGTCGCTCCTTCTGACCCGTCCAGAAGGCTCGTTATTAGTGTGGAAATGATTAGTATTATCCTTCTCCATAGCATCCAGCTCTTCAAAAAATAAACTCAGCATAACGAGCTTGTTAGGATAATACTATTGATGGGTCACGGGTCACAGCCAACTCCTTCAAATCGTCCCAAATCAGGTAAGACTCACTTTTCGGACGATTAGCTCAGCTTTGGAATCCTCAGATTGGAAACCTCTATCTAAGTAAAGTGTCATCGAAGCTCAAATTTGAAGTCTAAGATGGGAATAAATATACTATGAGATGAGGAACCAATGTTGAAAAAACAATATAATTAAAGAAAAGTAGCCTACACAAATCCTGTGGAGGACGAGGGTTAGGAAAATATCCATGAGTGACACACATGGATATTCATATTCTTCATGGATATTCATATTCTTCGTGCTAATTAGTGAGTTGTCAACTGAGTGCCTTCGTTTTCTTGGAATTACATCCCGCAAAGAGAATGGGCCACATGGGCCACATGGCGCACCCTGCGCCAGTCTTCTTGGTTCTGGGACAGTTCTATCCAGTTTCGGGCTCCCTGCAAAAGTAATTGGGCTTCTGTGCTCACACTGTCCGTGCAGAGCAACTTTGGGCTTCCTGGTCTTCTTGTGGCATAAATTAATTCTTCGATAAGTTTTCTAGACATGGTGTAGAGATTTATCAGTGTAATTTACAAAATCATATTCTTCAAAGAGCTCTATAACTTTGGCATTCATGCGCCTCCGCCTTGCTAAGCCGTCTGAGTACCTTCCTCTCGACTATGAACAGCTCATCTTCCTGAGCGCTGGACAGCTTTCAGCCTTCTGAGACAGAGGTGAGCACTAGCCTGATCCCTTTATATAGGCGGAACTAGATACGTCAGGGTATCACTGTACTTTTTGAGTGCCCTTAGTGTCCAAAATAGTACCTTTCTGCCACTAGTATTCTCCCATGAAGTTTTGCCTCCACGTAATTTTCATCAATAATCAGTAGTGCGTGGTATACACATTAATCAACCTTCTGTTAGTTGTGAGGGTGAGAGGGGGGGGGGGGGGGTGTCTTCGGGCGGTAGGTTTGGATTGATTGGTCGAAATCACTTGCAGAAGTCCCAACACTCATGGCTTCAACACTTCCAACAATTCCGAGGTCATTGGCGAAACCAAATATTTATTTGAGCTCTCCGGTCAACTGCTCTTCCAATTCGGGAGCCTGATTCCTTCATTCCTCCCTCTAAGGCAAAATTTGACAGTGGACAGGTAAGATTATCACCCTGCTGGAGACCCTAGTCCACCACCTGCAAGCTTTCCATTCACTCTCACAAAACATTCAATGGGTTGGACTGCAAGCTTGATTAATTTTGTTTGGATCTCTATTGCTGATAAAATTTTTGGTTTATTATTTTCAATAATGAACCTTTGGAATCGACCAAGAAAAACAAATTTTTAACACCCCCTCAAAATTTGATGGTTAACGTTTCAAGGTACGTAGAATCCAAAAGTCGAATAAAAATTTGGCCGTCCGTCCGCCGTCCGCCGTACGCCATAAGCCGTACGCGGCACTTTTGCCACTTAGCATTGACCGATTTTGATGAAATTTGGTAGGTAGGCTCCATTTGGGATCTAGTTGTGCCCCGAAGATTTTGGTTGATGTAGGTCACTTCTAAGGATTCAAAAATGAATTTTGAAAACGCCCTAACTCAAAAAATTTTGATACAAAGGCTCTTTTTTTTTGCTTTTCTTTCAATATAAGATTCTATTGAATTTTTAGAATTTTTTGAGACCACCCGGAGCTCTGTAGGACAAACCGTTCGCTCCCTTCGAGAATTTAAGGGTTAGACGTACGATAAATCAGAAATACGAGTGTGAATCGCAAAAGAGGCCTAATCTCCGTTCAAATTTTAATTGACCGAAATACGATCGATGTTTTTCTTCATGTTGGATGGTTGGTGGCTTTGCAGACGAGTGATCAACATAGAAAAATAATAAACCATTCTGTAATAATTTGCAGCGTTTTTTCAGCTCTTTCTTGATCAAACTGTGCGAACTGAAAGCTGCTGTCTTGTAATCCTATTGAGGCTTAGTTTTATACACTATAAGTTGGCTGAAAAACATCGACACTTTGGATACGACGTCTAATCATCCATTGTCTATTTATCCATTGATAGCTCTGATTTGTAGGTCACTTTGAATACGATGTCTATTCATCGACGGCTCTGAGTTGAGAGTCTTCTTTACTAGAATTCACATCAACAAGATTATTTTCTCAAAATGAGTTGACTATTTTCCACTACAAAGCATGAATGGACACCAATCCTCACTCCCCATGGGTCAATATTGGTTTGACATTCATACCGTGTCCGGAATCAAGGTCAAACCGCAACACAATAGCCAGAACGATAAAGGGCCGAGGGGTAGTAGCCCTAGATAACGGGGTTCGGATAGAAGGAATTATTATCCCAAAGTATTAGTTGATAGGGTGTGATAGAAGGGCGTGCTCCACACAAACATACACCTGAGCGAGGAGGGTCTTGGGGTGGAAACTAGTTGCAGCTAATAGAATAGTCACGTCAACCCTCCTAGACAATCAAGGTCCCTCAATGGCTGAGCCCGTGACGAACGGAATCCGACTCAGGAGGGTGCATTGAAAAACCACCCTGGTAATACATACTGCCCAACCCGTTATTACTCAATATTCACAATAAATCTTCCTTCTTTTTTTCGCTTATTTTTTTCCCCATCCGTTTCGACCCCTTTCCCAATTAGGCGATTGCATGTCATCTCCGTCCCTGGGAACGCTAGCGGCCTGGAGTCTCCCTTTATTTTGCTCGTTGATCGACGTAGAATTTGGTTTGTTCGGGCTTCGCACCCACTACACTGTTGATAACAAAATTCCATATTTCTGTATTCACTTTTGTATCAATGGACTGTCCCTGAATTCATCAAGACTGCCTTTAGTTCGCCAACTCTGTTGATGACCAAAAATTTGCTTTATCGATGGAGGGAAAAGAACTCTATGATCACGTCGTCCAGGCAAATATCTACGCTGACCAACTTTCCGCAGTGTATGGGACTCCCGTTTGAGGACATGAAGACGAAAAGCTGCGGTTCGTTTCCCAAATTAGTTCGGAGGAGTTTGATTCCACAATGTACTATATCCATTCTGGTCAAGCGTGAGAAAAACGCGAAAAACCAAAGCGACCTGAAAAACGTACTATAAACCAATGATGTTATTTTTTAAATATTTCCAAATTATAAAAACGCTGCAAATTATTACACAATGGCTTATTATTTTTCTATATAGATCACTCGTCTGCAAAGCCACCAATCATCCAACATGAAGCAAAACATCGATCGCATTTCGGTCAGCTAAAATTTGAACGGTGATTAAGCCTCTTTTGCGATTCACACTCGTGTTTCTGATTTATCGTACGTCGAACCCTTAAATTCTTGTAGAGAGCGAACGGTTTGTCCTACAGAGCTCCGCGTGGTCTCATAAAATTCTAAAAATTCTGTAAAATCTTAAATTGAAGGAAAAACAATACCTTTATATCAAAATTTTTTGAGTTAGGGCGTTTTCAAAATTTCAAAATTCATTTTTGAACCCTTAGAAGTGACATACATCAACCAAAATCTTCGGGGCACAACTAGACCCTAAATGGAGCCTACATACCAAATTTCATCAAAATCGTTCAATGCAAAGTGGCGAAAGTGCCGCGTACGGCGGACGGCGAACGGACGGCCAAATTTTATTCGCTTTTGTAATAATTTGCAGCGTTTTTTTGCAGGGGGTGCTAACCTTAATTTAATTTTAAATTAAAATTTAATTTTTTTCTTGGTCGACTCCAAAGGTCCATTATTGAAAAAAATAAACCAAAAGGTAAATTCACTTTCACAACTTTCGCACCAAAGGGAATATTCACCCTTCTTTTTCAAGGGATTAGATTATCTGTTGCTCCAAAACGACCGCATTTTTGTGAAGAACTATTCCCTAAGACCCTGGGAAAGTGTTTACTCAATTTCGATAAAAATGGTCTTTTTTCTTTTTACTCCTCAATTACTCGTATGAACAACATCCCTCAAGGATCTCGACGTTCGCTAACTGAAGGTACCAATGACGTAAGAAGGTACAAAAACTATTCACTGAGTCACAAAAAAGTAAAATCTTAGTTTGCGAAAAAGAGCCTTCACAAACCAAGTACATGAGATCTTTAGGTATGCGTAGATATTTTTTGGAGAAAAAGGTCCCACGCAGCATTCGTATATGAGGAAATTTCCAAAGAATGATGTAAACTGATTTTTAGACATTTTGGTTTATTATTTTCAATAATGAACCATTGGAATCGACCAAGAAATTTTTTTTAACCCTTTCGTTGAGAAAACTCACAGACAGAAACAGAACCAAAATTGTTCAGAAAGCTCTGAAACGTAAAACGCGAGTGGAAATTTTGATTTTGGAGTACTTTTTTTTCAACCTTAAAAAGTGAAAACATAGCTTCCGCTACACTCAGAAGCAAAAGTCTACCTCTAAATTTTGCTTCCGAATCTACCAAAGTAGCGGAAGCTTTGTTTTCACTTTTCAAGGTTGAAAAAAAAAATTCTCCGAAATCGAAATTTCCACTCGCGTTTTACGTTTCAGACCTTTCTGAACAATTTTGGTTCCGTGTCTGTGTGTCTGTGTGTATGTCATGAAATCCTTGCCATAGCCATGACGTCTACATTTCTCATCCGATTTCGATGAACTTTTCAGGGATTGTGCGGGTTGGCGTGTGGACGGTCCCCTATGAAAATCATCGCCCCCGGACGAATAGTAGTTGCTGCGCATGCGCAAACGTGAATTCCTTGTAACAGCCATAACTTCTACATTTCTCATCTGATTTCGATGAAATTTACAAGAATTATGCGGATCAGGTTGTAGATGGTCCCCTATGAAAATCAAGGCCTCGAAATTTACAGTAGCCTCTGCGCATGCGCAAACATAAAATCCTTGTAACAGCCATAACACTTGCATTTTTCATCCGACCTTCCTGAACGATTTTTCTTTTCGTGTCTGTCCGTGTGTCTGTGTTTCTGTACGAAAGTTCGAAATTGTACGAAGTTATTGTCCGATTTCGACGAAATTTTCTAGAATTGTTCGGATTGGCGTGTAGAAAGTCCCCTATGAAAATCATCATCCCCAGACGAATAGTAGTTGCTGCGCATGCGCGAACTTGAAATCCTTGTAACAGCCATAACATTTACATTTCTCAACTGATTTCGATGAAATTTTCAGGGAATATGCGAATTCGGTTGTAGATGGTCCTCTATGAAAATTATTGTCCCCAGACTGATGGTAGCCACTGCGTATGCGCAAACGTCAATTCCTTGTAACATCCATAACTTCTACATTTTCCATCCGATTTCGACGAAATTTCTTGGGATTGTTCAGATTGGCGTGTAGATGGCCCCCTATCAGGGGAGTTGATGTTTTAAATGATACTTAGAGATTGATGTTTTAAAATTAACTACTATACATGGGATGATCTATACAATCGGGTTATGAATATGAGGAAGCTATGTGCCACACCCACTTGGCAGAGTTTTTTTTTTTTGGAAACTAAGATTTACTGATAGACGTTGAACGACAAGTGTTAACGACAGTCTAAAACGTGAAAAACGAGTGAAATTTTTCACTTTGGAGGACACTGTTTTCAATTTCCCGAAAGTGAAAAAAGTTTCCGCTGCTACCTTAGTACATTCAGAAGCAATTGGACGACTACTTAGTAGTGGTCATATGTGTCAGGATATATATATATAAGTGTAAGGATATGTTTGTGCTATTAGGAGAGTTACGCCCTGGTCAATTGTGTCGTACTGCCTCCTATTCTGATAAACTTCGATCGGAATTTTTTAAAGTCGTGATTTCACTCGTGAAGGTGGTGAGAACAGATTCATCCAGTTTACTTGTGTCAGTTGTAGTGGCTGATCTGACGAAACGGGTTTTTCTTTTGAATTAGATCCTTCACTGTTCACAAGTCGGACGTAACGGGCCCACCACCGAACGAAGCTGCTCCCTCTGAAAGATCTAAACTGGAGGACGACTACAAAAAGTGAACAACAAAAAGATATAAAAAATTCAAGGAAACGGAAAAGGAAGACTTCCCACGTCCGAAATCGTCGATCCTCACCTCTGAGCGTCCAAAAAACTAACATAAAAACTCGTTCAATTATTTGAACGGCACAGGAAAACCCGCTCCTGGGTGCCAGAAAGGGCCCGTAACCTATCGCTTACCACCACAGACCACCGAGAATGGAGATTGTAGTAACATCGGAATGGGATGAAATGAAAAAAAGAGGTATAGGAATCTACTTTTCCCCCTTGGGCTTTTTACGTTGTTGTTAACTTGCCCGCCTTGATCTATCAATGGGCCGATGGGAGACGGGCTGGGGTGCCACCGCGGCCCCCTCGCACAGCTTTGACTCGACCTGGTCGCTGTGTTGCAATAAAAAACCAGTTTTAATCTTTACCAACGCGGACGGTGGCTATCCACTGCCCTTCCTAATTTTTCCCGCGTCCTATGGCTTCCGAGTCTACCAAGGTAGCGGCATTGTTCTCACTTTTCAAGGTTAAAAAAGTCTGCAAAGTGGGTGTTACACATAGCTTTCTCGTATCCATGGCCCGGCTGTGTAGATGAACCGATGCATAGTAGCTAATCTCTAAGTCCCTTGCACTACTATATTAGGGAACTATCTACATGGTAACCCATACAATCCCAGAAAATGTCATCAAAATCGGGAGGAAAATATAAGTTCTGGCTGTTATAAGGTTTTTACGTTTGAGCTTGTACTGCGCCTAGTATCGATTCGGGAGAAATGATTTTCACAAGGGATTACTTCACTTCAGTCCACACAAATCCTCATCGAATTCGGGTGGAAAATGTACACGTAGGAGTTATGGCTTTTACAAGGAATTAACGTTTGCGTATCGACAGCGGATATTATGGATCCGGTACCAATCATTTTCATAAGGAACCATCTACACCACAATCCACTGAATCCCTTAAAATTCCATCAAAATTGGGCATGACTTCGTACAGTTTTGCCCGTTACGAGGATTTTATGACAGATACACCAAACTAAATTCGTAAAACTCGCTTTGGAAAACTTGTTTTTGTCAACTTTGAAAAGTGAATATAATGATTTAGCTAGCTTGGTAGACTCGGAAACAAAATGATTTCCAAAATCAAAATTTCCACTCACATTTTACGATTTAGGCCTTCCAGAATAATATTTGGAGGTTATTTGAAGTCTTGTTTTTGTAGTTTTTTTAATGTTTAATCTGGTACATGGTTCGTGGAGTGGAGTGGAAGATTCTGTGGAGTCTTTCTCAGCCTGTAGGTTTCTGTTAATTCTTCCGAGAAGTGTCTCTTCTTTGTCCCTGGTTGATTCCTGCGCAGTTGATTTACTTGTTGGTTGGTACGGAGGGACCGTTTCCATGGTTTTGGGTGATTATCTGGAGTCTTGTATCTTCTCCAGGGTCTTTCTGGAGGAGACGGACTTCTTGGATGAATTAACAGAAATCTACAGGCTGAGGAAGACTCCACAGAAGAGTCGAAACATGTACCAGATTAAAAATTAAAGAAACATCAAAAACAAGACTCCAAATAATCACCCAAAACCATGGAAACGGTCCCTCCGTACCAACCAACAAGTAGAACAATATTTTGGTTTCGTGTCTAGCTGTCTGTATGTGTGTCTATCTGTCAAATAAATACTTGTAACGGACGCAACTATTTATACTTATTGTTCGATTTTTCCTGAAATTTTTGGGAATTGTGCGAGTAAATGGCCTGGAGCTGAAAATGGCCTCCTACGAAAATCATCGCCCCCGAGTTCTAGATGGTTCCCTACAAATGTCATCGTCGAGTGATCATCAAGTGATTGAAGTTTTGAGATTATTCACGATTCATCTGATCATCTATGAGCTATTGAAACAAGAAAGCTACGTGCCAGAACCGCTAGTTTTGTTTGTATGTTTAAGGCATTTATTCAGTAGGATTTTTTCAATTTTTTTAACCATGAATTAGTACATTAAACGTGGATTTTTACCTTCACGTAGATAGGTATTCCACTGTATCGCAAAGCAATGGTTAGTGGCGCCATAGCACGTGCGCAAGATTAACTATGGCGCTTTGAAGTCGGTCAAAAACATATTGAATAAGCACTAGGTCAATTTAAACCAGTTGGTAATAAAACTGTTTCAACTGTTTCACTCAATGTAATTTATTTAGTACTTTAGGCATGAAATAGTGGCTGCACCCTTATCCACCATAATATTTCGAGCGGCATGGAAGCCTCAAATTTGAAGATCGATCTAAAATCCATGATCTACAATACCCAACATGTGAATTCGAGTTCACCCCCCCCCCCTCCTCTCACCTCCATGGTGTCAGTCTGGCACCAAAACGGTGATACGTCGTAACGTTGAACTTTCATCTATTAGTTTTGGTAGGCAGTTCGTCGAAGTTCACATCCGTATTCAAGGTGAAACACAAAAAAACCCACGAAATATGCGGTTTATGGTGCCCTGGCACCATGGTGGCACCACTATTAGTTCCATGGTGGTACTATTGGTTCCATAGAAATCAATAATGCAAATCCAGAGGTGTAATGAGAATTTGTCCTCAATTTCAAAGCTTGGTTACAATTAGTAAGACGTGAAGGGACCAAAGTATTGAAAAATCGGATATTTTGTGAATATCATCCCCCACTCCCCCTTCCCATGCTAATTTTGATACTCTGGTGAAATAGTGTGCAATTCAGAAGATTTCTGAGACAAATAAAACAAAAGAATCGGTTGGAAATTGAGACCTGGGCAGAGTTTACAAGATTATGCCCGAAAACCCACGTTTTTTCTCAAGTATACAAAATAAGCATCAACTGCAATTTCCATGTATTACGAGTGCGATAGCTATTCAGCCCACCTCAGTTGGCAGTCGTTCTTTCATGCTCATCGTGGCGTTGTGCAACGAACAACAACCAAACAATTCATGAACAATTATTTTATTACTACAGAAAACTGAATTTGTTAAACATGAATATTTTTGATGATTTATTATCATTTATATTTATCATCATGAATATTTATATTATCTCCAAAATCAACTCACATGATCCAAAAAGGTTTAGATTCCTACGAAAGTGTTTTATCTGATGAATAACATGTAAATAAATGAAAAAGACTGTAGTTTAAAATTATTGCAAATGGATAATTTAACGGAAGAAGAGAAACTTTTTTCCCATGAAAATTATGAAAAAGGAAAAATATGTGCCATATCTGTACTTATCTTGTCGTAGGTACTCTGAACAAACTTCAGGTACTCCTACTTGGTTCTTCTTCTTCTTGTTCACTATAATAGAGGGAGGCAGTTCAATGAGGTTCAATTAAACATCATTACCCCCCTCCCCCCCATTCAACCCCTCTCAATGCGAATTTCCATATTCCGGTTGAGAGTTGAGGACCAGGCAGAGCACTCAAGGTTTTGCTGAAATAGAGTAATATTTATTTTTATTTATTTTCCATAATTAAAGAGAGAGAAAGAGAGAGAGAAATGTGTTTATTGACAATAAGAAACAATAAGAAATATTCACAATCAATTCAAACATTGCCATCTCTAATTAATGTGTGATTATTTCGTATATAATAAACAATGTAGAAGTTTTAAACTGGCGTCAAAGTACCCCACAGCGATAGGCTGACGCCCGTGTTGCTGCAGGGGGGTCGTTGATGACCTCCTCGTATTGTTATTATGTATTTTTATTCATTTATTTATTTTTCAATTGCATATTTTATATAATATTATAATTTAGGTTTCAGTCGTATCGTAACTTCATTAGTGTACAATTGTTCATTAATTACTCAATGCAAAACATATTCACTAACTAGATAGTTCTCTATGTTCATCGGGCCTTCGCGTATTAAATATTCGTAAATCTTCCTTTTGTAGATTTCTCTTGAGTATAGATTCGGGTGCTTGAGGGCTTCCGTAAGGTTCCTGAACAAAATCAAGAATACGTGCTTTGGACTCCGGGTAGTAAGTTGGAGGCGTGGTCGCGGATTTGACACGGTACCTTCCAGCACGTATCTTGTGGCATAGTGATGGTTTGGATTGGTCCGGCTAAGTATCGGGGTTCTATGGTGATACATCAATAGACTCTTGCAGTACAGTTGCTTTATCGTAAAGGCTTTTGCAAATTCGAAAAGATTTCCTGAAGGATAACGACGGGGGAGATGAAATCTAATTTTCAATATAGCTTTCTGAACCGCTATCAACTTTCTAAGTATGCTGTCTACCGCAGATCCCCACACATGGATACCATATTGCAGAGCAGACTGGACCATTGTGTCATAAACCATTTTTAACTTGTCCCTAGGCAAAATATTTCTTATCCTATAAAATACATGGGTAAATCTTCTCAACCTTTTAGCAAGGGCGGTCACATGCTGTTCCCATCTTAATTTATCGTCGAGGATAACTCCAAGATATTTGTGATAATTCACCCTGTCTACTGGATCACAAACACAGTTATTGGATTGAGGTCCACATCCGTGGATCACAATGTTGTGATCAGCCGGTTCTCCCCCGAATCTTCCTATCTCCAAGAACTTGGTTTTCTTAGCATTCAGGGTTAGTAGATTGCTATCAAACCAGGTCCGCAATAAATCCATGGTCCTATTTGCCATTTGGTAAACATCCTCCCACTCCAGGCCCTCAAACAGTAGAGTAGTATCGTCGGCGAAGAGGTAGACTTTACATTCTTCCGTGAGGCTAACAATCTGGTTAATGTATATGAGGAATAGGGTTGGCCCTAAATTGCTACCCTGAATTATACCATAGTTATTGAAACTCTCAGTACTTTTTACTCCTTCAATCTCAACGACCATTTTTCTTCTGCAAAAATAACTCTCGAACCACTTTATACTCGCCGAATCAGCACCGATTTCCTCCAACTTCTTGATCATTAGTCCTCGGTCAATGGAATCGAAACATTTGGCCAGGTCCAAAAATAGGAGGAGCCCTTTCTTCTTTTCGTCTCTGATTCTGTGCATGTCACATATAATCTCATACAACGCATCGTCTACTCCCTTCCCCCTTCGAAAGCCAAACTGCCGATCTGTAATTAAGTTATTGGTTTCCAAATAGGTATAGAGGCATTCGTTAACCCACTTTTCTAAAATTTTGGACAATACACTTAATAGGGATATTGGTCTATAGTTCCCAAGATCAGTAGTTTGCCCGCCTTTATGTAGTGGGGTAATTTTAGCGGTCTTAAATATTTCCGGGAATATTGAAGTGGTGATACATAAATTATAGACATGTAGCAATGGCTCAATCAAATAAGGTAGGAACATTTTCAACACTCTCGGAGGTATACCATCCATTCCAGATGCTGAGCCTCCTCTCATTGTCTTAACCATTCTGGTAAGGTCGGCTTCTGTCATTAATTTAATCGCAAATACGGAGTCCTCTACTGATGCTCTACCGGGCTCATAGGCTATATAGGAGGGCTTATGTTTAATGTTTTCCGCCAATAATTCTCCTACCTGTGCAAAGTACCCGTTCAAGTCGTTGCAAACCTTATTTTTCGCTTCGTCAACTCCCAGGTCATCATTTTTTGCAACTTCTCCAATCAGAGGGAGAACCCGATGAATAGCACCATTTCCATACATAATCTCGTCCATCACTTTCCATTGCTGCCTTGGACTATCTGCCTTATTCAATTTTTCTCCAAAATACTCGGATCTGGCTTTTCTTAATAATTGTTTGACCATATTCCTGTACTTAACGCTGAAGGTTTTCAGTTCTTTATTAAACGGTTGTAAGTCTGATCTTTTCTTTAGTTTATCTCGGTGTCTCATCGACTTGATTATACCATTCGTGATCCATGGGGTTAATTTGCGGTCCTTAGCCTTTATTTTTTTATTTATTGTTGCACTTTCTAAGACTCGTTTTATACTTTCTACCAACAATGTAGCTGCCTCGTTAGCATCAGTGCTCTGAGTCACCAGACCCCAGTCCATAGTACTAAACAATTCTTTCATCGCTTCGTAATCAAATGACTTTACAAAAATGGGTTCGGCTGAGCAACGCGGTCCCCCTCCATCTTCCTTTCATCTTTCAATTCTTCCTTTCAAGGTTCATCTTTATCACTATCAGTGAACTGCATTCATTAATCTGAACCGTTTTATTATTTATCCTCATAGGAAGCGAAAAGTTGGTACATAGTTTTAGGTGGTCACATTCGACTTCACAAACTTTGTAAATTATTACACAATTGTTTATTATTTTTCTATATTGATCACTCGTATGCAAAGCCACCAAACCATCCAACATGAAGATAAACATCGATCACATTTCGGTCAGCTAAAATTTGAACGGAGATTAAGCCTCTTTTGCGATTGATTTTGGTTTATTATTTTCAATAATGAACCTTTGGAATTGACCAAGAAAAAATAATTTTTAACACCCCCTCACAATTTGATGGTTTACGTTTCAAGGTACGTAGAATCCAAAAATCGAATAAAAATTTGGCCGTCCGTCCGCCGTCCGCCGAACGCCGTACGCGGCACTTTTGCCACTTAGCATTGACCGATTTTGATGAAATTTGGTATGTAGGCTCCTTCTGGGGTCTAGTTGTGCCCCGAAGATTTTGGTTAAGGTAGGTCACTTCTAAGGGTTCCAAAATCAATTTTGAAATTTTGAAAACGCCCTAACTCAAAAAATGTAGATATAAAGGTATTGTTTTTTCTTCAATTTAAGATTCCATAGAATTTTTAGAATTTTTTAAGACCACCAGGAGCTCTGTAGGACAAACTGTTCGCTCACTACGACAATTTAAAGGTTTTACGTACGATAAATCAGAAACACGAGTGTGAATCGCAAAAGATTAATCTCCTTTCAAATTAAAGCTGACCGAAATGCGATCGATGTTTTTCTTCATGTTGGATGGTTGATGGCTTTGCAGATGAGTGATCGATATAGAAAAATAATAAACCATTGTGTAATAATTTGCAGCGTTTTGGATTCTACGTACCTTGAAACGTAAACCATCAAATTTTGAGGGGGTGTTGAAAGTTTTTTTCTTGGTCGATTCCAAAGGTTCATTATTGAAAATAATAAACCAAAATTTGGCCGTCCGTCCGCCGTCCGCCGTACGCGGCACTTTTGCCACTTAGCATTGACCGATTTTGATGAAATTTGGTATGTAGGCTTCATTTGGGGTCTAGTTATGCCCCGAAGATTTTGGATGATGTAGGTCACTTCTAAGGGTTGAAAAATGAATTTTGAAATTTTGAAAACACCTACATCAAAAAAATTTGATAGAAAGGTATTGTTTTTTCTTCAATTTAAGATTCTATAGACGTTTTAAAATGTTTTGAGAGCACGCGGAGCCCTGTAGGGCAAACCGTTTGCTCCCTACGAGAATTTAAGGGTTTTACGTACGATAAATCAGAAACACGAGTGTGAATTGGAAAAGAGACCTAATCTCCGATCAAATTAAAGCTGACCGAAATGCGATCGATGTTTTTCTTCATGTTAGATGGTTGGTGGCTTTTTAGATATATATAGAAAATTAATAAACCATTGTGTAATAATTTGCAGCGTTTTTGCTTACTAGTCTACCAAGGTTTTCACTTTTCAAGATTGAAAAAAGAAGGTTCTCCAAAATCAAAATTTTCACTCGGGTTTCACGTTTTAGGCCTTTCTGCACAATTTTGGTTCAATGTATGACTGTCTGTGTTTATTCTGTTCCATGAAGTCCTTGTAAAGGGCTAAACTATACGAAGTGATGGTTCGATTTGGATGAAATTTTCAGAGATTGTGCGCGTTGACGTGTAGATGGTCCCCTATAGGATAGTGCATCGGATCATTTATAGAATTGGCACACTGTGTCTTATTTCGGGGTTTTTCGATACTTCCGTTAGCGCTGTGACCGGGAAGTCCCACCCCAAGCAAGCACGGTTTGAAAAGTCTCGAATATCGATCCCCCCCCCCCCCCCCGACAGCGTCTTTTCGGACGCTCACCTTCCCCCTCCACAGTTATTTCCCTCGTTATTTTCGAGGTCCTCCGGCTTAATGAATTTTTTTTTTAAAGTTCCCCTCATTACGTCTAATTGTTTAAATATGCCATGATTTATGAAAAGCTCCTTCTTATGGGGCGCGTTCTTCCTGCTCTCACCCAACTCATCCCCGTATTTTTTTTATTTGTATTTTTTCTTTTTTTCTACTTTTTCACCACAGTTTTTTGGGGGTAGCCCCGCGGAGGGTGCACGAAAAGGGGGAAAAAGAGAAAGAGACCAAAAAAAGAGAGAGTTAAAGCTAGATTATTTTTCACCCCCGCTTCTCCCCGACGTTCCACGGGGTTTTTTTCCCTCTCCCTAAATACTGCATCGGGGAGCGTCGAGCGCAAGGGGTCGGAGGGACGTATGGGAGTGAAGGAGGGTTAAAAGAGGGAGAGAAGGATAGAGTGATGGGCAGCGGAGAGGGGGGTACGTTCCGCGCAGTCGCACGTTTCCTCTGCAAACTTTTCTTCTGGTGCATTAAAAATGGCGGCTAATTGGGCTCGGATACAGAGGTTTCTTTATCGAGCGGGCCTCTCAACCCCCGCCGCCCCTCCCTGTCATTGACCCCCGACCACCGACCCCCTTAAAACCCCCAACACTCCCCTTTTTGCTAACATTTCCACAGTATTTGCTTATAATTTAAATATCCCGTAGTAAAGAGATTCTCCCTAGTTTTTTTTTTTTTTTTTCATCACAGAAAATGCTCTCTTAGATTTTGTTTAATCACTCGAATTGCCGTATAAGTTTTAATTATTTCAATCGTTCTGTTCCCTTCCTTCTCGACGCTTGGATTAAGAGGGGCTAGATGAACAGGTTTCCTAATAAATGAGAAAAAAACGACGGGCAAAAATATAAGTGGGATACTTTTTTTTCTCAAAAGTTAAACAAGCCACCTAGTGGACTGAGTGGAGATTTCAGTTTTCAAGAGCTGTCAAGGTTTTAGCGAATTTTCAAGGAAAATGAAGCTATTGCAATGGTCTAAAAATTTTTAGAATGGACTTTATCAAAAAAATGTTTCACTATAATCCGTTTCAGAATGTTCCGAAACAATGATATATTATATCATTCCGCACAATAACTCGAGTAATTATTTAGACATTTTTTTTTTAGTTCTCGCCAAAATGTTTGTAACAACAAACAAAAGGTCAAGTTCGTTAGCCAGAAATTTTGAACAATCCAAAGTGGTCCAAATTTTTTAAAAAGTCCAAAAAACGCTACAAAATATTACACAATGGTTTATTATTTTTCTATATAAATCACTCGTCTACAACATCAACAACCACCAAAATGAAGGGGAAAAAAATCAAAAAAAACCAAAAAAAATTTTAAAAAAATCAAAATCACCAACTATCGATTACATTTCGATTAGCTAAAATTTGAACGGGGATTAGGCCTCTTTTGCGGTTCACACTCGTGTTTCTGATTTATCGTACGTAAAACCTTTAAATTCTCGTTGGGAGCGAACGGTTTGTCCTACAAATCTCCGCGTGGTCTCAAAAAATTCTAAACATTCTGTTATTACCTTCACAACCATGGTAATAAATGGTATATTCGGATTCGGCACAAAATTTCTGATATTGATGCCTTTTTCAAAAATGAAAATTTTCGGAAAATAAGAAAAGTATGTATATATATGTATATATATACATACATAATGAAAACGTGCGTATATTTAATGTACCAAGAAATGCAGTAGCCTTGTGGGTACTCTGTGAGTTCATCGAGACGAGTAGAACATTAAGTACTAAATAAAGGCACTGCAGACATCACACCCATCGGTATTCACCAATGGTTACTCGATATGTACAATAATAATCTGACTACAATGATTGAGTGATCATTGATTATATGGTTCATTCATTATTATATATTACAACTTACATCTGTTATTCATTTATATTATATAATTATTATGATGTATTTATCTATTCAATAAGATCAAGGCTAAGTAGATAATTATGTAAAAAACAAGAAAAAAACCAGTTTGAATTGTAATTTCTATAGTATAAATTCTAGTGGCCGGCTGATCATTCTCTTTAGTTTGTACGATTGCCTTCATCTATGCGCTATTTTTATAATAATTTGTACTTGTTTGTTGATTCGGTCCTGAGTGAGCAGGTCATTTCCATGTCTTCTTGTATTCAAAAGTACCAATATTAATTTTATTGTATTAAGGTATTTATATTCATCTGTACATTATTATATATTATGATTGCCATTCATTTATTATTAATTTTGAAGTATTTATCAGTACCTAGCAATATACCTTAAAATACAACATATTATCCAGATACATACATCAAATTTAAAAAAAATTTAGTGTGTCCTGGAATATACCTACTATGTTCAGGATTCATGTAATTATTTGTGGAAGTTGTTTTGCTGGAGCTCACAGAAACACAGACTGACAATGCTGGTAAATTTCTTCTGGAGAATATAAGATAAAAACTGCAAATTGGGTACTTTGGTTTTTGTTGAAAAAAGTTGATCTCAGAAGTGATCACAAGGATCCTGGATGCCTTGGTGTAGCTTCAAAAGATGTACATAACGAAAATATTCTCAACGTGGTCACAAGGACTAGTCTTCAGGCTGTGCGGCGTTATATTTCAATGAAACATGAGACTTCACTGAATTTATATCGTGGCGGGTAGTTAATATGACCTTGCACCCAGCTCGTATCAGAGACCGGCTTATCTGGTTTATAAACATCCCAATATTTCCCTGTCACGCTCAAAAAGCACCTGCCAGTCATCAAAACGTGAAAGTCATAGTAGATTCATCGGAAGCAGTCGTAAGCGTTGAAGCACGATGGATTTAAAAATCAGAATTGAATCGCGCAAGATCATTGTCAACATTTTACACTATGAAAACTTTTATAGGTACTAAATTAACTAACGAGTTATTTTTAATTTTTTCTCATAAATTTTCAAATTTTATAATTTTCTTGTTGCCTTCAATTTGTCAAAAATTATGCACAAATATATCAAAAACGTCTGCCAAGTGGGTGAGGCACATAGTTTCCTTGTATCTATAACCGAATGTATTGATGATTCGACGCACAGTAGCTAATCTCAAATCATCCATCTTCAAGTACCTTGTAGGTAGAGGCCCTCATAGAGAACCATGTACACGCCTACCCGCACAATCCCTGAAAATTTCATCGAATTCGGGTGTGAAAGTTAGAAGTTAGGGTTGTTACAGAATTTTCGGGTTTGCGCATGCGCAGAGACTACTATAGACCCAGAAGCAGTGATCTTCATAGAGGACTACCTACACCCCAACCTGCAAAATCCCTGAAAATTTCATCAGACGACAACTTCTTATGGTTTTGCCCGATTACATGGTTTTCATGACAAACGAACAGCAAGACGGATTTTTTTTATTTTATTTTTTTAACTTATTTTATTGCACCAAGTTACAACTTTTTCTGATACATAGTTGGTGTTCGTTAAGAAAACTAAGATACTTCACTTTGTTCTTATTGTCCTGAAATTTGCACTTCATGATGGTCATTCTAAGTGAATTAGATCGTGTGGCTTGGTACTCCTAAGTCTTCTAAGCAGATCATCTGTGTTGAGAAGGTGGACGACATCCTCATTTACATGATTTTGGAGCCTCAAAAGATGATTCATGGCTTGGCTGCGAATGATCTCGTTGACAGATTCAATTTTCAGCTCGTAGTGAAGTCTGTCATTTCTAAAGTATCTGTATGCATCAACGCAGCATCGCAGTACATTATTCTGGAGGCGCTGAATTAAGTCTCGATGACTCTGGGCCGTGCACCCCCACAGTTGTGCACCGTAAGTCCAGATAGGCTTTAGGACTTGCTTGGACAGTATAAGCTTATTGTGGACCAACTTAACTTCTCTCCTGTACTCTGTGTCGTGGACAGACAATTTTGACCGTCGGCCCATCAGCCAGTACATTTTTCTGAATTGAATCAAAAGCTCAGCGTTTTTCTTCTTGACGTGGGACTTCCACCTTATTTTGGCATCCAGCGTCATTCCAAGATATTTCGATTCATTGGCATACAGTATCAACTTGTTATCGAGAAAGGCTGGCATATAGTTGATCCTTTTAATCGTGAAATCAACATGCACTGGCTTAGTATTATTCATATTAACGCTCCATCTCACTGTCCAATCATAAATGCGGGAGATATAGAAATTTAGCTAGGTAACTGATTCACTGTTTGTTCCCCCAGTCACTATAATTTATCATCCGCAAACGTAGCGAGGGTATTACCATCAGTTTCTGGTAAGTCAGAAGTGTAAAGCAGGTACAGTCCTAGTACGCTGCCTTGCGGCACCTCAGCTTGTATTATTTTTGGCTCTGAAAAAGCACCATCCTGTCTTATACCTTATAAATATCTGTAGATATGTAGGACTGCAAGAGTGTAGCATAGGATTCTGGCAGCATTTTACGAAGCTTGTGAGTGAGTCCTTCATGCCAAACTTTATCAAAGGCCTGAGTCACATCAAGGAAGATGGCAGAGCAGACCTTCTTCTCTTCAAGTGCTCTCTCAATAATACTTGTAACCCTATGCACTTGGTCTATAGTAGAATGGTGCTTCCTAAACCCAAACTGATGGTTAGGAATATATAGGTAGACGGATACGAAACCAAACTGTTCAGGAAGTGTAAACGATAAACGAGAATGGAAATTTTGATTTTTGAGAACTTTTTGTTAACCTTGAAAAGTGAAAGCAAAGCTTCCTCTACCTTGGTTGACTCGGAACCAAGAGAGGAGATAGAGATTTTCTAGAAAATGTGGAAAATATAACAAAATATCTCTGCAAAGAAAGTAGAAAATGTTCAAAATTTGAACATTTGAGGTTAATATGAGATTGTGAATATTTGGATGAAACCTCTAATCATTAATCGAAACTTCATGAAGTTAGTAGTTCCAATCCTGACATTAGAAAATTTTTGTAAAACGTGTGGTCAAACAGTTTAATGTATGACATTTGTTAAGTATTGTGAAGACTGTATCTTCTAATCCAAACCCCTATATCTCACTTCATTTATGGTAGATGTTTGGGAAATGTTATGAACGAACAACCGTTAAAAGTGCGCGAATGAGGAGAAATATGTACAAAATGGGGAGAAGTATGTTTTAAGACTGCATTGAAAAACCACGATTACGCAATATAGTTTTTCGATTCACTTGTGAAATTGGCCACTTTCAATGTATCTCCAATTGTTCACATTTCTGATTAGTGCTTTAGCCTGGAAGAAAGAAGAAGGAACAAACAAGGTTTTACTATTAGACTGTTATAAATGGGTAGTAAAGAAATCAGAATATTTTTCCTTCTCCAGTTTCGAGTTCTGATAGGTACTATAATTATCAGTCTAAGCATCAACTATCTGAATATTGATAAGTAGTCATTCTAGATAGTTGGTTGTGCAAACAGCTATTTTGATTGTTGGTGTGTCCAAACGATTTTGATTTGATAAATTCAGAATTTATTGTTCATTGTTACAACAACTCAATAACATATCCAAAAAATCTTATGGTATATATAAGAGTACCTATAAGTACCTGTAAATATAATAGTATATATAGTATGTGTTAACTTCGTTAATATTTATTTTTTAAATGTGTTTATACATTTTAGTGGGGGGAGGATCAAAAGTGATAACAAATTAGTAGATGAATTACGCGGTTATTTCTGTGAAATGGGTATAAATAAAAAAGCTAAACAAAGAAACAAAAACAAGCAGTTTACAGTTGTTTGAATCGGGTAATTTTCAATATTATCAACTTACCCGTGCATACGATGGTACTTCAAAATATTGTAAAACGAATTTCTGTGGAAAAATTTCCAAGATTTCCTATAGGTACCACAAATTTTGAGACCTTCAGCTCCATTATTTCGGAAATTCGATAAAATAATGGAGTCGTTCAAAGTTGGAAGCGAAAAGTAAACAACAATTTAGTGTTAGGGAATATTTTAAACGAAGCCAACCTCAGGTCCAAGGAAGTTCTTAGAAACATGGAAAACCCGTTCATTCACTGACTTAGACCCCCTTAATCATATATGACATTGACTGGCAAGCTCGTTTTTGCAAAAACCGAAAAGGTCCCGCCCATACAAGGTTTCATAAGCCTAGTGGTCGGATTGAGTAGGAAGATAACAAGTCAACTCGATTCCTGCAAGAACGAAATAATTCTATTGCTTGAAAAAACTTCGCAAAAAGGTCATGGCGACGTATAGCGTTCCTAGCTTTTTACCGTTCATATCGTGTGCTGCACTGTTATCATTATTGAGGGATCTTCCATTATCCTATGTGTCCTATTTTGGATGTCCGAAGAATCGGGGATGTTGATAATGACTACAACATCGACGGTTGTGAAGACCGACATGTTCCATTGGTTTATTGTAAGTTTTAGGTAGTTATTCAACTTGAATGCTTTTCAGTTTTTGACGTGCATTCTGTGACGATGTCACCCAGATAAGTAGGTACTTGCCTACCTATGATTAGTCCTATCACCTATAATTATAGTCACTAGGTATTTTGAAGTTTTGCAATTTTGCTTGCTAACAATAAGTAAGCATACCTACATAACCTACCTAAAGTTTGGAGGTTCTCACAAATTACACCGGAAGTTTTTAGAGAAAAAACACATTTGGTACTTACTACTTCTTGTTAAACCAACCTGAAAACCTTCTGGGTTGGTACTATAATATTCGTCTTCCAATGGTAAAACAAATGGGTGCAAATTGAACGAGCTATCTAAATACCCACAAAAGACTTTTCAACCAAATTCAATCAAAAGTAGATAAAACCTAGTACAGTTAGTTGAACAAAAGTTCAATTTTATTAGTCATAAAAAAATTATAATAATAGGGTAATGTAGGTATAATAATATATATGGAAAACATGTTATTGAACTTCAATGACAATTATACAAGAACAAAACAAGCCACTTTATGACAGCTGGGAAGCATTCATTTTGGAGGAAGAGAAATGTACTAAGGTGCTAGTTTTCTCAACTTTCCAATTTTGGACTTGGTAAGTTCTGGATTAGTAAGTTCGCGAAGAAGATCATGTGCAGTTTTGACCCGAGGGGGTGCATAAATCGTATTTCAACAGCCAAACTTCTCTCGCCAAAATATTTAATACTAACAAAAGAAAAAAAATCAATAGTTGCTAACCAGAAGGACGGTAAGGAAGGGGCGTGCCGCGAGGGGTACAAACGTGTAGTAGGTTTTTGTTTCGTCCCTGAAAACTGGGGTTGAAAAACGGTCCAACCGGGTGAGCGAGTTGAGCTGAATTTTTACTGCAACTCTTGGTGCCATACAGTTTTTCAGAGGGGGAAGATTCTTAATCAATATGGAGCTCCCGCTGGCTCTCCCTACAATTCAACGGACTGCACCGCTGCGCTGCCTGTTAATAAAATATACCCCCGTAGAATGAGCCCTTCATTCCCGGACCCCGCGGAAAGCCTTCTTTCCCCCCTGTCGGAATGAAAAATTCGGGGATCGACGGTTGTATTTCCGGCGATGCACTCATTGCACGTCCGATAGGCCGCCCGAAACGTTCAAAATGATATTCGGCTACTTCACGTCACTCTCCATCGATCTGAAAGGCGTTTTGCCCCAAAAATTGGGAGCAAAGCAGGAATTAATTCAGGATTAATTCAGTTTTGAAGTACTAAGGAAGAACTTCGTGTTTAAACCAAAAATATGGTTATTTAGAGGATTACCTACCCCCGTCATTCCATTAAGTCATACATAAGGAGCCATAGGAACACGGGAAACATGAGTATGAGTTAGATGGATGGGTCAAAGAATCAAACACTCGGACCAAAAAATTACGTTGACACACAATTTCCAATGAGACCGGCGATTGTTGAAGGATCGGTATATCTTTTCCGCCGTCCCCTCCGACTACCCCGACTACTGGGGGACCACAGATAGAGCCCATAACAATGAAGAAGAAGATTAAGAAGAAGAAAACACATTTTATTTAGATAAATCACATATAACACGCTACAATAATCACTAGGTAAATATCACTATTTCATTCAAACAATTAGAATGTGATACAACTTTGGACTTAGTTTGTCAATCGGGGGGGGGGGGGGGGAGAGCCAAAATATTTCCATCAATATTAATACACATTGTCATCAATTATTATTAAGGTATTATTATTATTATTATTTATTATAATAAATCGTTTACTATTGTTTATTATTATTGGTATCCTCCATTATTGTTATTTGTTAGTGGTTGTTGTTGGTTTTTTGGTAATAAGTATTGGTCCCCTAAAAGCATTTTCGTTGCGGCCTGCCAATTAAATTCGGCTATGAGCTCCGCTCGGTATTTTGATGCCCGGGACCGAATCTTGCCAGTGGCGGCCAATCTCCTCTATCCAGCAGCCTTATCATTGCGGCCTGCACCGCTGCTCCAAGGTAGCGTACCCTGAACTCTGCAAGAACTGGACAGACTCCGAGGAAATGGGCCATATCCTCTCGCACTCCCATATTACAAAGAGAGCACAAGGTGCTGGGGTCGTCTTGTTGATTGTATGACTTACTATTTAGGGAGAGAAGGGACCCTCTAAACCTCACCAGCCACCGAACTATCTATAAAGGATGTTCTTCCACCTTCCCTGCAAAGGCTGCACAACATGTCTTCTCGCCATGATGTCTTTACTTCACCGACAAGGTTTCCGAGTTGCCGCCTCCATGCCCCCAAATCTTTCAAGCTCCCGTCAAATGTTGCTCCGTACCGTCGCGCCAATGTTTGCAGTTCGCTGAACCAGAACACACGTCTAATTATCACCTCCGCAGCGACCAATCGCGGGTATCTATTGGCTGGCATAGCCAGCGCCTTCATAAAGTAGTTGGTGGCGAGACTGAGAGTGTGGGAAAAAATGGGCTTCATTCCGGTCTCCAAATATAACATGTAACTGGGACAGCTTGTGGGCAGACCCAGCACAACTCTGGCAAAATTCCGTTGCACTATCTCCACAATGTCTGAAAGAGTGCACCCCCAAACCTGCGCACCATAACATGAAACAGCCCTCGATTCGGCATTGAATATGTAAAACTTAGAACATATGGGAATTGCCGGAGGAGAGACTTGTATACCGTGCCTAGACCATGTTTCGCTGCTGCGGCTCTATCAGCTAGGTGAGCTTCAAATTCAAGTCTTAGTGTTAGGGTCACCCCCAGGTAGTTCGCACTTACAGTCTCAATGCTCTTTCCCTGAAAACGCCACTGTTCATAGAAGCTCAGCTTACCTCCTCTACGAAAGACCATTCATAACAATGATAAACCAGTAAATTTATACAACTATTGCGAACGCAGAGGTACCTATCTAATTTTTAATGTGTTGTTAGGACCCCTGACTGGCACTGGAAATCGTTAACTTTTTTACTTTTTTCAGTTTATAAGCTATAAATTTTAAACTAGGATAATGTCAATTATTTACGACCAGTAATTTTTTAAATAAGGTCAAATTTGCTACAGTTTGAGACCAACTTGAGCTCTGTAGTTAAAATAATTACGAAAATAAGGGCAATTGAGAAAAATACGTGATTTTCCCAAAAGGTGAAATTTTCAAATTAAGGTTTTGTTTTGAGCCTATCCTAATTTGGAGGAAGTGCAATCAGCTTCCATTAGAAACCTTAATCATGCCGGTAGCCATCATAATTTTCTCAAAAATTAATGAGACCAAAAAATATTTTGGGGAAAAATTTAGAGAAATATGGTAAACCAATGAACGTTGATATATTTTGGGAAAAATATGGAACAACTTCGATGATAGTGCACGTGAGTGTTGAACATCTAATCTACATTGGCCAATCAGACAGGTAAAGTGAGACAAGTGACTCAGATAACCGTAAACCATAACTACATTGTATAACGTATTAAATACACTGAAATTCATTGAACTTGTAACTGGGTACACTGGACTGGTATGGGTCTGTACCCTTTTCAATAACTAGGTACATCTATTTTGAACACTCTTTTTCTCAACATAAAATGAACCTGGAAGGCTAATTCGTTAAAGATTTGTACGGGTTTAGTTAATATTTTGGAGCTATATTGCTCATACTGATTCTTACCAGCATAACTCTACTGGTGATTATGAAGGCTGCATCGATTAGTAATTTACCTGGTTCTGCCCTTCAGGCTTATAGTGGTACCCCTAGGAACGCCAATGTGCCTTTGTCTGTAAGACCTAAAATATACCCGATAGTGAAACATTCTTTTGAGACTTGTCCTTGCCTTACAACCTGGTTCCCTGGTACTGAAATCTAACTAAGTGTATCAGATAGTTAGTTAACTTCTATTCGACACAGTGAAACTCGCTTTGCTTTCATTTACATACCGATTACGTATATTGCCCTTCCGGCTCACAATATCATCTTTTATGAAATAGAAATGTATCGAGGATTGCATCTGCTCCTTGCCGCTTCGAACCACCATTAATTAAGTATTCTAGTATTCTGAAAGCAGTTTCTTCCCCGTATAGGTACCTCTTAAATCCTAGGCTAACAAACTGATTCCTGAGTCTTGATATAGGTACTTTCAGGACTGGGCGTCGGTGGTCTAGTGGACAGTGTACCCCACTGCGGTGATAGGATAAGAACCGTCTAGCGGGGATGCGAGTTCGAATCTGGTCGCCAGCAGAAAGTTTTCTGTCTATTAGACGATCGGCAATCTCTCGTTCCAACCCAGGGCGGTGATGTTGGGGAAGCCATGAGCGAAATCATCAGAACAAATTCTGATCTCCCCTTAGGAAGACAGCTGATGACGTCCGCGACGCCAAGAATGGCAGTCGGACGAAAATTCAACCTGAAATGGTTGCTTACTTTACTTTAAATCCTAGGCTAACAAACTGATTCCTGAGTCTTGATATAGGTACTTTCAGGACTGGCTAAATTTTGCAGATCGACCTTTCTTAGTTTTACGATTTCTGACCGATATGCATGAACATTATGCAGTAAAACAGGGTTATTAGGCTTATTGTAGAATTTTAAAATATCCTGACGAACCTTAGCCAAAGCAACCTGATGAATCGACGTGGAATCTTCCACATCGACGACGCTGCACAGAACCACAGGCTGTTTGCCAAACAACGCGAGGCCGCGAGAGGCAGTGTTCACACATTTTCTTGTTCACCTCATGGGAGATGTTTATCAACTGAGGCTATATAAATAAATCAAATAATTTTTTTATTTTATTTATTTTGTTTTATATATTCTTTGAATAGTATATTTGTATGCTATTTTTTTTTATCTTTTGGTGTTTATTGCAGAGTGTCTGGACAAAAAAGTTGATGATGGAAGGACATGGTTAAGGTTGTCCCAGATTGGAAGCCAGCATGTTTCCTAATTCAATTATTATTATCATTTTTGAAGGTAGTGATCATGAGTCAAATAGGAACAAATTTATTGTAACCCATCTATGCTTTATAATAATAATGATCGTTTTTTATTTGTAAAATGCCGAAGCAGGCATAACTAACGTCAAGATAGTACAGTTATCACAAAAATGAATCAATAAATTAATAAGTCGAGAGAAAAACAAGGGAAATAAGTCCCTAGCCGTAAAACTTTCTTACTTCGAAACTCTTCGTGAAAATTTCCAATTAGAGAAATTTACGTCCCTAAATTCTTCAATATTGTAAAGCTCGGCTCCCATTAAACACTTCTTCATCATATTCTTGAAGGGGTGGGTAAGGAGGGAACACAGTTCAGCAAGAACCTGAACCAACCTGATGCGGAGAACAGCATAACGAAGTCGACAGGCGAGTGAATGGTGGAGGTGCTGCTTCTTAAAATCTCGTGTACTGTGAATGGATCTCAGAGCCTTTTACTAGCTTATCCTGGTTGAGATGCACGTATTCTAGACAGCTGAGAACATGGTCAGCACACTGAGACCCAAACTGACTGCGGCTGCTTTCGTTCCAACTCAACCTTTCGTGTGCTTGTGGCCTTTTTTCGAAGAACGAATATTTTTTCCGCATGAGAGGAGTTTTCTCAGAGAAGGATCCCTTACAAAGCTACTTTGGAAACAATCGTCGTAAACTGTACGAAGTGAAACCGCGACAACCTGAAGATACAAGACGAAAGTTTTGCCGAAAGGCGCCTCCTTGTGTTTAGCCCAAGAAAGACGGTTATTGACCTCAATGCCCAGGAGGTTGACAGAGTTTTATATGAAAATTAAAAAGTCAAATGATGATCTTCGAAAACCACCATTTTTTTGGTTTATTGTTCATCCGTAATAAGTAACGCTATCGTTGGAGCCTCAACGGAAAACGCTGCAAATTATTACACAACGGTTTATTATTTTTATATGGATCACTCGTCTACAAAATCACCAACCATCCAATATGAAGAGAGAAAAAAAAAAAAAAAAATACATAAAAAAAATAAAAATAAAAAATAAAAAATAATTTTAAAAAAGTCTGCCAAGTGGGTGTGGCACATAGCTTCCTCGTATCCATAACCTGATTTTATAGATGATCCGATACACAGTAGTTAATCTCTAAACATCAAAACAAGTTAATCTGTAACATCCCTGAAAATTTCATTGAAACTGGATGGAAAATGTAGAAGTTATGGCCGTTACAATGAAATTCACGTTTGCGCATGCGCAGTGGCTACTATCAGTCCGAAGGTGGTGATTTTCATAGGGGACCATCTGAATACTAATCTGTAACATCCCTGAAAATTTCATTGAAATCGGATGGCAAATGTAGTAGTTATGGCCGTTACAAGGAAATTTACGTTTGCGCATGTGCAGTAGCTACTATCAGTCCGAAGGTGGTGATTTTCATAGGGGACCATCTAAATACTAATCTGTAACATCCCTGAAAATTTCATTGAAATCGGGTAGAAAATGTGGAAATTATGGCCGTTACAAGGAAATTCACGTTTGCGCATGCGCAGTGGCTACTATCGGTCCGGAGGTGGTGATTTTCATAGGGGACCTTCTAATCACTGATCTGTAACATCCCTGAAAATTTCATTGAAATCGGATGGAAAATGTGGAAGTTATGGCCGTTACAAGGAATTCACGTTTGCGCATGCGCAGTCGCTTCTATCAGTCCGGGGATGATGATTTTCATAGGGGACCGTTTACACACCAACCCGCACAATCCCTGAAAATTTCATCGAAATAGGACAATAACTTCGTATAGTTATGCGCGTTACAAGGAATTGATGACAGACGGACAGACAGACAGACACACAGACAGACAGACACGGAACCAAAATTGTTCAGAAAGGTCTAAAACGCAAAACGCGAGTGGAAATTTTGATTTTGGGGAACTTTTTTCTTTCATCCTTGAAAAGTGAAAACAAAGCTTCCGCTACCTTGGTAGACTCGGAAGCAAAATTAAAAAAAAGTCTGCCAAGTGAGTGTGGCACATAGCTTCCTCGTATCCATAACCCGATTGTATAGATGATCCGATGCATAGGTAGTAGTTAATCTCAAAACACCAATCTCTAAGTACCTTTCATTACCCTCATAGGGGGACCATCTACACGCTAATCTGGACAATCCTAGAAAATTTCATCAACTTCGGATGAAAAATTAAGTGAGTAGGTGTATGTGATTAGATCAAAAAAATGCGCAGTCGCTACTATCAGTCCGAAGGTGGTGATTTTCATAGGGGACCATCTAAATACT
Source organism: Apolygus lucorum (assembly GCA_009739505.2). Lineage (NCBI taxonomy): Eukaryota > Metazoa > Arthropoda > Insecta > Hemiptera > Miridae > Apolygus > Apolygus lucorum. Next base: position 60,861,251 of record CM019167.2, read on the forward strand.
AATCTGTAACATCCCTGAAAATTTCATTGAAATCGGGTAGAAAATGTGGAAATTATGGCCGTTACAAGGAAATTCACGTTTGCGCATGCGCAGTGGCTACTATCAGTCCGGAGGTGGTGATTTTCATAGGGGACTATCTAATCACTAATCTGTAACATCCCTGAAAATTTCATTGAAATCGGATGGAAAATGTGGAAGTTATGGCCGTTACAAGGAACTCACGTTTGCGCATGCGCAGTCGCTTCTATCAGTCCGGGGATGATGATTTTCATAGGGGACCGTCTACACACCAACCCGCACAATCCCTGAAAATTTCATCGAAATCGGACAATAACTTCGTATAGTTATGCGCGTTACAAGGAATTCATGACAGACAGACAGACAGACAGACAGACACACAGACACGGAACCAAAATTGTTCAGAAAGTTCTAAAACGAAAAACGCGAGTGAAAATTTTGATTTTGGAGAACTTTTTTTTTCATCCTTGAAAAGTGAAAACAAAGCTTCCGCTACTTTGGTAGACTCGGAGGCAAAATCAAAATCACCAACCATCAATCGCATTTCGGTCAGCTCTAATTTGAACGGAGATTAGGCCTCTTTTGCGATTCACACTCGTGTTTTGATTTATATATATATATATATTTCAATATAAACCCTTAAATTTTCGTAGGGAGCGAACGGTTTGTCCTACAGAGCTCCGCGTGGTCTCAAAAAATTCTAAAAATTCTATAGAATCTTAATTTGAAGGAAAAACAATACCTTTATATCGAAATTTTTTGAGTTAGGGCGTTTTCAAAATTTCAAAATTGATTTTGGAACCCTTAGGAGTGACCTACATCAACCAAAAGCTTCGGGGCACAACTAGACCCCAAATGGAGCCTACCTACCAAATTTCATCAAAATCGGTCAATGCTAAGTGGCAAAAATGCCGCGTACGGCGTACGGCGGACGGCGGACTGACGGCCAAATTTTTATTCGATTTTTGGATTCTACGTACCTTTAAACGTAAACCATCAAATTTTGAGGGGGTGTTAAAATTTTTTTTTCTTGGTCGATTCCAAAGGTTCATTATTGAAAATAATAAACCAAAACTATGCCAGAATCACACCTTTCCAATGGTAATAATGATTTTTTCGTTGAATTTGAATAAAATTCATAAAATGATATTTAGAAGCAGAAAAATGAGGTTTTTCATTTAAAAATCATATTTTTTTTTCTCAATAATTGACTTTCAATAAAAATCCTTATTTTTCAGCTTCAAAACGTAAATTTTATGAATTTTATTCAAATTAAAAATAATTAATTAAAAAAATTAATTGTTATCGTAGGAAAGTTGTGATCCAGGAGTTGTTTTTCCGTTGAGTTTCCCTACTGAAGCGCTAAGTACTTATTACGGGCTAACTATAAATTTGAAAATGGTGGTTTTTGAGAAAATAAAATGAAAAATGTTCGGATTTGACTTTGAAAGTTTAATATGTTGACTTCGATTTTCATAGAGGACCTACACGCCAGCCACCACACTCGCTGAAACTGTCATCAAAATCCGACAGTAGCTTCGTATTATTTCTGCCTTTAATCGGCATTTCAGATGTACAAACCGACTGCCACATAGACAGACACGGAAATAATTGTCCAATAAGGTGTAAAACGTGAAATGTGAGTGGAAATTTGAAGTTGGAGGGCGTCAAACATGGTTTGGTTTAGCTAGAACTTGAATTTTTGTCAACTTTCTTCTTCTTTAACTTGAATTTTTATCAACTTTCTTCTTCTTTAACAACTTTCAATTGTGTTTTGCTACCGTAGCGCCTGAAAAATATGTGACCCCTAAAGTAAAAAAATCTACGTTTCATCAATTTCACATAGTTCTATTAAACTTTTATTTTACAGGAGTTTTTCTACCAACATCAAAACCGCCAAAGGCGCAAAGAAGGAGTCTTCTATTCGGTGTGTCATGGGACCTTTATTTCTTCATGCTGGTACCAATCTGCCCAGAAAATGTTTTTTAAACGTGCCGTTTTTAACGGATTTCATTTTGCTTAGTTGGAAGTGCTGAAAGTAGTTTAAAACGCTGCAAATTATTACACAAAGGTTTATTATTTTTCTATACAGGGTGTGAACGTTAAGGGCGCACCATCGGCAAGGGATCGATTCTACAACTAATTTCCATCAAAAAATGTCTCTTAGCAATTTTTTAAAGGCTTCGTTTTCGAGTTATTTCACTTTTAAGATGTTTGTGTGTTTTCTTGTTCACTAAAACTGTCATAGATCCGTTAATTGATGAAGAAAATTCAAACTTGATTATAGCAATGGAAATGGGGTGGTTTCAAAATTCCAACCGTTATTTTTCAACCCTTAGAAGTGAACTACATCAACCAAAATCTTCGGGGCACAACTAAACCCCAAATGGAGCCTACATACCGAATTTCATCAAAATCGGTCAATGCTAAGTGAGGAAAGTGCCGCGTACGCTGGACGGACAGCCACATTTTTATTCGATTTTTGGATTCTACGTACCTTGAAACGTAAACCATCAAATTTTGAGAGGGTGTTAAACACCTTTTTTTCTTGGTCGATTCCAAAGGTTCATTATTGAAAATAATAAACCAAAACGAGGTTGCTGATATCGGGAAGATTGGTCCGTATTTTCGTAACAAACTTCTCCTGTAACTTTTAATTGGGTGGACCATTTGTGTATTTTCAAGTTAAAGGTCCGATTGTAAACTTTAAAATGAGAAGCTATAAGATTAGGGTTCCGGTATAATTTTTTTTTTTTTTTTTTTTTTACTGAACTTGTTCGAACATGATCGAGATGGTAATTTTCCTTATGAGTTAGGTACGTTTCAAAAAGAGGTATTGTCGTGGTAATAATGAACCGTTTCGTGATAAAGTGCGACGTGGTTCCACAACACATTCATTTAGGAATAAATTGGGAAACAAATTAAGTGTTTCATTGCGATCTCGAGTGAAACCCAATCGTATTTTTGTGTACGTACTTGGAATCAAAAAGAAAATCCTTCGTTTCAATTAATCAAATGGCTTTACCTCAGAACACCCCATCCTCCTCCACAATGTACAGTTAGCTCCCATCACCAAATCGCTCTCGCGAAATAAATGTAAAAAAGGTGGACCAGAGGAACAAAAAAAGTTGGTATTGCATTCGTTTGGCATCAAATGACCCCGGATTATACCGACGCCCGCTGATAGAAACATAACTTGATATTAATACAACGTACGAGGTATTCCGAGCAAGCATCAATCCCAATTGCCCTCGAACATGACGAAGTTTAATATCGCGTTTTCCTCGGTTAATTAAAATAATGGCTTACGTTATTCGACCCAGGACCATCCAACCAGGGATAACGAGTTATAAGCTCCATGTGAAGCTCAAGCACAAGTTGTATACAATTTTATCGAGGCAATTTTGTAAGTGCACTCAAAGGCGTGATTACGCAGTAAATTTCATTGATGTTCTTCTCGACGAGAACAGAGTTGATTGTTTTGACTTTGTATATTAGGTAGCGGGCGAACTCCACTGAGAGATCATAGTACTGGTCATAGCCCTGTGGTTACGCCCTTGATGTAATTGATGAATTTGATCAACTTTCTACATGTTTATTGTTATGTCGGCGTGTCGTCGCGTGAAGGAGATGACCTTCTCGATGCGGCTGATGTGATTTCTTTAGCTCCTAATCAACGGAGGGAGATGGTCCTTAGCCTAGCCTTATGCACTGGCACTCCAGTGTCTTTCGACCGACCGATGAGTGTATTACATGGAGCTTTCTACCCGTCTTCTCCGGCGTCGTTAGACCGACTATTGATCAATGAGACATTTACCTAGTGAGTCTAGTATATTCGAGGAGAGCTCCAAGGTAAAGAAGCTGCAGAGGAAGGCGCCTGTTAGGGCATACCGGGGTCTCTGTAGTTACTTTAGCTTGTCGGAATTAGGCGAAAGTGTAGTTAGTTTAGAACTTGATGTTCCTACGATTCTAATATCACCTTAGTAAGTACTTAGTGCATACTATGTTCGCAGATGGTTGGAACATTAGTTGAACCGTATCAAAAATTTATTATATATTAATGAAGATCATTTGTACAAATAAGCTTAGATAGTTAGTATGATGGTTGTTGAGAGATACTTTTGGAGTTCACAAATACCTATGTGAGTTGAATAAATATGAAGTTTTTTCTTTCCTACAGTTTTAGATCATTATTTTGATAATTGATGAAGTGGTAAAGAAAGTTACGTGAAATTAAAATAGAATTGAAATTAATTTAAAATAAATTTCCATTCCGTCAAAACAGGAAAATTAATTCCTACAATATTCAGTTGGTCCTTTAGTTCATTGGCGTTTCTATGTGTGTTTTAGAATACCCAAGTGTTATCCAGAAACAACTAGTAAACCTCTGCCTGTATCCAAACTTGTTCAACAATTTGGTTAGGTGATGCCTTTCGAATGGAACAGGATGCGTCATTGTTATAACACGTCCTACTCCTGTATAAAATAGGGACTTATGAACATGTATGAACCCTCTCGGTTACCACCATTTGCATATCGCAGGGCAAGTGTATCATATTCCTATGTGATTTGTTTAAAATCCTTCCGTGCCTTGTATTTCGGAGATATATTAGAATATTGTATTGGCTGTTCACCCCGGGAAGAGGGAGGAGGGGGTTCATAATGGATTAACAGCGTGTAAATGCTCAGGCGGAAGGGATGCCGTCTGGCACACATATACGAGGTACCTCCTGAAATGCATGTGGAGCCCGAGTTTTCAGGTTGACCTGACCTAGGTGTTGGAGTTGGGTTGCTAAGCTGGAGAAGCACTCTGTCGTCAACTGATTCCAGAGGATGAGGAGAATCCGATGACCGGAATTTTAGGCAGTTTCCGGGTCATTTGCGATTCACCGGTTGTGTTCTCATCGAGGGACCTTCGCTCGTTCAGACGCTCACCACCACTTGATGTGCACTCGTGGTATGTAAGGCTCGTTCCAACTGAGAGAATATGAAGTATTATGTATTTCAAGAAATGCATCTTTTTCGTATCAAAATAACATGAGTTGGATAAGGAATGTTATTTAACACAGATATTCGGGAGGAACGTGAAAAATAAAATACTATTTGAAAAGGTATTTGGCGGCGTGGAAAAATTCAAGGAGTTTGTAATATTTGATCATTTCAGTCGTGCTTTAGGGTGAAGGACCCGAATTCCGACACCCTGAAATAGTAACTAGTACCACTACTTCACCATTACTAACAAGCGCCTCTGAGGCGTACAATTATCAAAACGCTGAAAATTACTACACAAAGGTTTATTATTTTTCTACATAGCTCACTCGTCTGCAAAGAACACGGCTTTGCCATTGTTACCACCAACCAACGTGATGAAAAACATCGATCGCATTTCGGTCAGCTATAATTTGGACAGAGATTAGGGCTCTTTTGCGATTCACACTCGTGTTTCTGATTTATCGTACGTCCAACCCTTAAATTCTTGTTAGGAAGCGAACGTTTTGTCCTATAGGGCTCCGCGTAGTCTCAAAAAATTCTATACTATCTTAAATTGAAAGAAAAACAATTCCTTTATAACAAAATTTTTCGAGCTAGGGCGTTTTAAAAATTTCAAAATTCATTTTTGAACCCCTAGAAGTGACCTACATCAACCAAAATCTTCGGGGCACAACTAGACCCCAAATGGAGCCTACTTACCAAAATTCATCAAAATCGGTCAGTGCTAAGTGAGGAAAGTGCCGCCTACGGCGGACGGACGGCCAAATTTTTATTCGATTTTTGGATTCTACGTACTTTGAAACGTAAACCAACAAATTTTGAGGGGGGGGGGGGTTGGTGGGTTGTTAAAAATTATTATTTTTTTGGTCGATTCCAAAGGTTCATTATTGAAAATGATAAACCAAAAGCTGCTCAAAATGTTTAGTTTACCCCAAAATTAAAGCATCTTCTTTTCTTCTGACAAAGGAAAGAGTGAACGTCAATTTGATCCCTTTTGGTTCATTATTTTCAATAATGAACCTTTGGAATCGTCCAAGAAAAAAAATTTTCAACATCCCCTCAAAATTTGATGGTTAACGTTTCAAGGTACGTAGAATCCAAAAATCGAATAAAAATGTGGCCGTCCGTCCGCCGTACGCGGCACTTTTGCCCGCTTGACTTGGGCTGAATCCATTGTTCTCGCCAGCTCTACTGCTGCTACTGTAAAAATAGTAGATACGAATCGTTGCATGATATTCTAGAGACGTCTTGATGCTTAAATGATACAAATATTATTAGTCCTTTGAAGGCAAAGAACTAAAAAATCACGACAAAAGAAGAACTGAAGAAATATGAAAAAATCGATTGACAAATCGTTTTCTCTAAGAAATAACCAAAAATGAATTTCACAAGACAGAAATAAATGCGAGGCACATGAACTTCAAGCGTTATTATCCCAAGTGGGCCCTTTTCCAAATGTTTACCTTGTTCACGGCGAATTCGTGATTATTCAGCGTTCCTTTACGCCTTTAGCGTGTAACGTGCCTTGGTGTGGAAATGACTTCACATCTGCTTATCGTGTCGGTCACAAATCAATAAAATGTTGGATTAATCCCCGTAGGATCTACCTTAAAACGTGAAACATAAGCGATTGATGCTCTGCGGCAATGGTAGCTCTGGAGCGTTTGGGGAATCCAACTCGAGCGGTTACATTTGGATCTTGGCCAAATCCTGACGGTCATGTTTCTAAAACCCTTTCCCTTCCCCTTGCCAAGAATAAATCACTGACCTGATAAAGTTTCCGTATTTTAGGACGGAGAAGTATTGCTGGTTCCTTCACGCCCTTTATCGACAGCTCAAACTCCGCTAAATCGCCAGCTGGAAAGACTGAGCCATCTATTTCCTGCTTGGTTTCGACACTTGGTAATCTATTTCCGCGCTCGACAAACAACTGGATTCTGCAATCTTTGAAACTCTCCTGGGTGCTGAAGTGGGTGATCTCAAGTCCTTTTCTGTTCAGAAGATTTTTTTTTAAACCCATCTAAAATTCTCTATCAGACGTAGGTAGCTACTTATTTATATTCGCAGCTGATGTGGGAGATTCGCAACTATAATGTTGTGGGATTGAATGGAGTTGGTAAAAACTATCATAATCCTCCCAGGTCAAGATACAAACCAAATTGTAGGTGGGACTACCAAAGGAAAGGCTGCACCACGAAACTTGCAGCTACCAGGAGAGTAACAGGTAATGAATTCAAATTATTATTTAGTGAATAAATTTGAAACTATGGACATCATATACGAAAACACTAGAATGCAGAAAGAATCGCTGCTGGGAAAGCTTGACCTGAGAAGTCCGTTCAAAAATATCACGGAACGTAAAATCAAAACCAACAATGTAGTTAACATCTACAGCTAAGATTGACGTGAATAATTTAAAACACTAGTATTTTTATGTTCTACGACGTAACTCAGAAAAATTGAGAAGATACTTGTTGAAACTGTCTACAAGCACCTACACTCGCAAAGTGAGAATACAAGTAACGCAACGTCAAAAGCTATTTTCTGGACAATCCAGATGAATTTTGTAACCTTTTTTCAAAAAGGTTATTCAAACACTTATACTAAATGAATCGTCCCTTGCTTCTGCAATTGGTGAGGAAATTAAGCTGCTTTCGACGCTTCAGCTGATCAAATTACAATTTCATCAAAAATCACCCCTCGATAAAGCGATTCACTCGCGCTTTCTTGGTGACTTCTTGAACTTTTCTCTCCCTGTAGGGCGGTTTATACGTTTACAAAAAGATGTGACGTCACAGAGACGTAAGGAACCTCGATTCCGAAAAAATCTGACAGGAAATTCAGACGATTTTTCATCGTTAATCTATGAGTCGATGAACTGATTTTGTACCGCACCTCTTCTAGAAAAACGGGGGAAAAAGTGGAAGATTTTGGAGGCAAATGAGAGAAGGGATTTGAAAGGTACGCGAAAGAAACTGATGGAGCTCACCTTGGAGGACGAAGTGAACAATAGATAACAGAAACCCACTTTGGCCAATACACTGGCGAAGCCAAAAAGCCGAAAATGAAGAAATGAGGACTGATGTTTTGATAACCCCATTTCAATTATGAGGAGCGAAAACGGTGGACCTCAAGAAGTGAATACGTGATAGGTGGTAAACATATGGAACGGTCATTTGCGCCCCTTGAGTATTTTTTTTTATGACGTCCCACAGTAAGACTTGGGCGATTAATCTTGGACAACACTCAACAGAAAAAAATAACCACACACTAATCCGTTTTAGACCATTCTGAATCCAAATCCGCGAAAAAACCGCTGCAAATTATTACACAATGGTTTATTATTTTTCTATATAGCTCACTCGTCTGCAGTGAACACGGCTTTGCCATTGTTACCACCAACCAACTTTTTTTTTTTTTTTTTTTTTTATATATATAACTTTATTGTCAATTTTTGACATCACAGTTGTGCTTACAATCTACTATAGTAATACAAAGATTAATTTACATGAAATATCTCTTAGGTGCAGCCCATTGGCTGTCCTACACCAGTATTTGGTTTTTATTTTAGATTACAATAATTATTTAGTAAAATTTAGTAAATTAATAACAGTGAATAAATATAGAAACAAGAAATAATAGATAGGATAAGAAGTAGTTAAGGTATTAAGGAATCCTGAGGTCGCTTCCTCTTTAGGCGCCTTCTTCCAGGAGGTTGTGGTGGGTTTTGGGGGATGTAAGCTATAAGTGCATTGGCGTGTTCCATCATACTTGAATTCAGCTTTCGATATGCAGTTCGTATGACTTCTTGATCGGTTGGTATATTCAAGTCATTGTGAAGTGTGGAGTTGCGAATGTACCAGGGTGCTCCACATATCATTCGGAGAACACGATTTTGGGTCACTTGTATTTTATTAATGTGACTCACAGCAGCAGATCCCCACAGACCGCAAGAGTACTCCCAGATAGGTCTAATCAGCGAAAGGAATAGGAGTCGCTTTGTTGACAAACTCATCGGAGAATTTTCGCGTAGAAGGGGCTTTAATTGAATGATTCTTTGCCTTATTTTGTTTGCTAGATATTTTATGTGAGGCTCCCATGTTAACGTTTTGTCCAAGTAGACACCTAGGTAGCGAACCTTCGTGTCCTGAGGAATTGGGCTGTTATTGATGAGAAGGGTGTCCTGTGTATTAATTCTTCGCTTTGTGAAAGGGATCATGACGGACTTTGAGGCATTAATTTTAATCCTCCACTTTGAGCACCAGTTACTTGTTGTATCAAGGGCTGTTTGAATTTTTGTCGTTGCTTCGCCAAGGGAGTTGTTCACATGAAGAAGAGCCACATCATCTGCAAATTGTGCTAGAGTTGTGTCCTCCATTTGAGGTAGGTCATGGGCATATATCAGGTACAGAAATGGCGCAATGACGCTACCTTGGGGAACACCTGCACGGATTGGTTTGGAGGAGGATACTGCGCCGTCGAGTCTCACTGAGAATGTACGTGACGATAGGTATGACTGCACCAATCTGTAATATGTGTCCGGTAGGTGAAGTTTGATTTTATAGAGGAGTCCTTCGTGTATCACTTTGTCAAAACATTTCTCGGTGTCGAGGAAGACACCTAAGCAAACCTTTTTCTTCTCGTACGTCCCTAGGATCTGGTCTATTACCCTGTGAAGCTGCATTGGGCAAGAGTGTGATGGTCTAAATCCAAATTGGGTATCCGGGATTAGAGGTTGTAGGTGGTCCAAGAGCTTAGGTAACAGTAGCCTTTCGAATAGCTTAGAGAAGATGGATAAGAGGCTGATCGGTCGGTAGCTGAACGGGTCATTGTTTGTCTTGTTCGGTTTTTTGATCATGACAACTTCTGCGTGTTTCCATTTTCTTGGTATATGGGTCGTTCTCAGAATGGCGTTGAAAATTTGTGTAAGCAGCACAATACCTTTCCTTGGTAGATTTTTGACTAGCTGAGATGTAATGAGATAGGATCCAGGAGATTTTTTATTGGCCGATCTATTTACTACGTTTCTAACAGCTCCAGGACTGAAGAAACTGGAGAATTTTGTCAATTGCAGAGGCTCTTCCAGTTTTTCTAGTATTTGTTCTGTAAATACAGGATTGGTATCCGGATTAGGCGAGAATTGATCGAAGAGGATTGTAGAAAAGATATCTGCCTTAGCTTGAGGTGTCGTGTGCCATCGACCAGAATACCTCAGAGGTGGTATATTATCGTGACATTTTGTTAAGCTCTTAGTTTTGCGCCATAGTGAATTGTCTTGTGTATTCATTGCTATTAATTTATTCATTTCAGCCATATCAAATTCTTCTTTCTTTGCTAATCTAAGTCTTCTTGTTGCGTTGTTGTATCTGTTTTTATCTAGTGGGTGCTTAGATAGCTCCCATTGTCTTCTTGCTGCAAATGCTTTGAAAAGAGAAGAACCCTTTCTCTCTGTAAAATATTTATTTTTCTATTTTTAATTTTCACAGTATTTTAAGAAGGTAATTTTTTTTTAATTTCTTTTAACTCCGCCATTGCCGGTCCCTAGCCCAGTTGAGAAAGGAGGAGGGGAAGGAAATAATCTGTTTCGGTACAGCATAAACGGGAATTTCAACCTAATTTTCTTCAAGAATTGCACTAGAACCTTAACCAATCGAAAAACAGACGTCACCACGTGAATCAGCGTTGAAAAATAGTGCTAAGTCATGTGCCACACTTGGCCTTACCAAAAATATTCCAAATTGCGCAAATTCACGATTGCGCAACTTTGGACGCCTCCTGTGCCGGCTGGGTCTGAAACAAAAATCGTTTGAGGAGTGAAAAATTCCTGAAATTTTGCGTAGAATCCAAATCTGCAATAAAAAATGGGGGGTCTCGTTTGAAAAAACGAAGTTGGTGTGCATTGCGCACGATTTGCGCAATGCGCAACGTGGTCATATTTGAGGTCCTTGGAGAAAAACATGCGGATTCAAAAAAAAAAAATTTAATTTTACCACTGATATAACGGTTTTAGAGGGGGGGTCTTCGTTTCGTGGGACACCCTGTATGTATGTAAGAGATATGGAGATTATGGATTAAAATGCTCTTCAAATTAGAGGCTCACATGCCGCTAGAAATGGGTGGGGGGCCACTATTTCTTGCCTAAAATTCTAAATAAACATCGAGTGAAATAGTTTTTCAGCTCACCAATTGGTATAATTTGGCCTAATGCTTATCCAATGGGACGTCCCCAGGAATGCATGTATTAATTAACAATTTATATTTTCTTCAAAATTTCTCAGAATAAAAACATATTGTTTAGTACTGCATGCATTCCAGGGGACGTCCCATTGGATAAGCATTAGATCAGTTTAACCAGTTGTTAAGTGATAAAACTGTTTCACTCGATGTAATTTATTTATTACTTTAGGCAAGAAATAGTGACCCTCCCCCCCCCCCCCCACCAGTATCCACCTTAACGTTTCTAGCGGCATGGGAGCCTCGAATCTGAAGAGCATTTTAAAATCCATGATCTACGATACCCAACATGCGAATTCGAGTTCACCCCCCCCCCCCCCCCACAACTCCACCCAACGCCAACAATGGTGCCAGTCTGGCACCAAAGCGGAAATACGTCGTAACATTGAACTTTCATCTGTTAGTTTTGGTAGGCAGTCCGTCGAAGTTCACATCCGTATTCAAGGTGAAACACAAAAAAAAAACACGAAATAAGCGGTTTATGGCATCATGGCACCAAGGTGGCACCACTATTAGTTCCATGATGGTACAGAGAATAATTCATGAAAATCCGGAGGTATAATGAGAATTTTTCTTCAATTTCAAAGCTTGGGTACAATTAGTACGCAGTAAAGGAACCGAAATATTGAAAAATCGGATATTTTGTGAATATTATTCCCCCACTCATCCCCTCCCCTTGCGAATTTTGGTACTCTGGTAAAATCATGTACAACTCGGAAGTTATTTGAGTCAAACAAAAAAAGAAACACGCAAATCGGTTGGAAATTGAGGCCTGTGCAGAGTTTACAAGATTACGCACGCAAACGCACGTTTTTTAAGCATTAACCCCCCCTTTCCCCCTCTGAAAAAGCAAAATCCAAAATTCCGGCGCCGTAGTGCACAACTAGATAGTATTTCGCGTCAAACGAAAAAAGAACCACGATAATCGTTTGAGAACTAAGGCCTGGACAGAGTACACAAGATTATGCCCAAAAACGCACGTTTTTCGAGCATTAACCCCTCCTTTCCTCCCCTTAAAAGGCAAAATTCGAAATTCCGGCGACGTAGTGCACAACTAGATAGTTTTCCGCGACGAACAAAAAAAGAACCAGGAAAATAGGTTGAGAACTAAGGCCTGTGCAGAGTACACAAGATTTTGTTACACACACACATACACACACACACACACACACACACAGACATACACCTATGGTTTTTTTCGCGGATTTGGATTCAGAATGGTCTAAAACGGATTACTGTGTGGTTATTTTTTTTTCTGTTGAGTGTTGTCCAACTTCACCAGAGATCGATCGCATAAGGACGCCCAAGTCTTACTGCGGGACGTCCTAAAAACAACACATATCCTACTCTCTAGTGGCAACCGGATCAGATATAAATACGACTGTTGGTGCTACGCGTAGAGCTCATCCAAATGAATCTCACATTGAACCTAACTCAAAACCATGATGTCAGGATTTGCGTCGCTTGTATTCTTGTTGTGGGATATTGATGTTTGTGATGAGATCTGTGGGGCGTACAAAGTGGTGAAAATTCTTGGAAAACTCTTGAGGCTCATCTATGTTGTAGATTAAAGATTTCTACTCTCGAAAATTGAGTGAAGTTCATCAAAACTATAGCGAACCTTGCAGGTCAAACATATTGCTGCGAAATGTCGAGTAGAAACCAGAGAGCAGATGGGAGTACCATAGGGAGGGTTTAATAACCGTGAAACTTGCAGCTACCAGGAGAGTAACATAGAAAAGAGAACGCAGAGTAGTTGCAAGAAAATTAAAAAAACGCAAATCCCGTGCGACCTGAGTTGTAGGTACAATTTAATTGACTTAGAGCGGTTTTTATAGCTGTCCTTCCACGTTCACCGGCATTGGAGGAAAAAGTTTGTGCAGTAACGAGAAAACTTCCCAGTAATTTCACGTCTCGTGATTCTAGGTTTGATTGCCTCAGTACCTACCTCTCTCAACACACATGGAACGGAAAACGATCCTTTCCACGTTGAATCTAGGACGTTGTGTAATTGTGATACGCACTGCACGGTTTTTTGGATGACATGTAGTTTGTGAATTAACAGAATAATCAGCATATGCAGGAGTAGGTAAATACAAGATTACGTGCACCTACAGCTGGCGTGGAGCGCATTCATCTGAAGGGTGTGGAACTAGTTGTCCGTTGTTTTCAAATATCCCTCTTCAGCTCTTTTTATTTTTTCCCCATTTTAGTTGATGAAACACTGAGAAAAGTCTTCTCTCGTTTATCAAGCTCAGTTCCGAAAGAATACATAGATTCATATAATATAAAACCCCACTTTTTTTTAACAAATATTTTTTTGTGATCCCTGAAAATGAAATATAAGATAATAATTATTATTCAAATATTATACTTAAATAGCTTCGAACTTCACACAATTGAGGTTTTGATGGTTTTCTATCAACTTTTAGCGACCCATTAATTGTTGAGATGATCTTTGGATACGGCAACTTGGAGCGTCGCAAATCGTGATTCAATCACCATCTCACAATAAGAATCATCTATCAGCATCACACGTCTTCGCGCGCATAATGAGAAATCACCTGATTCGAGAGGTGAGACAAGATTCTTACCAACATTTCTCATTATTTTGGTGTTTTCACTTGTTTCTCACATAAATTAGTTAGTAAATAAATTCTAGGGTTGTGATGTTCACTTGAAGCAACATAAATAATAAAAGTCCATTCATGCAGCATGAATTAATGAACGAATTTTCAAAGAAATCCTTCGATTGAAGGTGTGGTTAAGAAAAGGAACATTGGTGTTGAAATTGCTTTTAGAAAAAATTTTTTAAACGATATTCTTGGTTTTTTCGATTTCCAGTACAGCATACCAACATTTCTACTGTATGCACAGGGTATGCTTTGAAGATGTTAGGAGTCCATATTCATGTTCTACTCGTCTCCACGAACTCATAGAGTACCCACACGGCTACTTCATTTCAGGGTACAACAAATATACGCACGTTATCATTATATATATAAATATATGTACTTTTTTGATTTTTGGACAATTTTCATTTTTAAAAGACTTATTGATATCAGAATTTTTGTGCTGAATCCGAACATACCACATATTACTATGATTTTGAAGGTATTAACCTCAGAAAACGGAAAACCCCATTTTTTGGGTACTATTTTTGAATTTTGGACCCCTTAGGGTTGTCCAAAATGTCTGGCTAACGAACCCATCGTTTTGTTTGTTGTGACAAACATTTTGGCGAAAAACTTTTACTAAACAATTATCTACTCCAGTTATCGTCCGAAGTAACACGTTTATATGATATACATATATATACTTACATATGATTTTTGGAAAAACTTCAGGGATCGTTTCAGAATCTTCCAAAACGGATTTAAGTGAAGACAAATTTCGAAAAAGTCCAGAAATTTTGAGGCCATTGCAATAGCTTCATTTTCCTTGAAAATTCGCTAAAACAACAAATTTTATTCATCAAATCAGCCTTTGTTGTCCGAAATGTACGTGAGTCAAGCTGATAACGTTTGATTTTATGTTTTGCTTTTAGATTTTTTGACAATTCCTTGCAATACCAAACTATTATTAGAAAATAAACCGTTTTTTCTTTTTTTTTTTTTGGTTTATTATTTCCAATAATGAACCTTTGGAATCGACCAAGAAAAAAAGTTGTTTAACACCCTCGCAAAATTTGTTGGTTTACGTTTCAAGGTACGTAGAATCCAAATATCGAATGAAAATTTGGCTGTCCGTCCAGCGTACGCGGCACTTTCCTCACTTAGCATTGACCGATTTTGATGAATTTCGATATGTAGGCTTCATTTGGGGTCTAGGTGTGCCCCGAAGGTTTTGGTTGATGTAGGTCACTTCTAAGCGTTGAGAAATAAGGTTTGAAATTTTGAAAACGCCCTAACTCAAAAAATTTTGACAGGTATTGTTTTTCCATCAATTTAAGATTCTATAGAATTTTTAGAATTTTTTGAGACCACGCGGAACCCTGTAGGACAAACCGTTCGTTGCCTACGAGAATTTGAGTGTTGGACTTACGATAAATCAGAAGCACGAGTGTGAATCACAAAAGAGGCCGAAATGCGATGTTCAAAGAGGCCAAAGATGTTCAAAGAGGCCGAAGTGCGAAATGTTCAAAAGTTAGCTGACCGAAATGCGATCGATGTTTTTCTACAAGTTAGTTGGTGGTAACAATTTCAAAGCCGTGTTCTTTGCAAACGAGTGATCTATATAGGAAAATAACAATTTGCGTGTAATAATTTGCAGCGTTTTTATTATTTCAACCTTCTTTAGTTTCACCTGGTTTCTTGGTTTCTGATTGAGCTGAAATTTTGCATGCATAATAAATCGAATGGCGATGCAATATCATCAACTTTAAAAAGACCATCTTCCTATTCATAGGGACTATCCTCCATTTTATAATGGACATACTTTAATTCGTAGGAGACCGATTTTCAATTCATGAGGGGCATTCTTCAATTCACAGGGGACCATCGTCCAATTCAGACAGGCCATCCTACAATTAATAAGGGACTACTAACTAGTGACTACATAACTAATTTAAAGTACTAAAACATTAAAAATAAACTTGAAGGAAAAACCCTTCTTTAAAAACAAGCTTTTATTTGTTGTTAATAAAATCAACTAAAAATTTGAAAATAAATTACCTATAATATGAAATGTAATACTTTATCAAGACAACACTTCATCACAGTTCCAATTTTATAACTGTCATGTATAATTTTATGTTACGTTGTGATAGCAAGAGGGAGAAGAAGATGATAATGTAACACGCTTTTATTTATAACATTTAATTTTTATTTATAACATTCCATTTCAGGTTGGATTTTCGTCCGACTGCCATTCCTGGCGTCGCGGAAGTCATCAGCTGTCTTCCTAAGGGAAGATCAGAATTTGTTCTGACGATTTCGCTCATGGCTTCCGATTGGCCTCACCGCCCTGGGTTGTGACGAGGGGGAACTGCGACCGACTTGCCCGAAAATATGCCGCAGAGGCGGGCCTCGAACTCACGGCCCCCGCAACCGGTTCGAGTCCCGTCTCCACACATGCCGTAGCTCGCTCGGTCACAGCTGACCCCTTTTGTGCCGTCAGAAATGACAAACCAAGGATACTTCAGTAATTTAAACAAGTTAATAACTATGATTTTTTATTTATAACATTTTTGAATTTTTAGAATCGGTTGAGGCCACCCGGAGCTCACTGGGGCTAACCGTTCGGTTCCTATGAGAGCTTAAGGGTTGGATTTACATTAAATCAGAAACACGAGTGAGAATCACAAAATACTGTTCACAGCAGGACTCAGTTGTGCGTACTTAGCAACCAAGAAATAAATTTCGTTATGATAGCACCCACAACTATCGGATAGCGGTGTCATTGCCAGTAGGATGTATCAACGGAAGATTCGCGTTCTATGCAGACGAGTGATCTATAAAATAAGAATTTGAAGAAGTGTCTTTAAAAATTTAAATTAGAAAAGTCCATTCAGCATGAATTATTGACCTAATTTTCAAAGAAATCTTCCAGATTAAGGTATGGTTGAGGAAAGAAACAATGGTAACAAAAGGTAACTACTAAGTCAATTATATGAGCTAATAAGAGATTGATACCTCCAACGTCCGTAGCAAGTGTTTTTTTTCCACTCCAGGAATTGTTCCGCTAATAAGGGTATATTAGCTATATTACCTATAATCGCTAACGTACAGTTCTGCAGGCTATATTTTGAAAATGTAAGGAGTCGATATTCATGTTCTATACGTCTCCAAGAGCTCATAGAGTCCCCACACGGCGATTGTAGATTTCTTCGATTTTCAGCATACCATACCCAACATACTGTATGCACAGGGTATGTTTTGAAGATGTTAGGAGTCCACATTCACGTTCTAACCGTCTCCACGAACTCATAGAGTACCCACACGGCTGCTGGATTTCTGGGTACAACAAATATACGCACGTTATCATTATATATGTGTATGGGTCATTTTCCCAGAAAGGGCCAATCGTTGTCCAGAGAAGATTCCGAATGCCCATTTATGATTTAGGCGTTTAAAAAAAATTCTCCATAAACTATCAACTTTGTTCTACTTCGGGCAATCAATAAAATATGCACTTATTCGCGCTAAAATATAGAAATTAAAATTTAAGCTGCTAAATGTCCAGTAATCTGCCATGTCCGGACCCCTAGGTAGTCAAATTTGCTTGAACACTGTGAATCACCTATGAAAGTAGCGGCCTGAATTTGTAGTGATTCTTTATTGCATGTACCTAGACATGAAAAAAATGGGTTTGCAGATTTTTTCAGAAGCAAATAAAGCGAGCAGGAGGATAAAATCTGCTAGTCCGGAGGTTTCTGACTTTAATAGCTTTTTATCGTTTCCCGCGGTTTTACTACCACTGTAAGAGGCGAAGTTAGTCGTTAGGTTATCAATGAAAGCGGCGGGAATCGTATTTCTTCTATGTGGAGGCGTGCACAAGTGGTTTCAGTTGCAAAAACGTGGTGTCACAGTCACTGTCTGTCTTTCATCTGCCCTCTGTGAAACGGTAAGAAATCGAAATTATTTTTTCCTTTTGGTCTCTAGTTCTTGTTTCTACCGAGCTGGTTCCAGCGATATGGTTACACTTCAGCAGAACAGCACCAGAACGCGGGAAAAGCTGAAAAACCTAAGTGCCACCCAGGAACTTGTGTCTTTCATTTGCCAGTGATGGTGGCAGATAAAAGACTTTTTTCAAGTTGTTAACGATTTAATTTGAATTTTCCGTTGCAATTTTAAAACTTTACATTTTTCGACCAAAAAACTGTATTCAGCAACCGTAAAAATCCCCTGGTACCAAGTTTTGGCACGAAAAACCGATAAATTGAGATTACTTGGTTACTTTCGTAGGTTTCTAGGTTGCTATGAGAAAAACCGTGTTCCACGTTGGTTTAACCCTTTTCTACACCTGCGTCCCGCTCTGGTTCAATTTTTGGAATAACTCCCAGTTCTTGCTCCTCATGGAGATGGCGTTCTGAGTATTCTCCTTTACGCGGAAACCACGCCAATAGGTTTCTTTCGATAGATTTTCTTCTTTAATTTTTAATTAATTAATTAAGCGTCCCACTGTGTGTTCTTTCGTCGAAATTCAATCAGTATGGTGTGAGGTTAATCCCTGATTTTTGGCAGAACTTGGGTCAAACTTTTAGTTTTCTGAAATCTTGGGTACCGATTGTCCCTTTCTATGAAAATGACCCGTATACATATATAAATATATACATATATACATACTTTTTCAATTTCTGGTCAATTTTCATTTTTTGAAAGTGCATCGGTATCAGAAATTTTGAGCTGAATCCGAATGTACCATACATTACTATGATTGTGAAGGTAAGTTTGTACTGGAACTATTTTTACTGTGATTGTGTTCCTAATTACAGAAAATTTTAACCCATACCAGTAAACGTAAAATTTCGTTGTATGTGAAGATCAAATTAAAACATGTTAGTTTTACTTAGGAGCTGTACACTCATTTAGGATGGAACCACGTATGGATATAATAGGTGGGTACTCGGGTATTATTCTGACTGAGCCATCACACTTCTAAGTTTGACCAGAGAATCACTCGGGAGGTTCAGGAAGTGTTCACCAGGACTACGGTTGTGGCCATAACCGAGAGGAGCTCAGTATTAATGAGGCCTTATAACTCATGCCAAAATGCTTCCCTTTTCCTGCATGTATCTTAGTTAGCTGAGGGGTGTGGAGGATTCATGCAGACATACTCGATTTAAAAGTTCCCTGCCTCTGCTTTTTTTTCTCCGTGAAATTTATTGAGGATTTATACGGAGGGAAGTGTCATGGACGTTGGCAAGGGGCCTGGGTGGGAGACCGGGGATAAAAAGAAAAATAAAAAAAGGAAAAAGTGGAGTTCAGGAGACATTATTCTTTTGGTGGGACTAACTCCCTTTTCAGTACAGAGGCAGAGGGAATAAATCCCAGGAGAGACTCGAGGGAGGGAGGATGAAAAAACCTTACACAGAAAGGCAAGGGGTAAAATATTAGGGGTTGGGAGGATGGGTTCCCCAGAGGAGCAAAATGAAATTCATTAGGGGTCACCTTGGATCCTCTGTACTATAAAAATGCATGACGCCCCGCAGGGTACGTTGGGGAGCGCACAGAAGGTTGGATGGATGGCACTTACTCGTAGCTTCCTCTCTCTTGCTCTACCCCTAGAGCAACGCCTCGTACCTCGCCCCTCTTCGATCTTCCATCAGCCTCATTCCTCTTCCCTTGTAACCCTGAAATAAAAATCCTTTGGCCTTTGGGACGATGGACGGTCCTCCATCTAAAACTTCCAAGCTCCGTGTGATAGCAGCGCTGCTGGTCGGAAGGAATTGGGGGGTTGAAGCATGAATATTCAAAGGGGCCCTGACCATGGGATTCTTCTCTGTATACAGAAGGGTACCAGGTTGTTGAGTAGGGGTAAGGTCGTTGTTACTTCCCTTGATCGTCCCCTACACAGTTCAAACTTCTACCTCAATTAACTACTTCACATTCACAACACTTACATCCAAAATATAACCGCCTGTAAAGATAATCTACATATTACCATAAAGTCACGAGTATGTCAGTTCGAAATTAATGGACAACTATCAGGTTTGGTTTGCGGTTTTGGTTTATTATTTTCAATAATGAACCTTTGGAATCGACCAAGAAAAATAAATTGTAACACCCCCTCAAAATTTGATGGTTTACGTTTCAAGGTACGTAGAATCCAAAAATCGAATAAAAATTTGGCCGTCCGTCCGCCGTCCGCCGTAAGCCGTACGCGGCACTTTTGCCACTTAGCATTGACCGATTTTGATGAAATTTGGTATGTAGGCTCCATTTGGGGTCTAGTTGTGCCCCGAAGCTTTTGGTTGATGTAGGTCACTCCTAAGGGTTCCAAAATCAATTTTGAAATTTTGAAAACGCCGTAACTCAAAAAATTTTGATATAAAGGTATTATTTTCCTTCAATTTAAGATTCTATGGAATTTTTAGAATTTTTTGAGACCACGCGGAGCTCTGTAGGACGAAACGTTCGCTCCCTACGAAAATTAAAGGGTTTATATTGAAATATATATATATATATATAAATCAAAACACGATTGTGAATCGCAAAAGAGGCCTAATCTCCGTTCAAATTAGAGCTGACCGAAATGCAATCGATGGTTGGTGATTTTTATTTATTTATTTATTTTTTTATTTATTTATTTATTTTTTTATTTATTTATTTATTTTTTTTATTATTACTAATTTTTTTTTTTGATTTTTCTCTTCATATTGGATGGTTGGTGATTTTGTAGACGAGTGATCTATATGAAAATAATAAACCATTGTGTAATAATTTGCAGCGTTTTTTCTCAAACGTTTATTCATTTAGAACAATAAAAACATTGAATTAGGTAAGTATGAATACTTCCCATACTTTTTTGAGACTTTTTTTAAAAATAAAGAGCAACGAGAACAGTTTCACATTTTTCATATCTCGAGATGGAAAACATGAAGTTTGCTTCCAACCGGTGAGCAGTAAAACACTCACCAATTTTCTACTACTACTTATCATAGACAATTTATATGGGTATATAGTTATTATGGATGGACTGATACCTAAAGATAAATTCAATAATTTCAATGTAATAAATTGAGGCAGGAAGCTTTTGAAAGTTTTATTGACCGTTATCGAGATGATCCAGTTCGTTGCCTAGTGTTCTGATTCCAAAGGAACGTTTAACACCGGACGAGATTTACTTTTCTTCGCCCCCTAGACTATTTTGACTACCGCATGGTTTTACTTCCTAACTATAGTGTTTCAAATCACACTTGGTGTACGTCTCCATGACAATTCAGAACAATTAAGAATTTTACTATCGACCGATGAGAGGAACAGAGCATAGGACCCCCCTAAAAAAAATCTTGTCAAATCAAATTCTGATGGTAGTGTGTGGGGGGGGGGGGGACTTTTTCCTTGCTCGATTCCAAAGGTATCTTATTGAAAATAATAAACCAAAAACCAACAGCCGCATCAGATAATCAATATTTTCATGTGCCCGTGATTGCGAAAGCTTGGATTAATACGTAAGTATAAGTACTTTCGAGCCGGACACATTTTTGCCAAAAATTTGATAAATTCTTAAGAAAAAATTAATTAAAAATAAACATTTAATCATAATTAAATCAATTAACGTTTTTTCAAGTAGGGAATTGCAGCTAGATGTCCCTTTGGTTGAGATGAACTCAAATCAATTTGAAAATAAAACCGAATATAAAACCGAATATTTTCTCTCACTTGCATACTTGTCGTCCCCAATGGCCTTAAACACGGTTCTTGCAGCATTTATGGCATTTAATTGCATTTCAAATTCGCGATCAATTTTGGTTCCGTGTCTGTCTGTCCATATGTCACACAGACAGATCAGTCACACAGACTGTCACGAAAAACTTGTAATGGGTAAAACTAAACGAAGATGTTCCCCTGTAAAACACTAGTAAAACTTTGTAGATTGTCTCTGTGAAAATTATCCTCTCCGGAATAATAGTACCCCATGCGCAAACATAAAATCCTTGTGAAAGCGATAACGTCTACATTTTTTATCCGATATTGATGAAATTTTCAGGGGTCGTTCACATTGGTAGATGATCCTCAATGAAAATCATCGCCCGCGGATTGATAGCATCTGCGCGTAACTTAATAGGGAACCAATCATTAAAAATAATTACGGGGAAACAAAACGAGTACACAAAAGGATAGGGCACGTGGCTAAAAAAAAGGTGTCAGATGAGGTCGTGCTCGTTACGTCGTGCGTCTCTTAGCAACGAGTCTCGGACTGGCAGTGGGGGGCCGTGAGTTCGAGGCTCACCTCGGGAGCGTATGTTCGTGCAAGCCGGGCTGAGTCCCCCTTCGCCCCAACCCAGGGTGGTGAGGAAATGGGAAGCCATGAGCGAAATCGTCAGAACAAATTCTGATCTTCCCTTTATCTTTCTAATCTTCCCGACGCCAGGGATGGCAGTCGGACGAAAATCTAACCTGAAATGGTTGTTTACTTTACTTTACTTACTATACCTAACTTGACAGGGAACAAATCATTACAAATTAACACGGGGAAACAAAACAAGTAGACAAAAGGTTTAGGGCACGTGGGTAAAAAAAAAGAAGAAGGAAATCTCCAAGGCACAAAGGCAACGAAGCCCACCGCGAGGTACCAAGCAGAGCCCGTACCCACCCACCATGGCATACGGTGTTTGAGCACACGCTTGTGCTCAAAACGAAGATTGTATTGACATTTAGAGATTGAGGTTTTGAGATCAGCTACAATTCACAGGATACAATCGGGTTATGGGTACGAGAAATCTATGTGCCACACCCACAAGGCGGACTTTCTTGTGATGTGTTTTTCAAATTTAAGTAAGTCCAACCCTTAAATTCTCATAAGGAGCGAACAATGGTCCTACAGAGCTCTGGGAGGTGTCATTCAATTTTAAAAATTCAATACTATTTTAAATAGATGAAAACACAATACTTTTTGTTTTTTTGTTTTTGAGCTATGACGTTTTGAGAATTTCAGCCCTTATTTTTCAACCCTTAGAAGTGACAGCTATAAACCAGAAGCTTCGGGGCACAACTAGACCACGAATGGAGCCCACATAGGTACCTAAAAGAGATATCAAAATCGGTTCATGGTAACTACAGAAAGTGCCGCGTACGGCGGACGGGCGGCAAAATTTTTTTTAGAATTTTTGGATCCACGTAACCTTGAAACGTAAACCAACGAATTTTGAAGGGGGATTAAAGAAATGTTTTTCTTGACCGATTCCAAAGGTTCATTATTTAAAATAATATACCAAAAGATCATAGGTTTTCTTCCTGAGGAAGACCACAACAATTTATAGATCTAGAGGTTCTGAGAGAGAGGTATCTTTCGACGCAATTCCAATAATCCAGTTCCATATGACGATCATTATCCGACCCTGGTAAAACAGTTGAGCCGAAGTGGAAGGCAGAGGAGGCGACACCACGGTGGAGAAGGGGCAGGTCGATCGCTGAACTCTTTTTAGGATTAATCATTGAAAACTAACGGACCCAATTAGCCACTCCCATAGCGGAGATCACAAATGAGCCAACATTTGTCTTACCCCCACCCCGATGATGCTCATTCGTCTCTCCCTCAACCACTGTAGCTACCTTCCAAAGCTGCCTCAAAATTCAGCCTCCAAATTCACAGAACTATTCTCCATTACGATGTCTTTTTCGTTTATCATTTTTCATTTTATTTCACAACATTTTTCGTGAAATATTTTATTTCGAATTTGAGAAAAGTTCTCACTTTTGTGTAATTTTGGTTCTCACACACGAATGTACTCAATTCCTACACGTGCTGAAATACCGAGCTGAGTTTGGAATCTTAACGAAGTAGTTTGTCAATTTCAATACGCCCATTCAAGCCCAACTTTTTCCAGTCCAGCTTGTCATCGCCCATCTTCATGCTTCTGCTATGACTGTAATTTGATATTAAAAATAAAGTAGTTAGTTACCAGGCTAATTCTTGGGTGTTTGTATATGAAATCTTCGTAATCATGTACCTAGCTCATCAGCCTTCTCAATCAATCGGTGATTGACAAAGCAATAATTTGTTGTCCTTTCCTACCCAAATTGATGATAAAATAACAAATTCGTCGGCGTATCAAGCTGGGTTTAGAAAATAAATAAATTTAATTGTAAATGTAAACAGATTTTAAACACTTTTCGGTATTGATGAAATTTAAAATGGTGTTCTGAACTGAAAACCTTATTGTGCAGAGATTCACTTCTTTTATACCTTCATATTGCTGTCTTTCGATGTGATTGTGACTATGTCATATCCTCGGGGTAAATTACGCCTTCACACCTTGAGCAACCTGTAATTACCATGACTTATCATGATGAATTGTTCCAGAATGTACCTATTGGCAGCCCCCACAGCATGAGCACGGCACGAGTCGAGCAAGGCTTCGCTGCAGAGGGTCCGATTGGATACAGTAACTGATTTTATATTTCAATCATCAACCTATCAAACCCTACTCCTTCGGAATTTTAAAAAGCCGATGGGGAGTGTGGCAGTTCTGCGTGCTGCTACTCGAACACGGGGACTCACAATACTCACAATTTGGGGGTCATGATTTTCGTAGGGGGCCATCTGCACGCCATCCCGCATGATTTCAGAAAATGTCATCGAAATCGGATGAGAATTGTAGAAGTTATGGCTGTGGCAAGGACTTCAGAAAGACACACAGACAAACAGACACGGAACCAAAATTGTTCAGAAAGGTCTGGAACGTAAAACGCGAGTGGACATTTTTATTTTGGAGAGCATTTTTTTCAACCTTGAAAAGTGAAAACGAAAATTCCGCTACCTTAGTAAACTCGGAAGCAAAATTACATGAATAAGAAAAGTTATTAGAAGATTGAAAATCGACTACAAAGTTGAGAATTTAACTGTTAGACGATCCACGACAATGTGAAAAGGCATTTGTAGCTTACGAGTTAGAACGTTAGCAAACAAAATATCCAATATAATTCTAGAGGGTATTGAAGACCTCATCAGAATCTACAGTTGGGAAAAAAATTAACGTTGTAGGTTTCGTGGATGCAATTCCACTAGTATTAGACGCGAATTCCATCCGATTTCGACGAAATTTCTCAGAATTGTTCAGATTAGCGAGTAGATGGTCCCCTGTGAGGGTAGTGGAGGGAACTTAGAGATTGATGTTTTGAGAATAACAACTAGGTATGCATCGGATCATCTATACAATCGGTAATGGGTACGAGGAAGCTATGTGCCACACCCACACGGCAGACGTTTTTTCTTCATTAAAGTTGAGGGTCTAACATTTCAGAACGAGCCTTCTTTAATGAGCATGTAAACTCTAGTCAACACTCATGATCAATACAAAGCTGTCTACAACGTTTAAACAGTGTCATGGCTTAAAAACAATCCTCTGCTGAGCAACTCTGCTGAATGATATTTCGGAAATTAAAGCTAGTCGCGGAGGGTAGCAACCCTGTCAGTCGCCGACCGTATCACGTGACACTTGCCCTTCAGTGACAAAACAAACCTCGTGGAAGAAGGAATTCGTGGGTAGTTTGATTACTAACATTGTCGTGGTAGCCTCTAGTTCGGTAATTTTAATATCCAAGATTCAATGTAGTGCATCTTTGTCTTAACATTGTTAGAGGCTCTAAATAATGAGCTTTAGAGGAGACTTGAAGCTCATGTAGCTTCGGATTAGTATGACCTTGAAGTTGAAAATAACATTGTCGTGGCTTTGTGTTTTAAACATTGTCGTAGAATTTTCATATTTTGGATGTCCACTACAATGTTAAAAACTCAAAGCCACGACAATGTTATTTTCAACTTCAAGTTTATATTAATCCGAAACTACTTGTGCTTCAAGTCTCCTCTAAAGCTCATTATTTAAAGCCTCTAACAATGTTTAGAAAACATGCACTACATTGAATCTTGGACATTAAAATTACCGAACTAGAGGCTACCACGACAATGTTTGTAATAAACCTATATACCTGAATTCCTTCTTTCACGTTAATAGAGTTTATATAGAAAGAAAAGATTTACCAAAAATGAAATGCTGTTTTTTTTCTTTCACTAACCCAAGAAGTAAATTGTTAAAGAGTAACAAATTGAAATGTACCCACATTATTAGGGACACATTAGCTTTGTCGTGTGCCCCAATTCACATTTTCAACGACCTGAAATTCAAATTTAAATTTTGGACTGGGGAAAGTGATTCATGAGCTGCTATAGCGCACTTTGCCTTACAGGCTATGACCAAAATCCTTTTTTTTTAATTCCTAATTTGGAAAACTTTTTTTAAAATTTTTCTCGGATCAAAATTGCCCCCAGTTTACGAATCATCCATAACTATTGTTACCCAAAATTAATGAAAAAATATCGAATCATACCGGACTTGACCTATCAAAACCTACGGAATGGCAATCGCCGATTTCAAATCCGAGTTCCACATTCTTATCAAAGAATGCATCGTTCCCGATATAATTTTTTTTTAATGTCTTTATTTTCCTATTCAAAAGATTGTAGCACCAACAAAAATCCACATTGAAATTTTATCCAGTTATCTGGTTTAAATTATTAAATTATTGAACTCGTATTTTGGGACTTTAACGAGTTTGGTCGTTGCTTTGTTAGGTGAAAGCAGGGCAATACCATTTTAACCACCTCGGACGGTAACAAGGTATAAATACGTTATCCCGACTTCGTGGAACGCGAGAAAAAAAAGCGAGGCGCGGTGTAGTGATTCTGAGGAGGGAGCGAGATTGAGTTATCCAAGATGGTGGCAAAAAGGGCTCGCCGATAACGGGTAGCCAAGTGGGGAAGAGGAAAATATGACTGAACGTGACAAATAACCCGATACACTCGTACCTGCGACTATTATTGATTTTTACCCGAGGGGAGAGCAGCGGGTCCCCCGAGGGAAGCTTTGCCGATAATGTGACTGATTATGTGAGCTAACATTAGGGCGTTTTGAAAGAGGGTAATTGGAAGATGAATAGATACCTACGGCTTGGCATCGTTTTGTCAATCGACCGCTCAGGCTCATTTCGTAATTCCCCTCTCTTCGTGACCTCGCTCTACCCCTTCACCAAAAATATCGTTTTCCTGATCGACAGTCTCGTGCATTCCTAGAAGCGTTTTGAAATCCAATACTGACCAAGTTGCATTCATTTTCGAGGCACGTGAATAATGAAAGAGTTCTCATCCTAGGATTGATAGGATGAAATTAGGTGTCCATTACAAACAAAATTGTTTTTGAGCAGTCTTGTTCAATGAACCTGTCAAACATCTTGTAAGACGCTGCAAATTATTACACAATGGTTTATTATTTTTCTATATAGATCACTCGTCTGCAAAGCCACCAACCATCCAACATCAAGAAAAACATCGATCGCATTTCGGTCAGCTAAAATTTTAACGGAGATTAAGCCTCTTTTGCGATTCACACTCGTGTTTCTGATTTATCGTACATCCAACACTTAAATTTTCGTAGGGGGCGAATGGTTTGTCCTACAGAGCTCCGCGTGGTCTCGAAAAATTCTATACTAACTTAAATTGAAGGAAAAACAATACCTTTATATCAAAATTTTTTGAGCCAGGGCGTTTTCAAAATTTCAAAATTCATTTTTGAACCCTAAGAAGTGACTTACATTAACCAAAATCTTCGGGGCACAACTAGACCTCAAATGGAGCCTACATACCAAATTTCATAAAAATCGGTCAATGCTAAGTGGGGAAAGTGACGCGAACGGCGGACGGACGGCCAAATTTTTATTCGATTTTTGGATTCTGCGTACCTTGAAACGTAAACCATCAAATTTTGAGGAAAAAAGATTTTTCTTGGTCGATTCCAAAGGTTCATTATTGAAAATAATAAACCAAAAGCAGGCTTAAATAAATATGTTTGGCGGAATATCCAACTCCAATTGGAGACTTTTCTTTCGATTCTACCAAAAAATAAATGATCTCCAAAGTCAAAATTTTCAATCGCGTTTTACGTTTTAGGCCTTCCTGAACAATATTGGTTTGGCGTCTGTGTGTGCGTCTGTCATTCTTTTAATGGGCAAAACTATACAAAGTCCGATTCCAATGAAATTTTCAGGGATTGTACGGATCCTGTGTAGATGGTTCCCTTCGGAAATCATCGCGCCCAGATCCACAGTAATATGGTGATGTGCAAACGTAAAATCTTCGTAATACTCATAACTTCTACATTTTCCTCTCGAATCCAGAGACACACATTTCAGACATACGTTTTCAGAGATTGAGTAGGTTGACGTGTAGAAGGTAGTGCAAAGTCCCTAGAGATTGATGTTTCGAGATTAGCTAATGGATACTAGGAAGCTATGTGCTACACCTACTTTCAGTTTTTTTACTTACCTCCCAAATTCTATGCGTCTGAAGATCGTCTGTGCTAAGAATACTTTTCAATAATTTTTTAAATAAAACCTGACCGCTCGATTCTTTTGACTTTTTTTCTCGAATTCTTGACTGAAACACGTTCTCCCAATCACTTTCAGTGGTCCCTAAGATCTGATCTGAATTTCACGCAACTTGGGTGGGGGCTTGGACTTGGGGGTCTTTATCGCTGACAAAGTCTTGTCGATATTCTCCAATCGCTTCAAATTGACTCTCAAATGCATTGCTTTGTAATAAACTAAAAAGAAAAGTAATTAGCTTTATCACGTCAAGTTTGCTAAACTTTATCGATGTGGATTAGTACACAGCGCTCACACTGCTGATCAAACTCTCATTCAATAATTTCCAATGGCCCTGAAGATACTTTGCTTCAACGCTCCGGGATGAACGGGATAATAGAAGTAACTCTAGCGCTCACGATAGGGCTCTTTTGCTTCTGATGGTCCCCAAGAGGCACAGTTGATACCAAACTTCAGCGCTCTTCAATGAACGGTGTCACCGTCTATGGGCACACAGCTCATCTGACTTCCTCCTCATCACCCGTAGACCGAAAATTAGGAGCGATGAATATCATGATGTTCCATGTCCCACTAATTCCAAACTGACCAAAATATATCATGGTCACTAGAGTATGAATATATGGAAGTATAACCAAAGTAAATCCAAGGTTGAAAATCAATTCCTTGCCAAACGGTGACGGAATCTGTGAGGATCTAATTCGTTCTAAATGACAAAGAAAAAAGATCTACCTCCATCACTGGCGACTATTTCAGAAAATTTCATACACCCAATCAAACCCTTCTTTCGCATCCAGTCTCTCTCACTTTTACCTCTGGCTCTAGCTTAAAGGTGAAACGTTTCTCATGTTTATCTCCTCAACCGTTTACTGCCTCTCTAATTCCTCAGAATCTCTGTGTATTTTATGGACCAGTCGTTCCTAAAAACATTGATATATTTGACGGGAGAACTAAATGAAAACAGAGCGGTCCGATTAATTAAATGGTTTTACCTTAACTCTTGGCGAAGTAATGAAAATTTAACAGAGCCAAAGATACGTCTTCTCGTTTCTAAAGAACGTCCACCCACGAATTTGTGGTTTATTTGTGAGATATCGAAGGGTTTTAGGGAGACAATTAACGCATGAAACTATAATCAACTCGCTGCTTTTGGAATGGATAACTCTATCATTTAATTACAAGATAGATGGAATGTCCAATAATAATACGAACATGGAACGCGTTAGACGAGGGACCATCTACCGCGTTTTCCTTTTCTACCGCTGATAAGAAATTATTTAATTAAAAGAAGTCTGCCAAGTGGGTGAGGCACATAGCTTCCTCGTATCCATAACCCAGTTATATAGATGATCCGATGCATAGTAGTTAATCTCAAAACACCAATCTCTAAGTACCTTCCACTACCCTCATAGGGGACCATCTACATGCTAATCTGGACAATCCTAGAAAGTTTCATCAAATTCGGATGAAAAATTTAAATGTTATGGCTGTTACAAGGATTTTACGTATGCGCAAGCACAGCGGCTACTATCAGTCCAGGGGTGATGATCTTCATTGAGGACCATCTACAATCTAATCCGCATGATCCCTGAAATTTCATCGAAATCGGGTTGAAAATGTGGAAGTTATGACCCTTCAAGAAATTCATGTTTGCGCATGCGCATCGGCTACCATCAGTCCGGGGATGATGATTTTCATTGGAGACCATTTACGACCTAATCTGCATAATCCCTGAAAATTTCATCGAAATCGGGTAGAAAATATGGAAGTTATGGCCGTTACAAGGAAATTCACGTTTGCGCATGCGCAGTCGCTTCTGTCAGTCTGAGGATAATGATTTTCATAGGAACCGCCTACACACCTACCCGCACAATCCCTGAAATTTTCATAGAAATCGGACTATAACTTCGTATAGTTATGCGCGTTACAAGGAATTCATGACAGACACACAGACAGACAGACACACAGACACGGAACCAAAATTGTTCAGAAAGGTCTAAAACGCAAAACGCAAGTGAAAATTTTCATTTTGGAGAACTTTTTTTTTCGTCCTTGAAAAGTGAAAACAAAGCTTCCGCTACCTTGGTAGACTCGGAAGCAAAACTTACAAGGAACTAATAGTATACTAATATGCCGGTTAGCTCTACACTAGGATTAGAAGGTTGAACGAAATAAATTATAAACACTATTGAAAATCACTGATCGGGTCTGACTCACATTGAGCAGGTTCTGTTCAGATAGTAATCGATTCTCATATTTCATTGGTAAGATGTCAGCTATGATAGTCCTTTTCTTGGTCTCTTACGATTCAGTCTACCTACCATTAATTTTCTCTCCAACATATTTGTTCACCACAACAAACGTGATGATCCTTATGACATAATCACACTACAAAATTACGCAAATGTTGATCTCTTCCAAGAAGGTACTGTGATAATATCTCAATATTCCTAGTAACGACAATGTTGAACGATGGAAAACGGATTCTCGCAGATAATTGGCATTCTGCACGAACTGTATTGTCATGTATTTTGTAAAGAAAACGATCCATTGTGAAGTAATTCCTTCAGATCCGCGCTTGGCTAGCCTTGAGACAGACGTGAATTTTCTTCACTTTACTCAAATCAGACCCCTCCGCACAATTATAGTCCTTCCCACTAGTCACTGCCCTCTAAGATCGGATTTCATCAACTAAATGTCGACTGTGCTGCGAAGGAGTTGAGGCTGTCGAACACTTTACCCCGTGAATATGGGAAATGGGTAAATGCTCGCAAAACCCCTTCACTTTGCGAAAGTTCGATTCCAGGCCGTGACATCAGATTTATGTCACATATCTGTCACGCGATTTATTTTTTACTGCTACTAGCAGGCTTTTCAGCTAGTAAATCATGAACCAGGATTGAATATGGAACATTGTGTATTACTATGTTTCAAAAATCCAACTGCCGATTTTAAGAAGTCACAGTGCAGTCGATACACAGGGAAATACACGTAAGGCCTCCGACCACAACGTCGTTTCCACCTACTTGAGGACATCTTGAAAAAACGTACTATCTCTAGGTTGGAGTACATAACAGTAGTTATTTAGTTTTTTCCCGATTTTGATGAGCAGGCGTAATTTACTGTAAATTTTGGTGCTGTACTGATATGTACCTTTTTATCTGAGAATAACTTCTTTGAGGGTATCAAAACTGGCAGATGAAAGGATGTGCTTGGCACCCAATTCCATGGCGGTATTTTGCCTCTTGTCAAATTAGCTAGTCAAATAAATATGTATTTCTTCTTTTTCAATAAATTATTCGAAATGCTCAAGAGACTTACACTCGGCGTACTCCAGCGGCTCACGGGGAGTGTCATAAGACACTGAGGCACATCAAAAGTAGGGAAAGTTCCCTCCCAGAAAAATTACTCGTGTGGTTAGTTCGAATAGTTCGAAAAGCCGTGAGAGGAATTTTTTTATCGAATTAGGAATTCGTGTATACCATTAATTTAAGATGGTATTGAATTTTTAGAGACCACGCGGAGCTCAGTAAGACAAACCGTTCGCTCCCTACGCGAAATATTAACAATAAATGAACAAGACCTCAACAATTTGACATTGTTTGTGATTTTTGCTTTTCCTGTAAAGTTCGGCAGGTGGTTAATTGGTGGTGTTATTTCTCAGGCGACGAAGTGTATTTTCATAATATGTAGAAACACTTATTATCTCATATTATGAGAGAAATGAGAACAACCAACTCTGACCAAGCACACCAGATCGTACTTTATCTTCTAACCAGAGATAAATGCAACAGGTATCCCCCAGAAATCTGAAGGCAGATTAGTAGGTATCATTTCAAAAAAAATGATAAAAACCAAAAATTTCTTCTAGTTACCTTTCTATTCACTATTGAGCTCATTCATTCAGAAAAAAACCATGATTTCCCTATTTTCTTCTAAGATTATGGATCTGGCCAGGGTCTTCCCTGCCCTGGGTGCATTCTTCGTTCTTGCAGTGGTATTTTTTTTGTTTGTTAAATATATTCTACAACTTCTTGAAAGAGAACTCATTACACTATATAACCGATATATTGTCGATTTTGAAGTAACAAGCGCAAAGTGGCTACACTGTGGAATATTGTAGAAGTTGTTGAGGGCGAGGAGGGAAGGGATTGTTCCCCTGCTTCAGAGGGGAGTATATAGGAGACGGCAATGTTTTTAACAAATAACGTAATGCGGGAGCCCTTATCACCCGGTCTACGCTTGGGTTGTGCTGTAAACCATCTGATATTTAGACTCTATTTATTATGAAAGGTGGGACGACCCGTGCGCTCTCTTGGAGTGAATATTTAAAACAATTCGCCAGCAGATGAGCTAATCCCTGGGGCGATCAGCTGGAAAAATCCGCGTGACTGAAGATGAATTTATAACGGCAATTTACATGATCATGTTCACATTTTTCTCAATATTACGTATGGAAAGCATCAAGCGATTCGTGTGTCATATGACAGTAAATTTAAATCTATATCCAATCAGTTACCTATATCGGAAAAAAGCCCCTGTTTCAAAGAGAACGAAGCCACTGAATGGGTTTTATTGGTCTATAAACCAACAGCCCTGACCCACGTCGGTCGGGCGTTACTACTCTGTATTAAACATCTGGTTTGAGACCCCATTCATTTTGGACCAGCTTAAGACATCGACTTCGGATCGCGAGGTTATACAACGATCCATTATTTCAGCGAATCTTTGGTGAAAATGAAGCTATTGAACTAAACTTAACAGTTTTAGCATGGGCTTTTTAAAAAAAATTTCCTCACTGAAATTTGTTACTCGAAGACTGCCGATTTGGGTCCTCATCTCGGCCCAAATCACTCATCACTAGTAAATAAGCAAAACTGAAATATTTAATTAATGGGGTATTTCGGTGGGTCGGAAATTCAGGCTTTTGTCCTCAAATTTGGATTCAGCACCATTGAAAACCTCTATACTCCAACTTTTTGCCCCTTGATACTATAACAAATCGTAGAAAAATTAAATAAAAAGATCACACGTTTGAAAAAAAGGCGGGCCTCCATGAACGCACACGCACTACGCCGCGGGCGTGTGTGCGTAGTATTTTGTAGTATCCAAGGCCATGAGGCGTTTGAGACCGCACGGGATTAGTGGAATGTCTCGATCCAAGGTCAGCAAGTTAATACGTCACAAGTTACTACGTCACATCATTCAAATTTTCAACTTTCATTAGCTTCCCTAATTTCTTCTAAACATTTTCTCGGCGAACAGACCTGA
Source organism: Apolygus lucorum (assembly GCA_009739505.2). Classification (NCBI taxonomy): domain Eukaryota; kingdom Metazoa; phylum Arthropoda; class Insecta; order Hemiptera; family Miridae; genus Apolygus; species Apolygus lucorum. The sequence continues at coordinate 60,894,805 of CM019167.2, forward strand.
TTACCGTTATTCCTGACCCATGCTCTTTTGAAAAAAATTAATAAATAAATAAAATAAAATAAAAAAATTTATTGAAATACCCCATTGTATAACCCACTGGCGGGCACTTAGCCGCACTGTGTACGCGGCACTGTACGCGGCACTTTTGCCACTTAACATTGACCGATTTTGATGAAATTTGGTATGTAGGCTCCATTTGGGGTCTAGTTGTGCCCCAAAGATTTTGGTTGATGTAGGTCACTTCTAAGGGTTGCAAAATCAATTTTGAAATTTTCAAAACGCCCTAACTCAAAAAATGTCGATATAAAGGTATTGTTTTTCCTTCAATTTTGGATTCTATAGAATTTTTTGAAACCACCCGGAGCTCTGTAGGACAAACCGTTCGCTCACTACGAGAATTTAAAGTTTGGACGTACGATAAATCAGAAACACGAGTGTGAATCGCAAAAGATGCCTAATCTCCGTTCAAATTAAAGCTGACCGAAATGCGATCGATATTTTTCTTCATGTTGGATGGTTGGTGGCTTTTCAGACGAGTGATCTATATAGAAAAATAAAAAATAATAAACCATTGTCTAATAATTTGCAGCGTTTTAATTTTGCGAGGGAATGCGATGAGCGAAATGCTCGGGGAGGTCAGGTAATCCTAGTTCATCATATTGATGGCACTCGCGCACTATCGCCATGAATTGTTTCACCTCCCATTAGTCCTAGTCGAGCAAAGAAAGTGAGCGGTCGCAAAAAGCCGCAATGAGTGAAGCACGCGCCCAGTCCCACAATGATGAAGTAGATGCTGTCGGGAGTGAGGATGGAGACTAAAATGAGAAAAACGAGTTTTCAAATGAACTGCCTAGTTACTTATTTGTATTTGTCAGGTGGAATTTTGTGTTACCCACGTGGTTTTAGATACCAATTTCTTCTTTTTGTGAATTTTTTTATTTTTCCAAATAATCTCAAGTGTTTTTCTGTGAGCTTTTCTTCCATCAACGGGTGATACTAGTAAATAATGGACTTATTTCCTCGTTCCTTATTTTTTTGATTTGTATTACTAAAAAAAAAAAAAAATACCTAGTAAAAAGTAGGTACCAGAACTTATTTCCTTGTTCCTTTCCTTGTTTCCTTGTTGTTTTTGTATTTACTAAAAAAATGTACCTGGTAGAGTTAATGAGAAATTTCACCATGTCGGAATTTCCTATTTTTGATCCCAAAATCGGATTCAGCACCTCGAAAAACCTCCTAAGTCAAACTTTCAGCCCGAACTTCCTAATTTACGATTTACGATCCTAATTTAAACAAAACAGTGTAGAAAATAAAAATGTTCAAAAAAACCGGGAAAATGACGTCATCCTGGAATAGTTCATTTATGGCCGCTTGAAATGCAAAATGCAAAATTTCACGAAACAGTAAAGTTCGAAATCGAAAAACTGAAGAAAAAAATAGAAAAAGCAAGATGGGGGAAAATTAGGTTTCCCCCGTTTTTGTTTGATAACTTTTCTCTTAGAAAACACGATTTCGTCGTCCCAATGGGCAACACTGGGAGGAGACGGCGATCCGAACAGCCCTATCAGCGAGCGTTCCCGCTTCACGTCCGTTTTCCCGGTTAGTTTTGAAATCAAAAATTTCGATTGTCTCCCAAAAATAACAGGAGACTTATTTTCCGAAATGAGCCCGATTTTCATCTATCCCACACCATTAACTATTCAGGAAAAATGCAAACAGAATTCGGTGAAATTCCCCATTCGTGAACTTTTACATTGTTTCCTTATTTTTGTAATTTGCATTGACTAAAAAAAGTACCTGGTAGGGTCAATTCGTGCTTTTTTACATTATTTCCTAATTTTTTGCGTTGCATTGACTAAAAAAAGTACCTGGTAGGGTTAATTCGTATAGTTCTACTTTGTATGAGATTCCGTCCAAAACTATTATGTCATGTTCCTTTATTTTAGGTACCATTTTGTATTGCAAGTTGCAATTTATGGTTGTTGAAATATAAAAGTTTAAACAAAATAAGTTTATCCTTCTTTAACAATCATTTTCCTCCTATTCAAGAAAAATATTTTCAAGAAAACATTGGTTTTTTGACATGCCGCTCGCAGTGCAGCACGCACCTGGTCGTGTGACTCCCCTGGACGCGCCGACGGTAGGATAAAGCACGTGCTTCAACGCCAATCTCAATTTATCAAAAATCCAAATTCCGGACACTCAGTGATGTTATCTGGAACGAAAAGACGATCTGCAACTCAGGACGTTATTAATTTATGAATACTCCCCTTGTATCACGGGAGTTTTAACCAGGAGATCTAGGTGATACCTATTGAAGATGGTCTCAGCTGAAACCAGTTGGTCCATACAGATAGTCAACTGTAGTGATGGAGTAAAAACCCAACCCTTTGTTCATAGAGATGAGTCGATATCTCATCGATTCCTCCTTGTAAATCTTAATTTCTATGTACACCACACGACTCGAAAATGTATAAATATGAAGGAAATAAAGTCATCACTCGAAAACGAACGATGAGTAATTACTAATGGTTTCGTCAAGGTGTGATACACTTTAAAGCGATAAATAGAGGACTGACAGGTATATTGGTTCGTTTCCGGACTGTGAGAGCGACAGAGATGGCTGGGCGTCAAAGCAGTGGAAAGGCGTCAGGCAGAGTAAGTGCGTGGAGGGTGCGATCGACGGAAATGAACGTAAAATTTCCCTCTCGGGAGGTCGACTGGGGGGGAAATAGAACTATTTTCCGGAGCCCCACAACGACCACAATAGGGTTACCAGTTATTAGTCCCTGTGAATCACATTCCGCCCATTACGGGAAAATGAAAATTATGGGTGAGGACAAAACGGGCGTCGAGGCCGAGGGGGCACTCTGTGTTCCGCATCACGGCCAAATCTCTCTTTAATAGCTTTTGTTCGATAATTAACTCCCGAATCGCTCCTTTATTGCTTTTCACTTCTCCTTATTGGTGCGTTTTGAGAGCTTTCCCAAGTCCCTCGCACATCGCCCGGCGCCTACTGTCGACTTTTGAAGGATTTAGAATTTCTTAGCGAGAAGGACCCATGTGGTTATGGGGATCCACGATCGAGGCAGTTACCAGGGCCAATTACCTTTATTTTTGCAGAGGAAACAAGACATCACGTACTTATCAAAGAATGGGAAAATGGGATACATTCGATACTTTTCCATAAAATATTATCATCTAAGTAACTGAAGAAAACGTCTTAAGTTATTTGTCTTCATCTTAAACAAAGACATTTTCGAATCAGGAATTAAATTTGTTATTGTGAAGTTTCGTCCTAAACTTAAGTACTCATGGATAGAGAAAAGTTGGTCCTACAAAGTTATTAGTGGTTTCATTTGGTTCTAAAAATAATGATAATAATAATAATAAGAATAATGATAATAATTAAAAACGTCTGCCAAGTGGGTGTGGCACTTAGCTTCCTCGTATCCATAACCCTATTGTATAGATGATCCGATGCATAGTAGTTGGTCTCAAACCATCAACCTTTAAGTACCTTCCACTACCCTCATAGGGACCATCTACACGCTAATCTGAACAATCCTGAGAGAAGAAATTTCGTCGAAATTGGATGGAAAATGTAGACGTTATGGCTGTTACAAAGAGTTTACGTTTGCGCAAGCGCAGATGCGACTGTCAATTTTAGTGCCTTGATTTTCATTGGGGACCATCTAAAACCTAATCCGCATAATCCCTGAAAATTTCATCGAAATCGGACAATAACTTCATATAATTATGGCGGTTACAAGGATTCCATGACAAACACAGACAGACAGACACGGAACCAAAAAAAAATTTTGATTTTGGAGAACTTTTTTTTTCATCCTTGAAAAGTGAAAACAAAGCTTCCGCTACCTTGGTAGACTCGGAAGCAAAATGTCAAAGTGAAAAAAAGGCATTTTGAGTGGGGGTAACAAAAAATGTCTTGAGGCACGTTTTGTCAGAAATTAGTTGAAGAACACTTAGGAGGAAGGACGTGAACCAGTGTTACTCCCATAAAAATGGAGTTGAGTAGGACGTTGTCTATTTCCATGAAAATAATGAGTTACAAATTAACTTGTAATCTACTGTAATCTACTCAACTCCGTTTTTATTAAAATGGTTTTCCACAATCTCATCGCGAGTGATTTTATTCTTAGTGTTACTCCCTAAGGTTCGAATAGTAGTTGGATGTTAAATGTATCAGAGTCATTTAATGGTTTGCATAATATATTTGTGGGACGCCGTAGACATGAGGGATATTGGAGAGGAGAAACACAACTCCCGCGGGGCTAATTTTCCTGATTACTGCCAAGGTAATTTACCAACGGTAATATTGGAATTCGATTCATCTTCAGTATACTGAAGAATATCCCGCCTGTTGAAGTCGGGACATCTTTATCGGTTGATAAAGTCAATTTTCGTTTGATGAAAGCCCCTCTGAATGAATAGTGGAGAGCACGTTCGCTTGACAGTTATTTTACCGGCAGAAAGGATTCTGGGGGGGGGGGGGGGGCATTCGCAATAAGAGAGTCCAGGCTAGGTACTCAAAAGGATAGATTGTATGATTATTACTGAGTATAAGCCCTATAGGATACGTAGTAATGTTCCCTATACCAACTCATTTGTGATTTTCTAGCTCTATTTGATCATCTTTCAGACTTTGTATGATTAATCTTCTAGCGTTTGAGGTGAAACGCCGCTTATGACTGTACCTCCTCATAGATTGTTTTCTATACGAAATAATTTGTTGTAAAATAGACACTAATAGCGTATAACGGTTAATCGGAATAATCCGTCAGAATCCCATTCTATCGCCCTACAGCTGTAAAACAATCTCCCCGGAGGTAGAGATGACGGATGCCGATACAGGTTGTCGAGGAGTATTATTTTAAGCCTTTCTATTCGATTATTCGCTGAATTGATTTAAATATTACGCTGTAGCATTCTAAATATGGTTACAAAGGCATGAAGAGGCTGTCGACTGAGTCATTTCTAGCTTTGTCAAATCCTAAATGTGGGTGACCACTCGATGTAGAATTATCGCGAAGACACACTAAAAGGGAATGAGTCAGTCTCTGCCAGAAAATGGTCAGTAAAATGCCTGGCAGTCCTGGAGTCTGGCAGCTTTTTTCTAAAATGGCAACAGATAACTAATATAAAGATAACAGTGGCCGTCCTGCCATGGACTGCAGCACAGGGTGCTCTCCTGTTCGGCCGGGAGTTACACCTCCCTGTACACCTTCTGCAGGGCACACTCCCTCATGACGCTTCGGCACTTGAATTACCTACGTAAGAGCTCCGAAAGAACCTCATCAACATTCATGAGGATGCCAGCAAGCAACTAGGCACACCTAAAAGCAGTAGATACGCTGGCGCGGTTTGGCGTGAAGTTCCAAGCTCTCAAGTAAATCGAGGGAGATTAAGTGTGGTTTTTATAATCTACATCGACGCCAGCGGCTGCAGAGGAGCTGGAGTACAACCCCCTGTACAACCCTCAAGGCTCTGAATGATGTGGTATACCACATTCGATTCACCAAAGGCAGGCTCTGGGTGGCTCTGCAATGGGGGAGAAGAAAAGTGTAAATAGGAATTAGAAGATGTTTAGGTTACAAGGTGATTTTGACGAAACAATAGTTAGAGATTTTTGAATAAAAATTTTCTTTCTTTTTTTTGAATAAAAAATTCTGTGGTGGAAATTAGTAGTAATTTTTTAACTAGAAATTTTTTTACATTATTATGGAATTCCAACATTTTTCTGGACTTAGTTTAGGCAGAGAAGGATGAAAACTTATTTTCTATACTACCAAGCTTTGCTAAGGAAATTAATTTGAAAAATTTTGGTCAGGAAACGTTGTCTCATGGAGAGTTTGGAAATGACTAAGGAAACCCGACATACGTTATGCGATGTACCAATTTCTAGCGTTCGTGGTAATTGTTCTATGACATTGAAATTGTTAAGTCAAAATAAGATATGCTCAACATGCAGTGTGAGACTCTCAAAATCAAATGGGGCAAAATTAATGAGATCAAAGAACGTGGAGCTGAGTGATCTTGGACCTGACACATCAGAAATTGATATTTTGCTAGGCGCTGATGTTATTGGTTATAATATACAAAAAAGTGTGATTAGACAAGAAATGTTGTTGTGGTGGACGGTGCTTGGTGAATATGACAGTAAAAGGCGTCTGTTTAAGTGAGGGATCGTGAAACAGTGAAATTCTTGGATGTCGGGGATTCTACGGGTGAACATCTTAGGCCTTCAACGGACGTTTCCTACACTTCCCCTTCCAATTTTGGCACTTTGGTTCATTCATCGAGGAAGGGAAGTTCGAGGTTGGAGTGGTGTGGAACCTGGGATACCCTCGTATTGTTAGACATCGATACTTCTTCATTTGTGCTGTGACTCGTGCTCTACATTTGTACCGGAACCTTCTCTACTGGGTGATTCGTTCCTCACGTGCCTTAGGAGGTTCATCGGGCACTGGGGGAGTCTTTTCACCACATACTCTACAGGCACTAATTTTACAGGTATGAACGACCTTACCCGTTACAAGTATCGATTGAATGGAAAGGGCTCCAGTCACGCTGTGAATGGGACAAGGTATTCCAATCTTAATTTTTGGAGGTCTGCAGGTTGGTGTGCTCCAGGGTGAAAAGGAGCCGTCCCCTGCCCTCCAAATGCAGCCAGAACAAACTTACTTCAAGATACCAAGTCTTTGCTTGGCACATCCTGCGCAGTTTTTGGGTCGGAGGATGTTGTGGCCACTCCACAAGGACACGCGGTATGTATATATATCAACATATGATTTGGACATGTGTCATGTTTCCTGATTTAATGAATCACTTTCTTTGATCGAAATGTCACCTTTTTCCTACTACTAAAAATCCTGTCATTCTACTTGCAAAACTATGCGATTTATTGAAAATTCGTATAAAAATGCGGCATCTATTACGTAAAGTTTTTAAAAAGTTGGGTAAGTACCTATATAGTCTAAACGTATCTCCAACAGCATAGGCACATAGCGGAGTTCCGCGCATTGGATTACGTCGAACCCAATAGTTTCATTGTAATACACCTATGTATAGAAACGCTGAAAATTATCACACAACGGATAATTATTTTTCTACAAAGACCACACTCCCTCAAAGAACACGGCTTTGCCATTTCAGAGAATTTTCAAGAAAATGAAGCAATTCCAATAGACTCAAAATTGTTAGCATGAACTTTTTTGATTTTTGTTTTTTCACTGAAAACCGCCTTGAATTTCATTTTCCTCTCGAATTCCATGACAATTTCAGAGATTGTGTGTTGATGTGTCTCCTGTGAAGGTAGTGCGAGGTACTTAATTGATTTTTTGAGGTTAGCTACAATGTAGCGGATCATCTAAACAATCGAGTTTTGGATACGAGGAGGCTACGTGTCACACCCACTTGGCAGACTTTATTCCTAACCATAGCTTTACCTGAATGATTTCTTTGAAAATCCACTTATTCACTTATGCTGCGTGAATGGTTTTTTTTTAAATTTCATATACTATCACACTTTAAATCGTGAATCTCAAGCTATTTTTCTGATGTGAAAGATGAACATTTTTAACTTTCAAATAATTTCTAGTCATTTATGTGATCTGTCAAAAGTAGGAACTTCCCCTATCCACCCGTTCAACGAAAATATATTTCAAGGTTCAAAAAAGGGATAAAAGATCGAAAATGGGTGTGTGGGTACCACCAGTGTCGTCTTACGCGGCAGTCGACATAGCGAAGTAGTGGAATGTACGAGCAGGATACTAGTTGACGCAAAGCGACAGCGCCGGCTTTGTGTTGCCTAGATACATACTAGCCCGCCGAACCATGTCGTGTTGTAGGGGTGTTCTTTCCTAGGAACGGCGCTAGACCCTCATAGTTCGTATCGTCCCCGCTTTGGTCAACTCTGTGGGCACTTTAGCTGTAAAGGTCAGGGTAAATTATTTACTATATCAAATTTTCATATCTGTAATCTACTCGTAGAGAACTACAATTTTTTAATACTCTACAAATCGAATTATGTCATCTCAACCTTTCCAAACTACAGTAATAATATTATTTTCCTTCCAAGTCTACAAAGGTAGAGAAGGCCAAGTGGATGAGACACAAAGCTTCCTCGTATCCACAACACTACTCCATAGATTATCAGGTGTATAGTAGATAAACAAAACATCAACCTCCAAGTACCTACCGATAACCTCCAAATTTGATGATCACGCGACGATGACATTTATGAAAAACCACACAGGGTCTCAACCACACAAAACCTGAACATCGATAGAAACTGTAAAAGTTATGGCTGTTTAGGATCCGCAGTAGTTAGTGCGCATGCGCAGTAGCTACCAATGATCCGATCATGAAGGAATTTATAAGGAACCGTCTGGTACCCCAAGTACACAATCCTTGAAAATTTCACCGAATCCGGATAGAAAATGTAGAAATTGCTTTGAATTGTTTGTAACTTAGCGTTAGATAAGTTTCTCCTTAGTATCTCCCTGAGGAAGCTTACGAGGGTCGAAACTGATCCGAGTACCAACAATTATTATGTAAGAAGTAGAGTTGAACTCCTCCATCTAGCTCACACCACAATCGCATTTATATAGAGTAATTATTATGGTTTTATGGAGTTATCGTCCGCTTCAGAAAAATTACTAGTAATAGCTAATAGGTAATCATCTAGCTTTAAATACCTATAATTATAGGTGTTATATACCTATTGTTTAATACCTATAATTATTACCTATACCTACAATGAGGAATTTCACCGATTTCTGTTTGCATTTTTCCTGAATAGTTAATGGTGTGGGATAGATGAAAATCGGGCTTATTTCGGAAAATAAGTCTTCTGTTATTTTTGGGAGACAGTCAAAATTTTTAATTTCAAAACTAACCGGGAAAACAGACGTGCAGCGGGAACGCTCGCTGATTGGGCTGTTCGGAACGCCGTCTCCTCCCAGTGTTGCCCATTGGGACGACGAAATCGTGTTTTCTAAGAGAAAAGTTATCAAACAAAAACAGAGGAAACCTAATTTTCCCCCATCTCGCTTTTTCTATTTTTTTCTTCAGTTTTTCGATTTCGAACTTTACTGTTTCATGAAATTTTGCATCTGGGGACTATGGATTTCTCGATCTCAGCGCTTCAAGCGGCCATAAATGAACTATTCCAGCATGACGTCATTTTCCCGGTTTTTTTAAACATTCGTATTTTCTACACTGTTTTTTTTATTCGTAAATTAGGAAGTTCGGGCTGAAAGTTTGCCTTAGGAGGTTTTTCGAGGTGCTGAATCCGATTTTGGGGTCAAAAATAGGAAATTCCGACATGGTGAAATTCCTCATTATAGGTGTTATTCAATATAACACCTATAACATTATAACATATATAACACCTAAATTATTATACCTATAATTATAGGTGTTATTCAATATAACGGAGAAGAGGAAGCACATTATGATGGACACTAGGGGATTTCTCTGACTACTCTTACAACCGAAAATTTTTAATTAAACTTTTTAAACCCTAGTTAAGTGGCTACATAATTCAAAGATACGAATTAACCCTGAAATGGAATCGCGGAGTAATATCTACTGCGACTGTCTTCTAAGAAAGGTAGTGGTGAGTTATGCTAACCTCGGGATGTCCCCAAACAACTTTGAAAACGCCCTAGCTCAAAAAATGTTGACATAAACGGATTGTTTTTCCATCAATTAAGGCTAGTATAGGATTCCAAAGGTTCATTATTGAAAATAATAACCCAAAATGAGGCTATGGGAATGGACACAACATTTTTTGTATGGAAATTTTCGAAATTTGTTTCCATTGAAATCCGTTTTGAAACAATGTAAAACGATCCTTGAAGTTTTTCAAGTATGTACATATCTCACTGCGGAAAGTAACTTGAGTTGCAAAAACGCTGCAAATTATTACACAATGGTTTATTATTTTTCTATATAGATCACTCGTCTACAAAATCACCAACCATCCAATATGAAAAAATAATAATAATAATAAAAAATAAAAATATAAAAGATTCAAAAAATTCAAAAAAAGAAATAAAAATCGCCAAACCATCGATTAAATTTCGGTCAGCTCTAATTTGAACGGAGATTAGGCCTCTTTTGCGATTCACACTCGTGTTTTGATTTATATATATATATATATTTCAATGTAAACCCTTAAATTTTCGTAGGGAGCGAACGGTTTGTCCTACAGAGCTCCGGGTGGTCTCAAAAAATTCTAAAAATTCTACAGAATCCTAAATTGAAGGAAAAACAATACCTTTACATCGAAATGTTTTGAGTTAGGGCGTTTTCAAAATTTCAAAATTGATTTTGGAACCCTTAGAAGTGACCTACATCAACCAAAAGCTTCGGGGCACAACTAGCAAATGGAGCCTACATACCAAATTTCATCAAAATCTGTCAATGCTAAGTGGCAAAAGTGCCGCGTACGGCGGACGGCGGACGGACGGCCAAATTTTTATTCAATTTTTGGATTCTACGTACCTTGAAACGTAAACCATCAAATTTTGAGGGGGTGTTAAAAAAATTTTTTCTTGGTCGATTCCAAAGGTTCATTATTGAAAATAATAAACCAAAATTGTGTTTTGCAAAAATTTCAAGTTTTTGCCAAAACGTTCGTATAAAAACAATAGCTTCATTTTCCTTAAAAATTCGCTAAAAGACGAGTTCGTTAGCCAGGGGTTTTGAACCCGACAAAAGGGGGTGTTTTTCTTTTTCTTTTTTGGTTTATTATTTTCAATAATGAACCTTTGGAATCGATCAAGAAAAAATAATTTTTTACACCTCCTCAAAGTTGTTGGTTTAAGTTTCAAGGTACGTAGAATCCAAAACGCTGCAAATTATTACACAAAGGTTTATTATGTTTCTATATAGATCATTGGACTGCATAGAACTCGACTTTGCCATTGTCACCACCTACCAACTACTCAATAAAGTTTATTTTGATGAGATAAACGCTTCAGACTCAGTTCGAAAAAATAAATAGTAGTGGGTGCCTTTATTAGTAAATTTGATTACTGGTTGCTAAGGATGCATAACTGAAGACAACTCGAAGAAACGAACGACTTTTTGTATTTTGGCCAGACAATTTTGAACGGAGATTAAGCCTAATTTGCGATTCACACTCGTGTTTATGAATAATCGTATGACCAACGATTAAGTCCTCATAGAGAGCGAACGGTTGGTTCTACAGAGCTCTAGGTGGTCTCATTCGATTCTAAAAATTCAATCCTAGGTATTTCAAATGGATGAAAATCAATTTCGTCATACCTACCAAAATATTTTGAGCTAGGGCGTTTTCGAAGTTTCAATTCTTATAAGGACATGACAACCAAAAGCTTCGGGGCAAAACTGGACCCAACCAGATACCAAACTGAAACGTAAACCAACAACTTTAAGGGGGGTTTAAAATGTTTTTTTTTTTTTTTTTTTTTTGGTCGATTCTAAAGGATGATTATTGAAAATCATAAACCAAAATAACACTGGTTCAATAAATTATCATATTGAGAGTTGAATGGAAAGGCAGTGTTTTTTGCAGATGTGTGAGATTAAAGGAAAAACGCTGCAAATTATTACACAATGGTTTATTATTTTTCTATATATATCACTCGTCTGCAAAGTCACCAACCATCCAACATGAAGAAAAACATCGATCTCAATTCGGTCAGCTAAAATTTGAACGGAGATTAGGCCTCTTTTGCGATTCACACTCGTGTTTCTGATTTATCGTACGTCCAACGCTTAAATTCTCGTAGGGAGCGAACGGTTTGTCCTACAGAGCTCCGCGTGGTCTCAAAAATTCTATATACTCTTAAATTGATGGAACAACAATCCCTTTATATCAAAATTTTTTGAATTGTGGCGTTTTCAAAATTTCAAAATTCATTTTTGACCCTTAAAAGTGACCTGCATCAACCAAAATTGGGTGTTACAATTTTTTTTTCTTGGTCGATTCCAAAGGTTCATTATTGAAAATAATAAAACAAAATGGGAATAACCGTTAATTCAGTAATGTTTTTCCCATAAAATGTAGCTAAACTTGAAATTTCAAAGGATTTTAGAAATTAATTAGTGCACGGCCCTAGGGAATTGAAAAAATGAAATATTGCCGCTGGAATCATCAAGATCGAACAATAATTGCCAGAGAAATATGGGAAAAACCGTCTATTCAGTAGTTTTTCCCATTTTTCTTTGACAATTATGGTTCGATTTTGATGATTCCAGCGGCAATATTTCAGTTTTTCAATTCCCTAGGGCCGTGTACTGATGAATTTCTAAAATCATTTAAAATTTCAAATTTAGGTACAACTTTTTAAGTGTTTGCGCCTTCAATTTCGTGAAATACTAACCCGGAACGAGGAACGAACGGCGACCGACTGAGACCCCCAATCGTTGGGGACATCCCAAGGTTAGCATAACTAGAGGGGCCCAGCCCCCCTCCCTTCCTGCTCACCACTACCTTTCTTAGAAGACAGTCGCAGTAGATATTACTCCGCAATTCCATTTCAGGGTTAATTAGTTTGGCTATCCATCCGCCGTCCGCCGTACGCGGCACTTTCCCCACTTAGCATTGACTGATTTTGATGAAATTTGATGTGTAGGCTCCATTTGGGGTCTAGTTGTGCCCTGAAGATTTTTGTTGATGTAGGTCACTTCTAAGGGTTCAAAAATAAATTTTGAAATTTTGAAAACGCCCTAACTCAAAAAATTTTGATGTAAAGGTATTGTTTTTTCCTTCAATTTAAGATTCTATAGAATTCTTAGAATTTTTTGAGACCATGCGGAGCTCTGTAGGACAAACCGTTCGCTCCCTACGAGAATTTAAAGGTTTTACGTACGATAAATCAGAAACACGAGTGTGAATCGCAAAAGGGGCCTAATCTCCGTTCAAATTTTAGCTGATCGAAATGCGATTGATGTTTTTCTTCATGTTGGATGGTTGGTGGCTTTGCAGACGAGTGATCTTATTATCAAATCGTGACCGACAATCAAATAGTGATGAAATTATTACACAATGGTTTATTATTTTTCTATATAGAAAAATAATAAACCATTGTGTAATAATTTGCAGCGTGTTTTCTAAAATCTTCTGGAGTGGACTGAGGTCGTTCTTCCACTGCGCCCTAGTCACAAGTCAAAATAGAAATTAAGAAGTTCGCAGGTCTGCGACACCTAAGTTATCGTTGGTGGTGTTTTCTATTCCTTTGTGAGAGAAGACCTGAAGATGACGAGGATGCGCTAACCTGATTTGCCACGGATGTGGCGTGTTCGAGTGTCTTAACTGGCTCGAGACTGGTTGGAAAATTATCAGCTATGCTGGGTACCAGTACACTCACCCTCAGAAAGGATATTTCCCCGTCCGTTGAACGCCCCCTTAATGTGTATTACTTCTGCCGCTATCGCAGTGACTCTCCCTCTCATATCAGAAATATCTCTCTACCTTACACAGCAACCCCCCCGTGCCCGTCACTGGACTCTGGTGCTCACTACAGGACCACCCTCCTCCCTCGCTACCCCTCAGCGCTCTATCTCAACCCTCATCCCTCAATCCTTCTAACCCCCAGCGCAGCGTTCCCTCTCTTGATAATTAATTATACGAGCCCTTGTTATGGCCAGACACTCATATGTTCGCTGAAATCAATATCCTCTGCCCAAAGTCTTGCACCCTTTCCCTCACATATTCGCAAAACATGTTCTTCCTCGTCCTTCTGCTACAGATTTTCGCCTGCCGTCGCCCGCTGACGACGTCCCAACTGTGCGAGTTGCACAGGAACACCAAATCATTGTTATTGGATTTTTGCCCAGGGCTCACAGGTTCCCTTGATGATTCTTTGTATTTCTACCTGCATTGAGGTAAATATTTTAACGTTCCAGTTACGCAAACCAAACAAGCAAACCAACCCCTACAGGCACTGATCGATTTTTCAACGAACTAGTAAAATTCAACTGTTTTGAACAGTTTCTTTCTCTTGACGTGTAATTTTGAGATTCTTAACAAACGAGTTTGAACATCTTGAAAATTTTATGTGTCCAATTTCTGTTCCAAAATCGGTTCAATTTGGTCTTGAAACGACGTCTGTGGGGGCTGTGGATTCACTCGAGTCCCTCACATCTTCACAACCTGTTTTTGGCTTGTCAAGTCATCATGTACCCCTCATACTACACGTTGAGAGAAGGCCTCTCTTCGTAATCACCAGTAACAGTGAAAACTATAGTTCATTGTGTATGGCAAGGACAAGGTCATAGATCTTGGTTATTGTTGAGTCTACAACATTATTTAGCATTTCGTTTGTCCCAATGAGTTTTCAACCCATGTTTTTTACATCAAGGACATAACCAGGTGCTAGGGCGAATATCAGTTCTACAGACGCAGAATACCCATCAGCGAAAACAGCAATTTATTTTACTTTGGTGGAGTAAGCCTACTGAGACCACTGCAGAAGACTTGCTAATGCACAACACAATACCAAAGGGTAGTTTCGATCAGTGAAGCAACTGCAGATATTCAACCAAAGAAAGTGACCATCTTTAAGTATCGATAAGTATTTTTACGATACTTACTTATATTATTTCTGAAAACTTCATCAAAATCGGATGGAAGGCCATGCTTGTTTCAAGGATTTTCCATTTGCGCATGCGCAGAGGCTGCTACCAATCCAGGGGCAATGAAATTCTTGGAAGACCATTTCCATACCAAGCTATCTCCGTACAGTTCTGCCCGTCACTAGGATATGCGTACTCACCGACTGACAAACAAACACGACATAGTGTTTATGAAATAGTTCACGTGGAGGATATTTTTGTCCATCCTTGAGAAGTGTAACCAACTCATCTCCACCTCGGTAAACTCGGAAGAAAAATATATATGAAAAATTCGTCCCATTTCCTAATCTGTCAGAAAAAAAGTAAAATTATACTAATTTAGAAATATTAATGACTTTCAAACTTATTTGCCTCAGCCATTGTCAATTTTCACTATTCGATACATTTTCCTCCGACGCTGTAGGATGGCTATTACTCATCATTTCTAGTATTGACTGTTGGGTGTTTTATCATTAAGTATATGGAATTTTGATTACTGATAGGACTGAAGACAATAATTTCTGACTAATGCCTGAACTTTCAATTATCATGTGTCGAGCATACTTTGAAGCCTTACGATGCTGAATTGCAGTCACATTCGCTATTTTATGCTTATAGGATTTTGGTGCTTTTCAGCAATGCTTAAGGCGCATCCCAGAAGATGTCAAATTGGCATACATAGATCAGGAACTTACTGGCACCTACACGTCAGATTAGGCAGTAACAGCCATCTACACGTCAGATTAGGCAGTAACAGCCATCTACACGTCAGATTAGGCAGTAACAGCCATCCACACGTCAGATTTGGCACTACCAGCCACCTACACGTCAGATTAGGCAGTAACAGCCATCTACACGTCAGATTAGGCAGTAACAGCCATCTACACGTCAGATTAGGCAGTAACAGCCACCTGCACGTCAGATTAGGCAGTAACAGGCATCTACACGTCAGATTAGGCAGTAACAGCCATCTACACGTCAGATTAGGCAGTAACAGCCATCTACACGTCAGATTAGGCAGTAACAGCCATCTACACGTCAGATTAGGTAGTAACAGCCATCTACACGTCAGATTAGGTAGTAACAGCCATCTACACGTCAGATTAGGCAGTAACAGCCATCTACACGTCAGATTAGGCAGTAACAGGCACCTACACGTCAGATTAGGCAGTAACAGGCACCTACACGTCAGATTAGGCAGTAACAGCCATCTACACGTCAGATTAGGCAGTAACAGCCATCTACACGTCAGATTAGGCAGTAACAGCCACCTACACGTCAGATTAGGCAGTAACAGCCACCTACACGTCAGATTAGGCAGTAACAGCCATCTACACGTCAGATTAGGCAGTAACAGCCATCTACACGTCAGATTAGGCAGTAACAGCCATCTACACGTCAGATTAGGCAGTAACAGCCATCTACACGTCAGATTAGGCAGTAACAGCCATCTACACGTCAGATTAGGCAGTAACAGCCATCTACACGTCAGATTAGGCAGTAACAGCCATCTACACGTCAGATTAGGCAGTAACAGCCATCTACACGTCAGATTAGGCAGTAACAGCCATCTACACGTCAGATTAGGCAGTAACAGCCATCTACACGTCAGATTAGGCAGTAACAGCCATCTACACGTCAGATTAGGCAGTAACAGCCACCTACACGTCAGATTAGGCAGTAACAGCCATCTACACGTCAGATTAGGCAGTAACAGCCATCTACACGTCAGATTAGGCAGTAACAGCCATCTACACGTCAGATTAGGCAGTAACAGCCACCTACACGTCAGATTAGGCAGTAACAGCCACCTACACGTCAGATTAGGCAGTAACAGCCATCTACACGTCAGATTAGGCAGTAACAGCCATCTACACGTCAGATTAGGCAGTAACAGCCATCTACACGTCAGATTAGGCAGTAACAGCCACCTACACGTCAGATTAGGCAGTAACAGCTATCTACACGTCAGATTAGGCAGTAACAGCCATCTACACGTCAGATTAGGCAGTAACAGCCATCTACACGTCAGATTAGGCAGTAACAGCCATCTACACGTCAGATTAGGCAGTAACAGCCATCTACACGTCAGATTAGGCAGTAACAGCCATCTACACGTCAGATTAGGCAGTAACAGCCATCTACACGTCAGATTAAGCAGTAACAGCCATCTACACGTCAGATTAGGCAGTAACAGCCACCTACACGTCAGATTATTCAGTAACAGCCATCTACACGTCAGATTAGGCAGTAACAGCCATCTACACGTCAGATTAGGCAGTAACAGCCATCTACACGTCAGATTAGGCAGTAACAGCCACCTACACGTCAGATTAGGTAGTAACAGCCATCTACACGTCAGATTAGGCAGTAACAGCCATCTACACGTCAGATTAGGCAGTAACAGCCATCTACACGTCAGATTAGGCAGTAACAGCCATCTACACGTCAGATTAGGCAGTAACAGCCACCTACACGTCAGATTAGGCAGTAACAGCCATCTACACGTCAGATTAGGCAGTAACAGGCACCTACACGTCAGATTAGGCAGTAACAGCCACCTACACGTCAGATTAGGCAGTAACAGCCATCTACACGTCAGATTAGGCAGTAACAGCCATCTACAAGTCAGATTAGGCAGTAACAGCCATCTACACGTCAGATTAGGCAGTAACAGCCATCTACACGTCAGATTAGGCAGTAACAGCCATCTACACGTCAGATTAGGCAGTAACAGCCATCTACACGTCAGATTAGGCAGTAACAGCCACCTACACGTCAGATTAGGCAGTAACAGCCATCTACACGTCAGATTAGGCAGTAACAGCCATCTACACGTCAGATTAGGCAGTAACAGCCATCTACACGTCAGATTAGGCAGTAACAGCCACCTACACGTCAGATTAGGCAGTAACAGCCACCTACACGTCAGATTAGGCAGTAACAGCCATCTACACGTCAGATTAGGCAGTAACAGCCATCTACACGTCAGATTAGGCAGTAACAGCCATCTACACGTCAGATTAGGCAGTAACAGCCACCTACACGTCAGATTAGGCAGTAACAGCCATCTACACGTCAGATTAGGCAGTAACAGCCATCTACACGTCAGATTAGGCAGTAACAGCCATCTACACGTCAGATTAGGCAGTAACAGCCATCTACACGTCAGATTAGGCAGTAACAGCCATCTACACGTCAGATTAGGCAGTAACAGCCATCTACACGTCAGATTAGGCAGTAACAGCCACCTACACGTCAGATTAGGCAGTAACAGCCACCTACACGTCAGATTAGGCAGTAACAGCCATCTACACGTCAGATTAGGCAGTAACAGCCATCTACACGTCAGATTAGGCAGTAACAGCCATCTACACGTCAGATTAGGCAGTAACAGCCATCTACACGTCAGATTAGGCAGTAACAGCCATCTACACGTCAGATTAGGCAGTAACAGCCACCTACACGTCAGATTAGGCAGTAACAGCCATCTACACGTCAGATTAGGCAGTAACAGGCACCTACACGTCAGATTAGGCAGTAACAGGCACCTACACGTCAGATTAGGCAGTAACAGCCACCTACACGTCAGATTAGGCAGTAACAGCCATCTACACGTCAGATTAGGCAGTAACAGCCATCTACAAGTCAGATTAGGCAGTAACAGCCATCTACACGTCAGATTAGGCAGTAACAGCCATCTACACGTCAGATTAGGCAGTAACAGCCACCTACACGTCAGATTAGGCAGTAACAGCCATCTACACGTCAGATTAGGCAGTAACAGCCATCTACACGTCAGATTAGGCAGTAACAGCCACCTACACGTCAGATTAGGCAGTAACAGCCATCTACACGTCAGATTAGGCAGTAACAGCCATCTACACGTCAGATTAGGCAGTAACAGCCATCTACACGTCAGATTAGGCAGTAACAGCCATCTACACGTCAGATTAGGCAGTAACAGCCATCTGCACGTCAGATTAGGCAGTAACAGGCACCTACACGTCAGATTAGGCAGTAACAGCCATCTACACGTCAGATTAGGCAGTAACAGCCACCTACACGTCAGATTAAGCAGTAACAGCCATCTACACGTCGGATTAGGCAGTAACTGCCATCTGCACGTCAGATTAGGCAGTAACAGCCATCTACACGTCAGATTAGGCAGTAACAGCCATCTACACGTCAGATTAGGCAGTAACAGCCATCTACACGTCAGATTAGGCAGTAACAGCCATCTACACGTCAGATTAGGCAGTAACTGCCATCTACACGTCAGATTAGGCAGTAACAGCCATCTACACGTCAGATTAGGCAGTAACAGCCATCTACACGTCAGATTAGGCAGTAACAGCCATCTACACGTCAGATTAGGCAGTAACAGCCATCTACACGTCAGATTAGGCAGTAACAGCCATCTACACGTCAGATTAGGCAGTAACAGCCATCTACACGTCAGATTAGGCAGTAACAGCCTTCTACACGTCAGATTAGGCAGTAACAGCCACCTACACGTCAGATTAGGCAGTAACAGCCACCTACACGTCAGATTAGGTAGTAACAGGCACCTACACGTCGCATAGAAAAGGGGCGAGCGGGGTACGTATACTATTCACAAAATATAAGATTTTTTTGTTCCTATTAAGACTTACTAATGATAGCCAAGCTTGGAATTTAGTCACATTATCACTATACGTCTGGTTTTTCATGAATTACCTATTCTTTGACCCGAAGTAAGTAACCAAAAAACTTGAGCTTCCAACAACTGATAGCTCAAGTTTTCTGGTTACTCACTGGTCACTTCATCTTCTGCCCTCTTTCTTCCCACATTGAGGATTGAGGGAGTCTTCCTCTGTTTTAATAACATAAAATGGTGCCATCACTCAGACCACCATCCCTCCATTTTTTCCCCTGAAGTTGTCCATTAATTCGTAGGAGACGTTGCGCTTAACGCCTCTATTATTCCCCCCGACCTGTACTCTAGAACCTGAAAATTTATATTAGGAACCGATTGATTCTCACAAGACCCGTCCCTTGGTGATGTAAGTGATCCCAGTTGATGGCTGTTCTGAGCTATAGAAAAAGGAATTCGCTAGCAGAGATAGTCGTGATAAAACAGGGAAATAGGATAAGATGGGAGGACGAGGAGGGAAGAGGAAGAGCTGGCAGTCAGAATGAGAGGGTGAAAGAAATTCTCTAAACTGTATAAAAATGATATTATGGATCCTGAAAGAGGACGGCATAAACAGGAGGGGAGGAGCGCTGGGTAATCTTTCCGTCGCTACTCTCCCGGAGCAACCTGGGGGAAGCGGGAAACTGATGTGGGTGGAAAAGGGCTGATGGTGTGGGAGGGGTGGTTGAAGGGAAAGGGCTGGCACGAGTGGCGATGTAGGTGTGGGTGAGGAGGGGTGAAAGGTTGTCCGGGGTGGCGAGGGAGAGATGGGCGGCAGAAGAGTTGGGAGTCAGCGAGAAGTAGAGGGGAAGAAGGAAGGAGGTGGGAGAAGTTTGGTGTTGAGGGATAAGGGTTGAAGGAGGGGTTGTGGGTGCAGTGATGGGTGAGGGAGTGGGGGAGGGCCATAGTGGATGATGAGGTGGGGACTTGGATGAAGAGCGGGAAAAGAGAGCGCGTGCTGTGGCCCAGGGAGTTTTCAAGCCTCTACAATCTGGTTCAACCATCTCCCGCTAGAGTTCTCCCGTCTCCAAAACTCGGCCTCTGTTCCTTCCATTCTGATTGCTCAACTCCTCAATGAACCGCACCGCTCTCGCTGCCGCTTCTGATCACCAACAACGCCTATTTTTCTCTGCCTCACATTAAATGATTCCAAAGCAATCTTCCAAAATTGCTGGAGAACGCTGATGATTGGAACTAGACCAGAAAATTAGGGTCAGACGCTCGGGAGTTCAATAGGTAGATCATTATTCTTGGAAAAACAATTTGGTTAATCAAAAACTTATTGCAAAATACAACATTGTCATCATACGAATTTTTGATCCTTCTAATCAAACTTGTTCAGAATAATAAAATTTCTAACTAGAGTTGTAGTAAAGACGCCACAATTAGAAATTCAGGGTATTGGCTCTCACTGTTCTATACTTAAATAACTTCTTATTTACATTTAGGACATTTATATTTGGATTGGGTAGAAGTTCCATGCAGCAGCTCGGGTAGGTAGAAGTTCCTGACAGTAGCTGGGGTAAGTACAAGCTCCGAACATTAGGTGGGGTAGTTAGAAGATCCATACAGCAACAGGGGTAGTATGAAACTACTTACAGCAGCTGGGGTAGGCAGAAGCCGGCGATAGTAGCTGGGGTAGGTTGAAGATCCCTACAGTAGCTGAGGTTGGTAGAAGCTCCTCTCAGCAGCTGGGGTAGGTAGAAGCTCCTCTCAGCAGCTGGGGCAGGTAGAAGCTCCATACAGCAGCTGGTGTAGGTAGAAGCTCCACACAGCAGCTGGTGTAGGTAGAAGCTCCACACAGCAGCTGGTGTAGGTAGAAGCTCCTTACAGCAGCTGGGGTAGGTAGAAGCTCCACACAGCAGCTGGTGTAGGTAGAAGCTCCTTACAACAGCTGGGGTAGGTAGAAGCTCCACACAGCAGCTGGGGTAGGTAGAAGCGCCCTACAGAGGTTGGGGTAGGCAGAAGCTCCTGATGGTAGCTGAGGTAAGTAGAAGTACACTACAGAGGTTGGGGTAGGTAGAAACTCCTTACAG
Source organism: Apolygus lucorum (assembly GCA_009739505.2). NCBI lineage: Eukaryota > Metazoa > Arthropoda > Insecta > Hemiptera > Miridae > Apolygus > Apolygus lucorum. Next base: position 60,916,147 of record CM019167.2, read on the forward strand.
CCGCTGAGGTTGGTAGAAGCTCCTCTAAGTAGCTGGGGTAGGTAAAAACACTTTACAGTGGTTGAGGTGGGCAGAAGCTCCACACAGCACCTGGGTAGGTAGAAGCTCATTACAGCAGCTGAGGTAGGTAGTAGCATCTTACAGTGGCTGTGGTGGGTAAAAACTCCTTACAGCCGCTGGGGTAGGCTGAAGCACCTTACAGTGGTTGGGATGGGCAGAAGCTCCTCTCAGCAGCTAGGGTGGGTAGAAGCTCCTTACAGCACATGGAGTAGTTAAATCTACAGCACTCTTGAGGTATATGCTAGAAAAGAGGGACAGCTCGAATAAAACACTCATGTAAATCCCCACAGGTTTTTGTTTTTCGAACCGAGATCTTTCAAACACCCTCAAGAGTCGAGAGACGTTTTAATTCTATCAGCTCGTAAATATACTCGTGATCTTGCTTGCGGACTTGCCATAATTTACACAGAATGAAGGTAATGAATGGCCCATATCAGATAATATGAAACTCACCAGGATAAATCAGCTAGGTACTTCTATCAAATAACAGTACCTAGTCATTACAGTACATCAGTGGCAGGTACCGCTATTCTAGTTGATACAGTATCTCACCTCAAAATTTCCAATAGTGTAGGTAGGATCGTTATCACTGATAATTCGACCTGACATGAATTCGTGGAAAAAGTCGGTTTGTCTGTATTCCTTTCCAAAACTAAAAATTCCTGGAGAGCTGAGTTTTTCATCAAGGTCGTTACAGTAATACCAGGCTTTGTAGTCACGTGTTACCTATTCAAGTTTATACGAAACATTCTATCAAAACAAAATCCCGATGTACTCGTAGGTAGGTACGTCGACCCTCACCCCTCCATTCCGGAAGAACTATTTCGAAGAAGAGATGAATAAATTTGGCGTATAGCGAAAAGTACCCTAATTTCCTTCCATCTTGATGCGTTGAAGCTCAAATGAGAAAAAAATTCACATTTGGTAATGTTGGCGAATTTCGAGGAATAAAAAAGTAAGTAGAAGAGAGTGGGATGGGTGGAGACGAGGCGGATGTGGAGGGGAGAAGATGGAAAAAATGGTGAAAACAATTTATGTGTTTTCATGGGGGTAGCAGGGGTTCTTTTCCTTCAGGAGGAAGAGGAAGCGAAAGAGGAACCGAAAGAGGAAATGTGAGTATCGACCCGAGGGGGCGTGGCCTGCCGTGGCCCCGCCCACCCCCTCCACCACAATAGAAAACTACTCCCCACACCTCTGTCTTTTATAATTTTTCCGATTGTTTTCCGGGATGGGGGGAGGAACCGCCGGGGCAGGGCCCTGCAAGAAATCCAGCATGGCCGCTATTTTCTGCAAGCATAATGAGCAGAACTCAGCTCAAACCCCGGGGGCCCACCAACTTGGACATTTTGAATAATACCCCCGGACACGGAGGTGAGGAGGGGTTAGGACTGATGAAGGGTCGGACGACGGTTGGAGGGGAGCTCATCTGAAGCCTCTTTGATTAGCCAGGCCCTGCAGTGGTGGTCGCCGCACGAAGAGAGTGTGAGTGGGTGGAGAAGACTCGAGGACGGGGTGGAGGCTCTGAAAAAGGTTTTCGCCGTTTGGGAGCAGCACATGTCGCTTCGCTTCTCGTTTCTTCGCGAAACACACAAAACCCTCCTGGTGCGATCTGCCGAGTGAAAAATACAACTGGCTTTTTACCGACGGATTCTTTTTCCATTCCTGCCCCCACCCGTCGCCTCCACCTCACCACCGCCGCTGCCCCTCGTCGCCGCCCCTCCATCAACCGCCGCCACCTCCCCACACCTCCTCCATCCTCACCATAATCACCTCACTCGATGTTACTGCGTTCCATTTCTATCCTGATCGTTTCACTACTTCAGTTGACACTACTCGGAAAAATTCCTACCCGATAAAAAAAATTTTCTCAAAAAAAAAAAAATCACAAAAATTTTTTAAAAAAAATAGAAAAAAAAATTCACACTTTTATATATACTTACTTATAACTTTTTTTGTTGGTATTAATGAGAGCATAAAAAGTAAAAGTAAAGTAAACAACCATTCCAGGTTGGACTTTCGTCGGACTGCCATTCCTGGCGTCGCGGACGTCATCAGCTGTCTTCCGAGGGAAGATTAAAATCTGTTCTGATGATTTCGCTCATGGCTTCCCATTTCCTCACCGCCCTGGGTTGTGACGAGGGGGGGGGGGGGGGCGATGGGAGCCCCGTACGCCGAAAAACGCACGCTGCCGGCGATAAGCCTTGAACCCACGACCCCCGCAGAACTCGGTCCAAAGTCCACCGTCAAACAACGTGGCCCCAACTACCGTAGCCACTCAGATGAGAGCATGAGATATCTCAACTTTTTTTGACATTGATATTAATTTGGCATCAGTTAACCCTAGGAGTGCATTCTGGGGTTGATCCTGACCCTACAGTTTACGTTTGATCGCTTATCTTCATTTAAAAAAATTTTCAGCCAACAGGGATACTTTGTATTTTAAGTTGGTAGGCTTAGTGAGCCCCTGAACCCTTGGGCAGAGTCAGTAGTGCAGCCGAGTTGTTGTAGTGAACGTTCAAAGTACGAGTGGGACACTTCTGACCCCACAGGTGTTGACGTTTTTCTTCGGTGGGGGACTATTTGACCCCAGTGTGACTTTCTATTCGTTCTTTTGCCTTTTAAATTTTGGGGTCAGAATTGACCCCAGTGTGCCGTTTATGTATGCGAAAAATAGGTGCCAAGATTTATACATACGTATATTCATTTCTAAATTTCTTGTTTTTCCATGTACCGTGAGAAACCTCTACTTTGAGCCAAAGCAAGTATCTAATTATATAAAACGCCAACCGTACGTACGTACGTACGTACGTACGTATGCACGGAGGGGTCGTGGCAGAGGGAGAGTTGTAGGCTGGAGGGGTTGGGGGCGGGAGGAGTCGGAGGCGAGAGGAGTCGGAGGGGTTGGGGGCGGGAGGAGTCGGAGGCGAGAGGAGTCGGAGGGGTTGGGGGCGGGAGGAGTCGGAGGCGAGAGGAGTCGGAGGGGTTGGGGGCGGGAGGAGTTGGAGGGAGTTGGTGGCGGGAGGAGAGTCGGAGGAATAGTCTTTGCCTGCTTTTAGTAGGCTTTTCAGCTAGTACTATAATAATTCACAATAATACGGGAGTGATGATACAATTTTTTTGAAAAGCAGAGAAATAAAAGTGCTAGTGAAAGTCGTCAGTCAAACTCAGAAAAGGGCCATCTTTGAGCTGATCTATTATCGAAACTATTCCATAGAATTAAATGATTTTTTTTTTATATTTGATTCCAAATATTGTCAACTTAGAATGCTGATAGTGGAATCTATTTAAAAAAACCTTAAACAAAATATAATTTCAAATTTTAGAAATTTCATTTATTTCCATATTTTTATTGACTTTTTACGAAACTATATGCAAAACCGAAATTTGTTCCTGGTTTAAACTGTTTTTTTGTATATATTTCAACAAACAGGCTATCATTAGATTTTCACAACCTAAAAATAAATTTAAATTTCTGTCTTAAATTTAAATTAGAGGAATTTAAATTTCGGGGTCAGAATTGACCCCAGTGTGCCGTTTATGTATGCGAGAAATAGGTGTGCCATCCTAGGATTAATGTTACTATTCAACCAATTTGGTTACATTTATATTATAAAAATAAACCTTTCAGTAAGTCTTTGTACTAAAACACCACTTTAGTATCCCAAAACAAAAAACATAATTTGTTTAAACAAAAACATAATTTGTTTACACTTTTATACTGAACTACTTGCAGACATTATAGCCTGATCAAGATTAAAGGGACGTCAAGTGTCCCAGTCTGCTAGCAGTATATTTCTGTGGTAGTTGGATTTTATACATTCCATAAAATTTGTAAATGTAAAATTTCATTGAATATTATACATTCCTTCCATTATAAATTTATTCATCCACATTTACCTAGTTCCCTCGATATTTTCTCCATCCAAGATGTGGGAGACTGAAAATCGTGGAAACCTATTCCGACTGAAAACGCTGCAAATCATCACGTAACGGTTTATTTATTATTATTATTATTATTATTATTTTTTTTTTTTTTTTCGAAGGTCACCCGTCTAATCTGATTGCAAAGTCGTAGGTGCCTTCATTACGAAAGTTAATTTTTAGTTGCTGAAGATGCACAACTGAGTGACCTAATACCTTCCGAAAAAAATAAAAAGTCGCATTTTCGGCCCAGTTATAGGCACCTAGGGGGGAAGGGGAAGGGAGCCCGTCTAGCAAAGGATCCTCAGGATGATTGGTGGGAGAGTGGAGGTTTGAGAGACCCTCAAGAGGCTCGTAAGAAGATCACACGTGCAATAATGATTAATTTCACAATCAGCTCACATTCATCGTCCAAAGCTCTAGATGGCCTCATTCGCTTCTAAAACTTGAACTCTTCTAAATGGAGGTGCTTGATTCCAAAAGGTATCCATTTTGGTCAAACGTGAGAAAAACCATAGTGACCTGAAAAACGTGGTATAAAACAATTATGTTATTTTTTTAAATATATATTTCTGAATTATAATAAATATTTTTGCAAAAAAAGGTACATTAGTTCAAAATTTGTTCATTAGTTCAAATTTTGAACGAGATTTGAATTATCAGAATCATAGTACTTTTGGTTTATTATTTTCAATAAAGAACCTTTGGAATCGACCAAGAAAAAAAAATTGTAACACCCCCTCAAAATTTGATGGTTTACGTTTCAAGGTACGTAGAATCCAAAAATCGAATAAAAATTTGGCCGTCCGTCCGCCGTACGCGGCACTTTTGCCACTTAGCATTGACCGATTTTGATGAAATTTGGTGTGTAGGCTCCTTCTGGGGTCTAATTGTGCCCCGAAGATTTTGGTTGAGGTAGGTCACTTCTAAGGGTTCCAAAATCAATTTTGAAATTTTCAAAACGCCCTAACTCAAAAAATTTTGATATAAAGGTATTGTTTTTCCTTCAATTTAGGATTCTATAGAATTTTTAGAATTTTTTGAGACCACCCGGAGCTCTGTAGGACAAACCGTTCGCTCACTACGAGAATTTAAGGTTTGGACCTGCGATAAATCAGAAACACGAGTGTGAATCGCAAAAGAGGCCTAATCACCGTTCAAATTAAAGCTGACCGAAATGCGATCGATGTTATTTCTTCATGTTGGATGGATGGTGGCTTTGCAGACGATTGATCTATATAGAAAAATAAAAAATAATAAACCAATGTGTAATAATTTGAAGCGTTTTTCAAACAAAACGTGGCGTAGGTACGTTTTTTAAACGAAGTGGATAAAGTACTTTTTGTAATCAAATGAATTGGATATAGTACTTACTTTTCGAAAACAAACGAAGTTGATAAAGTACTTTTTGAAACAAAACGGATTAGAGTTCGACACTGTGCCTTTTGAAATAAAACGGAATATTCATCCTCGTATTTCAAGGGAATAGATTATCTTTTGCTCCAAAACGATCGCATTATTGTGAAGAACTACCCCCCTAAAACCCAGCGAAAGTGTTAACTGGATTTCGATGAAAATGGTTTTTTAGTACCTTTCGGAATCACATTCCTCAATTGATTAAAAAAACGTCAATACCTAATCATTGATTCAATTATTAAATAATAGGAATTAATTATCGTAATTAGCAAACGATTAGTCCCAATAAGCCCTGAGTGGTGCAAATTTGTCCAAACTACCACTACAGCGGATGAACGGAAGCATTTTCATGAGGTTTGAGGGGAGAAATCTAATTCCTGACCACCAGTTTGGGTTCAGGGAACAACATTCTACTATTGATCAAGTGCACAGGATAACAAGCGCAATAAAAAACCGAATAAATGAAAGAGTGAATAATGTATTTTGAACTTCTGTTCATTACGTGGAGAGTTACACGAGGGTTTATTATTTTTCTACATAGATCACTCGTCTGCAAAGAACATGGCTTTGTCATTGTTACCACCAACCAGCATGAAGAAAAACATCGATCGCATTTCGTCCAGCTAAAATTTGAACGGAGATTAGGCCTCTTTTGCGACTCACACTCGTGTTTCTGATTTAGCGTAAGTCCAAATCTCCAAATCTCGTAGGGAGCGAACGGTTTGTCCTACAGGGCTCCGCGTGGTCTCAAAAAATTCTAGAAATTCAATACTATCTTAAATCGATGGAAAAACAATACCTTTATATCATAATGTTTTGAGTTAGGACGTATTTCAAAATTCATTTTTTGACCCTTAGAAGTGACCTACATCAACCAAAATCTTCGGGGCACAACTAGACCCCAAACGGAGCCTACATACCAAATTTCATCAAAATCGGTCAATGCTAAAAATTTTTTGGTTTACGTTTTAAGGTACCTACGTAGAATCAAAAATCGAATAAAAATTTGGCCGTCCGTCCGCCGTACGCGGCCCTTTCCCCACTTAGCATTGACCGATTTTGATGAAATTTGGTATGTAGGCTCCATTTGGGGTTTAGTTGTGCTCCGAAGATTTTGGTTGATGTAGGTCACTTATAAGGGTCGAAAAATGAATTTCAAGCTGACCGAAATTCGATCGATGTTTTTCTTCATGTTGGAAGCGAACGGTTGGTCCCACAGAGCTCTAGGTGGTCTCATTCGATTCTATATATTCAATACTATTTAAAGTTGAATAAAGAAGTCTACCAAGTACAAGTAGTAGGTGTGGCACATAGCTTCCTAATATCCATAACCCGATTGTACAGATAGTCTGATGCATGGTAGTTAACCCGTCATAGTTAACGTCAACCCGCTCAATTTCTGAATGTTTTTGGAAAATGTACAAGTTATGGATGTCACAAGGATTTCATGTTTTGCGCATGCGCACAAAATACCTTCATTTTGAGCGCCATGATTTTTATAGGGAACCATCTCTACCCCAACTCGGATAATTCCTGAAAATGTCATTGATATCAGATGGGAAATGTAGAAGTTATCGCGAACACACAACAAGGACAAGGAACAAGGAAACACGACAAGGAAATACACGTTTGCGCATGCGCAGTGGCTACTGTTAGTTTGGGGGCGATGATTATCATAGCAGACCATCTACACCCCAACACGCATAATCCCTAAAAAATTTCATCGAAATCGGATGAGAAATGTTAAAGTTATAGCTGTCGCAAGGATTTCTTGACAGACTGAAAGACAGACACGGAACCAAAATTCTTCAGAAAGGTCTGAAATGTAAAACGCGAGTGGAAATTTTGGTTTAGGAGATTTTTTTTCAACCTTGAAAAGTGAAAAAAAAACGTTTCTGCTACCTTGGTAGACTCGGAACCAATATGACCTGTCTATTTAAAATTATTGAGCTAGGGCGTTAAATTTGTATTGGATTTTCGGATTCTACTTACCTACTTCCATCCATTACGGAGACCTAACTTGTCTCCGTTACTCTGTGCCTACTTCGAAACCTAAACCAACAACATTTGTAGGAGGGGGGGGGGGGGGTTAAACTTTTTTTCTAGGTCGATTCCGAAGGTTCATTATGGGTCTACGGCTGTCCCGTATGGGCACGCACGAAAATGATAAACGTGAAGATCCTGCAAACGGTGAATTTCATTTAACAATCATAACTTCTACAGTTTCTAATTCTAGATGATTTTTTCAGAGATTGTGTTGATGCATCGAGATCAGCTATTAGCATCGGATCATCTATACAATCGGGTTACGGATACGGGGCACAATACATACAACAAGCACAATACATTTCCTTTTGCTTCTAATTCTTCCAAGATATAGGAAGCATTGATTCCACTTTTTAAAGTTATAAAAAATAATTCAATAATTGAAATTCCCACCTTACGTTTTAGACCTTCCTGAACAACTTTGGTTCCGTGTCTGTCATGAAATCCTAGTAAGTTCCAAACTTTATGAAGCTAGTGTTCGATTTCGAAGAATGGTTCAGGAATTGTGTTGAGCGGTGTGTAGATGGTGCCCTATGAGTGTAGTGCAAGGTACTTAGAAATTGTTGTTTTGAGATTAACTATCATTTATACAGTCGGGTTAGGATACGAGGAAGCTATGTGCCGCACCCGTTTGGCAGACTTTTTTTATGGCAGAGTGAGCTTCGTTACATGTGTTGGCAACATCCAGATCTTATCAAGTCAAAGCCAACCTGTATGTTCGAGACACGAAAGTTGAATCAGGATGTTGAACCAATTTATTCTGAAATGAGATGATATTAGAGTGGAAAATCCACTAAAACGACACGTATCTGACTTCGCTAGCGTGTGAATGTGGAACCAGGATTTGGACGCTGGAAGGCTCCAACGCCCTCCCTGTTCTGCATGCAATTAACAACGAGCTCAATTCGGGTAATTAGTCACTTTCCAAGTAAATACGTCAAGGTATTTAACCGGGAGAATTGGCTGGATGTCGTCGCCAGTAACGCTAGTGTAAGTATAAATCGAAAGGTTCAAACAATCCTCTTTTCGAAAATGGAAAGGAAAATTTATTGGTGTGACGACGCTTCATAATTATAGTAGATAACAAGCAACATTTTTGATTCTGTGCAGATTGCTGCCACCTACTTCATCAAAACACACGCTTTCAAAAATATATTATGTATACTGGTCGAGGGGCGGCATTCGAATTCGGAGTAGCTACCGTAAAACAAGGCAGATAATTTCGCCCCAACGTATAATAATAACAATAATGATAATGATAAATTGATGATACAAAATAAAAACGTCTGCCAAGTGGGTGTGGCACAGAGCTTCCTCGTATCCATAACCCGATTGTAAGATGAACCGATGCGTAGTAGTTGATCTGAAAACATTGATCCCTCAATACCTTGCACTACACTCATAGAGGACTCTACATGTCAACCAGCACAATCTCTGAATAGAAGTTATGGCCGTTACAAGGAAATTCACGTTTGCGCATGCGCAGTCGCTTCTATCAGTCCGGGGATGATGATTTTATAGGGGACCGTCTGCTCACCAATCCGCACAATCCCTGAAAATTTCATAGAAATCGGACAATAACTTCGTATAGTTATGCCCGTTACAAGGATTTCATGACAGACACACAGACAGACACGGAACCAAAATTGTTCAGAAAGGTCTAAAACGCAAAACGCGAGTGAAAATTTTGATTTTTGAGAACTTTTTGTATCATCCTTGAAAAGTGAAAACAAAGCTCCCTCTACCTTGGTAGACTCGGAAGCAGAAACAATAAATAATGAAAAATATTATGTACGCAAAACAATTTATTAACATTGTTTTTTTTTTCAAATTTTTAAAATGTTTAGGTAATTCTTATTTGCTGGAAATAAGAGGTCTTCAATGATTGACTCTTACCCTGTGACGACATACGGTTCATGTAGTCATGTACCGAGTATCCATACCACATGGAGTATCATTGCATTCTCAACTGATTATTGTATAATCTGACTCTGAATATTTTCTATTTAGAAAATATTCAATACAATTCAATGTACCCATTCGAATAACATGTTCTTGCTTATAAGCTTTGAATTATGTAGATTCAATGAAGATTAGCTTAAGCCGAATCATGTACCTAGTTGGTAAAAATGTACGCGGTCAGCAGCTTGCGCTGCTCCCGCTTGGTTTCACCCCACTTGCTCACCAGCCGTCTTACGACTTAGCTTGGTTGCGTTCTCTTACTGTTTTCTTGTTTCGCTTTTGCCTTTTTAGGACGTCCCACAGTAAGACTTGGGCGTCCTTATGCGATCGATCTGGGGTGAAGGAGGACAACACTCAACAGAAAAAAAAATAACCACACAGTAATCCGTTTTAGACCATTCTGAATCCAAATCTGCGAAAAAAAACCATAGGTGTATGTCTGTGTGTGTGTGTGTAACAAAATCTTGTGTACTCTGCCCAGGCCTTAGTTCTCAACCGATTTTCCTGGTTCTTTTTTTGTTCGACGCGGAAAACTATCTAGTTGTGCACTACGTCGCCGGAATTTCGAATTTCGCCTTTTAAGGAGGGGAAAGGGGGGGTTAATGCTCAAAAAACGTGCGTTTTTGGGCATAATCTTGTGTACTCTGCCCAGGCCTTAGTTCTCAACCGATTTTCGTGGTTCTTTTTTTCATCGACGCGGAAAACTATCTAGTTGTGCACTACGGCGCTGGAATTTCGAATTTCGCCTTTTAAGGGGGGGTTAATGCTTAAAAAACGTAAGTTTGCGGGCATAATCTTATAAACTCTGCCCAGGCCTCAATTTCCAACCGATTTGTGTGTTTCTTTTTTTGTTTGACTAAAATAACTTCGGAGTTGTACATGATTTCACCAGAGTCCAAGCTTTGAAATTGAGGAAAAATTCTCATTATACCTTAGGATTTGCATGAATTACTTTCTGTACCACCATGGAAATAAAAGTGGTGCCAGCATGGTGCCAGGGCACCATAAACCTCATATTTCTTAGGTTTTTTGGTGTTTCACCTTGAATGCGGATGTGACATTCGACGGACTGCCTACTAAACCTAATAGATGAAAGTTCAATGTCACGACGTATTTCAGCTTTGGTGCCAGACTGGCACCATTGGTGGTGAGGGGGGGGGGGTGTACTCGAATTCGCATGTTGGGTATCATAGATCATGGATTTTAAAATGCTCTTCAGATTCGAGGCTCCCATGATGCTAGAAATGTTAAGGTGGATACTGGTGGGGGGGGGGGGTCACTATTTCTTGCCTAAAGTAATAAATAAATTACATCGAGTGAAACAGTTTTATCGCTTAACAACTGGTTAAACTGATCCAATACTTATCCAATGGGACGTCCCCTGGAACGCATGCATTACTAAACAATATGTTTGAATCATAATTCGAGTCATTCCATATTTATTGAATAAACTAGTATCAATCATAAAGTCACTGTTTCGTCTAAATCTTTTCGAATCCCCGAATCCAGACCTTCGTTCAACGGTGAGTTCGTTTCATAATGTACGATGCATAATATTTGGTATTTTCCGTTTGCACTCAAGTTTGGTGATCTCAAATATTTAGACTCGCTCGTTGAAGCTTACAGCAGATATCATTGTTTTTTAAAATTTAATTATCATTTAATTATCATTTTTGAGATTAATTGTTGATAATATTTTGTAATAACTTTATTATTATTTAATTTAATCTGTTATGTTTTTTCTTGTTTTTTTTTATTATGTTTAATTGATTTTGCTTCCGAGTTTACCAAGATAGCGGAAGCTTTGTTTTCACTTTTGAAGGACGAAAAAAAAAGTTTTCCAAAATCAAAATTTCCACTCACTTCTGTGTGTTATTGTCCGATTTCTATGAAATTTTCAGGGATTGTGCGGGTCTGTGTGTTATTGTCCGATTTCTATGAAATTTTCAGGGATTGTGCGGGTTGATGTGTAGACGGTCCCCTATGAAAATCATCATCCCCAGAATGATAGAAGCGACTGTGCATGCGCAAACGTGAATTCCTTTTAACGGCCATAACTTCTACATTTTCCATCCGATTTCAATGAAAATTTCAGGGATGTTACTGATTGGTATTTAGATGGTCCCCTATGAAAATCATCACCCCCGGACTGATAGTAGCCGATGCGCATGCGCGAACGTAAAATCCTTGTAACAGCCGTGCATTTGTCGCCCTCCCGTGTGACGTCAGAATCTCAAATCTTATACAAGCTATCACCAGGCCCCAATAGCTCAGACGTAGCGCCTTTGACTCCCACCCAGGAGTCCCGGATTCGACTCCCAGCCTTACTGAGAAATTTTTTGATCCAATCACTACTCACTTACATTTTTCATCCGAATTTGATGAATTTTTCCTGGATTGTCCAGATTAGCGTGTAGATTGTCCCCTATGAGGGTAGTGAAAGGTACTTACAGATTGGTGTTTTGAGATTAACTACTATGCATCGGATCATCTATATAATCGGGTTATGGATACGAGGAAGCTATGTGCCAAACCCACTTGGCAGTTACGTTCAAACTAATTTCTTTTTAAATTGAAGAATGTATTAGTAGTTAATATTGATGAGATTAATTTGGTATATCGGCTCCGTTTGGGGTATAATTGTGCCCCGCATGTTTTGGTTATCATCATTCTCTCCTAAGTGATAAAAAGTGGGGGAAACGTTCTTAAAACTTGGAAACTTTCGGTATACAGGAATTTAAAATTCCCAAAAAAATTTAAAGCTCTGTGGGAACAACGGTTTGCTAATGAGGATATTTATTAATCACCCGAATAAGGAATTCTGTTGGTTATTGGCGTTTTTGGTTTATTATTTTCAATAATAAGCATTTGGAATCGAGCAAGAAAAAAACAATTTAAACCCCCCCTCAAAATTTGATGTTTTACGTTTCAAGGTACGTAGAATACGAAAATCGAATAGAAAAATTTCCGTCCGTCCGCCGTACGCCGTACGCGGCACTTTCTTAGCAACACTTGACCGATTTGGTTCAAATTTGGTATATGGGCTCCATTTGGGGTCTAGTTGTGCCGCGAAGCTTTTGTGTGATGTCAGTCACTTCTAAGGGATGAAAATTAAGGGTTGAAATTTTCAAGAGTGTCATAGCTCAAAAACTCTCGAAATAAAGGTATCGTTTTTTCATCAATTTTAAATAGTTTGAATTTTTAAAAATTTTCGAGACCACCCGGAGCTCTGTAGGACAAACTGTTCGGTCCCTACGAGTAGTTGAAGGTTTTCCTTCGATAAAACAGAATCATGACTGTGAATCGCAAAAGAGGTCTAATCGCCGTTCAAATTTTATCTGACTAAAATGCGATCGCTGTTCATTTCTTCGATTTGTATACAGTTTTGCCTTCTGCGTAACCAGTAATCAAATTTCCATATGAAGCTTTCTATTTTTCGAATCGAGTGTGAAGCGTTTAGTTCTTTCTAATAAACTTGATTGTTAAGGTGTGAAGCAGTATGGTGTGGTAGGTAGTACCTGCCAATAGTTGGTAGGTAAAAAACGCTGCAAATCATTGCTCAAAGGTTTTTTATTTTCTGTATAGATCACCCTTCTGTATAATAATAATAATAATAATAATAATGTTTATTTAATTAGTGATATATAAATACAGGAAATATGCCTAATTACATTGATACCACAGGTCGAAAATTACAGATTAAAATAGCAATAAAAGATAACAAGTAAGGTAACTATTCCAGATATACATACATATTGTTACTAACTTTTCACTTCTTGCTTAGTTTTTCTGTTCTGGATGCATCTCGCTTTAAATGTTCCAAGTGTGTCATGGAAGACATCTAACTCCGAGTCAATCGCAGAGACCTGGTTGTAAGCAATTAGCGACCGTTGGTGCAATGAGTTGCGGTGCGCTACTGTACGGCTGATGGTTGGATCAAACAGATCTGTCTGCTGAATGCAAAAAGAGCGCACTCTTATCGGAATGCTGGCCAGTGACTCTGGTGAGTCCATCCCACCTCTCAACACTTTGTACAGGAAGGCCAGATCCGACCATTGGCGACGAACTACCAAGGGAACCAACTCGTAGTTTTGACAGGGTACAGCGTAGTTTGCCTTGGAATTATATGTGCCCGAGTCCTTGTATTCCAGGTACCTCGCAAATCGTTTCTAGATTTTCTCAAGTTGCGTGATATATTTCTCTTGTGATGGGCTCCATATTTCACTTGAGAAGTCCAACTGAGAACGGACAAGCGAATGATACAAACATTTGATCGTAGCAACGTCATTCAGGTTTCTCGAGTTCCGTACCACGAATCCCAGCATACCAGAGGCCTTAAGGGCTACCTGGCTGAAATGTTCCTTAAAGGTAAGGGTAGAGTCGAATATCACCCCCAGATCGCGCACTTTACGGACTCTAGCCAGCGAATGGGCCTCGATGTTGTAGTGGTAAGAGATCGTGGTTGGTTTCCGGGTAAATGACATTGCCATACATTTATCGATATTTAAAGGAAGTCGGTTTTTCCTGCTCCAGTCGCGAATCCGTTCCAGATCCCCTTGTAGAAGCAGCTGAGATGACAAATCCGTTATTCGTTGGAAAATTTTCACATCATCCGCATATATGAGGATTTTTGAATGATGGATGATATCTTTCATATCATCTATGAATATCAGAAAAAGTAACGGTCCAACATTCGAGCCCTGCGGTACTCCAGACGAACAATCAAATAATTGCGACGATCTGCCATCCCACTGCACGAACTGTCGCCTGCCGCTCAGATAGGATCCAAAGAACGTCACCAGCACTCTAGAGAAACCAAACCGACATAATATGTCGATATTAGATAGAAAGATATTATCTTCTGAAGCAACAATTCGTGGTCTATCCGATCAAATGCTTTACTAAAATCAGTGTAGATTTTGTCCACTTGATGTCCGAGGTCCAAACTGTCCGAGACATATTTCAAATAAACCGCGAGATTTGAACTCACTGATCTGCCTTTCATGAAACCATGCTGGTTCACCGATATTCTGGGGGATATGAATGAAGACAAATGCATAGATAAAACGTTGTAGAACCATTCACCTTGATCATGGTTTTGTTTAGGCCGCTTTTTTACACATTTGTTTCCATTTTCGTACGAGACTGCAATGGCCAAGGGAGGATGATGTGGATCCAAATTAATCAAAGGGTCACAGCTGCGAGTGGCTACCACATTTTTGTTGCTCAGTACCAGATCCAAGGTTCGGCAGTTTTCGTTCTGCACGTCATTATAGGACTCCAAATCATAGAAGGCCATGAAATTGGCTAAATGCTTCTCCAAATTGTTGCCAGTAGTAAAGTCAAATCCCTTCCCAACTACATTCGGCATGTTGAAGTCTCCGATAGTTAAAAGATCGCCCAAAAAATGTTGGCTGCACAACACGTCGTATGCTTCTTCATAGCTTTGAGACTTCATACCAGGAGGGACGTAGAGAACACAGACGTTCAAGTTGAGTCCACGCTTATTAAGCACTTGAACAGCGTGAAGTTCCACGCCATTAATGTTGGGCAGTGCGTATTGGCGAGCTTTGAACGTCTTGCGAATCGCCAACAATACTCCTCCACCATCGCACTTGTTTGTAGAGGAAAGATCTATATCATTGCGAAACACAATGTACTCATTGCTAAATAGCTCTGCGTCTTGAACAGAGGACTGAAGAAAGGTCTCTGTTAGAGCTATAAGGTCGTTATTTGTAGCTAAAACGTTCGAATAAAATCGATGAGTTTTTGATCTGAGCCCCCTGCAGTTCTGGTAGTAACCATTCAAACGACAAGGAGGTTTTAGAGAATGCAGCTTAGACTCCCGCCTCGTTGATAGATTCCGGGGCTCTAATTGCGACTGACTAGGCCCGGAAAGGGTTCTAAAAAACTTCGATGCAAATCCGAGGGAAGATTGAGTTCGCTTCCGAAGGTCTTATCAAGAGTGATCAATCCCGTGGTCTTATCAACATTCCCGCGGTCAATAGATGCATTGTTGAAATCAGGAGACAACAAAATGTGCGGCAAAATTAAGGAGATCAAGGCTGATTTTCCCGTCATATTGAGGAGGCCTCTACTAAAGCAAGACTGAGGAAATGAAAACCAATCGAGGACACTCATGTAATAGCATGGGATTAGATTTTCCAATTTACAGTTAACTCTGAATACTTCATTCTTTGTGAATCTACGACGCTTTTCAACAAACTTGGAAAAATTGCAAATAAGCAAATTAATGCCAGCGTCACTCAAATCCGACAGAATAGACTCCAACTGGGAGACGGAGCCGTTACCAATAAAAATAGATCAAAATAGATCACTGGTTCTCCATCAACAGCACCTACCACCATCTGTATTCTCCCTTGACCTTCCCTCTCAAATTTCAGCTTCCTGCGCTCAATAGGATTGAAAATGGCTTCGGAGCTCACTCAGCTGATCAGTGCTCTTCCAGGCGTCTCCAGCATTCGAGAAGATCTTCTTCACTCTTCATATTACTGATCAGCTGAGTGAGCTCCGAAGCCATTTTCAATCCTATTGAACGCATGAAGCTGAAATTTGAGAGGGAAGGTCAAGGGAGAATACAGATGGTGGTAGGTGCTATTGATCAATAAAGTGGTGCTAATATTAAATTTTTTGGTGAATTTGGGGTACTGGATCCATTTGGGGTCTAGTTGTGCCGCGAAGCTCATGGTGAGTGTCAGTTATTTTCTAGGATTGACAAATAGGGGTTGTCATCTTCAAAAAGCCCTAGTTTGAAAATTCTCGATGTAAAGGTATTTTTTTATTCACCAATTTAAAATAGAATTGCATTTTCGGAAGCGAATGAGACCACCCAGAGCATCGTAGGACCAACCGCTCCCTATGAGGTCTAACAATAAATCTAAAACACGCTTGTGAATCGCCAATGAGGCCTAAACTCCGTTCAAATGTCAACAGAACGAATTCTTTGAATGGATTTAGTCGGTTAGAACCGATTCTTTTCTTCGAATGGAGTTTTATGTCACACAGGGCTTCCTTAGCAACTAAGGATTCTTTCTTTGAATAAAGATTAATGTCGCTGAGTTGGGGTGCTTCCCTGGCAACCAAGAACCAAATTTTCTTATGAATATGAGGACACACATGGTATCTGTCAAAATAAACTTGACAGTGAGCCATGAGCGAAAATATGGTGGGAAGGTACTAATATTGGAAAAGCCGTGTTCTTTGCTGCCTATCTGCCTTTTTCTGAAGAAAAATAATGAACCGTTGTGTTACACAAATTAGCAATGATTTTTTTCTATTTTTAAAGGTCAATTTCTAGCATGGTTTTTGGTGAATATTTCAGTAGTCACGCTGTTGTGTCCATTTTGATTTTTCAAAATCATTCAATGAAGACGAGATTTTCTGCCAATGTCAACAATTAAGAGGACTGCTTTAAAGGATTGAATACTAAATCCATTGAAACAGTACTTTGTATTATAAAGGTGCAATGTTCTTGTAAAGCTCGTCGAGTTCTATGGGGCTTTTTAAAAATATAGGTATTTAAAAAAAAAAAAAAGATTTTTCAGACTTGTCACACTACTATTTTTGAGTTTCGATAGATACATCGTAGCGCTTCTCCCTTTTAGAGAAGTACTCGCTTCCATATTGGAGTGTAGCGGTTTCCCTCTTTGAGGAAGTACTCGGTCCTTCCTCCCACGCTGTGGCGGTTTTCCTCGGATCCCTACTGGTTGATGCTGTTTCTCTCTTCAAGGGAGTACTCTCTCTCTTTCCAGTAGCCGTGCCTTTGGTCAAAAGGTTACCTTCTTTTGCAAAGTAGGAAATTCCCCATCAGGGAATCTCGTGGTCGTTCCAAAAATATTCATATAAATAACAGTTTTAGCAAATGTTTAACATTTTTAGATAATGAACCTTTGAAATCGACCAAGATAACAACTTTGTTAACCCCCTCAAAATTTGTCGGTTACGTTTCAAGCTACGTAGAATGCAATAATCGAATTCAAATTTCGCCATCTACCATCTACGTACGCAGCACTTTCCTTGGTCACCATGGATCGATTTTAATGAAATTTGGTATATGGGCTCCATTCGAGGTCTAGTTGTGCCGCGAATCTTTTGATTGATGTAGGTCACGTGTAAGGTTTGAAAATAATGGGCTGAAATTTTCAAAACGCCCTAGCTTAACAAAAATATTGATATAAAGGTTTAGTTTTTTCGACAATTCAAAATCGGTAGTATTGAATTTTTAAAATCGAATGGCCACCCAGAGCTCTGTAGGAACAACCGTTCGCTCCCTGTGAAAACTTTAGGGTTGGACTAATGATAAATCAGAAACACGAGTGTGAATAGCAAAAGAGGCCTAATCTCCGTTCAAATTTTAGCTGACCGAAATGCGATCGATGTTAGTTTTGCAATGTAAGGGAAGCTTTGTTTTCACTTGGGTTGGCGTGTAGATGGTCCCCTATGAAAATCATCACCCCCAGACTGATAGTAGCCGCTGCGCATGCGTAAACGTGAAATCCTTATAACAGCCATAACTTCTACATTTTCCAACAACAAGAGATTGTGCAGGTTGACGTGTAGAGTCTCCAATGCAAGGTACTTAGAGATTGATGTTTTGAAATTAACTACTATGCATCGGATCGTCTATACAATCGGGTTATGGATACTAGGAATTACCTATGTACCACACCCACTTGGCAGACGTTTTTCGAGTCGGACTCAGTTCTGCTCCCTCAGCTACCAGTAATCAAATTTCCTAATCAAGGCAACTCTTCTTCAAATTTAATTTGATTGTGAAGCGAAAATATGGGTGGTAGGTGGTGACAATGGCAAAACGGTTATCTTTGCAGGGAAGTGATCTTTAAAAAAAAATAAAAATAAACCTTTGCGTAATAATTTTCAGCGTTTTTCAATGTAATCCGTTTTGTAACCTTCTAAAACGATTCCTAAAGTACTCCAAAAATCATTTATGTAAACTATATTGTATACGTGTGTCACTCCGAACGTTAACTTGAGTTGTACCTATTTGTATTGCAAAAATTTCATGTTTATTCAAAATGTTCATTATAACACACAAAAAGATGAGTTCGTTAGCCACGAATTTGGGAACCCTAATAAGTACCTACAACTTTTAAAAAAAGAAGCCGAAAAATGTGTTTTCCTGATTTTTGAGGATATTAGCATCATAATCATAATGATATATAGTATATGAATAATCGAATTCAGCACAAAATTTTGCTTCCGAGTCTACCAAGGTAGCGGAAGCTTTGTTTTCACTTTTCAAGGACGAAAAAAAAAGTTCTCCAAAATCAAAATTTTCACTCGCGTTTTGCGTTTTAGACCTTTCTGAACAATTCTGTACCTCAGAGGTCGATTATCGTAAGTGACATTTTGGCGATCTTACAGCAGAGCCAAAAGAAGTTGTGGGCACACCTATTTTGATCCCTATGGCCCTTTCTGATGACTTTATCATGCTCAAATTAATTCTGTAGAATCTGTTTATGCCTACCAATACAATAGAATACAAAATACAATAGAAAGAATGCACATACAAAACAAAAATCTCGAAAACGAGAATTTTGGACATACGATAGATGACCTCTGAGGTACAGAATTATGGTTCCGTGTCTGTGTGTCTGTGTGTCTGTCTGTCTGTGTGTCTGTCCGTCTGTCATGAATTCCTTGTAACGCGCATAACTATACGAAGTTATTGTCCGATTTCGATGAAATTCTCAGGAATTGTGCGGGTTGGTGTGTAGACGGTCCCCTATGAAAATCATCATCCTCGGACTGATAGAAGCGACTGCGCATGCGCAAACGTGAATTCCTTGTAACGGCCATAACTTCTACATTCTCCATCCGATTTCGATGAAATTTTCAGGAATGTTACAGATTAGTATTTAGATGGTCCCCTATGAAAATCATCACCTTCGGACTGATAGTAGCCACTGCGCATACGCATACGTAAAATCCTTGGGACAGCCATAACATTTACATTTTTCATCCGAATTTGATGAAATTTTCTAGGATTGTCCAGATTAGCGTGTAGATGGTCCCCTATGAGGGTAGTGAAAGGTACTTAGAGATTGGTGCTTTGAGATCAACTACTATGCATCGGATCATCTATATAATCGGGTCATGGGTACGAGGAAGCTATGTGCCACACCCACTTGGCTGACGTTTTTGATATGAGAACCTAAAACTTCAAAAAATGAAAATTGTCCAAAAATCATAATTACCTGAATATAATTCATATGAATTATATTCAGGAAGGAGGATTTATTTTTATTATCAGTCCGAAGGTGGCGATTTTCATAGGGGGTCATCTAAATACTAATCTGTAACATCTCTGAAAATTTCATTGAAATCGGATGGAAAATGTAGAAGTTATAGCCGTTACAAGGAATTCACGTTTGCGCATGGGCAGTCGCTTCTATCAGTCCGGGGATGATGATTTTCATAGGGGACCGTCTACACACCAACCCGCACAATCCCTGAAAAGTTCATAGAAATCGGACAATAACTTCGTATAGTTATGCCCGTTACAAGGATTTCATGACAGACACACAGACACGGAACCAAAATTGTTTAGAAAGGTCTAAAACGCAAAACGCGAATGAAAATTTTGATTTTGGAGAACTCTTTTTTTTTCATCCTTGAAAAGTGAAAACATAGCTTCCGCCATGTTCATACACTAATCCGTTTTAGACCATTCTGAATCCAAATCCGCGAAAAAACCATAGGTGAATGTCTGTGTGTGTGTGTCAAAATCTTGTGTCGTCTGCACAGGCCTTAGTTCTCAACCGATTTTCGTGGTCCTTTTTTTTGTTCGTCGCGGAAAACTATCTAGTTGTGCACTACGTCGTCGGAATTTAGAATTTTGCTTTTTAAGGGGGGGGGAAGGGGGGTTAATGATCAAAAAACGACCGTATGCGGGCATAATCTTGTAAACTCTGCCCAGGCCTCACTTCCCAACCAATTTGCGAGTTTCTTGTTTTGTTCGACTCAGAAATCTTTCAAATTGCTCATTATTTCACTATCAAAATATCAAAATCAAAATTCGCAAGGGGAGGGGGCGAGTCGGGGGATAATATACACAAAATATCCGATTTTCCAATGTTTCGGTTCCTTTGTATAGCTTACTAATTGTATCCAAGCTTAGACATTGAGAAAATATTCTCATCAAACCTCCTGATTTTCATGAAAATTCTCTGTACCACGATAGAACTAATAGTGGTGTCACCATGGTGCCAGGACACCATAAACCGCTTATTTCGTGTTTTTTTTTTTTTTTGTTAAATTGAATACGGAAATGAACTTTGACGGACTGCCTACTAAAACAAATAGATGAAAGTTCAACTTTACGAAGTATTATCGCTTTGGTGCCAGACTGTCACCATTAGTGGTGGTGGGGGGGGGGGGGGGGGGGCTCGAATCCGTATGTTGGGTGTCGTAGATCATGGATGTCATATTGCTCTTCAAATGCGAGGCAATCAAATGGTGAAGGGGGGGGGGGGGGTGCACTATTTCTTGCATAAAATTCTTAATAAATTACATCGAGTGAAAAAGTTTTTTCGCTTACCAACTGGTATTAATTGACCTAATGCTTATCCAATGGGACGGCCCCTGGAATGCATGCATTGCTAAACAATATGTTTTCTTACTATAAGAGTTCGTGGAGACGAGGAGAACATGCATGTTGATGAATATGGACTCCTAATATCTTCAAAACATACCCTGCGCTGTATGCAGTATTGCACATACTGTATGTATGTATTGCAGACAAAAAGAAGAGTTCGTTAGTCACGAATTTGGGAACCCTAAAGGGTACAAATTTCAAAAAAAGAGGCCAAAAAACGTGTTTCTCTGTTTTTTGAGGATATTACCATCATAATCATATTCATGGTACACCACCATACCAGGTATACCATCTATTACCATAGTAGGTGTATAGGTATTCGGATTCAGCACACAATTTCTGATATAGGTACATACAACTTCAAAAATTGAAAATTGTCCAAAAATTGTAAATACCTGTATATAATTTGTATACATATACATATTTAATGAAAAACCAGCATATTATATAATTTTATATTATCATATTATATACCTAGTATTCGTTGTTCGTTACTCTAAGAGATCGTGGAGACGAGTAGAACATGAATATTGACTCCTAATGTCTTCAAAACATATCCTGCGCACACAGTAGGTTTATGGTATTCTGAAATCGAAAAAAAAAAACAGCAATACACGGTCGTTGAACAATATCGTATGTGTGAGTTCTTGGATAGCGACCACCAGAGGCAGTCAAACTGATTTCGGGTTGAAAAAAAAGTATTTTTTGAGGTTTTTCTGAAATATTAAATCAAGAGGTTGGTTGTATAGTAATTTTGATGACTCGTAGTATGTGCCACACCCACAAGGCTGACTAATCTGTAATATAGTTGATATTTCGATGTTCTCAACTATTCCTTTGAAGATTTCTTTGAAAATTTGCTCATTAATTCTTGCTGTATGAATGCACTTTTTAATTGCAGCGTAGTGACAATATTAGTCAGTAAATAATTCCTTAAGTACCTATTAAGTCAATTCAGCTAAGCAACAACCTTAAAGGCTCCCTTCCTCATCGTCCGGTTCAGGAGCTTCTGGCGAGACACCACCTCCTCACCCAAAACACCACCTTCAGGCTCCGACTGGGTTTCCACGAGAGGGAAACTAGCGCCGATGGGAGAAAAACTCCAAGCTTGCGCCCTCTCTGGGCGAAAAAAGCCGCTCGGCGGGAGATGGAAGTTTTAAAAGTATTTTTTTCCTTCCCACCGCACCGACTGGTGGTCTCTAGCGGCGAGGGGCGGGAGTCGATAAAAATTGTAAAGGCGGGAGTTGGAGGGTTGGGCTCGCAGATAGCGCCACCGGAGGCGGTCAAAGTGTAGTGAGTTCTTTCTGGACGGGAGGCGGACCGTCGTTTAAAAAAGTGGGGGCGGCGGCGAAAGTAAGCCGTCAAAGCGAGTGGGACGGCGCTGCCGTATGTACCTACCTATGCGTGTCCACGAGCAGCACCGCGGACTGCGTCATACAGTCCTTTTGATGGCAGTCGTCTCCTTCCAGCCTTTTCCTTCTAATAATTTTAGTTATTCTCAACGAAAATGAAGCTATTGCAGTGGGCTCAATATTTTTAGCATGGAGGTTTAGGAAGGATAGGAAGCATTGTTTTCACTTTTCAAGGTTGAAAAAAAATGTTCTCCGAAATCAAAATTTCCACCCGTGTTTCATGTCTCAGGCCTTCCTGAACAATTTTGGTTCCATCAGTCTGTTTGTGTGTTCTTGTTGCAGCTGCGTAAGCGCGAAAGTTAAAACATTGTTACAGCCACTAGGTACTTCTATCATTTTCACCCGAATTTGATGAAATTATCAGGGAGCTAACGGTTTGTCCTACAGATCTCCGCGTGGTCCCTAAAAATTCTAAAAATTCAATACTATCTTGAATTGAAAGAAAAACAATCAAACAAAAGCTTCGGGGCACAACTAGACCCTAATACGGTGTGCGCCTGGGTAGGAAAAACTGTTTATTGTTATTGCTAATCTAAGGTAGACCTCATTCTGAGAGTTTTGATGCCAACCGCGACCTTTTAGCGTGTGTAAATCTTTTCCTATGAACTTTAAAGTTTCGACTATTTATGACGTCACAGTGGGCTGGGGGGTCCCGCCCAGGCGAGAGGGCAACGTGACGTCATAAACGGTCGAAACTTTGAAAAATCATAGAATAGATCTACTCTCGCTAGAAGGTCGCGGTTGGTGCCAAAATTCTCAGGATGTAGTCTACTTTCGGTTAAAAATCTAAAAAAGAATCAAGGCGCACCCCCCATTGGAGCTCATACACCAAATTTCATCAAAATCGGTCCATGGGAACTAAGATAAGTGCCGCGGATGGCGGACGGACGGCCAAATTTTTGTTCGATTTTTGGATTCTACGTACCTTGAAACGTAAACCAACAAATTTTGAGGGGTTAACATTTTTTTTATTGGTCGATTCCGAAGGTTCATTATTGAGAATAATAAACCAAAATTGTCTAGGCTGTACTCTAGGCGCCAATATGTCTACCCTGTCCCACCGGGTTGACGGGCTGATTTGGGAACATCATCATAATAAATGGTTGTTCAAATGGGTTGAAGTTTATTGAAATCATTCCTATTCATCACGATAATTATTTGAGACGATTTTCAAATGCAAATGTTTCCTGGTATCTATATTGTAAATTGGTACCTACTTATGTAAATTTCGTTCGATTTGTCGTCTATTTGAATACAGAGATAGCAAGATAGCGGAAAATGCCATAATGAGTAGCCAGAACTGACCAGAAGACCGTTTCATTGAAGTAAGGCTCATCGACCAGAATCAAACACTGGATGGACCTCTTGAAGAAGATTCGACATTGGATGTTGTGAGTATCGAACCACGGTATTAAGAAATTGTCAATTATAGGGACTGATGTCATTCGGGAAAACACCGTTATCGCCTAGCTTTCGGAAAATATATTTCCTTCGTCAGTGCAAGAAAAATACAATAAACCAAATCAGGCACCAGAAGCTGGACGCAAACAAATATTACACTAGTCAATACAAAGCTCAAGCATATTCTCTTGCCGAGGTCAATTCAGGCATTCAATTTTGTTCATAATAAATCAAGAACGGATTATTAACAAAAACAAACAGTTAACTCTCTCAATGGCAGTCAGTCATGAGGAGAGGACGCCAACCAACCCGTATTCTTGATCAGATACTCATTCAAATTAGCAAAAAAGTCGAAAACTATTTTTAAAAAACAAAAACACAACGAGAATTTCATCATTACAAATGAAATTAATTACAAGAAAAAGATACTACTGTAATCACACTCATCATAACAATTCTATAGTGACAATCAAATCTGATATCACAAATTGTCTCGAAGTGCCTCCAAGTACTTAAAATGATATCAAATTTCAAACTCAACAACATATATCACATCACCATTTTATTTTTTCTTCATTCCACATTGAATTCCACTTTTTAGTTCCATTGCCGGGCCCCAAGAGGGAACTGCAGACGGTACCGCATGTATATCAATTGGGGTTGTACTTTCACTACAGTAAGGAACGATGAACCATAAAACAACCCGTCTTCGAACGGTGTTCCCTCTGGACCACGAATCATCACATAAAACAAAACATACGGTCTTCGAAAGTGGTGATCCAAATGCCAGGAGGTAGAGAAGACTAGAGGAGTTGAATTTCCTTTTGGTTTATTATTTTCAAAAAAGAACCTGAGGAATCGACCAAGAAAAAAAATTGTATCACCCCCTCAAAATTTGTTGGTTTACTTTTCAAGGTACGTAGAATCCAAAAATCGAATAAAAATTTGGCCGTCCGTCCGCCGTACGCGGCACTTTCCTCACGTAGCATTGACCGATTTTGATGAAATTAGGTATATAGGCTCCATTTAGGGTCAGTTGTGCTCCAAAGATTAGTTGATGTAGGTCACTTATAAGGGTTGAAAAATAAAGTTTGAAATTTTGAAAACGCCCTAGCTCAAAAAATTTTGATACAAAGGTATGGTTTTTCCATCAATTTAAGGATGGAAAAAAACCTAGGGAGAAACCTAGGGAGAAATTACTTGAAATTTTAGTAATCCCCCTGAGAGAGAGAGAGAGAGAGAGAGTATAGAATTTTTTGAGACCACGCGAAGCCCTGTAGGACAAACCGTTCGTTCCCTACGGGAATTTAAGGGTTGGACTTACGATAAATCAGAAACACGAGTTCAAATGTTAGCTGAACGAAATGCGATCGATGTTTTTCTTCAAGTTGGTTGGTGGTCACAATGGCAAAGCTGTGTTCTTTGCAGACGAGTGATCTATATAGAAAAACAATAAACCTTTGTGTAATAATTTGCAGCGTTTTGACTCGAACATTGATTGTGGGTTCTGTACTAGTTAGAATGCTTCAATACATGGTCACTGAGACCAAAATTGATGATTGAGAAAACTCCTACTCTACCCATCGCTGGACTGGTAGGAGGATCCTTGACTGCCCCTGCTACGGTACATAAAGTTGAATTGTTTCTAGACATTCTGGCACAAACCATAGCTATAATTGTCAAGATGTAAGAAATAGAGTCCCAGCAGTTGACTTTTAGAATTACCTTTGGTAATCAGACGATGATTGACCTGATCGGTAGGCCTCATCAAGTCTTCGAAAACGAATTCCCTGCTCATTTCTGTAAACATGGCAAAAGGTTTTGCGCTCGACTTGAATCTTGGATACGTTCATCTGAAATGTACAAGCCAAGTATTCCCTGTTCACGAAGATTTGGTCATCCGTCAGACAGCAATGTTACGTTCACTCATGATTTTTGAGCCAGCAGCCAACCATTTCTCACGAACTTCATCTTCTCTATTGGTTCATTATTTTGAATAAAGAACCTTTGGAATAGGCCAAGAAAAAACAAATTTTATCTCCCCTCAAAATTGGTTGGTTTACGTTTCAAGGTAAGTAGAACCCGAAAATTGAATAAAAAATTTCCGATTTTGGTGAAATTTGGTATTTGGGGTCTAGTTGTGTCTCAAAGCTCTTGGTTGATGTAGGTCACTTCTAAGGGTTGAAAAATAAAGGTTAAAACTTTGAAAACGCCCTAGATCAAACAATTTTGATATAAAGGTATTGTTTTTTCGTCAATTTAAAATAGTATTGAATTTTTAGTATCGAATGAGACCACCCAGAACTTATGGGTTGCAATTATGATAAATCAGAAACACGATTGTGAATCGCAAGAGGCCTGATCTCCATTGAAATTTTAACTGAACAAAACGCGATCGTTGTTCGTTTCTTCGAGTTGTCCTCAGTTATGCGTCCTTAGCATCCAGTAATCAAATTTCCTAATGATAGCACCCACAACTCTTTATTTCTTCGAACTGAGTTTGAAGCTTTTATTTCTTCCAAATAAACTTGATTGTGAAATAGGTGACGATGGCAAAGCCGTTTTCTTTGCAGACGAGTGATCTATGTAGAAATATTAAACGTTAGAGTAATAATTTTCAGCGGTTTTTCGACGCTCTACGGTGGCAAGCATGCTGTCGTCCTCCAGGAAACTGTGGATACGTTCCGTCAACAAAGTGCACAAAGAAGTTATGTCAGGACAAAGCTCCAGGGTCTACAATACGCTGGAATTTTATAACTATCTTATTCGGACATAAAACCACTCTGCATCCCACTTTTGAACAAAGCACCGAAAGCCACTATCGCTTTTTCGAGAGGAGACTTAGCACCCTGAAAGTTTTTCCGTTTTCAAGCCATTTTCAAAGTTTTTGGCTTTACAATCATGTATCCTTATCAAAGGGTTCTTTGATTTCAATGTCCCATCTATCTCGAAAGTGATATTTTTGGACATTGCGCCTTAAGGTATCGATGTATCCTTATGAAAAATTATGGTTCTTTGATGTCACTGACCCATTCATCTCAAAAGTGACATTTTTGGATATAGCGCCTTTGTGCTAAGGTATCGATGTATCCTTATTATTATTATGGTTCTTTGATGTCACTGACCCATTCATCTCAAAAGTGACATTTTTGGACACAGCGCCTTTGTGCTAAGGTATCGATGTATCCTTATGAAAAATTATGGTTCTTTGATGTCACTGACCCATTCATCTCAAAAGTGACATTTTTGGACACAGCGCCTTTGTTCTAAGGTATCTATGTATCCTTATGAAAAATTATGGTTCTTTGATGTCACTGACCCATTCATCTCAAAAGTGACATTTTTGGACACAGCGCCTTTGTGCTAAGGTATCGATGTATCCTTATGAAAAATTATGGTTCTTTGATGTCACTGACCCATCTATCTCAAAAGTGACATCTTTGGACACAGCGCCTTTGTGCTAAGGTATCGATGTATCCTTATGAAAAATTATGGTTCTTTGATGTCACTGACCCATCTATCTCAAAAGTGACATCTTTGGACACAGCGCCTTTGTGCTAAGGTATCGATGTATCCTTATGAAAAATTATGGTTCTTTGATGTCACTGACCCATCTATCTCAAAAGTGACATCTTTGGACACAGCGCCTTTGTTCTAAGGTATCTATGTATCCTTATGAAAAATTATGGTTCTTTGATGTCACTGACCCATTCATCTCAAAAGTGACATTTTTGGACACAGCGCCTTTGTTCTAAGGTATCTATGTATCCTTATGAAAAATTATGGTTCTTTGATGTCACTGACCCATTCATCTCAAAAGTGACATTTTTGGACACAGCGCCTTTGTGCTAAGGTATCGATGTATCCTTATGAAAAATTATGGTTCTTTGATGTCACTGACCCATCTATCTCAAAAGTGACATCTTTGGACACAGCGCCTTTGTGCTAAGGTATCGATGTATCCTTATGAAAAATTATGGTTCTTTGATGTCACTGACCCATTCATCTCAAAAGTGACATTTTTGGACACAGCGCCTTTGTGCTAAGGTATCGATGTATCCTTATGAAAAATTATGGTTCTTTGATGTCACTGACCCATTCATCTCAAAAGTGACATTTTTGGACACAGCGCCTTTGTTCTAAGGTATCTATGTATCCTTATGAAAAATTATGGTTCTTTGATGTCACTGACCCATTCATCTCAAAAGTGACATTTTTGGACACAGCGCCTTTGTGCTAAGGTATCGATGTATCCTTATGAAAAATTATGGTTCTTTGATGTCACTGACCCATCTATCTCAAAAGTGACATCTTTGGACACAGCGCCTTTGTGCTAAGGTATCGATGTATCCTTATGAAAAATTATGGTTCTTTGATGTCACTGACCCATCTATCTCAAAAGTGACATCTTTGGACACAGCGCCTTTGTGCTAAGGTATCGATGTATCCTTATGAAAAATTATGGTTCTTTGATGTCACTGACCCATCTATCTCAAAAGTGACATCTTTGGACACAGCGCCTTTGTGCTAAGGTATCGATGTATCCTTATGCAAAATTATGGTTCTTTGATGTCACTGACCCATTTATCTCAAAAGTGACATTTTTGGACACAGCGCCTTTGTGCTAAGGTATCGATGTATCCTTATGAAAAATTATGGTTCTTTGATGTCACTGACCCATCTATCTCAAAAGTGGCATTTTTGGACATAGCGCCTTTGTTCTAAGGTATCGATGTATAATTATGAAAAATTATGGTTCTTTGATGTCACTGACCCATCTATCTCAAATGTGACATTTTTGGACACAGCGCCTTTGTGCTAAGGTATCGATGTATCCTTATGAAAAATTATGGTTCTTTGATGTCACTGACCCATCTATCTCAAAAGTGACATTTTTGGACATGGCGCCTTTGTGCTAAGGTATCGATGTATCCTTATGCAAAATTATGGTTCTTTGATGTCACTGACCCATTTATCTCAAAAGTGAAATTTTTGGACACAGCGCCTTTGTGCTAAGGTATCGATGTATCCTTATGAAAAATTATGGTTCTTTGATGTCACTGACCCATTCATCTCAAAAGTGACATTTTTGGACACAGCGCCTTTGTGCTAAGGTATCGATGTATCCTTATGAAAAATTATGGTTCTTTGATGCCACTGACCCATCTATCTCAAAAGTGACAACTTTGGACACAGCGCCTTTGTGCTAAGGTATCGATGTATCCTTATGCAAAATTATGGTTCTTTGATGTCACTGACCCATTTATCTCAAAAGTGACATTTTTGGACACAGCGCCTTTGTGCTAAGGTATCGATGTATCCTTATGAAAAATTATGGTTCTTTGATGTCACTGACCCATCTATCTCAAAAGTGGCATTTTTGGACATAGCGCCTTTGTTCTAAGGTATCGATGTATAATTATGAAAAATTATGGTTCTTTGATGTCACTGACCCATCTATCTCAAATGTGACATTTTTGGACACAGCGCCTTTGTGCTAAGGTATCGATGTATCCTTATGAAAAATTATGGTTCTTTGATGTCACTGACCCATCTATCTCAAAAGTGACATTTTTGGACATGGCGCCTTTGTGCTAAGGTATCGATGTATCCTTATGCAAAATTATGGTTCTTTGATGTCACTGACCCATTTATCTCAAAAGTGAAATTTTTGGACACAGCGCCTTTGTGCTAAGGTATCGATGTATCCTTATGAAAAATTATG
This sequence comes from Apolygus lucorum, assembly GCA_009739505.2. Classification (NCBI taxonomy): domain Eukaryota; kingdom Metazoa; phylum Arthropoda; class Insecta; order Hemiptera; family Miridae; genus Apolygus; species Apolygus lucorum. The sequence goes on from CM019167.2 coordinate 60,945,728, forward strand.
GTTCTTTGATGTCACTGACCCATCTATCTCAAAAGTGACATTTTTGGACATAGCGCCTTTGTGCTAAGGTATCAACATCTTGAATTTTATTGCAATAATTTCATTTCTTCGAAAATTCGGTAAAGTGAAAATTTCTGGAGAGTTCAACTTGGAAGGTTCCACGCAGGGAATTAAGGGCTGTGCAGATAAAGGGTCTTATTAGAATAAACGCCACCACTAAAGTTTGAAACACTAAAACCACTTTGTTATCATAGTATTGGGACGTGTTAGACTCCACCTCGTTCATCCTTTACCTCCCAGAGCCCTCATATATTTTGCAATGCTCTTTGGGAGAGAAATTCTCATGAATATCGTTAGGGGGACGAGGGTTAACTCTCCGGGGTTTGAATATTACTCCGCAGGAAAGTGACTCCGGGGCCCCTGGGCTTCGCCCGGTATCCAAGATGTTAGATAAGGGTTTACGTTATGAAATTTACTGCGGCCCCCGCGCGTCGGGAGTGCGGGGGGTAGATTAAAGATGAGGTATGCCAGGACGAGGCGGGGAGAACTACCTCCAACATCCCCCTCTAACGAACGTCCTCCACTCGGGGGCCTTTCCTCCGGGTTTTAGGTGGAAAGCTGAGGCTATTTACTGCCTCTGCATAGAAGGGATTATTCGAAGGGATAAGCTCCCGAGTTTTGGGATTGGGTCTCCGCCCCCGCTCACTCTCAGCTCGGCAACGTACCTTCACTCACACTCACAAACGTCCGACTACACAAATTGGCATTTCATGTATTTGCCAGCATTGAAAGGGAGAAGCGTGGAAGGAGAGGGAGTTGCATTCCAAATGAGACCCCTCTCGTCCACATATAAACCAATGAATAAGGTTTTACATACGAAGTGTGCATCGTCCTGTCTCTATCGCCACCTCCGGCAACGAAATTATCTAATTGGGGTTTTTAATTAAAAAAACGTTCCTCCAAGTACCACCAAGTCTGTTCCAAAGGTTTCATTATTTCATTATCTTGCTTGTTGGACAGGTTCCCCTGCAACCATTCAAGAGCTCCAGACACGGGGGCACTGAAAATCCTGAAATGGCACGATTACGAAGGGGAGGGAGGAACTTAGCGATTCCGTTGGAATATTGCGCCAGTTAATGGCACTCCTGTGTACGAGTATTCGAATGCCAAAATTCGAGAGGGTTGTTTTCATGCCTTTCGAGTTCTCATTAATATTCATTAATGCTGTTTTTGAGATCAGGATTATTTCAAAAGTATTACAGCGGTGAAGTTGAGCGAGACGAAGACCACTTACCGTTTATATCGTGGAGCATTCAATTTTCTGTGGTGAACTTCATGACATTTATCGATTCCGAGAAATCCAAGGTAGCAAAAACATTGTTTTCACTTTTCATGAATAAAAACACTGCTAATTATTACACAAAGGTTTATTATTTTTCTTACATAGGGTGTAACACCTTTGTTCCTGCCATAGCCCAGGGATTGATTCTACAACTAATTTGTGACTTTTTGTCTTTGACTTTTTTAAAGGGGGTCTCAGTTGGTCGCCATTCATTGTTAGTATTTCGCGAAATTGAAGGCGCAAAAGCATAAAAAGTTGTACTTAAATTTGCAATGTTAAAGGATTTTAGAAATTCATTAGTGCACGGCTCTAGGGGATTGACAAACTGAAAGATTGCCGCCTAAATCGAACAATAATTACCAAAGGAAAATGGGGAAAACGACTCAATAAATGGTTTTTCCCACGTTTTTCCCATATTTCTCTGGCAATTATTGTTTGATTTAGGTGATTCCGGCGGCAATATTGCAGTTTGTCAATTCCCTAGAGCCGTGCACTAATTAATTTCTAAAATCCTTTAAAATTTCAAGTTCAGCTACATTTTATGGGAAAAACATAACTGAATTTACGGGTTTTCCCATTTTTCTCTGGCAATGATGAATTTCACCATGTCGGAATTTTCTATTTTTGACCCCAAAATCGGATTCAGCGCCTCTAAAACCCCCTACGCCAAACTTTAGCCCGTACTTCCTAATTTACGAATAAACAAAACAGTGTAGAAAATATGAACGTTTAAAAAAACCGGGAGGATGACGTCAAACTGGAATAGTTCATTTACGGCCACTTGAAGCGCTGAGATCGTGATATATATAGTCCCCAGATGCAACATTTTACAAAACCAGTAAAGTTTGAAATCGAAAAACTGAAGAAAAAAATAGAAAAAGCAAGATGGGGAAAATTAGGTTTCCCCTGTGTAATGACTCATATACTCAAACATGTTAGTTCTCCAATAAAGGACACAAGGGAAACCCTGAGTGACTCATCGTGCCAGGTAGGTAGGGTGAGGTATGGGGGACGAACACGTCACTTGACATCACCTTCCTCCACTCTCCCCTCACCTTGTTAAAGTAATATAAAAGGAGGACTCAGGTATTCACCTTCATGCATTCGTCTTCTAACAATCGACTTGATTATTTCATGTTCTACCTCGCCTTCTCTTAGAAGCCCAAAGTTCCTCGGAGGTCTCAGTGGGCACATCTCGCCGGCCTCTGCTCCCATTTCACCTAGGAGTTGTCTGCTCCCAACTAGGACCTAGGTAAATGTACTGCCTCCCTTCGGTCAGAAAGCAATCGTGCCGAGGATCGCAGCTGAGCTGAAATCCTTAAGCACTCCTCCATGGGGTAGGCAGTAACACGCCGGGCAGAAAGTGCTGTCCAATCCTTCACCTTCGTTGAGTAGGGACCAATAGAAATCGACAAGCCGACGTAAAGACCATCGCCTTCACACAACGACACGCCGACATAAATCCATGTGAACCCGTTTTTATTGAAAGGAGCTATGTGACATTTTCGGCCATTTTCACTTTTTTTTTATTTTCTGAGTCTCCATACTTGGTTGCATCGATTGCGATTAAAAGGAACCCCGTATTATTGACGCTTCCCATACAAAAAACAGGTTGAAATTTCCGATGTCTTTTGAAAGGGGCTATGTGAGCCACATAACCCCTTTCAAAAAAGAACTTACTCACTCGCTATGTGGTCGACGAGGAGTTTCGAGACTCAAATAATAAACTGTCAGGTTGGTTTATAATAATTAATATGTCGGTAAAGGGAGGGGGGTTAATTTTTGTTTCTTGGTCGATTCCTAAGCTTTGTTATTGAAAATAATTAACCGAAATCACTTCCTTTTGAATCTCCACCTCGCCCTAACTAAGACAACAATTCCAAGTGGGTGTGGCACGTACCTTGCTCGTATCCATAACCCAACTGTATAGATGATCAGATGCATAGTAATTACTCTCAAAATATCAATCTCTAAGTAACTTCCACTACCCTCACAGGGGACCAACTAGACGTCAACCCGCACAATATCTGAATATTGTTGCAAAATGTAGAAGTTATGGCTGTTACAAGGATTTCACGTTTACCTACGCATGCGCATAAGATACTTTCAATTTGGGGACCATGATTTTTATAGGGGACCATCATCATCCCAACTCGCATTATTCCTAAAAATTTTATCAAATCAGATGGGAAATATAGAAGTTATGGCCATGGTGAGGATTTCACGTTTGCGCATGAGCAGCGGTCCGGGGTACTATCAGTCCGGGGGTAATGATTCTCATAGGGGACCATCTACACCCCCATCCCGCACAATCCCTGAAAATTTCATCAAAATAGGATGAGAAATGTAGAAGTTAAGGCTGTGGTAAGGATTTCATGACAGACATACAGACAAACACGGAACCAAAATTATTCAGTAAGGTCTGAAACGTATAACGCGAGTGGAAATTTTGATTTCGGAGAACAATTTTTTCAATCTTGAAAAGTGAAAACAAAGCGTCCGCTATCTTCGTAGACTCGGAAGCAAAATTCGACAAAAACGAACAATTTTTCCATGTGAGAGGCATAGATTTCTCCCGTGCTATCGTGATTCCGCTCTCATCAAATGAAAAGTGCGCTTAATAGATCGGCTACATATCTTTCACCCCAAAAATCCTCCCCAAAATTGTTATGACCTGCAGCAATGCTCAAAAATCCAATCTGTGAATTGCCGGACTCCCATCAACCCATTCATTTCCATTTGCTGACCTAGAGAGGTTGAAGAATTACATTCCTGAAGAACATTTTTAACGTTTCATGTTGGCCAAATAATAAACTGATCATATACATATTTTATGTTATGATGTTTTATGTACATATTTTCATCAAAATATGTTTCATTCAATGAATAAAGCTGATTATTTAAATGATTTCAGTCCTGAAAAATCGATTTTTTTTTAAAGGGGGTAAGTGAGAGCATTCCAAATTGCAATTTGATACACTTCCCCTTGCTGAAAAAATCTGAAAAATTCTGGAGGATTGTAGAGTATTAAACTGTATTGGAATATTTCAAAAAATGGGATGTTTTGATCGTTTTGACGACTTGGGACAGTTTTTTGCGTTTTCCCGACAATTTCACAAATGACACATAACCTCTTAAAAAAAACGGGTTCATGTTTTTGTTTGATAACTTTCCTCTTAGATAACACGATTTCGTCGTACCATCAGACAACACTGGGAGGAGGCGGCAATCCGAACAACCCAATCAGCGAGCGTTCCCGCTTCACGTTGAAGAGGTCTGTTTTCCCAGTTATTTTTTAAAATCATAAATTTTGATTGTCTCCCAAAAATAACGGGAGACTTGTTTTCCGAAATCAATCCGATTTTCATCTATCCCACACCATTAACTATTCAGGAAAAGTGCAAACAGATATCGGTAAAAGTCCTCATTATTGTTCAATTTTGATGATTCCGGTGGCAATATTTAAGTTTTTCAATGTCCTAGGGCCGTGCACTAATGAATTTCTAAAATCCTCTAAAATTTCAAATTTAGGTACATCTTTTCAAGTTTTTGCGCCTTCAATTTCGAGAAATACTTACCCCGAACGGCGACCGACTGATACCACCTTAAGCCCCTTAAAATCCGACTTTTTTCACTTTTAAGATTTTACGCCATTAAAACAGCCATAACTCTATTGTTTTTCAGGCAAAATTGAGTGATGTATACAGGGTGTCTACCATTTGGATGGACCAAACTTCAAGGATCGATTCTACAACTAATTTGCAACAAAAAATCTCTCATAGCAATTCTTTCTCAACCCACTCAAAATTCTTTTTTTTCCACTTTAAAGTTTTTATTCGTATTTTCGACCTTGCAGCACTAAAATGGTCATAACTCCCTTATTTCTCATGCTACTTCGAATCTGAGTACACCGTTGGGCAGAGCGTTAAATTTCCTATCCATTTAGTGGGAAACCCAGTTTCTTAAAGCCATTTGTAAAAGCAAAAAAATAAATCAAAGTCAACATTTATAATTTTTTTTTCGAAATCGAAATTTTTCAGGCTAACGATTCCCCCGTAAAAAATACCGCTATCGTGGTGCACTAAACGGGAAAAACTACCCCAAGATCTCACCTTTCCAACGGTATGTCAGTTTCAAGGTTTAAGAGGAAAGTTTCTTTGAAAAGATTGAGTTTTTGCGAAAAAAAAAAAAACGTGCTTTTTTAGGCATATTCCGCTAGAGAGACGACCAAGTACTATTGCCTTCACTTTTCAAGGATTGCAATAAAAAGTTCACCAAATTACATTTCTACTCGTATTTTACGTTTTGGACCTTCCTGAACAATTTTGGTACCGTTTCTGTCCATCTGACAGTCGGTCTGTCTGTCTGAAAGCCCTTGTAAATGGCAAAAGCAATACGAAACTGATTTTGATGTAATTTTCGCATAAAACTCAGTTTTTTCATATAAACTTTCCTCTTAAACCTTGAAACTGACATACCGTTAGAAAGGTGAGATCTTGGGGTAGTTTTTCCCGTTGAGTGCACCACTTTAGCGGTATTTTTTACGGGGGAATTGTTAGCCTGAAAAATGTCGATTTTCGAAAAAAAATTATAAATGTTGACTTTGATTAATTTTTTTGCTTTTACAAATGGCTTTAAGAAACTGGGTTTCCCGCTAAATGGATAGGAAATTTAACGCTCTGTCCAATGGTGTACTCAGATTTGAAGTAGCATGAGAAATAAGGGAGTTATGACCATTTTAGTGCTGCAAGGTCGAAAGTACGAATAAATACTTTAAAGTGGAAAAAAAAGACTTTCGAGTGGGTTAAGAAAAAATTGCTAGGAGACATTTTTTGTTGCTAATCAGTTGTAGAATCGATCCTTGAAGTTTGGTCCATCCAAATTGTAGACACCCTGTATAGAAGAATAATAAACCATTGAGTAATAATTTGCAGCGTTTTTTGTTTGGACTAACGATAAATCAGAAAAACGAGTGTGAATCACAAAAGAGGCCTAATCTCCTTTCAAATGTTAGCTGACCGAAATGCGATTGATTTTTTCTTCATGTTGGTTGGTGTTAATAATCGCAAAGCCGTGTTCTTTGCAGACTAGGGATCTATGTAGAAAAATAATAAACCTATGTGTAATAATTTGCAGTGTTTTCCTGGTCGACTCCAAAGATTCATAATCGAATATACTAAACCAAAATTTAATCAACGTGCGACTACCATAGGAAGTTTAAGAGGGCAGTACATATAGGTACTTGATGGACGGCAAGCGCACCGACTACTAATGTGCATTCAATTTGCGATTTGTACTTTCCGTTCAATTATGATTTATTTAATGGAGCTAATGCATAGAGAGAGACTCGTTGGAAGAAAGGAACCCGGTCTAGATGAAGCAGAGGGGGCCACACATTTTCAGATCAATACTGCTCCAGGCGCGCTGTAGACGCCTCGGTCTGAGGCACGCGCCTTGAGGTCCGCTCCTTCTCGGGAAAAAAGTCTTAACCCTTCCCTTCACATCAGGGTCCCACCGACCCCTTTCTAAGCCCTTTCCGTCGAGAACCCCCTCCATCTAGCCGAATGGAGGCAGCCCCTAACCCGATCCCCCCCCCCCCCCCCCGGTCCGTTTCAAACAGCCTTCTCCGACTCTTTCCCCACATACCAGCTCCCTAAAAAACTGGAAAAAGTTGTCTGAGGTCATCGTATTAAAGGGGAACTACGATCAGCGTGTCCCGGTTGAAAAGTGAACCGGAAGGAGGGATTGAAAAATAAATAAAACGCCGCTCCTCATATTCAAGGCACCACTTACCTATATAAATATTTATTCTAATCTCATATCAAGGTGCCCGGGATTAAAATGAATCTGAAAAAGTGATTGAAAAACACGTCGTAGCAACGACGACAAACGGACTTAATAACTAGCTTCTCGTTTTCAGGTATTTATCGATTAAAGGTTCTCCAGTCCCCTCTTGGGTGCCTTTTGATTTATGTCGTATCATTTATTTACATTATATCAATAAATAATCAAGTTCCTCATCACTACAATAGTTAATTTTTTAAATCAAGATTACAGATATAAAAAAAGTTCTGGTCATAAAATATGAGATAGCAAAAAGAAAAAAACGTCTGCCAAGTTGGTGTGGCACATAGCTTCCTCGTATCCATAACCCGATTATATAGATGATCCGATTGGTGTTAATCTGAAAACACCAATCTCTAAGTACCTTTCACTACCCTCTTAGGGGACCATCTACACGCTAATCTGGACAATCCTAGAAAATTTCATCAAATTCGGACGAAAAATGTAAGTGCGGTAGTGATTGGATCAAAAAATTTCTTATCTTATCTAGGAGTCGAACCTAGGACTCCTGGGTAGGAGTCCAGAGCATTGCTATTTGATCTACAAAGGGGTTGGAAGAATGGGGTTTGAGATCCTCAGGTCACACGCGACTGTTACGGCTGTTACAAGGATTTTACGTTTGCGCATGCGCAGAGGCTACTGTAAATTTTAAGGCCCTGATTTTCATTGGGGACCATCTACAACCTAATCCGCGTAATCCCTGAAAATTTCATCGAAATCGGATGGAAAATGTAGAAGTTAAGGCTGTTACAAGGAATTCACGTTTGCGCATGCGCAGTTGCTTCTATCAGTCCGAGGATGATGATTTTCATAGGGGACCGTCTACACACCAACCCGCACAATCACTGAAAATTTCATCGAAATCGGACAATAACTTCGTATAGTTATGCGCGTTACAAGGAATTCATGACAGACACACAGACAGACAGACACACAGACAGACAGACACACAGACAGACGGACACGGAACCAAAATTGTTCAGAAAGGTCTAGAAGGCAAAACGCGAGTGAAAATTTTGATTTTGGAGAACTTTTTTTTTTCGTCCTTGAAAAGTGAAAACAAAGCTTCCGCTACCTTGGTAGACTCGGAAGCAAAATAGAAACAGCTATAGCTTCTGAGTCTAGCAATGTAGCGGAAGTATTGTTTTCTCAATTTTAGCCATGTTTAGGACGTATCACTTGGGTGTCCTTGCGCGATTTATCTGTGGTGGATGAAGACAACACTCTAGGAAAAAAATGACCACATACAATTCCGTCTTAGACCATCCTTAATCCAAATCCGCGAAAAAGACATGTATGTGTGTGTGGGAGTGACAAAATGTTGTAAACTCTGCCCAGGCCTTAGTTTTCAACTGATTTGCGTGGTATTTTGGTTCATTAATTTCAATAATGAACCTTTGGAATCGACGAAGAAAGAAAAAAAAGTTTAACCCCCCCCCCCCTCCCTCAAAATTTGTTGGTTTACGTTTCAAGGTACGTGGAATCTTAAAATCGAATAAAAATTTGGCCGTCCGTCCGCCGTGCCTCGTACGCGGCACTTTCCTCAGTTAGCATTGACTGATTTTGATGAAATTTGATATACAGGCTCCATTTGGGGTCTAGTTGTGCCCCGAAGATTTTGGTTGATGTAGGTCACTTCTAAGGGTTGGAAAATAAGGGTTAAAATTTTGAAAACGCCCTAACTCAAAAAATTTTGATACCCAGGTATTGTTTTTCCATCAATTTAAGATAGGTAGTATTGCATTTTTAGCATTTTTAGAGACCACGTAGGACTATAGGACCTGTAGGATACACAGTTCGCTCCCTATGGGAACTTAAGGGTTGGACTAACGATAATCAGAAACACGAGAGTGAATCGCAAAAGAGGCCTAATCTCCGTTCAAATTTTAGCTGACCGAAATGCGATCAATTGCTTCCGAGTCTACCAAGGTAGCGGAAGCTTTGTTTTCACTTTTCAAGGACGAAAAAAAAAAGTTCTCCAAAATAAAAATTTTCACTCGCATTTTGCGTTTTAGACCTTTCTGAACAATTTTGGTTCAGTGTCTGTGTGTCTGTGTGTCTGTGTGTCTGTGTGTCTGTGTGTCTGTCTGTCTGTCTGTCTGTCTGTCTGTCATGATTTCCTTGTAACGCGCATAACTATACGAAGTTATTGTCCGATTTCAATGAAATTTTCAGGGATTGTGCGGGTTGGTGTGTAGACGGTCCCCTATGAAAATCATCATCCCCAGACTGATAGAAGCGACTGCGCATGCGCAAACGTGATTTCCTTGTAACGGCCATAACTTCTACATTTTCCATCCGATTTCGATGAAATTCTCAGGGATATTACAGATCAGTATTTAAATGGTTCCCTATGAAAATCATCACCTTCGGACTGATAGTAGCCACTGCGCATGCGCAAACGTGAATTTCCTTGTAACGGCCATAACTTCCACTTTTTCTACCCGATTTCGATGATTTTTTCAGGGATTATGCGGATTAGCTTGTAGATGGTCCCCATTGAAGATCATCACAATCGGACTGATAGTAGCCACTGCGCATGCGCAAACATGAAATTCCTTGTAACGTCCATAATTTCTACATTTTCTATCGGATTTCAATGAAATTTTCAGGGATGTTACAGATTAGTATTTAGATGGTCCTCTATGAAAGTCACCACCTTCGGACTGGTAGTAGCCACTGCGCATGCGCAAACGTGAATTCCTTGTAACGGCCATAACTTCTACATTTTCCATCCGATTTCAATGAACTTTTCAGGGATGTTACAGATTAACTTGTTTTGATGTTTTGAGATTAACTACTATGCATCGGATCATCTATATAATCGGGTTATGGATACGAGGAAGCTATGTGCCACACCCACTTGGCAGACGTTTTTTTTTCTTCACATTGGTTGGTGGTAATAATGGCAAAGCCGTGTAGCCTACTTTGCGGACGAGTGATCTATATGGAAAAATAATAAACCTTGGTGTAATAATTTTCAGCGTTTCATCTTCCAAATTAACACCGTCCTTCCCTACTTAAGGCAATGACAAAGCAAATTATTTACAAAAAAAAAAATATTGAGAAATCTTACAGCAGAAAATGATGGACCTCTTCCATTATCGAAATTAGCGTGACACTCCATATAATAATTCACTTCCCAATCATTTTCCTTTTTTTCATATAATATTTTTTTCTGAAACTTTGCTTTTAACACTTCAAAAGTTTCATCTCACATTTAGAGGGGAAACGAAAGAAACATTAGTAGGATCAGAAAATGTTATTTTGACCGCACGTCCAGTCTTTATGCCTATATTTGGCTGGTTCACCAAAAATATGGTATCCCAGAAAATTGTGGATATTGAGAGCTACAGTTGCAAAACTTTGTTGTAAAGTCGGTTCGGTTTGTTTGTTGTGTTGTGTTTTTGATGATGATAATGGCTCAAATTCGTTATTGCAGTTCTCAAGTTTTTTGCGAACAAATAATCAATTTTGGCCAATTTCGGTTTATTATTTTCAATTATAAATCTGTGGAATCGGAACAAAAAGTTGAACCCCCTCAAAATGGTTTAGTTTCGAGGTACGTAGTATCCGAACATCTTATTTTTTAAAAAACTGTCCGTCCGCAGTGGTTTTTTAGTAACCACGGGCCGATTTGACGAAATTTGGTGTATGGGCTATAGGGGTCTATAGTAACTACTAAAGGGTGAAAAGTAGGGGTTGTTATTTTCAAAACGCCCTAGTTTGAAAACTCTCGATATGAAGGTGTTGTTTTTTCATCTACTTGAAATAGAATTGCATTTTTTAGAATCGAATGAGACCACCCACAAACCGTAGGTCTAACCGTTCGTTCCTTTGGGGTCTTAAGGGTTGGACTTACAATAAATCAGAAATACGAGAGTTAATCACAAAAGACAGTTCACTGACGGATAATGGCCTAATGTCCGTTCAAATTTCAACTAATCAAATACGGTCGTTGTTAGTTTCAGTGAATAGAATAGTTTCATGTTGTACTCGTCTGTGCATCCACAGCAATCAAGAACCAAATTTAGTTATGATGGCAACCTCAACTCTCAGATAGCGATATTCCTAGTAGGTAGTATTAATGGACAAGCAGCGTTGTATGCTGTTGGGTGATCTGCATAGTAAATGATAAAACATTTCGTAATACTTGGCAGCGTTTTATCAATTTTTTCGATATTTTTATCTCTTTTCCAAACTCCTAGAGTGTCCAACAATCATAATTAAGAATTATAAAGATGATTCGTGATGCGATGAACCATAAGTACCTAAGATGGAAATTGTGTTACTTTTGCGAGATCATTTCCATACGGTCGGTCTCGTGGTGGGTAAAATTCCAATCACAGGAACTTTTACTTGTGAACCACTCTATCAAAACAATTTTTCCTTATTAATAGAAATTCTTTAAGTAGACGGAGATTTTTGGAAAAATTTGAGACCTTTTACTGTCCTGGTGAGAGCTCCCTGAAACAGAGAGCAGCCCTACAGGTGGTCCACAGCCCAGTGACATCTAGTCAGTCGCTAGGTGATTATGCTCGGATAATAACATGTGGAACAAAGCGGGAAAGCTGCAGGAATGACTTCTAGTTTTACCGTTGTAGACTAGAATATTTTAAACTTGATTTTTCAAACGACAAGATTTCATTGAAAACTACATGAAAATGTTGAATAGTATCGCAAGAAAAAACGCTGCAAATTATTTCACAAAGGTTTATATATATATTTTTTTTTTGTAAAGATCGCTCGTCTACAAAGGACACATCTTCGCCATTGTCAACCGACCATATTTACTACCTACCTTCTTCACAATAAAATTCATTTGGAAGAAATAAAGGCTTCACATTCGATTTGATGAAATGGGGAGTTTGATAAGGAAAATTTGATTACTGGTTGTTCAGGACGCAAAACTGGATACAACACGAAAAAACAAAAAACAATCGCGTTTTGGTTAGATCAAATTTGAACGGAGATTAGGCCTCTTTTGCGATTCACACTCGTGTTGGTTTATCATTTTCAATAATGAACCTTTGGAATCGACCAAGAAAAAACAATTTTAACACCCCCTCAAAATTTGATGGCTTACGTTTCAAGGTACGTAGAATCCAAAAATCGAATAAAACGCTGCAAATTATTACACAATGGTTTATTATTTTTTCTATATAGATCACTCGTCTACAAAATCACCAACCATCCAATATGAAAAAAAAAAAAAATCCAAATCACCAACCATCGATCGCATTTCGGTCAGCTCTAATTTGAACGGAGATTAGGCCTCTTTTGCGATTCACACTCGTGTTTTGATTTATATATATATATATTCAATTTAAACCCTTAAATTTTCGTAGGGAGCGAACGGTTTGTCCTAGAGAGCTCCACGTGGTCTCAAAAAATTCTAAAAATTCTAAAGAATCCTAAATTGAAGGAAAAACAATACCTTTATATCAAAATTTTTCGAGTTAGGGCGTTTTCAAAATTTCAAAATTGATTTTGGAACCCTTAGAAGTGACCTACATGAACCAAAAGCTTCGGGGCACAACTAGACCCCAAATGGAGCCTATATACATCAAAATCGGTGAATGCTAAGTGGCAAAAGTGCCGCGCACGGCGTACGGCGGACGGACGGCCAAATTTTTATTCGATTTTTGGAATCTACGTACCTTGAAACGTAAACCATCAAATTTTGAGGGGGTGTTAAAATTTTTTTTTCTTGGTCTATTCCAAAGGTTCGTTATTGAAAATAATAAACCAAAATTCAGTAGTATTTAAATTGATGAAAAAACAATACTTTGTATCAAAAAGTTTTGAGCTAGGGCGCTTTTGAAAATTTCAACCCTCATTTTTCACCCCTTAGAAGTGATTGACATCAACTAAAAGTTTCGCGGTACAACTAGATCCCAAGTGGAGCCCATGTACTATATTTCATCAAAATCGGTCCATGTTAACTAAGTGCCGCGTACGGCGGACGGACGACAAAATGTTTATTCGATTTTCGGATTGTACGTACCTTGAAACGTAAACCAACTTGAGGGGGTAATATTTTTTTCTTGGTCGATTCCAAAGGTTCATCTAACCCCAGATTCTTTACTACTCACTTACATTTTCCATCCAAATTTGATGAAATTTTCTAGGATTGTCCAGATTAGCGTGTAGATGGTCCCCTATGAGGGTAGTGAAAAGTACTTAGAAATTGGTGTTTTGACTTATGTAGTGAAAAGTACTTAGAGATTGGTTTTTTGAACCACTGTGCATCGGATCATCTATATAATCGGGTTATGGATACGAGGAAGCTATGTGCCACACCCACTTGGCAGAGGTTTTTCTGTTGAGTTTTGACCAACTTTACCCCAGATCTATCGTATAAAGATGCCGAAGTGGGACGTCCTAAAAAACGGGTTCAAAGAACTGAGTCTTGCAGGAGAGACGGACTGAAAACGAGACGGATAAAGTCATGCAGGACCATAACAACATTATAGTGCCTCAGGATGCGCCCGTCTGACTTCTTCCCCTCCTGATAAACGTAAATCTGCTTTGAAAGAAGAAAGGTTTGGTCCTTTTTACTATCGCCTTTTCTGTCCCAGGATGCGCTCATATGACTGGATAACCGTCAAGTATGACCGCATAAAACGTTTTAAACTCCGCCGCAGTGGAATTTTATGATTTCCCCCTTCTTGCAGTCTTCTATCCTCGTAGGAAGAACTAAATTTAATTACAACCGTAAAATCTCTAATAAAAACCATGGGAGCAGATGTGTCGCAAATTAGGAGTGGGAATTGCTTTACTGGACGGACGGGTGTTGCTTATTCTGTTGTCCGCATTACAGCTCAGGTCATCATACATCATGCACCCAACAACACAGTATTGGTTGGTCCCATGTAACATCCCCCCAAACTCACCTAACGATACCAACAGTTAAATAATAATGTCGAAGAAGTAGAAACAGACTGCGCTTAAGTTAAGCCCCAGAACATCCATTGTGAATGCAAGTACTCCAAGGGACGTCCCCTATTTGGTAAGGAGTACTTCATTTTAAACCAAAAGGAAAGCAATAAAACTATAAATATTTACCTTCATAAACTATAAATATTTACCTTCATACTCAAAACCGTTTCACTTGGGGTGATTCAGTTAGTATTTTGTGTCAGAAATAGTGGACTCCTTCCTTTACCCTTGACATTTTTAGCGGGATACGAGCCTCGCGTTTGAACAGCATTTTAAAATCCATGATCTATCATACCTAACAACATCCCCACCAATGGTGCCAGATTTTCACCACAGCTGTAATACGCTGAGCTTACATCTGTTAGTTTTGATTTATATATATATATAAATATATATATATTTCAATATAAACCCTTAAATTTTCGTAGGGAGCGAACGGTTTGTCCTACAGAGCTCCGCGTGGTCTCAAAAAATTCTATAGAATCTTAATTTGAAAGAAAAACAATACCTTTATATCGAAATTTTTTGAGTTAGGGCGTTTTCAAAATTTCAAAATTGAATTTGAAACCCTTAGGAGTGACCTACATCAACCAAAAGCTTCGGGGCACAACTAGACCCCAAATGGAGCCTACATACCAAATTTCATCAAAATCGGTCAATGCTAAGTGGCAAAAGTGTACGGCGTGTGTAGTGTACGGCGTACGGCGTACGGCGGACGGGCGGCCAAATTTTTATTCGATTTTTGGATTCTACGTACCTTGAAACGTAAACCATCAAATTTTGAGGGGGTGTTAAATTTTTTTTTTCTTGGTCGATTCCAAAGGTTCATTATTGAAAATAATAAACCAAAAGCGTCTGCCAAGATAACCAATCAAGTGATGGCTGTTACAAGGATTTCACGTTCGCGCGTGCGCCCAAAATATTTTCAATTAGGGGGACCATAATTTTCATAGGGGACTATCTTCACCCCAACTCGCATAATTCCTCAAAATTTCCAAAACTTCCACGAAATTATTGCAAGGTACTCAAGGAGGCACGAATAATGAGAACCTGGAAATGCTCTAAGTTTTGGACAACAAAGATGAACTCCTGCGACTCAAGCGAAAAAAACCACTGGACTTAGTTGTGCTGTTAAAGTGCAGTTGTAGCTCAGTGTTGAAGATACTTTTATGAAAAGGGACTGCGTTTTACTGTAAACGGGCTCTCAAGGAGTGTAAAAATGATATGTAATATTGCCAGATGGATTGTATTTAATATTCAGTTGCAATAATAAATCACGTTAAAAAAAAACTAGATTCACACGAGGACGGCCAACGCTTACCCTGGGACATCCTAAAAAGGAGCATGGATATGTCTTTAGGATTCTCTAACCATATTGTGGCGATTTTGTAGTGAACAAATTTTTCGGATTGAGTCCCAGGAATAGGATTTGTCAACGTCAAAATATAAAGTTTGTCCAACGGCACTTCAAGATAAGTTTGGTCGTGATTTGGCGATTTAGGCCTGATATTTCCGTTCCAGTCAAACTTTTTGGAATATCCCCAGTCACAAAACACAGCATTCATGTCGGAATGTGATGATGTGAGAACGTGTCCCAAATCATCTTGTTCTTCAGCAGCTCATCATTGCTGTGAATAGGCTTCCAACGTTCTTGGGGGCGCATGAAGGAGAAGGTTGTTACTACCAGCGTCGCTGCTCTTTTTGAAAACTTGTGTTGGGTTCTGTCCGAACCCCACGTAGAAACAGAGGGTTAAGATAGTAAGAACGGACGAAGGGAGACTCAGGATCAATAAGGCTACCCATCAGGAACACTGATGCTACATTTCCCCCTCTCCCTCAGGCCTTCTACTCCTTTTACAACCCTTATTATAGAGCGAGTTTCCCTTGAAACAGAAAGAGAACCCTGGAGGGGCAGTTCTTATTAATCTCCCTCGCCGAGCTTAGATTAAACTCCGACCCTTTCCCTCGCAAGTTGGGAGTTGATGCCTTGACGGGGAAGATGGTGTAGCAGAGGGGCCGAAACCCCTTTTGCCCGCCCCCGCTCCTTCTGCATACCCAAGGAAAATGAAAGTCTGGCCCTTTCCCCCTTCATTATCCGCCCTTTTCGTGGGTTCCGGGGAGCAGGAAGGCAGAGAAGTCCAAGAAAAAATTCTTCTCCCTCGCCCTGCAAGGAAGGACTGTGAGGGGAGGATTCATAATCCTAGTCTGTTTGTATTGCGCACCCTCGCCCTCTGAAACTGAATTCAAAGGGTCGCCGAGGAACCGAACCATCTGCGTATAAAGGAGGAGTTTTGCCATTTCTTCTGATGTTCCACTAAATGAGAATTCTCAATTCTCAATTTTTGCATTCTTTGCTTTGTGAATGTTGCTTTTACAATTTGCGGCTTCGTTTGTCTTAAAGGACGGAACAAATCGACAAAAACGAATTATCGGCTCTAATATCACGACCGATAGTAAGAAATAATATTTCGACGACACGATCACTTCTACAACACGGCGTAGGTAATTTGTGCCGACTGCTGAAGAGATCCATACAAGTGGTTTGAGTTGCTTAGATTTTATTTGGACTTGGGCAATGATGTTTGAAGTGAATTCTAAGGGTGACCAGGAATTTATTAACCCTTACCCAGGAAAAAGACAAGATCATCGAATCCATTTTTTTTTTAAAGAGTCAATTCACTTCGGAAATAAGGGGAAAGAACGTCAGCCAAGTGGGAGTGGCACATAGCTTCCTCGCATCCATAACCCGATTGTATAGATGATCCGATGCATAGTAGTTAATCTCGAAACATCAATCTCTAAGTGCACTCCCTCTTGCACTACTCTCATAGGGGACTCTACACGTCAACCTGCTCAATCTCTGAATATTGTTGGAAAATGTAGAAGGATTTTACGTTTGCGCATGCGCACAAAATACTTTCAATTTGGGGGCTATGATTTTCATAGGGGACCATCTCCACCCCAACTCGCATAATTCCTTAACATTTCTTCGAAATCAGTTGGGAAATGTAAAAGGTTTGGCTGTAACAATGAAATACACGTTTGCGCATGCCCAGTGGCTACTATCAGTCTGGAGGCGTTGATTTTCATAAAGGACCATCTACACGCAAACCCACATGATCCTTGAAAATTTCAACGAAATCGGATGAAAAATTTAAAAGTTATGGCTGTGGCAAGGATTTCATGACAGAAACACAGACAGACACAGAACCAAACGCTGCAAATTATTACACAATGGTTTATTATTTTTCTATATAGATCACTCGTCTACAAAATCACCAACCATCCAATATGAAGGAAAAAAAATCAAAATAAAATCCAAAAAAAAAAAATCGAAATCACCAATCATCGATCGCATTTCGGTCAGCTCTAATTTGAACGGAGATTAGGCCTCTTTTGCGATTCACACTCGTGTTTTGATTTATATATATATTTCAATATAAACCCTTAAATTTTCGCAGGGAGCGAACGGTTTGTCCTACAGAGCTCCGCGTGGTCTCAAAAAATTCTAAAAATTCTATAGAATCTTAAATCGAAGGAAAAACAATACCTTTATATCGAATTTTTTTGAGTTAGGGCAGTTTCAAAATTTCAAAATTGATTTTGGAACCCTTAGAAGTGACCTTCGTCAACCAAAAGCTTCGGGGCACAACTAGACCCCAAATGGAGCCTACATACCAAATTTCATCAAAATCGGTCAATGCTAAGTGGCAAAAGTGCCGCGTACGGCGTACGGCGCACGGCGTACGGCGGACGGACGGCCAAATTTTTATTCGATTTTTGAGTTCTACGTACCTACCTTGAAACGGAAACCATCAAATTTTGTGGGGGTGTTAAAACTTTTTTTTTCTTGGTCGATTCCAAAGGTTCATTATTGAAAATAATAAACCAAATTGGGGTATTTCAGTCAATTTTTTAAACTTTTTATTTCAAAAGAGCATGGGTCAGGAATAACAGTAATCGGGTTTATTCGTGTAGAAAGTGTTTAGAAGAAATTATCGAAGCTAATGAAAGTTGAAGATTTGAATGATGTGACGTAGTAAGTTGTTGTGACGTATCAAGTTGCAGACCTTGAAACAAGACGTTCCACCGTAGATCCCGTGTGGTCTCGAACGCCTTGTGGTGAAACTACAAAATACTACGCACTCACGCCCGCGGCGCAAAGTGTGTGCGTTCATGGAGGCCCGCCTTTTTTCCAAACGTGTGATCTCTTTATTTAATTTTTCTACCACGTGTTATAGTATCAATGAGCAAAACGTTGGAGTAAACAGGTTTTCAATGGTGCTGAATCCAAATTTGAGGTCAAAAACCTGAATATCCGACCCACCGAAATACCCCATTGTTCAGGAAGGCCTGAAAGGTAAAACGCGAGTGGAAATTTTGGTTTGTTCAACCTTCAAGAGTGAAAGCAAAGCTTCCGCTACCTTGGTAGGCTCGGAAGCAATAATTTAAATACTACGTATGCCCATGACGATGCACGGCAGCTCAATGTTTTCCTTTACAGATTGTAAGAATGCTATAAAATGTCTAACCAGACCTTCATGAGTCCTGATTCCTGATTAGAATCGCGAGAAATGCAGCAATATAACATCGCACATTAAAATAAACCTTATTGTTTTATTATTTCCAATAAACGAGCAAGAAAAAAATTTAATAGAATAATAAGAACGGGTTTCAAAAAACTGGGCGAAACTCTAGTGAGATCTGTGGAATTGTATTCTGCTTATTTTGACCTGTTAGGTGCTGTTTCACGTAAATTCCAGCTCTTTTTTTTCGTGATTTCCAATTAGTTTGCTAAGTGAGTTTTGAGCAATAGCGTTTAATATTGAAAAAACCAATAAATTATAGGTACTCGTGAATTGAGCTACTACATTGATTCAAAAATACAAATAGGCAAGCTTTTGATAATGGTATGTAACGAAAATCGTTTCAGATATCAATTAGACAGATAAATTATTTTTCCTTTCTTTTGTTTCACATTACATCACATGCCATACCTTACAATGTGAGTCCCTTATAAGGGGTGCAACACCTATGTTCCTGCCATAGCCTGGGGATTGATTTCACAACTAATTTGTGACTTTTTTGTCTCTTGACTTTTTCAACCCCCTTAAAATCCGACTTTTTTCACTTTTAAGATTTTTTACTTGTTTTCGGCCTTGTATCATTAAAATGGTTATAAATCTTTCAATGTACTAAATAAACTCAAATTTGACGATGCCATTAAAAAGAACGTTAAATTTCCTATCCTCCGGGTAGAGAACCCAAGTTTTTTAAATAGGCGAAACGGGTGAAAAATGAACTTGAAACGGAAAAATTGTCATATCTGGAAATCTCAACTTTTTTCAACCGCTCATAAGTCCCTGCTCTCCACCGCGTAAATGCTTGCCTGTAAGCCTATAAGTTGACCCAAAAGATCAGCTTTCCAACGATACGGTCGAATTGTTTCCAATATTTTTATTAGTGGAGAAAACCGCGGTTGAATGAGAAAAAACGTGATTTTTTTTCAACGAAATCGACCGTTTGACGGTGAATTCGGGGGTCTCTTCCGCCGCCGCTCCTCTCACTCATCATCCAACCCGGATTCCTCCCATCAAACCGTCAATTTCGTTGAAAAAAAAAATCGCTTTTTTCTCATTCTAGCGCAGTTTTCTCCACTAATAAAAATACTGAAAACAATCCTGACCGTATCGTTGGAAAGCTGATCTTTTGGGTCAACTTTTAGGCTTACAGGTAAGCATTTACGCGCTGGAGAGCAGGAGAGCAGCGGTTGAAAAAAGTTGAGATTTCCAGATATGACAATTTTTCCTTCTCAAGTTCATTTTTCACCCGTTTCGCCTATTTAAAAAACTTTGGTTCTCCACGCGGGGGTTAGGAAATTTCACGCTCTTTCTAATGACATCGTCAAATTTGAGTTTATCTAGTAAATAGGGTGTACGCCTGGGGAGGAAAAACTGTTTATTGTTATCATTCTGAGAACTTTGGTACCAACCGCGACCTTCTAGCGTGTGTAAATATTTTCCTATGAATTTTTAAAGTTTCGACCGTTTATGACGTCACAGTGGGCTGGGGGGTCCCGCCCAGGCGAGAGGGGCGCGTGGCGTCATAAACTGTCGAAACTTTGAAAAATCATAGAAACAGATCTACTCACGCTAGAAGATCGCGGTTGGTGCCAAAATTCTCAGGATGTAGTCTATTTTTGATTAAAAATCTAAAAAATATTAAGGCGCACCCCCCATTGAAAAACGCTGCAAATTATTACACAATGGTTTATTATTTTTCTATATAGATCACTCGTCTACAAAATCACCAACCATCCAATATGAAGGAAAAAAATGAATAAAAAAAATAAAAAAATAAAAATCACCAACCATCGATCGCATTTCGGTCAGCTCTAATTTGAACGGAGATTAGGCCTCTTTTGCGATTCACACTCGTGTTTTGATTTATATATATATTTCAATATAAACCCTTAAATTTTCGCAGGGAGCGAACGGTTTGTCCTACAGAGCTCCGCGTGGTCTCAAAAAATTCTAAAAATTCTATAGAATCTTAAATCGAAGGAAAAACAATACCTTTATATCGAAATTTTTTGAGTTAGGGCAGTTTCAAAATTTCAAAATTGATTTTGGAACCCTTAGAAGTGACCTTCGTCAACCAGAAGCTTCGGGGCACAACTAGACCCCAAATGGAGTCTACATACCAAATTTCATCAAAATCGGTCAATGCTAAGTGGCAAAAGTGCCGCGTACGGCGGACGGCGGACGGACGGCCAAATTTTGGTTTATTATTTTCAATAATGAACCTTTGGAATCGACCAAGAAAAAAAAAATTTTAACACCCCCTCAAAATTTGATGGTTTACGTTTCAAGGTACGTAGAATCCAAAAATCGAATAAAAATTTGGCCGTCCGTCCGCCGTACGCCGTACGCCGTCCGCCGTACGCGGCACTTTTGCCACTTAGCATTGACCGATTTTGATGAAATTTGGTATGTAGGCTCCAATTGGGGTCTAGTTGTGCCCCGAAGATTTTGGTTGATGTAGGTCACTTCTAAGGGTTCCAAAATCAATTTTGAAATTTTGAAAACGCCCTAACTCAATATATTTCGATATAAAGGTATTGTTTTTCCTTCAATTTAAGATTCTATAGAATTTTTAGAATTTTTTAAGACCACGCGGAGCTCTGTAGGACAAACCGTTCGCTCCCTACGAAAATTTAAGGGTTTATATTGAAATATATATATATATATATATATATATATATATATGTATATATATATATATATATATATATATATATATATATATATATATATATATATATATATATATATATATTTACATCTTGGTACAAAATGACGTCCGTATCATAGTTGTGGTAAAGTGACGTCCCCCTGAAGGAGTGGTCATTTTAACAAAATTTTGAAATTCCAACATTAATTAAGGCCGAGATACTTGTTAACCGACTCAGATATTCACATTTCGCTTGCTGATGACATATACAGTTCTTCACATATACGCTGTACATATGAACGCATAGTGGCTTCCGTTCACACAGCAGCTGAATTGACGTCCAGTAAGCTCGAGCTTACTGGACGTCAATTCCGCTGCAGTGTGAATAGCGCTGGCAAGGCGCCGCAGAGTTGAGGGCTGGAACCAGCCGTTTTCAAGGGTGTGGGAGAATGCCAAATTGGTGAACTCACCCAATTCAATCTCAGAACGTTTCGCAAAATGTGTCAATATAGAAAAGTAGAAGAGAAGTAGAAAAGAACCCCCCCTCACAAGTTGTTTACATGAAAAATAATGGGTAATTGCCAAAAAGGACCAATAAGAGAGAAATGGGGAAAATATAATTTTCAAGAGAAAAAATCATACATAGGAAATAAAATCGGGCCGAGTTTATTAGGCCCCACTTCCCTTCCTGAGGACCAGGAAGTTTAATAATGAGGGAGGGACATTGATCCATAATTAATGGTTCTATATGGTTCGCAAAATGTATCACTATAGAAAAAAACGTCTGCCAAGTTGGGTGGGCAGTATAGCTTCCTCACTCATTGTAACATGGACGAATAGAATCAGTTGGCGAAAAAATTATGATTCAAAGAGTTATTGAATACCAAAATATTGGCGATAATATGCGGGATAGGGTTGCAGGTATTAATGTTTTAATAGTGTTGTAAATAGTTGTGGTATATAAACCACTGAAATAAAAGAACGAAAGAGTGTAGGTATAAACCACCGTCTAGGACCTAACCCACACAATCCCTTAAAATTTCGTCGAAATTGGTTGAATAGTTGGGGAGTTTTGGTTGTAACAATAAATTTAAAGTTCGCGCATGCGCAGCGGCTATTGCTTGACCAATTTGATTGAAACTTATAGGGTGACTCTCAGAAGTTAGTCCCTAACTAACCTCCAAATTTGAGCAAAATCGGTTCATTAGAAACCGAGAAACCGAGGTTCCAGGAAATTCACGTTTGCGCATGCGCACTCGCTCCTATTCGTCCGAAGGTGCTGAAATTGATAGGGGACCGTCTAGGACCTAACCCGCACAATCCCTGAAAATTTCATCAAAATCGGACCACAGGTTAGTATAGTTTTGCCCGGGACAAGGATTGACCACAGACAGACCGACAGACAGACAGACACGGAACCAAAATTGTTCGGGAAGCTCTAAAACGCAAAAAGCAAGTGGAAATTTTGATTTTGGAGGAAATTTTTTTTTTTCACTTCTTTCACGAATACAAAGCTTCCCAACCTTCGGTAGTGAGGAAGCAAAAGAGAAGTAGAAAAGAACCCCCCCTCACAAGTTGTTTAATAAGTTGTTATTAATAAAATCAATAAAATATCGTCGTTCGAGGCCCAGCATGGCACATCTAACTTTTGCCAACTTTTCAGGAGAGCCAAAAAACTGTTTTACGAGTAAGGTAATCGTGTTTTCTTTATTTTCTGAGTTCAAACTAGCCTAATTGGGGTCGCTCAACATGATTTTACAATAAATTTGGTTGTCAACGAACTACCTTCGAAATTAGCGTAGATGTGCTATGCTGCCCAGATTTCGTCCCCTAGATATGCTATGCTGTCGAACATTTGTGCTATTTTTCAGAGGGGTAACATGAAGTTGTCCTATGCTGCTGTACTAAAATTAAGTTCTCAAATAAATTATCTATTTGGTTTCCCTCTATAAAGCCAAGGATAGAGTTTTAAACTGGCTTGCAATTCCTTTTTTTGTCAGCCCGACAAGTAGACAGGGAAGGTAGGTACCAGATGTTTATAAACTCGAAACAGTACCAATTTATAGTTTATTTTATTTTATTTATTTAATTTAATTTATAATTTGTTTTATTTAAACGACACAAAAAAATTGAACCCAACAGTTCTAGTTTTACATTGACTTGAATTCCACATCTGCTACTACCAGCGTTAGTATTAGGGTAGGTATCTATTTTCCTAGTCCTAGTGAAGAAAAGCCTTGGAAAATGCAGTAGGTATATATTAGAAAAAAATTATAAATGCTTGCATACGAGTCTGCAACACATTGGGACATTTTCATGTGTGTGAAAGTATGGTTGTTAGTTCATGTACCCAAGCATCAAAATAAGAAAACAGTTGATTCTTCTCTGCGCAACACAGTGAGTCTATTTTATTTATTGGTCGCGTGAGCAAGTTTTCGTGTCGATTTTTCAGTTTATGTGCCAAAGCAGACATGAAAATGTCAAAAATTCTTTAGCTAACACAGAAACATTATTAAGGATCACAGAGATCTGTATAAAATCCGTTTCATAAAGCTAGACTTGAATTTTACTACAGTTTACCTGCGTTACTAGGAGTGTATATTTTCTTATGGTACTCATGTGATGTGCCTTTCTTATTTCCTACGAATTATACAGATTGGACGCTTCACAATATCAAATATATTGTTTAGCAATGCACGTATTTCATGGGACGAAGGGCAGAATGATAAAACATGAATTGTTTATAATGGGGTTTCTACTTATTACAAAACTGAGATGAGGAGTTACCAAAGTGAACTGAATTTATTGTTATATTCCTCTGACCTTCTTGTCAAATAATATTTCTCTACTGGAAAGCGAACATGTGTTAATATAAGTCGGAAGTGAAATGATTTTATTCCTGTTGTTCAACTAAAAAGCCTATTCTGATGGTGGGTTTTGATAATTATTTACTAAATGAAATTCTAGTCTCATTACTGTGAAAATCTTGTCAATTTACTCGTATGTTCATTGACTGGAATGTCTACAAATATATAAGTCGTTTTGGGTTTTAAAATTTTGCTGAAATTTAAAAAAATATAGTTGAAGTGAAATATTATTACCTCTTATTGGACCATGGTGTCACTAGTGTCACTGAAAACATCTTGGGAATCCCACAGCTTTCCCAAGGTGTCACCAGATTAACTAGATATCAATTGCAATTTAAAAATTTATTGGACAGAGCTGAATTTTTCGAAACATTTTCTGTAAGTTATTGGAAATCAAAAATTGATGTTATTATAAAATGTTTTTCATCGATTTCCTTGGAAATTTTTTTCATAACTCTATTTTGAGACAGAAAATTCTGTTGTCCATTAAATTTAAAGTTGTAATTTAATTTTGGTTACTCCGGTGACACTTAGAGATATCTGTGGAGTTCCTGAGATGTTTTCGGTGACGCTAGTGATACCATGGCCCAATTAGGGTTAACCAGTTAAATATTATTAAATTCAACTATATTTTTTAAACCTTCAGTAAAATTTCAGAACCCGAAAAGACTTATATATTAAATATATAAGTCTTACAAATTTTGTAAAAGTTAATTTTGTAAAAAGTCTAAAAATGTTGTAGATATTCCAGTCAATGAACATGAATTGACAAGATTTTCACAGTAATGAGACAATGACTAGTATTTCATTTAGCAGATAATTATCAAAATCTACCATCAGAATAGGCTTTTCAGTTGAGTAAAAGGAATAAAATCACTTCACTTCTGACTTACTACTTCTTAGTTTTGGAAAATGACTACGCCGATTTTTTTCATTGAGAAAACATTAACAATTATTTTTGGGTAAGTACTCTGCGAGAACTTCCTTTCTTCTTTCTTCCTACAAAGGCACCGATTTTGTTCACGAAAATAAGCTTTGTTCGAAATAAAATACAAAACAGCAATGCACATATGCATAGCTTCATCCTAGCAGCATAGCACATTTGCAGTTCAAACTTATTTATCTTATTTTCTTAACTAATGCCGATGATTTATGATTTTCTTTTTGTTAGAAATCAAGATTGAATCTTCATTAAGCATTACTAAAAGGAAAAAACCGCTATATACTTCTAATTATTGCAATAAACTCAATAAACTTGCCTCGCTTCCTGGCATATACGATTTTTCCATGCTTTCTGTGCAGATGTGCCTTGCTGTTGGGTGGTTTTAGATATGCTATGCTGACTAATTCGCAAATACTAGCGCTACGAGCGGTCAGATTGAAAAACTGTTAGCGCCAATCGCTCGGGCGTGAAATTTTGAATAAGAAACCGTTCTTAACTCGATTTCGCCAAAATGTCAGATGTGCCATGCTGGGCCTCGAACGACGATATTCTTCCCAGATTATTAGAATCTGGAATTAGATCCTGTAATAAAAATGTACAGCAGGATGGGGTTCGTAGTACCAATTTACGTATTTACTACCTTTGTGGGGGTAGCACATTGCTTCCCAACATCAATAAAATATTGTTTCCACATTCTTCGAATCTGGAATTAGATCCTGTAATACAAATGTACGAGCAGGATGGGGTTTGTAGTATCAATTTACGTATTTTACTACCTTTGTGGGCGTAGCACATAGCTTCCTAACATCAATAAAATATTGTTTCCATATTATTCGAATTTGGAATTAGATCCTGTAATAAGAATGTACGAGCATGATGGGATTCGTAGTACCAATTTACGAATTTTACTAGTACACACATGCGGGGAGTGCAATGATTTTTCCAATTTTTCTCGTCCATTCTTCAACAGTTCTGCCAAAATCCCATCTTCTCCAGGTCAATGAATTGGCTGGTGGTGGGGAAAAACCAGGTAAGTACAAAAAATAGAATTTTACAGGAGAGCATTTTTTTTTCAAATTTTATTCTCAATACCGAATAATCTTCCTAACCGAATAATCACTAACGCCCCAGCCAATAGTAAGCATGGTTTCTTCACTTCTAAGGGATGAAAAATAAGGGTTGACATTTTGAAAACGCCCTAGCTCAAAAAAATCGATATAAAGGTATTGTTTTTCCATCAATTTAAGATAGCATAGAATTTTTAAAATTTTAGAGACCATGCGGAGCTCTGCAGCACAAACCGTTAGCTCCCTACGAGACCTTAAGGTTTTTCCTTCGATAAAACAAAATCACGAGTGTGAATCACCAAAGAGGTCTAATCGCGTTCAAATAATATTTATTAATATTATTATTATTATTTAATATTTAATTTAATTTAATTTAATTTAATAATAATTATTAAATATTAATACTTATAATTATTAATAATAATTATTTAATAATAATTATTAAATATTAAATATTAATTATTAATACTATTATCAAATAATATTATTATCTGACCAAAATGCGATCGCTGTTCGTTTCTTCGAGTTGTATTCAGTTTTGCTTCCGTAGCAACCAGTAATCAAATTTCCATACGAAGGACCCTATTTTTCGAATCGAATGCAAAGCGTTTATTTCTTCCAAAAAATTGATTTTGAAGGTGTGAAGGTAATTATGTAGCAGGTAAAAAGAGTTACAATGGTAAAATTGTGATCTTTTCAGACGAATGATCTATACAGAAAAATAATAAAAGAAAGGTGTTACTTTATACTCACTACCATATCTACGAATGGAGGTCTTCTTCAAAAAATCCACTTTCTAGCCGTCAAAATCATTTGTAAGTATCACTAACGGATTCAGCGTGAAAAATTACACAGGAATTGATACCAAACTCGTCATGTCATCCTAACATGGACGGTGGCCAGTGAACGAAATTTGTGATTCCCGCCCAACTTGAATTTTCCGCGCTATAGATCAACCTCCTACGAACGGGGATCGTTAAACTTCTACCTCTGAGGTTTGCGCTTCTCTCATTATCAGATCATTACTCGTCTGGCTCCCACATTATTTTCAATCCCCGAGTTTTTCGCCTTTTCTTGGTTAATTATTTTCAATAACAAACCTTTGGAAACGACCAAGAAAAAAAATTAACCCCCCTCAAAATTTGTTGGTTTACGTTTCAAGGTACGTGAAATTCAAAAATCGAATAAAAATTAGGCCGTCCGTCCGCCGTACTCGGCTCTTTCGTCACCCAGCATTGACCGATTTTGATGAAATTTGGTATAGGGGCCTTTTAGGGTCTAGTTGTGCGCCGAAGATTTTGGTTGCTGTAGGTCACTTCTAAGGGTTGAAATTTTGAAAACGCTCTATCTCAAAGAAGTTTTTTAGAAAGGTATTGTTTTTCCATCAATTTAAGATTTTTGGTAGGTTTCTGACTAGTCCTGTGTACTTAAATGGAGGTGGAGAAAATGGCCAAGCTAGTCTTCAGTATTGTTGTATCATTGTTAGCACGACGTTTACGTCCTGGAACAGGACCCTATTCATGTGACTGATATAATTTTTTCTTATGGTAGAGTTCAGATGTTTGTAACGCAGAGAAACACATTGACTTATTTTTAAATAAGTTCTAAGAAAAATATTCTTTAAAAAATTCCAAGAAAAAAGTTTTTTTTTCACTCGTCTGCAGGGATCACAACTTTGCCATTTTCACTATTTTTTTTTTTAATTTGTTACTCACCAACCATAGGTACTTGCTAGGTAGCAAGTACCTATGGTTGGTAAGTAACAAAAGTAGGTAGGTACCTACTACATAATTACCTTCACACCTTCTCAATCAAGTTTATTCGGAAGAAATAAACTCTTCACACTCGATTCGAAAAATAGAGTTCCTTACAGGAGTTTCTGTTATAAAACGAAGGAAACCCTTCAAGTTCTCGTAGGGAGCGAACGGTTTGTCCTACAAAGCTCCGCGTGGTCTCTAATATTTCTAAAAATTCAATACTATCTTCAATTGGTGAAAAAACAATACCTTTGTTTCGAGAGTTCCCGAGCTAGCGTACTTTTGAAAATGTCAACCCTTAACTTTTACTCCTTAAAAGTAACTGATATCAATGAAAAACTTCGAGACACAATTAGACCCCCAATGGAGCCCACATACCAAATTTCAACCAAATCAGTCCATGGTTGGTAAGAAAAGTGCCGCGTATGGCGGACGGACGGAAAATTGTTTATTCGATTTTCGGTTTCTACGTTACCTTGAAACGTTAAACATCAAATTTTGAGGAGGGTTGAAATTTTTTCTGTTTGTCGATTCCAATGATTCATTATTGAAAATAATAAATCAAAAAATGCCGCGGATGGTCGGTTTTTTTAAGTTCGATTTTCGGATTCTACGTACTTTGAAACGTAAACCAACCATCGTTACTACCTACCTACTACTTAACTACACGATCAATCACAATAACAATCAAGTTTATTTAGAATACATAAAAGCTTCACACTCGATTCGAAGAAATAGGGAACTTGATTTCGGAAATTTACGTTGCTAGGACGCTTTTATCCCGAAATTCAATATTGTTGAATATTTTTCAACTTCAAATATTATAAAGCTAAGATTTTTGCGCGGTTTTTGGTGTTGAGGTAGGTTCGTGAAAAACCATTCAGAAGTAAAAAATTAGCAACCAAATGAAAAAGCTTCTTACTAAAACACAAACGGTGGATACCGCTTTCGTACAAGTACTCAACCACGAGAGACATATTATGCCTTATGTTTAATAAATTGAGAGCTTTCCAATGAGTGGTGAACGATTTTTGTGGGGTGGAAAATGAGGAAGTTAGTTTTCCCTAGGAACGATTGGTTGTACGTGAAAATCATCAGAAATTGAGGACGCTGAGACGGCGTTCCAGGTGTTTTAGTTCGATGGCTGCTGGAGTGGGCGAACCGGGGATTGCAACCTGGACGCCACTTCCACCGCTTCGTGTAAAGTTTAACTTTTGCAAATCATATACGAAACGTGCGCAGCGTCCTAGCGGAAATTGCGTGCACTAAATCTATACGTTTGCTGAAGAAAACCGTCAAAATGACGTCCTCCTAAAAAAGGGGGAGACGCCTCAATGAATCATTCTGTACAAGATGAGCCTGTTGTGTAAAATGACGTCCGTATACGGACGCCACTTTGCACCGGACGCCACTTTGAATGTAACTTTCTGTAGGGCGGACGCCAGATGCACGCAATATGCATATATATATATATATATATATATATATATATATATATATATATATATATATATATATATATATATATATATATATATATATATATATATATATATATATATATATATATATATATATATATAAAATCAAAAAATCAAAACACGAGTGTGAATCGCAAAAGAGGCCTAATCTCCGTTCAAATTAGAGCTGACCGAAATGCGATCGATGGTTGGTAATTTTGATTTTTTTTTTCTTTTTTTCTTCATATTGGATGGTTGGTGATTTTGTAGACGAGTGATCTATATAGAAAAATAATAAACCATTGTGTA
This sequence comes from Apolygus lucorum, assembly GCA_009739505.2. NCBI lineage: Eukaryota > Metazoa > Arthropoda > Insecta > Hemiptera > Miridae > Apolygus > Apolygus lucorum. Next base: position 60,975,492 of record CM019167.2, read on the forward strand.
ATAATTTGCAGCGTTTTATTCGATTTTTGGATTCTACGTATCTTGAAACGTAAACCATCAAATTTTGAGGGGGTGTTAAAAAAAAATTTTTCTTGGTCGATTCCAAATGTTCATTATTGAAAATAATAAACCAAAAGGTATAACCGTTTTAATGATACAAGGTCGAAAACACGAGAAAAAATCTGTATACTCGAAGGGCGATGCAGGCGTATAAGCATAGCGTGTTCTGTCCTGCATTATCTCTCTCTCCCACATAATGCACAGTAAATCCTTCGATTGTAACTTCCAACTAAGTATCCCAGATCTAACTTTACAATTTGTAGTGTTATCATTAATTTAAACAATAATCATAGTGCAATATCACTCAATCTCTGGAAGACATTTTTTAAATGGTTACAACTCATTTAGTTTAATAATGCATAATTGATTCAGCACTCACAATGCATTCAGTCACTGACCTAAATTAATTCCGATTCATTCTCGAAAGGTATCGTGTATTTTTTGAATAGACTACCCCCTCCTCATGCTTATTTAATACTTTGGTGAATTAATATGCAGCTGGGAAGTTGCCGGAGTCGAACAGTTGAAGTCCATTCAAGCAACATGAGCTAATGAGCGAATTTTCAAAGAAATCTTTACGTAAAAGCTTTGGTATCTATCTAGCCTTATCTTTCATTAAAGGCCTTTTCTTTCCCTATCATTCAGTAAAAGGAACTTTTGGATTAGCGACTACATATACATCGGATCATCTATACAATCGGGTTAAGGACGCGAGGATGCTACGCTTATTCATACTCTTTCCTTCACCCCGACCTCATTGATAGATTTTAGTAGTTCACAACTAGTTACAATTTTGCTTCGAACAAAAAAGGAACCAACCAAATCAGTTGAAAACTAAAATCTGGACAGAGTGCGCTACATTTTATCACACGCACACACACACACACTCACACCTACACATTCAAACTCACTCGCAGACATATATCTAGGGTTTTTCACAGATTTGGATTTTAAATATTCTAAAACGGATTTGTGTGTGGTTATTATTTTTTTTAATCCGTTAAGTGTCGTCCTCCTTCACGCCAGATTAATCGCTCGAGGACGCCAAAGTCTTATTGTGGGACGCCCTAAACGAATAGTACACGATCTACGACTTACTTTAAACACGTAGACGTGTTGATACCCCCCCCCCCCCCCCCCCCGTATCAAAACGACCGTAAATCTTCATTCGGATTTCGCTGACTGGACCCATTTGAAGGTCGCGATGCGATCGATGCTCGGATGAAAAGGAAAGTCGTTTGTGTGCGCTGCGGGTTGCATCACTTTCACTTACGCTACATTCACACCCCCACCTACGTCCTTCAGTCCCCATCTAACTACCCACTGATACCACTACTGCCCACTGCCCTGTGATGTAATCTCCCCTTCTACGTCTGCTCTTCTCGCACGGCGACGCGACGTTCAGAGGTTCTGCTCCATTGACGTTGTTCCATTGTTATCACTAGTTTTTCGTAAAATATCTCTGAAGTAAGGAAACTATAGCAAAGCCACATAATCATACATTTTCAAGTTGCTTGTGCTTTTAATTCAAACTGTACCCAATTATTGTGGTAGAGGTTAGGTGGTGGCCTACAACTAAATCAAACCAATAAATTTGGCTGAAAATAATAATGAAAAAAATGTGGAGAAAATTGAACAAAATTGAAGAAAATTTGAAAACTAGAACCGACAACTCAAATGTCAACGAATTTTTTGACTCAGTTCGTAAACAGTTACCAAAACATTCAGCAAAAATGTAAAAACACAAAAATAAGCCTTTGTAACCGCTATAGGAGTTGCTCTGCAGCAATGACAATCCTATTGCGCCAGGCAGAAGGCCTCGTGTCATCAACACTGGTGTTATTTTCAGACTTCGCTAAGGGTAAAGGCTCGCTTGAGGCGATTGGTTGACGTGGATCTGACTCCAAAATAATTTAGGTCCAAAATTTATACGAGAGAAATGTGGAGAAAATTCGGGATTTTTTCACTGAGTTGTTCGAAAACAGTAATAAAAAAAACGCTGCAATGCATTACACAAAGATATATTATTTTGGTTTATTATTTTCAATAATGAACCTTTGGAATCGACCAAGAAAAAAAAAATTTTAACACCCCCTCAAAATTTGATGGTTTACGTTTCAAGGTACGTAGAATCCAAAAATCGAATAAAAATTTGGCCGTCCGTCCGCCGTACGCCGTACGCGGCACTTTTGCCACTTAGCATTGACCGATTTTGATGAAATTTGGTATGTAGGCTCCATTTGGGGTCTAGTTGTGCCCCGAAGCTTTTGGTTGATGTAGGTCACTCCTAAGGGTTCCAAAATCAATTTTGAAATTTTGAAAACGCTCTAACTCAAAAAATTTCGATATAAAGGTATTGTTTTTCCTTCAATTTAAGATTCTATAGAATTTTTAGAATTTTTTGAGACCACGCGGAGCTCTGTAGGACAAACCGTTCGCTCACTACGAAAATTTAAGTGTTTATATTGAAATATATATATATAAATCAAAACACGAGTGTGAATCGCAAAAGAGGCCTAATCTCCGTTCAAATTAGAGCTGACCGAAATGCAATCGATGGTTGGTGATTTTGATTTTTTTTTTGATTTTTTTGATTTTTTTTTTTTGATTTTTTTTTTTTTTTTTTTCTTCTTTTCATGTTGGATGGTTGGTGATTTTGTAGACGAGTGATCTATATAAAAATAATAAACCGTTGTGTAATAATTTGCAGCGTTTTCTATATAGATCACTCGCGTGCAAAGAACTCGGCTTTGCCATTGTCACCATCTACCAACCATAGATACTACCTACCTATCTCATACCTACTTCACAATCAAGTTTATATGGAAGAAATGAACGCTTCACACTCAGTTTGAAGAAATAAAGAGTTTGGGGTGCCTTCATTTGGAAATTTTGTAACTGGTTGCTAAGGACACAAAACGGAGGACAACTCGAACTAACGAACAACGATCGCATTTTGGTCCTCCTCTTGGTTTTAGGCCTCTCTTGCGATTCACACTCGTGGTTCTGATTTATCGTAAGTTCAACCCTTAAGTTCGTAAGGAGCGAACGGTTTGTCTACAGAGCTCCACGTGTCTATTCTATCCAAAATTCTAAAAATGCAATACTAACTAAACTTGGGGGAAAAACAGTACTTTTGTTTCGAGAGTTGTCGAGCTAGGGCACTTTTGAACATTGCAACCCTTAATTTTCACCTCTTAGAAGTGACTGACATCACATGAAAATCGGTCCTTGGGAAGTAAGGAAAGTGCCACCTACGGCGGACGGACGGAAAATTTTTTATTTGATTTTCGGATTCTATGTGCCTACCTTGAAACGTAAACCAACAAAATTTGAGGGGGGGAAGGGGTAAACTTTTTTTTCTTGGTCGATTCCAATAGTTCATTATTGAAAATAATAGACCAAAATGCAGCAGGTGTAAAAACACAAAAATAAACAGTAGGTATTTAGTAACTCCTCGTACAATAGAATTAAAACAAATAAGACAATTTCGATTTGATTCAAATTATCACTTTTATTGCGGGGCTAGAGTTTCATAAGATAATAGTTGGTTCGATTTTGTTGGTACGTCCTTGAAATATCTTATCATCTACGTACCGTATTGGAGAATCCGTCGTAACCAGCAAGTCGAGTACCGGAGGCGAGCGCTTTCGATGTAAGGACATCATCTTCAGGCCGTCGAGAGAGTACTAAAGTTTGTCAATCAGTCGTTTTATTCATATAGTCTGGGTGAAAGGGAGGTGAAAGGATCAGAAAGGAAAGGGGGCCACCTGGTAACGAGACCACGTGGTGAAAGGTTGTTTGTCTGTCATGTCAAGTGGAAGGGAGAGATAAAACTAATCCTATTAGCTAAATGTACATTCACCACATGGTTACCACGTGGTCTTCTATTCTAAACTATGAATATATTACAAACTAGCATATATAACTAACTTACAGCTAAAATTATTAACTTATATCTATATCTATTTCTAACTTAAATATATATATATATATATTTTTTTAAATAGAACGACTGACTGACAAACTTTAGTACTCTCTCGACGGCTTGAAGATGATGTCCTTACATCGTAAGCGCTCGCCTCCTGTACTCGACTTGCTGGTTACGACGGATTCTCCAATACGGTACGTAGATAATAATTGTATTTTTATAACTAGCGGAACTAACCCCATTCATTTGATACTTGAAATATCCGTTCTTAGTACAAAACAAATTCCTCAATACTCCATCTACGAAAAGAGAGTAGTGTTCCACAAATGGAAATTCTGAATATTATAGATTTAAAACTCAAATCTTTTTTTTACATCTCTATTTTTTTCAAAAATTGCTCTTTTATGCTTCTAAGTTACAAAAAATTAATACCGCCATTTCAACACAGTGTGACTTCAACTACTATGGCGCTAAAATAATCCCAAAAATCCTCAAAAAAAAACAAAATTTTAATTGATTTTAGGCCACTCAAATTTATCATTTGAACCCCCTACACCTACATCAAAACTGCTGGGCTACGAAATCATCCTACTTCATGACATTTAATTTTATTTAGGTTAATAGATCATGGTCATAAGTGAATAATTACTAATTCTTGTTTTATTAGTACAAATTCCCAATGTAATTATATCCTAGCTATTCTGCAAATCCTTGCTATCCTTGCTATTCTGAGAGATCATCTGGTTTTAGAGTTATTTGTACCTTCACATTGTACATAAATCGAGTCTCATTCGTTCATGAAATTTAACTACGGAATTCCATACAAAACACTTCAAAAGTCTATCATCACAGGCCATGCAGTGATTCTTAGGTTTCTCTCACCGGGATGTTGAAGATAACATGCAAAGAAATTCCGATTTATGGGGTTTCAAAGAATTGTCTTTTTACTAGAAAATGTTCTGATGTTGATTCATTTTTGATGAATTAATAAACTATGGTTTGATGGTCTTGATTTTCCTATCCATGGGCCTAACTCGTTGACTCTTCAAGCAGCTCTGAGCAATCATTGCAGCAAGGGCGTCTTAATTAGGTTCGGCGCCTTTCAGGGTGAAGTTGTCGATGATGCTCATCGGTCGCCCAGTTTGCTTAGGTACCTTCCCCTCAGAAGAGAGGGAACGGGCTTGAAAGCATTCCTTTGAACCTGCACACCTTCCCTTGGAGTGGCTCAAGGCATTGAAGCTCTGCGTGAACATAATCCAGGTTCCTCTGATACGGTGTCATCCTAACTGCAGCGTCACGTGGCTTCAACGCCATTTCACTTTACCCCACGCTTTGACGGTTACGAGACGAGAGTTTACCGATGGCGTAGCTAACACCCCTTCTTTCCCAAGCATTTCTTAACACGTTCTGATGATTTATTGATAAGAATCATGATATTAATTTATAAAAACGTCTGCTATTAATATTGCTATCATTGAGTTACTCTTAATTTCAAATCTTTTCCAATGGAGTGACTATTTCATTATTAGTATCACCTTTTCAAACAGATGTTAGCATCATGCGTGAACACTCGAAGATAGTGGAGTTTTGATGAATGAGTTGGTGCAGGTAACACAATTTTAAGAAGAGGCCACTTGCCGGCCGTGAGGTGGCCACTTGCGCTGATATCTATATTCCGAATGTATTTTAACTTTTCCTTTATTTAAATGTATTTGAACGGGTACAGTGAAAGCTAGTGGAAGAGCTTTGGAGCCAATAGAGGTAGGATTTATTGGAGAGATGAGAATACCTTCTTTCCACTGTGCGGGAATACAACTCCTATAATTATCACAATAGGGTGCTTCATGGAAACGGCAAACGTACGCTGATGGATGTGATGGGTAGGATGGAACTAAGTTTGAACCGCCAACATAATATAATACCTTCGGTGGAAGTTAGAATTTCATATTCAGAAGTGTATTGTGTTCCGCGGAACGGAGTGAAGTGGGCAGTTGAGGCAGCCTTGTGAAGACTTGATGGGTTTTGAACTTTCAGAGACCACCTATTTTGAATGAATCCCTCTCAGAAGGCGAGTTTTGGCGAGGCAAGGGGGAGAGTATAGTGTTTGTGCTGGAAACGGCCAGTTGCCCCGAGAGTTAAGCCCGACGGAGTAGGGCTCTAAACACACATCTTCAATTATGAGCAGACTTAAAGCCACGTTAAACAACATCAGTCAGTCGAGCTATTAGCCAAGGGTTGATGGCGGGGGTGGGCGGAGAGCATCCCAAACCGCACGTTGCTATCAGGAAGTTTGTTTCCCTGCCGTGGCCCTACATTAAATATTAAGTTCAGAATAATATTCTATCTCTCGGGGCCGCGTTTTGAAGGCCTTTCCCTCTTCCCATAAATCATTTCCGAGGGAAGATCGATGACGCTTGTTTTATAGGCGAACGTGATATTAGTATTACGGCAGCGTCGCCCGCAAGTAAGCCATTGCACATTTTCCTGGGCAGATTTAGTGATCAATCACTTCCAACTTATTCGACAACAAATTAGGTGAGCCTCACTGAGTTCGGTTTGATAGATGCGCCGGTGTATTGGAAATGAATTACTCCTCACATTGGGGATCGAACTAAGAACCTCCAACCCAGTTCCGTTATTCTCAACATCATAGCTAGTAGGTGGATGTTTTTGAACCTCCAATACTCTTTCAGACTGAAATACCTCAAAAGTAGGTCCCGAATTATTAGTTTTGTCTAGTCATGGTTGTTCAGCAACACCAGTGTATTTTTGTAGATTGGTGACTGTCATTTCCAAAAATTTCCCCACTGTTGAACGAGCAACCCCTTAGCAGTTAGTATCCGCCAAATTGTTTGCTTTCAACGGCGGATGGAAGGAGAGCGTAAGGGGGACACGGCCTCTCGTTTAGCGGACACGGTTGAAAAATACGACACTTGTGAATGACTTCTCCTTTACATTTTCTTACGCGCTTGAGTTCAAAAATACTAATTAGATACGCATAAATTCGCCAAACTGGGTATAGCTGTACAAAGGCACCGTTTGTCTTCCTTATTCGATCTGTTATGTCACCATCAGCTTCTCCCTGGTCATCAACGTAGTTTCCACTTGAAGAATGAGGAAGAAATCCACCTTGAAGGGCTCTCGTCTGGTAACGTTCATTTTGATCTTCCTACATGCCACGGAGGAATTATAACTAATCTTCTCCAGCCTAAATCCACGAAAAATCATCTCAAAAAGCAGTCAGTACCTAATCATCGGCGTAATCGAAATCCTCGAAACGGTCTTTCAGACTCTATTGGGTTCCTTGCTTTCTATGGCCCTGAGCTTTTCTCATTAGGAAATCCAAAACAAGGGAGATTGCCCGCTGGCCTGCCGAACGCCAGCGCTGATGGGAATGGGAGAAGAGAGGGCGTTATATTTGCGAAGAAAAGAATATGTAGAACATTCTCAACTACGTTTGTCTCTACCGATCTGCCAGTGGTGTTTTTTTTTTTTTTTTTTTAATTTTTAATTTTTTTGTTGAAACGATTTCCTCTCGAAGACTGACTGAATGTGACTGAAGGTGCACGCCATAAATAAAAATATAGAAACAAACAAATCAAATGTAATAGGAAGGACGCCCAGGAGTCACCAGACGTCGGCCCGAGGGAAGGGGGAAGATGAGGAAGGTGGGGGTGGGAGAGAGGGATGAAGGAAAGTGCCTCTATAAAAAGACCAACACTTCAAGTATGAGCCGAACAGGACCGTCTTGACACCACGAAGTGGGTGACATCGCCATCGTCCCCGTCGGAAGTGAAAGTAAAAACGCTGCAAATTATTACACAATGGTTTATTATTTTTTATTTTTCTACATAGATCACTCGTCTGCAAAGCCACCAACCATCCAACATGAAGAAAAACATCGATCGCATTTCGGTCAGCTTTAATTTGAACGGAGATTAGGCCTCTTTGCGATTCACACTCGTGTTTCTGATTTAGCGTACGTCCAAACTTTAAATTCTCGTAGTGAGCGAACGATTTGTCCTACAGAGCTCCGGGTGGTCTCAAAAAATTCTAAAAATTCTATAGAATCTTAAATTGAAGGAAAAACAATACCTTTATATCAAAATGTTTTGAGTTAGGGCGTTTTCAAAATTTCAAAATTGATTTTGGAACCCTTAGAAGTGACCTACCTCAACCAAAATCTTCGGGGCACAACTAGACCCCAATTGGAGCCTGCTTACCAAAGTTCATCAAAATCGGTCAATGCTAAGTGGCAAAAGTGCCGCGTACGGCGGACGGCGGACGGACGGCCAAATTTTGGTTTATTATTTTCAATAATGAACCTTTGGAATCGACCAAGAAAAAAAAAAATTTTAACACCCCCTCAAAATTTGATGGTTTACGTTTCAAGGTACGTAGAATCAAGGTACGTAGTTGACGATTATTAATATATTGCTTCCGAGTCTACCAAGGTAGCGGAAGCTTCGTTTTCACTTTTCAAGGACGAAAAAAAAAGTTCTCCAAAATCAAAATTTTCACTCGCGTTTTGCGTTTTAGACCTTTCTGAACAATTTTGGTTCAGTGTCTGTGTGTCTGTGTGTCTGTCATGAATTCCTTGTAACGCGCATAACTATACGAAGTTATTACAGAAGCGACTGCGCATGCGCAAACGTGAATTCCTTGTAACGGCCATAACTTCTACATTTTCCATCCGATTTCAATGAAATTTTCAGGGATGTTACAAATTAGAGTTTAGATGGTCCCCTATGAAAACCATCACCCCCGGATTGATAGTAGCCGATGCGCATGCGCGAACGTGAATTGCTTGTAACAGACATAACTTCCACAATTTCTACCCGATTTCGATGACATTTTCAGGGATTACGCGGATTAGGTTGTAGATGGTCCCCAATGAAAATCAAGGCCTTAAAATTTACAGTAGCCTCTGCGCATGCGCAAACGTAAAATCCTTGTAACAGCCATAACAGTGGCGTTGAGTGTGAGGTGAGGATCTCAAACTCCATTCAACCACCCCCTTGATAGGTCAGTCAGCAATGCTCTGTAATCCCACCTAGAAGTCCCAGGTTCGAATCCTTGTCAAGCTAAAAACTTTTTGATCCAATCACTACCGCACTTACATTTTTCGTCCGAATTTGATGAAATTTTCTAGTATTGTCCAGATTAGCGTGTAGATGGTCCCCTATGAGGGTAGTGAAAGGTACTTAGAGATTGGTGTTTTCAGATTAACTACTATGCATCGGATCATCTATATAATCGGGTTATGGATACGAGGAAGCTATGTGCCACACCCACTTGGCAGACTTTTTTTTTTTAAATTATTTTTCCACAATTTTGTGCCTCCTCCGTTTTTAGGGGAGTTTAATAAAGAAAAAAGTTTATTAAAGAGAAAAAAAGTAGTGACAATGGCATAGCCGTGTTCTTTGCAGTCAAATGATTTGTATAGAAATAATAAACCTTTGTGTAATAATTTGCAGCGTTTTTTGCCTACGAAGACGAATTACGACTGAGGGGGACGAAGTACGTCCGCCTCACACATTCGAGAACTGCGATGTCGAGTATCATCGTTTAGTGGGACAGTTTCCTCCATTTTGTGTTCTATTTGGCGATAGGCAGCTCTAGTTTTGTCAATAGGTATTCGAAATCCTCGAAGGACATTAGGCTGATGTTTAGTATTTCAAATGTTGATACTTCAATCGAGCAAAATTCTGTATAATGTATTACTCGTTTATCCCTAGCCATAAAGATCATAAAACATTACCATGCTCCATTTTTTATTGCCATCCACCATCTACTCTGCCTTTTATCTACCTACTATCCCGCAAAGCATGAAAATTGTCCATGTCCGAGAGGAGCACCATGCTCGGCGAATCACGCATGTCTGTGTCAAGGTGCTCGTGGTTCGGCAAATTGTGGCGAATTTGGTGAATAACGCATCGGAAGCGTTTATTCACGATCAAAACTCGCCAACTCTACTATTGTTATAGCACGATGACAATGAGATACTTACGAGTCAGGATCGCTAATTTTTCGATTGAAACAAATAAAAAGCAATTGAATAGAAATGAAGCCGTGAGTACGATAACTTACTATAGTATACTTTACAGAGTGCAACAAGAAAAACATTTTTACTCTCAATTTGGTTCATCAATTTCATTATTAAACCTACGGAGAATAATTGGAACTAAACACGCGACCAACAGCCTGGAAAATTCTGCACCATGGGTTCTTTAAACCCCCTCCCATCACCTGCCTCGGTCCCTGGAAGGGGTGGTAGAAGCCGTGTTCTTCGAAGGCGGTTGATCTTTAACGGAATTTTATCTACAGGCGTTTACTTTGATCGTCCATATTGATATTAAACATATGATAAAGAATAACACTACAATATTATTGGGGTGTGACCCAGTTCGCCTCCTCGTGGTGCACCCTGGGTAACGCAAAACGAACTGGACTGCAGATATCATCATCATCTGCATTCTATGATGTGTCATCGTATTGAAACGTCGATCCATAGTAGCACACAAGGCCACCTTATCACTGAGGTCTTCTCCCTACTGTCATATCACACGAATTTATGCATTCCACTAAACTTAGTGCTGTGGTGTCCTCGAGAACCTCCTTAATGCAGCCGAATTATCTCAAGTTGTCTACAAACGATTATTCTTTAAATTTCCGTATTATCCCGAAGGGCTGCTACTCCTATATGAAAGATAAGCTACGAAAACGAATTACCATTCGTGTATCTCACCGAACTGTTTATTGAAGACTTTCCATGTTATGTCAATCTGTAGTGTCTGACTCACCTGGACCCAACTGCTCTGCGCTAACAATCAATTTTCACGGTCGATCTCGATAAGTTCTACTTTCCTACCTAATCACCATAAAACACTGAGGACTACGGAGAATCTCCGGTTGTGAACACGTAAGTACTATTCAAAAACGTAAGTACTATTCGTCTCGATAAATATATACCGTATTGTGATCTATAAAAGTTCTACAAACTGATGATAGGTATTCTATAGGATTGAAATTGTTCATCCATTACCTCGTATCGCGCACCACATAAAACCCCAACTTTCAGAGCCCACCTACGAATTCCGAGTAGTTTCGAATCAACCGTTCTTCCCAACCTATTTCAGCTAATTTTTTTTAAGTATTTTCATTGATTAATATATGTGTTTGACGACTATTAATATATTTCTAGGTATTTTCATTGATTAATGTGTGTTGACGACTGTTAATATATTTTTTTAGTATTTCCATTGCGGCTTAATCTACTACCTAATTATGGGGACAATCGAGCATGGTGACGGGACTGCTCGCGCGCATTAGAAGAACGGGGATGGGGACCTTCGCGCATACCCAAGAGAAAGGTGCGGGGACATCCGCGTACAAAAAGTTGTCAACGGGGACATTCGTACATGCGCCCCACGAAGTACTCGTACCGAGATCCCTACTCGCGCAACTCCGTGCCATGACAAGGTTGCGGCCATCAAGCTGGTGGAGTTGGGTGGCACTCCTTATAGCCGACATCACTTGCTGTAAGTCATCTATATCATACTTTCTTATCTTAGCCTGCCAGGTCTGCTCCAGCTGCCCAACTTGGCGTTGAGCATCCTGCAAGACCTGTCAGGATTGACGGCAACGATCTCAGGCTTCTTACCTGATCACTCGGCATGTGATACAGTCTCTCCCTCTCGTCATCCCAGCAGCTAGATCACAGTTTCCGTACTTCAGATCAGTTTCCCTACTGATCCATAAAGCTCACAATCTTATACTATGAAACACCTACAATATGAACCATGGAACATTATGAGCTATGTTCCACAAATACTTGATACTCTCATCATCAAACTGTTCGATATCCATCATATTTGGTAGAGTACTTTGCAGTTCGGACGACCTCCTATTCCATTACCTACCCAACCATCTTACGGATGACGAAGAAGCTTTGTGCTACACCTACTTGACAGAGTAGGTGACGCAATCGCAACATGACGTAATTGTTCGATGTTCCTCATCTTTCGTAGGGAATTTTATCTACTTCAAGATGCATGAACAGGTGTGACGAGGCTCATGCAGGTTCTGCTCGAACAACCCATAATAATTTCCGACTTTCTCTCCCAGCAGCATTTCCGGTTATCGGAATCCACTCATATAAAGCTTCATTACAAAGTTTGAAATCAGATGTTTAATTTGAATACATATACAATAAATTGGACCGTCAACGACTTAGTGGAAATTTGCAGGGGATGTTACTTGAATGGACCAATATTCCCGAAACCAGAATCCACGTTCATTTTCATTAATAATCACTCATTTTCGACACTTTTAACAAAACAAAATGAAATCCGTTTGAAACGGGACTATCGCGGATACTGGTAGAACACATTTCAAAAAAACGCTGCAAATTATTACACAATTTTTTTTATTTTTCTATATAGATCACTCGTCTGCAAAGCCACCAACCATCCAACATGAAGAATAACATCGATCTCATTTCGGTCAGCTTCAATTTGAACGGAGATTAGGCCTCTTTTGCGATTCACAGTCGTGTTTCTGATTTATCGTACGTCCGATTTGTCCTACAGAGCTCCGGGTGGTCTCAAAAAATTCTAAAAATTCTATAGAACCTTAAATTGAAGGAAAAACAATACCTTTATATCAAAATGTTTTGAGTTAGGGCGTTTTCAAAATTTCAAAATTGATTTTGGAACCCTTAGAAGTGACCTACATCAACCAAAATCTTCGGGGCACAACTAGACCCCAAATGGAGCCTACATACCAAATTTCATCAAAATCGGTCAATGCTAAGTGGCAAAAGTGCCGCGTACGGCGGACGGACGGCCAAATTTTTATTCGTTTTTTGGATTCTACGTACCTTGAAACGTAAACCATCAAATTTTGAGGGGGTGTTAAAATTTTTTTTTCTTGGTCGATTCCAAAGGTTCATTATTGAAAATAATAAACCAAAATCAGGCAGATGGGTGCCAGAATAAAGAAATCCAAGATATTCAAAAATCTTCGTCCCGTGGCACACCGAATTGATTTTCTTCCTCTTTCGCACTTTAGGCGGTGTTGAAGTCGGTCAAATAGGGCGAACGGTCGTTAGAAATTCCGTCTTTAGATATGGTCTGGCAACTCGTTGTGGATGTGCGAGCTGGAGTGAAATGAAGAGTTCACGAACTCTTATTTGGAGTCAGGAGTTGGAGAAATTAGAGCGCTGAATCCAGTTAGCGAAGGGTTCAGGCTCTCAAGCCCCAACAACTCGACTGCCTCCGTAGCAGCCATCTTCAACTTCTCTCAACCTCCTGCATTATGAATTTGATATTTAGATTACCGCTTGTTTATTCAGGACTAATAAATTCACCTTTCTCGGAGCCAGGTCCCTTCAACTTATACCTCAACTGGCTTGAGCTCATACCGACAACTTATAATTTGTTGGGAGCTGAATATATCAAACTTCACTAAGGTGGATGTAGGCGAGTATCCGATATGAGCGGCCTCGAGGTCTCATCGGACGGTGTCCCACCACTATCAAACTCAGTGGTGGGTTTTGCCTTCAAGACCACTAAGGCAGATGGTTCGCTTCTGGCAGGTGAATATTCAAAAATCAAAACGTTCACTCGCTTCATATATATTTTTGGCATTCATCCCAAATCATTCATCAATTGATTCATAATCAATGTTATACGTATTCAATAATAGTATCCCCAGGGTAGCTTGTCCCATTCGATGGTTCCTTATGAATTTAATCGCGAACAGCACAGCAGTAGCCATTGCGCATAACTTAACAACTAGTACATTATTTGATAATACTGAATTCAATCACAAGTAAGTGAATGTGTGTTCGCGATCTGTTCTGAACGGCTTATCCGGATCAAGGAGTGAATGGATCACTGAAGACAGAAGATCAGATATAGCTAGTAATAAGTTATTTTGAGACTCAGCGTTGACCTTGAGAAATCCAATGGAATATAACGTGGCGAAGGGAGAGCCTGTTCTGTGCTTCTGAGAAAGAGGTTGGGTAACTTTGTGATGGTGTAATCCATATCGTGAGGAGAAAAGGGTTAAACGTTATTTCGAGAGGTAAGAGTCAATGTTTCGCTTCATCAATAATTTTTTATTGTCGTATCTAGAGTGGCAATGTCTTTATCCACCTTGATTGTTTGCAGTGATAGGCGTGAGGGGTGTAACAACGCCCTAGATCACCCTATAATTACCACTAGGTGTTCTTTGAGTTCTGCTCATAATTGCTCTGTGAAGGGAAGTATTAGGATGCCAAAACAGTGCATTTGTAGTGCTAAAGAAATATGAGGATAATGTGATATTGTTATACCATGAAGTAGTAAAAAGACATTTTTGGTCTCAAAACTCAGGTTTAAAAAAATTAATTTATTAGGTAACTTTTTGTATATAATACTTTTTGTTTTGAAGATAGGAGTTCAATTGTAATACATAAGTGCAATGGAACGTGAGTGAGGGTGGCTGTCCATGTGTCCAGTAACAGGCTCTCTCACTACAAATAGAGTTAATTATGCAGTAAGATTTATTTTTTCGATTTTTTAAAAATTGTTCATTATATCATAATTGTACTTATATTATTTATCTCAGTTAGAAGTATTCATTTATCACATACGTTTTTTTTTATTTTTACTCATTTATGTCCATCGGGTCGACCGCTCTCTTTCTTTTGAGGCGTCGGGGGTTGAGTTGCCATGACGTTGAGGAGGCATCCAAAAGCTGAGGATTCGTGGTGAGTCAGCCATTCGTCTCATCGTCGCTCTGATCACTTCTTCCACTAATGGTTCATCCAGATCTCGATGGATAACTGAATTTCTCACAGACCATGGAGCATTATTATTCGTACTATTATATCATTATTAGTATTATTATTATGGAGCTTATTATTCGGATCTTTTCTGTATCGTTTTACATAGACCCTGTCAACACAGTTTTGGTAGTGACAAGCTTTCTGTATAGCTACCAGTCTAAAAGTTGGTAAGGTCTTTTTATAATCCGGGTAGTTTTATCTTTATTCAGTTATAAATTATTATAACTAATATAAGTAAATAAATAACCAAACATTGTTTCAGCAAGCCGTAGAAATCTTTGCAACACGACGTCTAAAGCTGATGGAGCTGTAACCGCGTCTAATGAGCATTTCTGTACGTTTGCTTCTGTGGCAAATACTCTACGACCCCTCAATGTTCGCCCTTGCTTGAGTCTAATTGTATCGATAACAGGGGGGAACGCTCGCTCCTTAGAGCAGATGAACGGGGAATTGATTGGTTGATTACTACCAAGTGCCGATTATCCTCACGACTCCCCACCATCCGCGATAGTCAAGTGAAATCAATTATTGAAGGGTCCATTATTATTCATCCTACGTTCCATTTTATCGAGGATTGTTACATGAATTCGAGTGATGAACCGTCTTGGCGTTTAACGTCAAAGGCAACGCAGTTTGTTTTCTAACTTACCATCGCCAATGGAATGGTCGAGTATATAATCCCTAGCTGGGGGTTATTGAACGCCCTGTATATACTCGTAATATTGTAACGTGAATTAATTTTAAGAGTTCACCAAATCAAAACGCCCTAGCTCATAAACGTTCAATACAAAGGTATTGTTTTTTGATCCATTTAAAATAGTATTGCATTTTTAGAATTTTTTGAGACCACGCGGAGCTCTGTAGGACCAACCGTTCGCTCCCTATGAGTGAGAACTTAAGGGTTGGTCTCACGATAAATCAGAAACACGAGTGTGAATCGTAAAAGAGGCCTAATCCCCATTCATATTTTAGCTGACCAAAACACGATCGTTGTTCGTTTACGAATGAAATCACTCGCGATGAGATTGTGGAAACCCATTTTAATAAAAAACGGAGTTGAGTAGAACGTTGTCTATTTCCACGAAAATAATGAGTTACAAGTTAAAACGATTTCGACGGTTAGGTCATCATCAGTAACAAACAATAACTGAAGGTACTTCACAAAGAACATAGCTTATATAGTCACAAGTGAAAGGGAGCTTGAATCCCATTAGTCGAGAAAGTGAAAGTCATACCCAATCAGATAAGTGAAAGGAGAATCCTATTGGCTCAGAGAAGTGAAGGGCCCTGGGAGGATCATCAAATGCCAATCAAGGCAGACAAAGTGAAAGGGAGCTCAAACATTGGTGAGGGTAACATTGTGAAGGGGAGACCAAGCTATTGTAGGAAGGAACCCATCAACGGTGAAACATGCTGAGGGACCACCTCATTCAGACATTTACCAGACCTATCACTCTCAAGAATCTCGAACTTTTCAAGCACATCCAACATACCACCCTTCGGGCAAAAATGAGGAAATTCTATGTACTGTCCGTTTGTTAGATCAAAACTAAAGTTATGATTGGATTCTCTTAGGTGATTCGCAAAAGCAGAATCACCTTTGCTATCCCTGAAATCCTTCTCATGCTCTTTTATTCTTTCCCTAAATTTCCTACCAGTTTGACCACAATACTCAAGCCCACAAGAACATTTCAGCTTATAAACCCCACTTTTATCTTGAACGCTAATTTTATCTTTAACAGAACCCAACGAAGCTTTAAGATTATTTTTATTTTTAAACCCTACTTTGAAACCTCTAGATGATAACATTTTGCCAATTTTGTCAGAAATCTTTCCATAATAAGGTATACTTATCCACGTTTTCTCTTCTACTACAACTTCTCTAACCAAATTAGATACCCCGTCTCTACACTTTTTCCTAAGAACCTCATTCCATATGGAATCAATGAGACATCCCCCATTGCTTGCGGCTATTCTCTTGATAATAGTTTTTTCTTAAGATACATTTTGATCACTCATTGGTATCGACAAAGCTCTATTGATCATA
This sequence comes from Apolygus lucorum, assembly GCA_009739505.2. Taxonomy (NCBI): domain Eukaryota; kingdom Metazoa; phylum Arthropoda; class Insecta; order Hemiptera; family Miridae; genus Apolygus; species Apolygus lucorum. Next base: position 60,992,364 of record CM019167.2, read on the forward strand.
CTATGGAAAGCAGCATGTTTATGAACTAAGGGATGATTTGATGTACTATGAATAGTGATATCACTGTAGGTATCTTTTCTATAAATGGAGAAATCATGTTTGCTGTTAATCAATGAGATGGACAGATCAAGAAAATTAAGCTTATTTCCACCTAGTTCAAGAGTGAATTTAACAAAAGGATCTAGTGTATTGATTTTATCATGAAAAGAATTTAGTAGCCTTTCAGTTCCTGTCAATAGAATTATTATATCATCAACGCACCTATACCAATATAAAAGGTTGTTTGATTTACACTTTTCAAAGATTCGTTTTTCAAGATGATCCATATAAATATCCGCAAGCAAAGGAGACAGCGGTGAACCCATGGCTACCCCTGGCTGAGTATAACATTTACCTTCAAATAAAAAATAGTTCTGATCCATACAAACAGAAATTAGACTACACAGTTCATCCTTTTCAAAAACATCGAGATCTGACCCATGGATAAGCCCATTAACCATCAATTTTCGGCCCCGTAATACTGTTCAAAATTCATACGATTTGGTTTCTAAAATTAGTGACATTCAAGCGCCTCCGAACGCCAAACTTGCTTCCTTTGATGTGGTTGGTCTGTTTACCAATATCGATGTAGCTAGCTGCAAAGATGTGGTTAATGGGCTTATTCATGAGTCAGATCTCGAAGTTTTTGAAAAGGATGAACTGTGTAGTCTAATTTCTGTTTGTATGGATCAGAACTATTTTCTATTTGAAGGTAAATATTATACTCAGCCAGGGGTAGCTATGGGTTCACCGCTGTCTCCTTTGCTTGCGGATATTTATATGGATCATCTTGAAAAACGAATCTTTGAAAAATGTAAATCAAACAACCAAAAAAAAAGATTTTGGTTGATGTAGGTCACTTCTAATGGTTGAAAAATGAATTTTGAAAACGCCCTAACTTAAAAAATTTTGATATAAAGGTATTGTTTTTCCATCAATTTAAGATAGTATAGAATTTTTAGAATTTTTTGAGACCACGCGGAGCCCTGTAGGACAAACCGTTCGCTCCCTACGAGAATTTAAGGGTTGGACGTACGATCAATCAGAAACACGACTGTGAATCGCAAAAGAGGCCTAATCTCCGTTCAAATTATAGCTGATCGAAATGCGATCGATGTTTTTCTTCATGTTAGATGGTTGGTGGCTTTGCAGACGAGTGATCTATATAGAAAAATAATAAACCATTGTGTAATAATTTTTCTCCAGAATTTATGTTAAGGGAACGAAAGTAGTTGGACGTCACCCACTGCGGAGGTATTTTACTTTGAGTGGGTCAAGTGCATTTTTCCAATGCTTGAGGGAAGGAATTCAGAGCCAGAGGCGGACGAGATGGGTCATCGTCGTCACTCGTCATTCCCCTTGTTGAGAGTTGGGACAACAAGCTTCCAGAATTGAATCGAATCCAGTCGGTACGATTCAACAACTAGTTTCACCCACGTCACTGTTCGTCCCTATCACGTAAGTCTCCCTCTAAGTTATTCGCCATTGAAAAGCCCATTCAGTGCTAGCAATGTCACGATGTCAGAGCGCGGGGTCAACCGTCATATTATAACACGTGCCCCGGCTAGGGAGGGTACAGGTTGATATTCTGAAAGGGGACGGGGTCGTGGCGCCCGTCCGGTCCCATTGTGAGATCGCCAGCGGTCCCCTTTCCTGGTCCTCGCCTTCCTAGAACGCCGTCCCCTCACGCCAATAATTCACTGGGGGCGCCCCGGGCCGGTGTTCTTCCTCCTTTCGGATCGCGGATCCTGTGGCCAGGGAGAAGATATACCGCCAAGTGGCCTGACAGAGAGAGCAGTGCAGCCTGTAGGGTCTACATCCACCCTGCGCCACCTCAGGACGGCAGTACAAAGGCGAGCGGACCAGACACGGCCTCCGCACGCCCGCTCAAGTTGCGCGCTCCTCTCCTGTTGAGTCACAAGATTAATTCACTTCATCCAAGATCACGAAAACGTTCTTTTAAAGTTATCAAATTTCTACCACAATACACCGGTATACATAAATACAACCAGTAAATAAACCTGAAGCAGTGTTGATGTTTTAAGATGTAGCTTACTTATCGAAGAAACTGAAGCTATTGAAATGGCCTTAAAATGTCAAGTATAAACTGCGGATGATAACTTGAGTAAATTCAGTAATGAGTCAGCAAATCGTTAGGAATCGGTTCTACAACAATTTGCAACTACTTTTCCCTCTTAGCATAGCTTCCGAGTCTATCAAGTTAGCAGAAGCATTGTTTTTACATTTCAAGGTTAAAAACGCTGCAAATTATTACTCAAAGGTTTATTATTTTTCTGTACAGATCACTCGCCAGGAAAGAACATAGCTCTGCCATTGTCACCACCTACCAACTAAGTTTTCGCATCATAATCGAGTTTATTTAGATGAAATAAAAGCTTCACACTCTACTCGAAGAAATAAGAATTCCTTCATTTAGAAATTTGATTACTGGTTTTTAAGGACGCAAAACTGAGTACAACTCAAAGAAACGAACATCGATCGCATTTTGGTCAGCTGAAATATGGACGGAGATTAGGCCTCTCTTGCGATTCACGCTCGTGTTTCTGATTTATCTAAAGTCCGACCCTTAAGTTCTTGTAGGGAGCGAACGATTTGTCTTACAGAGCTCTGGGTGGCCTCTAAAAGTTTTAAAAATTCAGTACTATTTAAAATTGGTGAAAAATTATACCTTTATTTCGAGAGTTTTCGAGCTAGGGGACTTTTGAAAATTTCAATCCTTAATTTTCACCCCTTAGAAGTGACTGACATCAACCAAAAGCTTCGCGGCACAACTAGACCCCAAATGGAACCCATATCCTAAATTTCATCAAACTACATTCATGGGAACTAAGAAAAGTGCCGCGTACAGCGGACAGACAGACATTTTTTGCTTCCTCACTACCGAAGGTAGGGAAGCTTTGTATTCGTGAAAGAAGTGAAAAAAAAAATGTCCTCCAAAATCAAAATTTCTACTTGCTTTTTGCGTTTTAGAGCTTCCCGAACAATTTTGGTTTCGTGTCTGTCTGTCTGTCGGTCTGTCTGTGGTCAATCCTTGTCCCGGGCAAAACTATACTAACCTGTGGTCCGATTTTGATAAAATTTTCAGGGATTGTGCGGGTTAGGTCCTAGACGGTCCCCTATCAATTTCAGCACCTTCGGACCAATAGGAGCGAGTGCGCATGCGCAAACGTGAATTTCCTGGAACCTCGATTTCTCGGTTTCTAATGAACCGATTTTGCTCAAATTTGGAGGTTAGTTAGGGACTAACTTCTAAGAGACACCCTATGAGTTTCAATCAAATTGGTCAAGCAATAGCCGCTGCGCATGCGCGAACTTTAAATTTATTGTTACAACCAAAACTCCGCAACTATTCAACCAATTTAGATGAAATTTTCAGGGATTGTGTGGGTTAGGTCCTAGACGGTGGACCGCTAATATTTTGGTATTCAATAACTCTTTGAATCATAATTTTTTCGCCAACTGATTCTATACTTCCATGTTACAATGAGTGAGGAAGCTATACTGCCCACCCAACTTGGCAGACGTTTTTTTTTTAGTCATTTTCGGATTCTACGTACCTTGAAACGTAAACCAACAAATTTTGAGAGGGGTTAAACATTTTATTTTCTTGGTCGATTCCAAAGTTTCATTATTGAAAATAAAACAAAAAAAGTTTTCCAAATTAAATATTTTACTTGTGCTCTACGTTGTACCTAGGCCTTCTTGAACAATTTTGGTTCCGTGTGTTCTGCTGAGTGTCTGTACGAAATCCTTGTAACGGGTAAAACTATTCGAAGTTGTTGTCCGATTGGGATGAAATTTTCAGCGATTGTGCGGGGTGTAGATGGTGCCCGAAGAAAATCATCGCGCCGGACTGACAGTAGCCACTGCGCATGCCCAAACGAGAATTCCTAGTAGTAGCCATAATTTCTACATTTTCCATTCAAATTCGATGAAATTTCAGGAATTGTGTGGGTTGGCATGAGGGTAGTGCGAGGTACTTAGAGATTAATGTTTTGACCTTAGCAACAATGAATCGGATGATTTAGTACTGCGCACATTTGGCAGTCTTTTTTTTCTCCGCTTTAGATGCCATTATTACCATTTTGGTTCATTATTTTCAATATTGAACCTTTCGAACCGACCAAGAAAAAAAACACCCCCTCAAAATTTGATGGCTTACGTTTCAAGGTACGTAGAATCCAAAAATCGGATAAAAATTTGGCCATCCGTCCGCCGTCCAACGTACGCGGCAATTTCCCCACTTAGCATTGACCAATTTTGATGAAATTTGGTATGTAGGCTCCATTTGGGGACTAGTTGTGCCCCGAAGATTTTGGTTGATGTAAGTCACTTCTAAGGGTTCAAAACTGAATTTTGAAACGCCCTAACTCAAAAAAATTTGATATAAAGGTATTGTTTTTCCTTCAATTTAAGATTCTATAGAATTTTTAGAATTTTTTGAGACCACGCGGAGCTCTGTAGGACAAACCGTTCGCTCCCTACGAAAATTTAAGGGTTTATATTGAAATATATATATATATATATAAATCAAAACACGAGTGTGAATCGCAAAAGAGGCCCAATCTCCGTTCAAATTAGAGCTGACCAAAATGCGATCGATGGTTGGTGATTTTGATTTTTTTTTCGATTTTTTTTCGATTTTTTTTTTTTTTTTTTTTGATTATTTTTTTTTTTCATATTGGATGGTTGGTGATTTTGTAGACGAGTGATCTATTTAGAAAAATAATAAACCATTGTGTAATAATTTGCAGCGTTTTTATTTATGGCGTGCACCTTTAGTCACATCAAGACGGTCAGTCTTCGAGAGGAAATCGTTTCAACAAAAAACTAAAATATTTTTAAAAAACTATTTAAAAAATATAATAATTACAAAAAAATATACAAAAAAAAAAAATATTAAAAAAAAACGCCGCTGGCAGATCGATAGAGACAAACATTGTTGAGTCTACATATTCTTTTCTTCGCAAATATAATGCCCTCTCTTCTCCCATTCCCATCAGCGCTGGCGTTCGGCAGGCCAGCGGGCAATCTCCCTTGTTTTGGATTTCCTAATGAGAAAAGCTCAGGGCCATAGAAAGCAAGGAACCCAATAGAGTCTAAAAGACCGTTTGGAGGATTTCGATTATGCCGATGATTACTGACTGCTTTTTGAAATTTTGAAACGCCCTAACTCAAAAAATTTTGATATAAAGGTATTGTTTTTCCTTCAATTTAAGGTTCTTTAGAATTTTTTGAGACCACGCGGAGCTCTGTAGGACAAACCGTTCGCTCCCTACGAGAATTTAAGTTTTGGACGTACAATGAATCAGAAACACGAGTGTGAATCGCAAAAGAGGCCGAATCTCCGTTCAAATTTTAGCTGACCGAAATACGATCGATGTTTTTCTTCATGTTGGATGGTTGGTGGCTTTGCAGAAGAGTGATCTATAGAAAAATAATGAACCAATGCTTAATCATTTGTAGCGTTTTGACCTTGCAGCACCAAAATATTTATAGCTCTCTCATGTCCCATGCAAATTCTGATCTGATTCTGATCTGATTCTGATTCTGACCGTTAGTTAGAGTGTTTAATTCCCTATACTATGAGCTTATACCAATTCAAAGCAACTTTAGACTAGGATAGTTTTTCCAACTCAAACTTTAAAATGTTTTAATTTTTTCTTCAAACATTTTGGTTTTTTTTTCGTGCTTAAACACAGTTTTCTTCGGAGGCCTTCAACCGGTTAAAACATGCTCCATTTCCTCAGCTTTCCAACGATAACCCAATTTATAGTTTACTATGATATCTAGAGGGGGGAGGGGGGATGGCATTTGAGAAAAAAATCGTGTATTTAAGCGATTGAGTGTTTTTAAACTTTTTTGCAATTCAAATGAATATGAAGAAAGTGGTATTCTAAGAGGGAGAGGTTGTTGCAAATTAGTTTTAGATCAATTTCTAAAGTATTACTAATTAACATTTACTTGATAATGTTCCAAAAATTCCAATATTTTGCCAAAGTGTTCATAATGACGAATAAAAAAAAGAGGTTGTTAACAGTAAATTTCGGGCATTCAAAAAAAAATTTTAAGTAGGGCCAAAAATGGTATTTTTAAAGGAGTGTTTTAGTGGAAATTTTTACAGTACATAAATACATGAATTTTACAGTAGGTACCTAAATTTTTACATATTAATAAATGGTAAATTCGGGTCAAATCCCTTAGATATTTTTGATTGGGGTACAACTCCAGGAATTGCCGAAAAGAGGTTAAAAATTGGTCTTTTGGAGACCAGTGACGAGTAAAATCGGCACCGTCTTCGAGGAATCTCTCATTTCTCACCTTGTAGGCTATTAATTGGGTTTCCTCGTCCGAGATGGCGCCACTGTCTATGGCAGCAAAGATCCCTCTATGAAGTGAACCTGCTTTACCTTAATCATAGGTTCTTTACTTTATGAGATATAACGGACCCTAACATTTCAATAAGGATTTTCCCAAGTTTCGCTCTTCTACTCCACGAAAATTAGGTTTATATACAGATTCTGCTGACTCATATAGCGCTAGTGTGTGTTTCTTTCCCTTTTAAAGAACCTTCTCCTAAAATATTCTATAGATTTGTCAAACTACATCTAAATTCAATAAAAAATCCGAAAAAACAAATTTTTTGAACAAGTGGACAGTTAAGGGTAAATAAACGTAAACATTAGGTACTCACCAAGTAATAGTAGTGTTGTGTGATTGACAGCAGATTTTTCAGGTTTCAATTACTTCGTAAGGTCAAAACAACCGTAAAAGACGTTTCACCAGTGCTATCAACACATCTTCTATAGACATTACATCAAAAAACGTCTATAAGTATTTTTAAGTGTCGAGAAATCATAAACAATTATGGATATAGTACCGTTTGCTCGAAACAGCAAAACCTTTATGCTACCTTTCACTGGATAAAGTACCTACTTTTTGAAACAAAACGGATAAGAGTCCGTGATTGTGCTGGATATTGGACCTTTTGAAATGAAATAGAATATTCAAGCTCATTTTTAGGACGTCCCACAGTAAGACTTGGGCGTCCTTATGTGATCAATCTGGGGTAAATTTGGACAACTGCATGGACGGCTGCTTGCCACACACGCCATACGTCCACTAGCCATTCAAGCTCGTCAATAGATGACGTCCAGGCTAACAATGGCCGGCTGCATGTCACACATGCGTTACGACCGCAAAAGGTTAAGAATTTCCGTGTCTGAATCATGTAAAAACTGCTTCTCAGCGTTCTCTTGTTTTGTGAGTTTTCAAAGGATCTTAATCAGATGTTCGTTACTTAGAAACTCGGTCTCATCTAAAATTGTAATGATGAATAATTTAACCCAGCTTCCCTCCTGAGAATAGTGTTTCATCCTGGGAGTCTGCATCGTTGAGAGCCGCCCTTGTTTCCGAAGTTCTTAAAAAAGAAGATCCCGTTGAGATGGTAAACGGAACCTGCTTGACCAGCGGAGGAGCATGTGAATTTCGAGGGGGAGGCAGCCTTTGGGGTCAAAGGTCGGAATTAGGAATACGTGATGAGGCATGAGCCGTAGGGGTGGAAAAACCAGTCGGCTGGACCAGTCTCTGGCCCCTCTCTAGGTCTCAGCCCTAGGTGAGCGGACCCCACCTAGATAAGTGGGTCAGTTTCATCTAGGAGATCGCGGCGATTCAACTACACATCGACCACGCGTGAGTCTCCGTCCTCTCCGCTGTAAGTATTCTCTTGGAGTTACGGAGGAAGTCTACCAATATGATGAGTGTCTTGGTTGGTTTTGGATAGAATAATTATGTGCCCTCACATAATTGAGTCCGTGTATTACACAGCCTGTGCACATACAAAGCTTCACAAGAGTAAACGATGGGGGGTGCGTCTGATTTGTTTAAAAATTTTTAAACGAAAGTGGACCTGATTCTGAGAATTTGACACCAGCCGTTCTCTTTTTGGATGAGTAGATCTTTTTTCTATGATTTTTCGAAGTTTCCAATGTGGGGCTGGACCTCTCAGCCCACTGTGACGTCATAAACATTCGAAACTTTGAAAAATCATAGAAAAACCCAGCTAATTATTACACAATGGTTTATTATTTTTCTATATAGATCACTCGTCTGCAAAGCCACCAACCATCCATCATGAAGAAAACCATCGATCGCATTTCGCTCAGCTATAAATTGAACGAAGATTAGGCCTCTTTTGCGATTCACACTCGTGTTTCTGATTTATCGTACGACCAACCCTTAAATTCTCGTAGGGAGCGAACGGTTTGTCCTACAGAGCTCCGCGTGGTCTCAAAAAATTCTAAAAATTCTATATTATCTTGAATTGATCAAAAAATAATACCTTTATATCAAATTTTTTGAGTTAGGGCGTTTTCAAAATTTCAAAATTCATTTTTAAACCCTTAGAAGTGACCTACATCAACCAAAATCTTCGGGGCACAACTAGACCCCAAATGGAGCCTACATGCCAACTTTCATCAAAATCGGTCAATGCTAAGTGGCAAAAGTGCCGCGTACGGCGGACGGACGGCCAAATTTTTATTAGATTTTTGGATTCTACGTACCTTGAAACGTAAACGATCAAATTCCCTTTAAGATTCTCTTTAATTTCTCATAAGCTATACTCTTCTAGAGGATCTTCCAAGTATAGTTTTGTCGAATTTGAGTTTTCCTGAAATAAAAATAGCTCTTTTGGCCAATCAAGATTAAGGGCATGGATCCTCTAGCCAAGTTCGATTGTGGACATGACCCCTTTGGGTTAAGATTTTATCACTCTTTCGATCATAATTTGGCGTCACCACCGGTTGTTTTGTGACAGACTAGCACCCGAGGGTGGTGTCGCCAGGTGTTGGGTAGGTATAGTAGATCAAGAATTTTTTAAAGTTATTCATGCATAATACATGGATTACTAAACATCAATAATTGTATTTTTCAACTCTTATAATATTCTCCTAGAAATGTCAAATAATTACAAAATCTTATTATCAATTAGGAGTACAAAAATTGAAGGAACTCTTGGTTACAAAGGATCACCAAAATCGTCTTCTTTAACTACCTCTCTGTACGTAAGTTGTTTCCTCCTGTTTAATGAAATATCACGGAAATTCAACGTAATAAATACGCTAATTAAAAATAAACCATTATCAATTTTTTACTTAATTATCACAAATGTGCCACGATTAAAAGAAAAAAAACACTGGGTAGATGTTAACAACACTGCAAATTACTATACAACGGTTTATTATTATTATTATCCGTCTGCATTGCATCGAATATTACCTACTTGCAATAAAATCGGTATCCTGTTTAAATGACTCAATAATAAAATCGTAATTTGATCATTAGTTGCGAAGAATGCACAACTGAGTACTTACTACACGAAACTCATTGCTTTTTAATGCTCTCATTTAACAAGCTGAAATCTGAACGGAAATTAGCTCTATTTCCTATAGTGAACAAACTTTTGGGATTCAGTTTTGGTTTTCTGATTTATTCCAATTCCAACCCTTGATTTCTCAAAGGGAAGTAACAGTGTCCACCTTCCATAAATCTAGTGCACAAAGGAGCTATGTCCGGACAAAGCTCCAGTGTCCACAACACGATTGAATTTTATAGCTATTAGGACATAAAACTGCTGTGCATTTCTCTTTTTGGCAATTGGATTTTTAAATGTATGTGTTTATGTGTTGTTTGTGTACTGGACACAATTTCATGTCAATGAACTGTGTTTTGGAGCCAGAGGAACGAAAATTGGGTACGCCAAACCACTTTGGTACAGACGTCGGGTTCTCCTGTGTTGGTAGATACAACAAATACTAAAGCGACTGCCAAGTTAGGTGGGCAGTATAGATTCCTCTTCTAAATATGGACATATTAAATTAGTTGGTGTAGAAATAATTGAGTATTCACTCAATGAGGAATTTCACCATGTCGGAATTTCCTATTTTTGACCCCAAAATCGGATTCAGCACCTCTAAAAACCCCCTAAGGCAAACTTTCAGCCCGACTTCCTAATTTACGAATAAACAAAACAGTGTAGAAAATACGAATGTTTAAAAAAACCGGGAAAATGACGTCATTCTGGAATAGTTCATTTATGGCCGCTTGAAGCGCTGAGATCAAGAAATTTATAGTCCCCAGATGCAAAATTTCATGAAACAGTAAAGTTCGAAATCGAAAAACTGAAGAAAAAAATAGAAAAAGCGAGATGGGGAAAATTAGGTTTCCCCTGTTTTTGTTTGATAACTTTTCTCTTAGAAAACACGATTTCGTCGTCCCAATGGGCAACACTGGGAGGAGACGGCGATCCGAACAGCCCAATCAGCGAGCGTTCCCGCTGGACGTCTGTTTTCCCGGTTAGTTTTGAAATTAAAAATTTTGACTGTCTCCCAAAAATAACAGGAGACTTATTTTCCGAAATCAGCCCGATTTACATCTATCCCACACCATTAACTATTCAGGAAAAATGCAAACAGAAATCGGTGAAATTCCTCATTATAAAATAAAAATAATATAAAAAATAATAAAAAAATAAATAAAAATTAAAAATAATTAATTAATAATAATAAAAAATAAAATTAATTATAATAAAAAATAATTAAAAATAAAAATAAAATTAATAATATAAAACAAAATAATAAAAAATAATAATAATATAATTATTATATATTATAAAATATATTATGATAAAAAAATATAAAATATAAAATATAAAATAAATTAATCAATTAATTAATTTTTTTAATAAAAAATATAAAATAAATTAATTAATATATTTATTTATTTATTTATTTTTAATTTTTTTTGTTTTTTTTATTTTAATATATTATATATTATTATTATATAATAATTATTATTTTTTCTTCTTCTTCTTTTGGTACAGTGCACTACCACGGAAATAAATTCTCTTATATGAAATATGTTTTCACGACCATGTCGAAATGACAAACAACAGCGTCAAAAAGTTGTTCCCGTTAATGTTGAAAATATTTCGATTTTTCCCACGAACCTCCTAGAGAAACTACCGTCCAAATTTGTGCTGAATCGGGTCAACAAATTGTGGGAAATTTTTGTTGCAGGAAAATCACGTTATTGCGTGAGCTGGCGCTACAAAAACGCAAATTTTGAAATTAGGTGAAAGTTTTATCGATATTTCGTAAACTAGTAGTTATACTCGAAACGAGGAGTTGAACACAGACGGACATTGACGGAACCGAAGTAGTTCAGAAAGCTCTAAAACGCGAAATTGCTCAGATTTTGTATTTGAAACCCGCATTTTTTCAACCTGCTATTCTGCGACGCTCATAGACCAGGTATACGATTCGTGCTCTATTACGAGTATATCATAGAAATGAAAAACCAGTGACAGGTCATCACTTTAAGATCTATTCTTCAACTTTATTAGAATGTGGAAGGTTGTAATGGTACTCAGCTTCTATCGGTCCTGTTTTTGTATCGTATCCTGCTCTTTTCTAACTTTTGGTTTCAAATTATCAATAATGAACCTTTGGAATCCAACAAGATAACAAAAATTTTAACCCCCGCTCAAAATTAGTAGGTTTACGTTTCAAGGTACGTAGAATCCAGTGAAAATAGAAGAACTCTAGTTACTTCTATACTCAGTCGTAGAATCCGAAAATCGAATAAAAATTTTGCCGTCAGTCCGCCTTTTGGGGCGCTTTCCTTAGTAATCATGGACTGATTTTGATGGAATATGGAATATGGGCTCCATTTCGGGTCTAGTTGTGCCCCGAAGCTTTTGGTTGAATTCAGTCCCTTCTAAGAGTTGAAAAATAAGGACTGCAATTTTGAAAACGCTCAGCTCAATAAATTCCGATATAAAAGGTTAAAAGGGGGTAAAAAGGGGACAAAAATGGGGGGCAAAGGGGGTTTCGGTTTTTTCATCAATTTGAAATAGTATTGAATTTTTAGAATCGAATGAGACCCAGAGCTCTGTAGGACTAACTGTTCACTTCCCATGAGCACTTAAGGGTTGGACTTAAGATAAATCAGTAACACGAGTGTGAATCGCAAGAGAGGCCTAATCGCCGTTGAAATTCCAGCTGACCAAAATGCGATCGCTGTTCGTGTTTTCGATTTTTACTCAGTTCTACGTCCTTAGCAGCCAGTTATCAAATTTCCTAAAGAAGGCACGCAAAACTCTTTATTTCTCTGAACTGAGTGTAGAGCGTTTATTTCTTCCAAATTAATTTGATTGTGAAGTACGAGGGTGGTTCAAATATAAACTGGCCTTTGGTTACTACAATTTTATTTTACATGGAAACCAAAAAAACCTCTAAGATCACTATTGCGTATAGTCCTTTTGCTTGGCAATACACTTTTCTCAACGAATCGTAAGTTTTTAATTCCTTTTTCGAAGAATGATTTCGGACGTGTAATCATCCAGTTGCGCACGAATTGCTGTACTTGCTGCTTGGTCGAAACGCTCTCCACCAAGTGATTCTTTGAAGGGCCTAAACATGTGGTAATCGCGTGGGTAATCTGGAATGTAAGGAGGATGTTCTAGTGCGATCCAGGAAAATTCAGCCAATTTTTGGGTGGTTATCGCGGCAGTGTGGGTGCAGTGTCATGAGAGAGAACATCTCTGATCGGACTTTTGCGCCTTGTTGAGCGATAGGTCAAGTGCAGTGGTGCTGCAGTGGTGCTCAGCACTTATCATTCGACCGTTCGACGGTCATGGAGAAAATCTATCAACAAGATCCCTTCTTAGACAAAAAAAAAAGGTGTCATCATCTTTCCAGTAGACAAGCGAGTTTTGGCCTTTGATGGCTCAGCCTCCCCCATCTTCCCCCACACTATACTGGGTCTTGACTCGTGTGTGTAGTGGTGCACCCAAGCCTCTATTCGTTTCGAAAAAGTCTCTCCTTAAACTTCAAAAAGGAAGAAGTGTTTAGGAAATTTGAACTCGGACCTCAAAGTAGCATTTGGCTGAGAGCGTTTTGGGAACAATCAGCAGTTTAAGAAGTTCGTGCACAACTGGATGATGACACGTCCGAAATCATTCTTCAAAAAACGAATTAAAAACTTACGATTCATTGGGAAAAGTGTATTGCCAAGCAAGGAGACAATAAGCAAGAGTGATCCTAGAGGGTTTTCTTTTTGGTTTCCATGTAAAATAAAATTGTAGTAACTAAAGGCATGTTCATATTTGAACCACCCTCGCATATGTAGTAGGTAGGTAGTAACTATGGTTGGTAGAGAACCAGGTGGTGGGAATGGCAAAGCCGTGTTCTTTGCAGACGAGTGATCTATATAGAAAAATAATAAACTTCTGTTTAATCATTTGCAGCGTTTTGAGATGCGAGATCCTCGACTTCGCGTCTTTAGGATGTTCACTCCACTAGGAGATTAGCGAGAGCGAAGGTAGAAAACTGTTTCAATGAATAAGGGTTCAGACAGGAAAGAGTTCTAGTTGAAGTGCAGTTGAATGAGCAATCTTGAATTTTTTCATCCATCAGTAGCTACACCGCTCGTCACTTGTTCATCTATCACCGGTTGAAGTGTTGAGGCCGCTCGGATATTTGTGTTGTTAGGTAGTACCTACTCAGGTCTGAATATTCATTTCGTAGTAATGGAACGTCAAAATAAGAATACGAAGATCATCTATGCCAAAATTTTGAACGTACATGTCGTGTGGTATTTTATATGGTTGATCTTATGAAAAGATCTGGTTGATTTGATGCCTCGATTGTGCGATCTCATTGTCGGATATAGATGTGGAACGAGCATACTTCACTTCCACGAATATGTGCTTAGAACAATACTCACGGTAATTGAATTGAAACTAGCTCATACTACTTGTTATCGTTGAAATATTTGGACCACATCATGAGGTTTGTTTATCAGTTACGCTAATGTATTTGAAAGGTACCTACTCATGAAGTGGCATCTAATCAAACAAATTGTTCAGGAGGGAACCCTGACAAACCTTTCAATTTGTGAGTCATTGAAATCGGACGGGCGACGAACTGTTCTGAAAGACCCTTCTCTCTGTTTAGCGTCTCTCCCCATTTTCTTCCCCTGGGGCGCTAAATAAAGTTGATTAATGAACTTAACTTACACGAGACAGTTCGGTAACGAGCTCTGCTTACGCCTCTCTAGACCCTTCGCTATGTTGCCAACTTATTTTATACAAGAAGACCAAAATCGAAGTAACAAATTAGGGAGGTCGAAGTGAAATTCATTAAAACTGGAAAATTAATCAATGTTGTTTATTACTGTATACGGAGTTATTTATGTATACTAATGAATATTTATATGAACCCAATGAGGCATTACAGGGAGTCTAGCATTAAAATACTTCAAATTTTTTTCAACGTAGAAAAACAAATTACTAGGTACTTTTGTTTGTTATGTGAACAAACTTTATTATTATGTCGCAGTCAGTTTTGCAAATCAGTCAATTAGTGAAATGCCTAGGCAATTTCCCAAATATTTGCGTTCGACCGAAGTTTAATAGTTTACCAATGCAATTTGACTGGTCACATTATAAAATGCCTGGAGGGAATCAGGCAAATCGTCAAAATATTCCTGTCTAATCCGAATTTGACAGTTTGCCTTCATATTTTGTGAATCGCCTAGACATTAATTAACATTGTGGGGAGAAGAGAGGCAAATCATAGAACATTTTAGAATTGCTGGATATCTATTGTATAATTAATTGAGGCATTCTAATTTTCGTTCCCATTGGCTGATTCGCTTCAGTGAGGTCAACGTTTCATGTTGCTAACTGCCGTCAACAGTGATTGTTTTTTCCACGCTATGATGTTTACGTCTCATTGAATAGCTGGACCGAAAAGGGGTACATGTTCATTTCTGTATTCCCTGAAAAAAAACGAATCCCGAATCTCTCAGTCAAGCCAACAAGCTTAATGGAGACATCAAGTACCCCTATTCCATTTCCCACAAGCTGTTTCTGGTGATAAAATCTACATCAGAATGGACGAATTAAGTGTCACAGGATTTTTTTTTGTGCTGGTCTGTTTGTTGTAAAACTGCCTCCTGAACTTGACAGCATATTTTGTCTAGCAAAAGATGACAGGAGTGACGTCAACATCTGGCATAGGAAGCTTGGCCACTTGAGTTTTAAAAATATTGAAAAACTAAAATCAAACAGTCAGGGAATGGAGAAAATAGACATTTCTGACAGTCAATAGTCTTCTGAGACTTGTGCCAAGGCCAAACTAAAAAGACTACCATTTCAGAACGATCGTAGAAAATCGTTAAGACCACTAGAACTTCTTCATTTTGACACATTTGGTCCAATTGAAGCTTCGTGGGATAACAGAAAATATTTCATTGCTGTGATGGACGATTTTACACACTATGCCGTTGATGCATTGATGAAGCAAAAATTTGAATTGTCACAAATCATTAAAAACATAATAGCAGAATTTAAGACAAAATGGAATGTTAAAGCACAAACGTTGAGATGCGATAACGCAGGGGAAAATACGCCTGGTGAATTTGTAAAATGGGGAACAGAACGTGGAATAAAATTCGAATTTCCACCACCGTACGTAGCTCAACTTAACGGACAGGTAGAACGCCTTAATCAAACACTGATGCAGAAGACACGGGCCCTACTCCAAGATTCAACAGTGCCTAATGATATGTGGGACTGTTTGTTGCTACCTATTTAGCTAACAGAAGTCCTACGGCAGCGTTGAAGGATAAAACCCGTATGAAATATGGATGAATAAACCCCCCAATCTAAAATATCTGCAGTTATTAGGTTCAGAAGCTTCTGTTCATAAAACGCTGCAAATTATTACACAATGGTCTATTATTTTTTCTACATAGATCACTCGTCTGCAAAGAACACGGCTTTGCCATTGTTACCACCAACCAACATGAACAAAAACATCGATCGCATTTCGGTCAGCTATAATTTGAACGTAGATTAGGCCTCTTTTTTGCGATTCACACTCGTGTCTCTGATTTATTCTTAGTCCAACCCTTAAGTTCTCATAGGGAGCGAACGGTTTGTCCTACAGAGCTCCGCGTGGTCTCTAAAAACTCTAAAAATTAAATAATATCTTAAATTGATGGAAAAACAATACCTTTATATCAATTTTTTTGAGTTAGGGCGTTTTCAAAGTTTCAACCCTTACTTTTCAACCCTTAGAAGTGATCACATCAACCAAAAGCTTCGGGGCACAACTAGACCCCAAATGGAACCTAATTCGAAACCTACGAAGGACGTTGGAGAAGTGAAACAGGTACCGAGACACGAATTTTGCCTCGGTACCCCGTCCAAACCAATACAGCGAACGTTCGCCCATTCGCCGAATATTCCCATCCGATTCATGTCGGATGGATCGGCCTCCGCATGCCTCGAGCTGTTCAGCGAACAGGCAGTTTGCCTCGCCTCGGAACCCCGTCCACATTTGCACGCATGCTGCGCCTCGGGCTGCCTCGTACTGGTGAGTACGGGGCTTTAGGCAGGTAGTGACAGTGGCAAATAAAATAAAAGCTAATATAAATAAATAAATAAAAATAATAAATAAAAGCCGAGTTCTCTGCAGACGAGTGATCTATACAAGGTGTCCACATAAGATGGGCATAACTTCAGGGATCGATTCTACAACTAATTTGCAACAAAAAGTGTGTCGTAGCAATTTTTTCATAACCCACTCAAAATGCCTTTTTTTCACTTCGAATTTTTGTTTATCGCGATTTCGACGTTACTTCATTAAAACTGTCATAACTACGTTTATTTACCAAGTAATTTCACTTTTGAGGGTATCGTTGGAAAGAGCGTTCAATTTCCAAGCTACCCAGTGTAAAACCAAAATCTTTTAGTGTTAAACGATTTCTAAATGAGCAAGTCAAAAAGCACACTTCATATGTTTTTCTAAATTCGATTTTTCCTTTTCAACGTTTTCACTATGAATGCCTGCCCATTTCGATGGACGCTCTTCGGGAAAAACATGCACAAATTGTCATCTTTCGAACGGTATATCAATTTTTCGTTTTAAAATGCAAATTGGAAGAGTAAATCAAGTTCTGATGCCAAAAAACGTGCATTTTAGAAGAAATTTGAGTGTTTTACGTGGTGTGTGGTCTCCCTCGGTCTCAAGATGACTTTACGAGTTTGGTTTCATTTCCATTGTAATTTTTCACGCTGAATCCAATGGTGACACTTCCATATAATCTGACTGCTAAAAAGTTGATTTTTCTAAGAAAATCTGCATTTTTGTGTACATTAAATACGCATTATTCGTAGATATGTTAGTGAACATAAAGTAACACATTTTCACTCAATGAAAACATCAACTTTCAAGCTGATTGATGTTTTATTCAGTGGAAAGGTGTTACTTTATGCTCACTAACATATCTATAAATAATGCGTATTTAATGTACAAAAAAAGAGATTTTCTTAGAAAATTCAACTTTTTAGCAGTCAGATTATTTGGAAGTGTCACCATTGGATTCAGCGTGAAAAATTACAATGGAAATGAAACCAAACTCGTCAAGTCATTCTGAGACCGAGGGAGACCATACACCACGTAAAACACTCGATTTTATTCTAAAAAGCACGTTTTTTTGGGGTTTTTTCGGCTTGATTCCAATTTGAATTTTTAAAAGAAAATTTGATAGACTATTGGTAAGCTGACAATTTAAGCATGTTTTTCCCGAAGAGCGCCCATCGAAATGGGCAGGCATTCTTAGTGAAAACGTTGAAAAGGAAAAATCAAATTTAGAAAAACATGTAAAGTGTGCTTTTTGACTTGCTTTTTAGAAATGGTTTAACGCTAAAAGATTTTGGTTTTACACTGGATAGCTTGGAAATTAACGCTCTTTCCAACGATATCCTCAAATTTAAAATTACTTGGTAAATAACAGGAGTTACGACAGTTTCAATGACGCGAAAACGCGAGAAAAAAAACTTCGAAGTGAAAAAAAGGCATTTTAAGTGGGTTATGAAAAAATTGCTAGGAGACATTTTTTGTTGCAAATTAGTTGTAGAATCGATCCCTGAAGTTATGCCCATCTTATGTAGACACCCTGTATAGACAAATATTAAACCTTTGTGTTACAATTTGCACCGTTTTTTTTCTTTTTTTTGAGGTTTTTTTATTTTTAACCAAGAGTTTGATTGTATAATTTTAACGATTCGTGCTATGTGCCACACCCACATGGCTGACTATTCTGTCTTATAGTTAATATTTCGATTTTCTCAACTATAGCTTTAAAAATGTCTTTGAACTTTTACTAATTAACTCATACTGCATGAATGGACTTTGCCGATTTTCGTGTTCTAAGAACGGCAGTGAGAATCCTTTGAAAACTAGCTTAGTACGTTATGGCTTTGACATTGTTCTGTTTGAGTGTTAATTATTCTTCTAAATTAATTTTTTCCCGACTACGATGGTGCCTTTCAAACCCCGCTGCTCCATTTTACATCGGAGGGAACTTACTTCCCTATTTACTGCTAGATACAAAGCTTGACTAGCAGATGAAGCCGGAGAGCTGGAGAGAGTTAGATTGGACCCCATCGCCCCTCCACCGCCATCACAGAGTTCTACCAAGGCCCCTAGGAGTTTAGGTAATTCATCGATCGGTTCTCACCCTTAAAGTGACGAAACTGCGTTCTCTCCACCATTTCTAACCCTCCATCCTATCTTAATTCTCCGCCCCCTCAAGTGGCCTTTCTGCCCTGAGGGCGCCCATTTCGCTGGGAGTCGATATCCCTGCCATGTTATTCAAATATGATATCCTTTGGGCGTCCTTCCACCACTCGACGCAGCAACGTCCTCGCCAGATTCCTGATGACGCAGAATAAGCCTATTTCTCCACTGTACGTCGAAAACACTATTTTATGTGCCTAAAAAGAGAAAAATGAAATTCTTGGACCGATAATTGACTATGCTGAGGACAACTTTGATACGTATAGAACGCTGAGCAAAGGCCATTTGAATTGATGCTTTGATAGGCGGCCTCTCAGTGTGATTTCAATGAATTTCCTCCGTATGCACTTTTTTTCACCCTGAAGACGCGAATGTGTTCAAAATTAACAAATCAACATAACTATAATTTCAGTTTTTCGACAGTTCACTCCAAATTGAATAACATTTCTGTATCTTATCATTAGTACCTCATTATTTATTATTATTACTTACTACTTACTTATTTATTATTATGCACTTTTACGTTACAGTGTTATATTTATGTTACCTTCTGAATTTCTGGGCAACGTCATTATATTTGTTTTAAAATTTGAGTTATCCGTGTGATATATTTAGGAATAATGGGGGGTGCGCCTGATTTTTATTTTTTTTATTTTTAATAGAAAAATCTGAGAATTTTGACACCAGCCGTTCTCTTTTTGGATTTTTAGATCTTTTTCTATGATTTTTTCACATCCCACTGTGACGTCATAAACATCCTAAACTTTGAAAAATCATAGAAAAGTGTATTCTCACGCTAGAAGGTCGCGGTTGGTGTCAAAATCCACAGAATGAGGTGTATTTTAGATAAAAATATTGATAAAAAGTTTTTCCAACCCATACGCACACCCCATTGACATGTTTCATGTAGAAAGACGGAGTGGGAACGGATAGCAAATATATTCTATTGGTGGAAAATACGGATACCGTCCCAGCAGACTTCATTGGTCAAAATTTATCGGGACAGGGGTAGATCAGAGACTCACTCCTTTTTTGCCGACCTTTCGATCAGAGTAACAATCATTGATGATTGTTTTCGTGATTTCAGCGTAATAATTGTAGTTTCTTGATGTTCAGTTTTTCCATAGTTTTTCTGGTTGTAAATAATATTCTCCATTACATCTCCAAAAGGGTTGAGCGCCAATCAAAATTTAGTTGGAGACTTCGCAGTGGATTTCACTCAGTAGTTTCATCCTCGACCCTGATGAAGGTAATAATTGACCGAAAGCTCTGCAAAATCGCTGCAAATTATTACACAATGGTTTATTATTTATCTATATAGATCACTCGTCTACAAAATCACCAACCATCCAATATGAAAAAAAATAAAAAATAAAAAAAAAATAAAAAAAAATTTTTTTTTTTAAATCAAAATCACCAACTATCGATTACATTTCGATCAGATCTAATTTGAACAGAGATTAGGCCTCTTTTGCGATTCACACTCGTGTTTTGATTTATATATATATATATTTCAAAATAAACACTTAAATTTTTGTAGTGAGCGAACGGTTTGTCCTACAGAGCTCTGCGTGGTCTCAAAAAATTCTAAAAATTCTATAGAATCTTAAATTGAAGGAAAAACAATACCTTTATATCGAAATTTTTTGAGTTAGGGCGTTTTCAAAATTTCAAAATTGATTTTGGAACCCTTAGAAGTGACCTACCTCAACCAAAAGCTTCGGGGCACAACTAGACCCCAAATGTAGCCTACATGCCAAATTTCATCAAAATCGGTCAATGCTAAGTGGCAAAAGTGCCGCGTACGGCGTACGGCGGACGGTCGGCCAAATTTTTATTCGATTTTTGGATTCTACGTACCTTGAAACGTAAACCATCAAATTTTGAGGGGGTGTTAAAATGTTTTTTCTTGGTCGATTCCATAGGTTCATTATTGAAAATAATAAACCAAAAAAGAGTGAGTCTCTGACTCTTGTCCCGATCAATTTTGACCATTTCTAGCGGTTTTCAACATTTTCACGAGAAGAGGGGCTTGTAATAAATGTAGGTGTGACAGACTATGCACTGGATTTCGGACCTCAAAATACTAATATTTATGCAATCGTTACACGACCGACCAAAAGCAGCAGTAGACCTGAGAATTATGTAAATCTATGCGAGAACAGGACTCCGGAACCCTGTTGTAGGGTTCCGAGCGTTTCATTGAAAAGACGACTGAGTTGAATCTATCTTACCAGCAAGTCAACTGACCACTCACCACCTCATCTAAAAGTAATAGTTTGGTTATCCAATACAAATAATTATTCGAAAGTCACGTTTTTGTTCACAAAACCTGTGTAAAATCAATTACTCCTGGTAAGTGGAATCGGACAAATAACCACTTCAAATCATGTTTTGATTTTTACACAACAAAACTTTTCAGTGCTTAGTGAAGATATACTGACTTTAGTAGTGGTAAGAGTTAATAATGCATGATTAAGAGATGTGTAGAAAATTCGAGATAATCGTTTAATATTATAATGAGTGGCCTAAGTGGAGTGAGTAGATATTATGAACCACGGCAATTAATTACGGAACGATAATGAATCGCGGGAATAACTGAACGATGACAATCAACCTGGGTTCTCTCTGACGCTGACACATAATAAATTGAACGGTGAGAAAGAAGCCAATATTAATTTGGGTTATCAAATGCTTCACGTGTCCCCTATTATCCTGGCAGTTTTGTGGTAATGAAATTCTGCTGCTTTTTGTCTACTATTTTCAATTATAAACCTTTGACTTTGTTATTTCTGAGGTAACAAAAATGTCTGCTTTGTGGGTGCAGCTCATTATTTCCTCGTGTCCATAATCGTATAGTTAATTCGATCAAACTTTACCTAATAATTATAATTAATATGTATGAAACAAATCGGACAGTTAGGTAGTCTGTAATTACATTGTAAGGTATTACGTTTCCGCAAGCGCTAACTATACAAAGAATTCAATCAATCTCGCTTTACTACTAAGATACAGGATCATAGAGAATCTAAATCGGTCTGTAAGTTAGTGTTCGACCATTCTTAAAAATTGCAAATTATTACACAAAAGTTTATTACTTGTTATGTACTGATCACTCGCCTTGAAAAACCTTGAAACTACTTACCAACCATCAACCTTCACAATCGACTCTATTTCGTAGAAATAAACGCTTCTCACTCAATTTGAAGAAATAAAGAGTTGTGGGTCCTCTTCATCAGTAAATTTCATTTTGAAAAAACGAACAGCGATCGCATTTCGGTCAGCTAAAATTGAACGGAGATTAGGCCTCTCGCAATTCACACTCGTGTTTCTGATTTATTTCGGGTCCTACCCTTAATTCTCATGGGAAGCGAACGGTTTGTCCTTCAGAGATCCGGGTGGTCTCATTCGATTCTACAAATTCAATGCTATTTTGAATTGATAAAAAACAATACTTTTTTCTGTAGTTCTTGAGCTAGGATGAAAAATTTTGACCTGATGTTTTTCGAATTAGTAACGTAAGTAATTATCTTTAATAAAATTTTAACTGCAGCCGAGGAATATTTGTCCTAGTACTCGTGCTTGCTTTAAATTAGGGTTTTGATTCGTTGTATCTAATAAAAGTCAGGATAGGCGATACAAAAACACCAGACATAGCAGAGTTCTCCACTGTATAATTTGAAGAAATGTACATAAATTTGACAATTGTCTATGCACCTTGTGTTTCTCGACAAATAAAATGATTTCTTCTTCTTCTTCTGGGAGCTAGGCTTTTTGAGAATTTCAGCTCATATTATTCACTCCTTAGAAGTGACTCACATCAATAAAACGCTGTAAATTATTACACAAAGGTTTATTATTTTTCTATATAGATCACTCGTCTGCAAAGAACACGGCTTTGCCATTGTTACCACCAACCAACATGAAGAAAAGCATCGATCGCATTTCGGTCAGCTAACATTTGAACGAGGAAAAGGCCTTTTTTGCGATTCACACTCGTGTTTCTGATTTATCGTAAGTCCTACCCTTAAATTCTCGTAGGGAAGCAAACGGTTTGTCCTATAGAGCTCCGCGTGGTCTCAAAAAATTCTAAAAATTCTATACTATCTTAAATTGATGGAAAACCAATAGGTACCTTTATATCAAAATGTTTTGAGTTAGGGCGTTTTCAAAATTTCAAAATTCATTTTTCAACCCTTACAAGTGACCTACATGAACCAAAATCTGAGGGTGACATTTACTCCTCTGTTGCGGGAATTTGGTCCTTTGAAGTCGGTCAAAAAGAAGAAGAAATTCTTACGAAGGGAAGAGGAGCTGAGTAACAAAGACTGGAGGAGATCTGCCTGGCTCATGATCTATTGCTGATTTTTCAAATGTTCGGTTACTTGAATTTGATGAATAGAGATTGTTCCGAATTGGGATTTTACTCTGTTGTGTAACAATTCGATGAATTAGGGTGCCCAATCGCAATATGTTTCATCAGTTATTCTTTCTTTAAATTTTCGTTTACATTCACCTAATTGTTTATGAGGTAAATATGGATGATATTAATTAAATAAAGACAGACTGTTACAGATATAGATGGTCCTTAAACTTGTTTTCATATATGTTTCATCCATGTATACATGTTTCATATATGTATACATGTTTCATATACGTAGTCGGAACCTAAAACTTGTTTTCCTTCACTCTATAGAGTTTGCTTGTTGACAAGGTTCTAAATTTTCCTAAAGATGCACCTAATTGTTTATGAGGTATTATGGACGCTTTGGGTGATATGTAGACAGGGTCTTTCAAATGTAGATGAACCCTAAAACTTGCTTTTCCTTACTCTATAGAGATTGCTTGTTGACAAGATTCGAAATCATCCAAAAGATAAGAGGAACAAGACTTTGAAACAACATTTTGTTAATAATCACCCCTCCTGACCGATGCAATGGAAATTCCACGTAGCAGGTAGTGAAAACCCCGCATTTCCACTCTGAAGGGATTTATTTATTTTCCCAGCCTCCAGCGGAAGGTTTTTCCATGCGGCAAAGAGCAGTCTTTTTTTCTTCTTCCCTTTTTCCTCAGTGTATTAATTGAAGAGGAAATAAATCTGAGGGTTACGACGATTAAATTGATAGGTCGACGGACACTGAGTAGGGGGACGAGGGAGAGGGAAACAGGTTGGTTGGAAAAATGCGAATGTGTAGCGAAGGATGGGGGAGGGTGCGCCCCCACTCCGCCCTGCGGTCACTGAATGAAAAATCCTTGACCTGGGCCACGAGGGCGGGGGATGAAAACGTAGTATCGGAAAAAGGGGCCTCTTTCATTCTCTCGTGGTCCCCACTTTCCCTCTGTTGCACGCTCGCCGCCCACCGCTGTTTTTATTATCCCGTTTCCTAATTTAATAAACTGCCAGCCCAACGTGTTGCACCCTGGAGTTTTTTCCTTAGAGGTTTCACGGCAGTTGACGGTTTACCAGACGAAGTATCAATTGGTCAATTGTCAATAAGTAGTTGATTGTTGTCGGTTTCTCCGTCAATCTTCATTGATTTTGAGTTGTTTCATTTTGGTTTATTATTTTCAATAATGAACCTTTGGAATCGACCAAGAAAAAAAATTTTAACACCCCTCAAAATTTGATGGTTTACGTTTCAAGGTACGTAGAATCCGAAAATCGAATAAAAATTTGGCCGTCCGTCCGCCGTACGCCGTACGCGGCACTTTTGCCACTTAGCATTGACCGATTTTGATGAAATTTGGTATGTAGACTCCATTTGGGGTCCAGTTGTGCCCCGAAGCTTTTGGTTGATGTAGGTCACTTCTAAGGGTTCCAAAATCAATTTTGAAATTTTGAAAACGCCCTAACTCAAAAAATGTCGATATAAAGGTATTGTTTTTCCTTCAATTTAAGATTCTATAGAATTTTTAGAATTTTTTGAGACCACGCGGAGCTCTGTAGGACAAACCGTTCGCTCCCTACGAAAATTTAAGGGTTTATATTGAAATATATATATATAAATCAAAACACGAGTGTGAATCGCAAAAGAGGCCTAATCTCCGTTCAAATTAGAGCTGACCGAAATGCGATCGATGGTTGGTGATTTTTATTTTTTTTTATTTTGATTTTTCAAAATTTTTTTTGATTTAAGTATTATTACTTTTTTTGATTTTTTTTTTTTTCATATTGGATGGTTGGTGATTTTGTAGACGAGTGATCTATATAGAAAAATAATAAAACATTGTGTAATAATTTGCAGCGTTTTGTTACATTACCACTACGTAACTTGAATTATTGTGGTGGTTGCGATTAGCCACCCTAACTAACCAAATAGTTGAATATGAAGAATAAAATCACAATTTCTATTCAACTTATTTCAAATAACAGAGTTTTTCAAATTCAGTAGCTAACTAATCATTATCATACGACTCACAACAATCATAACAATTTATTGGAGTAAAATTCCAACATACTTCAACCCCCTCAATGTTCGTCTTGTTCATTCATTTTCTTCTTTCTCTTTCTGTACTTCTACTCACTAATCCATCTGTAGTTGAAATCTTAAATATTCTCTGCAAAGTAGCTAAGCTTTCTCGAAGGTTGAGTACCGTACGACTTGGCCTCCATTTCCAGGTTTGCACCATCACTTTTGGTTAATTATTTTCAATAATGAACCTCTGGAATCGACCAAGGAAAATTTTTTTTTCCCTCTCAAAATTTGTTGGTTTACGTATCGAAGTACGGAGAATCCAAAAATCGAATAAAATAATGGCCGTCCGCCTTCCGTCCACCGTCGACTGCACGCGGCATTTCCCATGGAGTAGTTCCCATGGACCGATTTTGATGAAATTTGGCATAAAGGCTCCATTTCGGGTTTAGTTGTGCCCCGAAGCTTTTGGTTGATGTAGGTCACTTCTAATGGTTGAAAAATAAGGGTTGAGATTTTCAAAACGCCCTAGATTTCGATATTAAGGTATTGTTTTTCTTCAATTTAAAATAGTAGTGATTTTTAGAATCGAATGAGACCACCCAGAGCTCTGTGGGACAAACCCTTTCGCTTCCTACGGGGGTCTCAGTCGGTCGCCGACCGTTCTTAATATTTCGCGAAATTGAAGGGGCAAACCCTTAAAAAATTGTACCTGAATTTGAATTTTCAAAGGATTTTAAAAATTCGTTAGTGCTCGGCCCTAGGGAATTGAATAACTGAAATATTGCCGCTGGAATCATCAAAATCGAACAATAATTGCCAAAGAAAAATGGGAAAAACTACTGAATAAACGGTTTTTCCCATGTTTTTCCCTTATTTCTCTGGCAGTTATCGTTCGGTTTTGATGATTCCAGCGGCAATCTTTCAGTTTTTCAATTCCCTAGGCCCTTGCGCTAATGAATTTCTAAAATCCTTGAAAATGTCAAGCTACATTTTATGGGAAAAACATAACTGAGTTAACGGGTTTTCCCGTTTTTCTCTGGTAATTATTGTTCGATTTTGATGATTAGAACGGCAATATTTCAGCTATTCAATTCCCTAGGGCCGTGCACTAATGAATTTTTTTAATCCTTTAAAATTTCCAATTCAAGTACTTCTTTTCAAGTTCCGAACCCATTGCTTAGCTGTGTGACGGAGCACCAGTTACTCTGTCACCTGATTCGTGATTCGATGGAGCGGTTCTTCCGCCCTTTCGAATCGCCACTCAGGGATAGCTCACCAGTCTAATATTCCAGACACCGATCTGTAAGTACATTACTTTCAAACTAGATCACTTCCCTTACCCTTGTGGTTCAAATCCGAAGATATAATAGGTCAACTCTATTGATACTTCTTCCCCCCTCACTAATAGATACAAGGCTCTTTGATTATAGGATAATATATTTTTTTATCTTTCCTAATTCAATTTGTATCTTTCATTCATAATCAATAGTTCTAGGTTGATTTCCAACAAGGAAAAGGTATTCAAACGAAACGTATAGTTCTCTAGGGGTAAAATGTAGCAACGATTAAATTATTCTCATTACTTAATCAGATTCTCCAGACCCCCTTGAACAATAAAGTTTCAGCTGCGATGTCTTTCTGTTTTAATTTTCTGTTCTCCTCTTTTTCTTCTCCACCCGATGATACATCATCGATGCTCCGAACCTTTTCATTCTCTTCACTATGTGTTGATACACAAGGCTGATGCCTTCTTCTATCTCTACTACTTTCTCTTCAGGTGACTTTTTTCCTACCTCCTTGTTGTCCTCCCCCAGAAATTCCCTGATCGATGACTCGAGTCATTACTTCCTGGTGACGAGGCCGAAAAGCGTTCCAAGGCTAAATATTTCCTTTCTCGTTCCATTCTCTTTATTTCATATTTTTGTCTGAATTCCATTTCTGTTCTCTTTCCTCTATCTACATTTTTCTCTATTTATATTTGTTCTTTATGGTATTTACATTTTCATTCTATTTATTTTTTTGTTCATTTCCCCCTAACTCACCAAATTGTTGAATAAAACGAATTGAATCACAATTCGGAATCATTTATATTCACCTAATTTCAAGTAACAGAGTATTCCAAATTCAGTAACTAACAAATCGTAACAACACATTTGAGTAAACTCCAAGAGTGGTGCTAACGAGAAAATATAGTCGTTTCAGGTCGCAATTTATTACCGTGAAGTAATAATCACTACCGTGAGGGTACAAAGCAAATCTTTAGGTTACTGCCTATAGACATTTCTACAGAACCACCTGAACTTGAGTACGCAGACCTTTGCAGGCAAAGAGTTACTCGTTGCTGCAGCAGGCAAAAAAAAGTCTACCAAGTGTGTGTGGCACATAGCTTCCTCGTATCCATAACCCTATTATATAAATGATCCGATGCATAGTAGTTTATCTGAAAACACCAATCTCTAAGTACCTTTCACTACCCTCATAGGGGATATTTCCTGAAAATTTCATCGAAATCAGGTGGAAAATGTGGAACTAATGACCCATACAAGGAATTCACGTTTGCGCATGCGCAGTCGCTTCTATCAGTCCGGGGATGATGATTTTCATAGGGGATCATATACACACCAACCCGCACAATCCCTGAAAATTTCATAGAAATCGGAAAATAACTTCGTATTTTTATGCGCGTTACAAGGAATTCATGACAGACGGACAGACAGACAGACACGGAACCAAAATTGTTCAGAACTGTCTAAAACGCAAAACGCGAGTGAAAATTTTGATTCTGGAGAACTTTTTTTTTCGTCCTTGAAAAGTGAAAACAAAGCTTCCGCTGCCTTGGTAGACTCGGAAGCAATTCTATCAAATATACCTGTAAGTGCTGCCGTGGTGCACAATAGAGGGCACACAGAGTGAAGGTCTTTCATGGTAACAGTAGGTAATTTAGTAGTGAAGGTGAAATGTAAATAATGAATGAGAAAATAAGAGCGAAATTAATTGAGTTTTATCAATATAATTTGGTTAGTACGTGTCGTAAGTTATGAAGCTACCTATCTTACGACAAGGCAGAAGTAAGCATTCTACCTACTATTCCAAAACAAAGCAAATATCGCACTCGCGAATCACGAGCGTCTGATTTTCGGGTTTGTAAACCCAATATAAATATTGGATGTTACTGAGCGATTTACCTCGCTGTGGCTATATAATAACGTATGGCTAGTCCTTAGGCGCCTCCCTGCAGAGATACTCATCCAATGAAACCCTCGAATTTCGAGTTGAGCAGCTTCCCCACTTCGACGACAGTCCGTCAAGAGTGAAGTGTTGCTGGACGACAACCTAAATTTTGGTTAATCGGAAATTAGGATGTCCATCCTCACCTCCGTTGGGGACGGTTCAATAATTCGTATTTGGGGCTCGGGGTCCTGTGGAAATGCAGAAAATGGACTGGATGTATGTTCGTCGGCGTGAGAAGTATTACGGTAAGCGAACCCATTTTGTTGAAAGTTTGAAATTGTATTCCGACTAGTAGAGACCTAGAACTCGTGAAGACTGACGTGGCTCTTAATTTATTCAATACATTTGGGATTTACAGGATGTCCCATAATTAACGATCCGAACTTTAGGCAGTGGTTGAATTGAAACCCGACTTTTTAAAATTGTATTTTCGCTTCCGAGTTTATCAAGGTCGCAGAAACATTGCTTTCACTTTTCAAGGTTGAACAAATTTTCTCCATAATCAAAGTTTCCACTCGCGTTTTACGTTTTAGTTCTTCCTGAACAATTATTTGATTCCTTGTCTGTCATGAAATCCTCGAAACTCGCAAAACTATACGAAGTTATAGTCAGTTTTTGATGGAATTATCAGGGATTGTACGAGTTGGCGTGTACCTAGTTGGTTCCCTATGAAAATCATCGCCCTCGGACTGATAATAGCCACTGCACTTGCGCACACGTGAATTCCTTGTAACAGCCATACCAGTGTCATTTTCTACCCGAATTCGATGAAATTCTCAGAGATTGATGTTTTGAGATATAGTACCACGCATCGGAGCATCTATACAATCGGATTATGGATAAGGGGAAGCTATGTGCCACACCCACTTGGTAGACTTTTTTTATGTAAATGTAATAATCATTTATTTAATAACTTTAATTTATTCGTACAAGTTGTTATTCTCAATTTCGTTTTGGTGGGCATAAATTTTCCTACACAACTCACTTTACCAGAAATGAACGAAAATTGAAAATTATATAAACTTGAAGTAAAAGCTTGACACAAAAAAAAAACTTAATACTCGATCATCATTATCGAATCAATTGAAGGTCGTTGGTGTCATATGTCAAATTCGGAGGTTCAGGTTCCACTTAGGACAAGATATCTATTTTGGTTTATTATTTTCAATAATGAACCTTTGGAATCGACCAAGAAAAAAAATATTTTAACACCCCCTCAAAATTTGATGGTTTACGTTTCAAGGTACGTAGAATCCAAAAATCGAATAAAAATTTTGCCGTCCGTCCGCCGTACGCCGTACGCGGCACTTTTGCCACTTAGCATTGACCGATTTTGATGAAATTTGGTATGTAGGCTCCATTTAGGGTCTAGTTGTGCCCCGAAGCTTTTGGTTGATGTAGGTCACTTCTAAGGGTTCCAAAATCAATTTTGAAATTTTGAAAACGCCCTAACTCAAAAAATTTCGATATAAAGGTATGGTTTTTCCTTCAATTTAAGATTCTATAGAATTTTTAGAATTTTTTGAGACCACGCGGAGCTCTGTAGGACAAACCGTTCGCTCCCTACAAAAATTTAAGGGTTTTTATTGAAATATATATATATATAAATCAAAACACGAGTGTGAATCGCAAAAGAGGCCTAATCTCCGTTCAAATTAGAGCTGACCAAAATGCGATCGATGGTTGGTGATTTTGATTTTTTTTTTTTTTTTTTTGATTTTTTTTGATATATTTTTTGGTTTATTATTTTCAATAATAAGCCTTTGGAATCGAGCAAGAAAAAAAAAATTTTAACCCCCCCTCAAAATTTGATGTTTTACGTTTCAAGGTACGTAGAATCCGAAAATCGAATAAAAAAATTTCCGTCCGTCCGCCGTACGCCGTACGCCGTACGCGGCACTTTTCTTAGTTACCATGGACCGATTTCGATGAAATTTGGTATATGGGCTCCATTTGGGGTCTAGTTGTGCCGCGAAGCTTTTGGTTGATGTAGGTCACTTCTAAGGGGTGAAAATTAAGGGTTGAAATTTTCAAGAATGCCCTAGCTCGAAAACTCTCGAAATAAAGGTATCGTTTTTTCACTAATTTTAAATAGTACTGAATTTTAAAAAATTTTTGAGACCACCCGGAGCTCTGTAGGGCAAACCGTTCAGTCCCTACGAGTACTTGAAGGTTTTCCTTCGATAAAACAGAATCATGAGTGTGAATCGCAAAAGAGGTCTAATCTCCGTTGAAATTTTTTCTGACTAAAATGCGATCGCTGTTCATTTCTTCGATTTGTATACAGTTTTGCCTTCTGCGTAACCAGTAATCAAATTTCCATAATCAAAAGTCAATGGAGAATACTGAAGGCGCCTGAGTGGTCACTGATCAGCTGAGTGAGCTCCAAGGCCATTTCCTCTCCTGTTGAACGCAGGAACCTGAAATTTGAGAGGGCGGGTCAATTGAGAATGCTGAAGGCGCCTGAGTGGTCACTGATCAGCTGAGTGAGCTCCAAGGCCATTTCCTCTCCTGTTGAACGCAGGAAGCTGAAATTTTAGAGGGCGGGTCAATGGAGATTGCTGAAGGTGCCTGAGTGGTCACTGATCAGCTGAGTGAGCTCCAAGGCCATTTTCTCTCCTGTTGAACGCAGGAACCTGAAATTTGAGAGGCAGGGTCAATGGAGATTGCTGAAGGCGCCTGAGTGGTCACTGATCAGTTGAGTGAGCTCCAAGGCCATTTCCTCTGCTGTTGAACGCAGGAAGCTGAAATGTTAGAGGCAGGGTCAAAGGAGAATGCTGGAGGCGCCTGAGTGGTAACTGATCAGCTGAGTGAGCTCCAAGGCCATTTCCTCTCCTGTTGAACGCAGGAACCTGAAATTTGAGAGGGCGGGTCAATGGAGAATGCTGAAGGCGCATGAGTGGTCACTGATCAGCTGAGTGAGCTCCAAGGCCATTTTCTCTTCTGTTGAACGCAGGAAGCTGAAATTTGAGAGGGCGGGTCAATGGAGAATACAGATGGTGGTAGGTGCTATTGATGGAGAACCAGTGATCTATACAGAAGGGTGATCTATACAGAAAATAATAAACCTTTGAGCAATGATTTGCAGCGTTTTTTTTCTTCATATTGGATGGTTGGTGATTTTGTAGACGAGTGATCTATATAAAAATAATAAACCATTGTGTAATAATTTGCAGCGTTTTTATCAAGTGGACGTTTTTTCGTGTTTTAGATCTCAATCTGTACTCGTGAATTCTTGGATCACACATAATGAAAATGTAATAATATCAATGGAAAGAACATTAAATTTCCTCTCAGCTTATTTTTAATAGACATTTCGGTTTATTATTTTCAATAATGAAAGAAAAAAATTGTAACCCCCCTCAAAATTTGTTGGTTTACATTTCAAGGTACGTAGAATCCAAAAAATCGAATAAATATTTGGCCGTACGTCCGCCGTACGCGGCACTTTCCTCAGTTATCATGGTCCGATTTTGATGAAATTTGGTATGTGGGCTCCATTTAGGGTCTAGTTGGGCCCCGAAGCTTTTGGTTGATGTAAGTCACTTCTAGGGGTTGAAATTTTCAAAACGCACTAACTCACAATATGTTGATATAAAAGTATTATTTTTCCATCAATTTAAGATAGTATTGAATTTTTAGAATTTTTAGAGACCACGCGGAGCCCTGTAGGACAAACCGTTCACTCCCTACTAGAATTTTAGGGTTTTACGTACGATAAATCAGAAACTCGAGTGTGAATTGCAAAAGAGGTCTAATCTCCGTTCAAATTTTTGCTGATCGAAATGCTATCGATGTTTTTCTTCATGTTGGTTGGTGGCAACAATGGTAAAGCCGTGTTCTTTGCAGTCGAGTGATTTATATAGAAAAATAATGAACCTTTGTGTAATAATTTTCAGCGTTTTTCCTTAGTGTACGAAATTCATATCATGTACGAGTTGGTACTATTTAGTGCAAGTAAGTTGGGAGAATATCTGTTTCGCATGCAATCAACAAAATGTAATCAATATGTTGTGTGTTACCCATGTCCTGTGTGTTTTTCTTTCCAATGTTATTGAAATTGGTGAAGGCTAGTCATTCCCAAATGAGCCTTGAGTTGGCTGAGATGGCTGTCGGACATCACGTAAATTTTTGCATCTTTGAGTCGTTTCCTGCCGATCTCTAGTGCGCATAAGCCGTGGATTTTTGCTTTATAAATGGCTGTCGTTCCCAGAGTACGCAGATTCTGAATTCACTTCCGTGTGACGTTTCCGTTACTCCAACTTCTCCTTGTAGAAGTAGACCCCCTTCCTCTTCCCTCACCCGTTTACTCGGAGATGAGATTCAGTGAGGCCCAGAAACAATCAACCCTCGTTGAAAAGACCATGCGGAGGGCGCCGCCGAACCTCCGCGGGTTCAACAATGGCGCTGATAATCACTCCACTCTGCACCCTCTTTTTTTCCAGGGCGAAGTTGAATTGCATTTTCAAAATTTTCAGGCAGACCCTTTTCGGGGGGTTAATTGTACAAGAACAGGAAATGGGTGCAAGTCCTTCCGCCGTGCAAATCCTACATTGCGGGCGGCCTTTGTCCGGAACCGGTTCCTCAACCGCCGCCATTGTTCCCCCGATAGTGCCTCGCGTTATTCATTTAAATTTTTTCCACGTCTTTCTCGTCCTTCCACTTCCGCTGTGGTCGTTCCTAGCAGTTTTTTGTTCGAAATGACGAGCGATTTGACGGTTTCGTGGGGGTCGTTCGGATGACTCTCGCCATTCTGGTTTGCTTAGACTACAATCAAAAGGTTACAAAATAAGTTTCAAAGTTACATCGCCTTCAAGTGGGCGACACCTTCTAATGAAATTGACTACGGGTCTCTTCGCGCCAGATGCCCCCTTGGCACTTTGGAAAGAAGCCGCACCAGTGCCGATCTCATCTTGCTATTTACATGAAATATTAAACAGCCGAATCGATTGTCCGCCTATCCTATCGAGGTTTGGCCTATTATCATCCGTGGTATCACCACCCGTGTCCTGCTCGGCTCATATTTGAACTGGTGGTCTTTCTAGAGAGGCACTTCTCTTCATCCCTATCTCCCTCCCACACTTTCCTCATCTTCCCTCATCACTAGGGCCGGCGTCAGGTGAGTCCTGGGCGTCCTCCCCGTTAACATTTGATTTTTTTTAAATATTTAATTTCTCCATAATTACGTGCCTCCTCCACCTTTGAGGGGTTTATTAAAAAAAAATAGTTACAATGACAAAGCAGTGTTCTTTGCAGACAAGCGATCTGTATAGAAAAATAATGAACCATTGTGTAATAATTTGTGTAGTTGTTTTGGTTTATTATTTTCAATAATAAACCTTTGGAATCGACCAAGAAAAAAAAATTCCACTCCCCTTCTAAATTTGTTGGTTTGTGTTTCAAGGTACGATGAATCCGAAAATCAAATAAAAACGCTGCAAATTATTACAAAATGGTTTATTATTTTTCTATATTGATCACTCGTCTGCAAACCCACCAACCATCCAACATGAAGAAAATCATCGATCGCATTTCGATCAGCTAAAATTTGAACGGAGATTAGGCCTCCTTTGCGATTCACACTCGTGTTTCTGATTTATCGTACGTCAAACCCTTAAATTCTCGTAGGGAGCGAACGGTTTGTCCTACTGAGCTACGCGTGGTCTCAAAAAAATTCTAAAAATTCTATAGAATCCTAAATTGAAGGAAAAACGATATCTTTGTATCGAAATTGTTTGAGTTAGGGCCTTTTCAAAATTTCAAAATTCATTTTTGAACCTTTAGAAGTGATCTACATTAACCAAAATCTTCGGGGCACAACTAGACCCCAAATGGAGCCTACACACCAAATTTCATCAAAATCGGTCAATGCTAAGTGGCAAAAGTGCCGCGTACGGCGTACGGTGGACGGACGGCCAAATTTTTATTCGATTTTTGGATTCTACGTAGGTTCCTTGAAACGTAAACCATCAAATTTTGAGGTGTTAAAATTGGTTTTTTCTTGGTCGATTCCAAAGGATCATTATTGAAAATAATAAACCAAAGTGCCGTTTGCCGTACGCGGCACTTTCCTTAGTTCACAAGGACAGATTTTGATTAAATTTGGTATATGGGCTCCATTTGGGGTCTAGTTGTGCCCCGAAGATTTTGGTTGATGTAGGTCACTTCTAAGGGGTGAAAATTAAGGGATGAAATTTTGAAAACGCCCTAGCTCAAAACATTCTGATATAAAAATATTTTTTTTCCAGCAATTTAAGATAGTGTTGAAAAAAAGATCACGCGAAGCTCTGTAGCACTAACCGTTGCTCTCCACGAGATCTTGAGGGTTGGACTCACGAGAGAATCAGAAACACGCGTGTGAATCGCAAAAGAGGCGATAATAATCTCCGTTCAAATTTTATGTGACCAAAATGCGATCGCTGTAGGTACGTGGTAGGTAGTAGCTATGGTTGGTAGGTGGTGATAAAGGCCAAGGCGAGTTCTTTGCAGACGAGTGATCTATGTAGAAAAATAATAAACCTTTGTGTAATAATTTGCAGCGTCTTTAAATGATAAACGAAAAATATGGCAATAAAACAATGTAGGAGTGATCTTAAGCCCTGTGGATACTCGTCTGATATTTCATAGAAACATCGATATCGATGAAACACCGTTTGAAAAATATCGATTTCGATAACATCGTAGGGTAAAAAAAGGGTTTTTTGAAAATCGGGAAATTGAATCCATTCGTCAACTAAGTAGAATCAAAGGAGAAAACCTGATGAGGCTGCTCTTCCTCCATTCATAAGAAGTGAATGTGTTTTCTTTTCGTGATTTTATGTTACTGGATAACCTACTCCATTATAATTTTTTTCATTCGTGATAACTTATCCGATTTATATGCATTATCCGATATCCCATACCTTCCCCATTCCAACTAGGTATTGTTTCAAGCATATAGAAACTTTTTTCTATTGTTTTGCAGTAATTTAATATCTTGTTGCCTTTATAAAGTGATGATTGAAAGGTAGGAGGAGTTCTTCCAATTCCAAGTAAATTCAATGAAGTTATCTGGTCAGGAATTGTATTTTGTCTGGTTTCCTTGCAGTACCTAGTAGGTCAAATTTACCAAATGATGTTATCAGACCATATCCTCGACGTATCGATATCATCGAACCGAAACATCGATGTTCCGGTATTATCGATATCGATGTCCCATCCCTGGTTCATTATGAAGAAGGTGCACTTGGAAGGTGTGAGAGCCAACGTGGCGCCGCCTTGTACTTCTCTTTGCAGCGTTTTACAACGATTTTCACTCATTTGCGACACTTTCAACAAAGCTAAATGAAATCTGTGAGAAACGGAATCACCACGGATACTGGTAGAAGACATTTCAAAAAAAATCCGGCGGATGTATGCCAGGATAAAGAAATGCAACGTGATCACACAGCAACAACAACAACATTCGTAGCCTCATGACACACCGAATTGAGTTTCCTCCTTCTTCCGGGTCTTAGTCGGTCAAAAATACGAAGAAATCGAAAATTAACGACAGGGTGTACTCATTTAGTTGGTTTGAGACGAGGAAAGTATTTTTTGGGGATTTTGAAAATTCGCTCATTCACTCATGCTGCACGACTGGGATTTTGGTTTATTATTTTCAATAATGAACCTTTGGAATCGACTAAGAAAAAACAAATTTTAACACCCCCTCAAAATTTGATGGTTTACGTTTCAATGTATGTAGAATCCAAAAATCAAATAAAAATTTGGCCGTCAGTCCGCCGTACGCCGTACGCGGCACTTTTGCCACTTAGCATTGACCGATTTTGATGAAATTTGGTATGTAGGGCTTCATTTGGGGTCTAGTTGTGCCCAGAAGATTTTGGTTGATGTAGGTCACTTCTAAGGGTTCAAAAATGAATTTTGAAATTTTGAAAATGCCCTAACTCAAAAAATTTCGATATAAAGGTATCGTTTTTCCTTCAATTTAAGATTCTATAGAATTTTTAGAATTGTTTGAGACCACGCGGAGCTCTGTAGGACATACCGTTCGCTCACTACGAGAATTTAAATTTTGAACGTACGATAAATCAGAAACACGAGTGTGCATCGCAAAAGAGGCCTAATCTCCGTTCAAATTAAAGCTGACCGAAATGCGATCGATGTTTTTCTTCATGTTGGATGGTTGGTGGGTTTGCAGACGAGTGATCAATATAGAAAAATAAAAAATAATAAACCAATGTGTAATAATTTGCAGCGTTTTCTCTTATCATCGCGAGATGCTTATTTATGTTTGAGTTGGTGGCGAGTGGAGAAGTGAGGCGGTGGAGAGCGGAGATGAAGGAGGTGGAAAGAGGGAAGGAGGATAATATCGAACACGAAGCACTGAATAAATGGAGCGGAGTGTGTGAGTGTGTGTTTGTCTGGGGGGGGGGGTGTAAGGACGGAAGGGAAGTAGGAATATGGAGGTAAACTGGCGGGGTGGGAGGGGCGAGGGGGGCGCTCCCCCTTGGAAGGAAACAAGGACGAAGCACGAATTTAGGGCTGACTAATTCTGTAGTAATACCCCCCCCCCCCTCTTCCACACCTCACACCACCGACGGCCATCTTGCCTCCTCACAAAGCGCCACCCTCTCCCCTTTTCTACCACTGCGCCCGCTTACCCCCCTGTTTTATGTTTAATTGATCTGAGAAGCGGGATTTCAGCTTCCCTCCTCCACTTCGCCTTTCTACGTTCACCCTCCGCCGCTTTCCGCTCTCTTCAACCTCCCCCCTCCTCCCACACCCTCTCCCGACTGTTCCGTGCGTTTCCTCTTACTTTGTCCTGAACAGTTTGTGAAGGAAGAGGTGAAGAGGAGGAGTACAAGGCGGCACCACGTTGGCTCTCACACCATCGAGTGCACCTTCTTCATAATAAACCACCTCGACTCTGCAGAAAGAGCACTGAACTCCCCCATCAGACGAAGATCCACAGGCCTCATAATCACTTCTACTTTTTTTTTGCTTTTGAGTCTTCTTCTTTTCATTGGCTTTGAAAGCAGGTTCCAATACAGCCGATATTCAGTCAGGAAATGGATGTCTGTAAACACCAAAAGAGAAAAATAATCGGCCTCGCCGGAAGCAAGCCCCCTGCACCCCCGGATGGTTACTGCTTAGAGCCTTCGGCTAAAATTCAAGAAACAGAACATTTTTCGCTTGCTTGCTGTTTCCTTCTACTAGGAATTTGTTGTCTGTTGTTTAAATTCAGTCCTTTATGGGCCCGCTTATCAGTATGCTCAACATTTCATTCACCTCTTGATGTCCCAAAGGTACTGTTATTATTAAGAAATCGAAAACATCAAAAACTTCGAAGAACGCATTGCAACTAAAAGCCTGGGTTACAAGATCCTTTGATTACTTTTTAGGAAAAACGATGGCAGCCATTTTCATAAATAAAAATCTGCCGATGGTTCTTTCCATGCATAAACGTGTAGTTGACTTAACTTCGACAGAAAAATGAACTTGGCAACAGAGAAGGTGTATGTTTACAACAACACAGAGAAGGAATGCTGAACCATGCAACGAGAAGGATTGTGGACCAAGCAACAGGAAGGTAACAGGCTCTGGATTGGCAGAGTTGGTGGTGAGGACCGTGGTGGCTTGACATGCAGCGCTTCGTGTCTCAAAAACCGGAGTGTTGGAAAAAACGTATGATCAGAGTGTTGGAAAAGGCGTATGATTGGGGTGTAAGAAAAGGCATATGATCGGAGCGTAGGAAAACGCGTATGACGGTGTGTTGGAAATGGCGTATGATCGGAGTGTTGGAAAAGGCTTATGATTGGGGTGTAAGAAAAGGCATATGATCGGAGTGTTGGAAAAGGCGCATGATTGGGGTGTAAGAAAAGGCATATGATCGGAGCGTAGGAAAACGCGTATGACGGAGTGTTGGAAAAGGCGTATGATTGGTGTGTACAAAAGGCATATGATCGGAGCATAGGAAAACGCGTATGACGGAGTGTTGGAAAAGGCGTATGATTGGGGTGTTGGAAAAGGCGTATGATTGGGGTGTAAGAAGAGGCATATGATCGGAGTGTTGGAAAAGGCGTATGACGGTGTGTTGGAAATGGCGTATGATTGGAGTGTTGGAAAAGGCTTATGATTGGGGTGTAAGAAAAGGCATATGATCGGAGTGTTGGAAAAGGCGTATGATTGGGGTGTAAGAAAAGGCATATGATCGGAGCGTAGGAAAACGCGTATGACGGAGTGTTGGAAAAGGCGTATGATTGGTGTGTACAAAAGGCATATGATCGGAGCATAGGAAAACGCGTATGACGGAGTGTTGGAAAAGGCGTATGATTGGGGTGTTGGAAAAGGCGTATGATTGGGGTGTAAGAAGAGGCATATGATCGGAGTGTTGGAAAAGGCGTATGATTGGGGTGTAAGAAAAGGCATATGATCGGAGCGTAGGAAAACGCGTATGACGGTGTGTTGGAAAAGGCGTATGATTGGGGTGTAAGAAAAGGCATATGATCGGAGTGTTGGAAAAGGCGTATGATCGGAGTGTTGGAAAAGGCGTATGATTGGGGTGTAAGAAAAGGCATATGATCGGAGTGTTGGAAAAGGCGTATGATTGGGGTGTAAGAAAAGGCATATGATCGGAGTGTTGGAAAAGGCGTATGATCGGATTGTTGGAAAAGGCGTATGATTGGGGTGTAAGAAAAGGCATATGATCGGAGTGTTGGAAAAGGCGTATGATTGGGGTGTAAGAGAAGGCATATGATCGGAGCGTAGGAAAACGCATATGACGGTGTGTTGGAAATGGCGTATGATCTGAGTGTTGGAAAAGGCGTATGATTGGGGTGTAAGAAAAGGCGTATGATCGGAGTGTTGGAAAAGGCGTATGATTGGTGTGTACAAAAGGCATATGACCGGAGCATAGGAAAACGCGTATGACGGAGTGTTGGAAAAGGCGTATGATTGGGGTGTAAGAAAAGGCATATGATCGGAGCGTAGGAAAACGCGTATGACGGAGTGTTGGAAAAGGCGTATGATCGGAGTGTTGGAAAAGGCGTATGATTGGGGTGTAAGAAAAGGCATATGATCGGAGCGTAGGAAAACGCGTATGACGGTGTGTTGGAAAAGGCGTATGATTGGGGTGTAAGAAAAGGCATATGATCGGAGTGTTGGAAAAGGCGTATGATTGGGGTGTAAGAAAAGGCATATGATCGGAGTGTTGGAAAAGGCGTATGATTGGGGTGTAAGAAAAGGCATATGATCGGAGTGTTGGAAAAGGCGTATGATTGGGGTGTAAGAAAAGGCATATGATCGGAGTGTTGGAAAAGGCGTATGATTGGGGTGTAAGAAAAGGCATATGATCGGAGTGTTGGAAAAGGCGTATGATTGGGGTGTAAGAAAAGGCATATGATCGGAGTGTTGGAAAAGGCGTATGATTGGGGTGTAAGAAAAGGCATATGATCGGAGTGTTGGAAAAGGCGTATGATTGGGGTGTAAGAAAAGGCATATGATCGGAGTGTTGGAAAAGGCGTATGATCGGATTGTTGGAAAAGGCGTATGATTGGGGTGTAAGAAAAGGCATATGATCGGAGTGTTGGAAAACGCGTATGACGGAGTGTTGGAAAAGGCGTATGATTGGTGTGTACAAAAGGCATATGACCGGAGCATAGGAAAACGCGTATGACGGAGTGTTGGAAAAGGCGTATGATTGGGGTGTAAGAAAAGGCATATGATCGGAGCGTAGGAAAACGCGTATGACGGAGTGTTGGAAAAGGCGTATGATCGGAGTGTTGGAAAAGGCGTATGATTGGTGTGTACAAAAGGCATATGATCGGAGCGTAGGAAAACGCGTATGACGGAGTGTTGGAAAAGGCATATGATCGGAGTGTTGGAAAAGGCGTATGATTGGGGTGTAAGAAAAGGCATATGATCGGAGCGTAGGAAAACGCGTATGACGGTGTGTTGGAAATGGCGTATGATCGGAGTGTTGGAAAAGGCGTATGATTGGGGTGTAAGAAAAGGCGTATGATCGAAGTGTTGGAAAAGGCGTATGATTGGTGTGTACAAAAGGCATATGATCGGAGCATAGGAAAACGCGTATGACGGAGTGTTGGAAAAGACGTATGATTGGGGTGTAAGAAAAGGCATATGATCAGAGCGTAGGAAAACGCGTATGACGGAGTGTTGGAAAAGGCGTATGATCGGAGTGTTGGAATAGGCGTATGATCGGAGTGTGGGAAAAGGCGTATGATTGTGGTGTAAGAAAAGACAAATGATCGGAGTGTTGGAAAAGGCGTATGATTGGAGTGTTGGAAAAGGCGTATGATTGGGGTGTAAGAAAAGGCATATGATCGGAGTGTTGGAAAATGCGTATGATTGGGGTGTTGGAAAAGGCGTAGTATCGGAGAGATTGGAAAAGGCGTATGACTGGGGTGTTGGAAAAGGTGTAGGATCAGTGTGTTGGAAAGAGGCGTAGGATCGGAGTGTTGGAAAAGGCGTACGATCGGAGTGTTGGAAAAGGCGTAGGATCAGAGTGTTTAAAACGCGCGTGACACTATCTCGTAACGTTTTTCAGATAGTTACCCTAGGGCTAATAACATGTCCCATGTTAATAATAATCACAGCAAATTCAGATAGGCCCTAGGTATGTAGGAGGTAGGTACACGTTGATGTCGCCACCGTGCCCATCTGTAGACACAAACCTACTTCTGTATCTCGTAGTTGAATATGCAACACGTGCTAGCTGACATTTTAGGCAAAATGAGATTATTATGCTGTCATAAGCCAAATCCAGTGCCCTCAAACGGGACCATCTACACGTTAAATCTCATAAGCTCTGAATATTGTTGGAAAATGTAGAATTTATGGCTGTTTCAAGGAATTCACGTTTGCGCATCCCCACAAAATACCTTCAATTTGAGGGCCATGATTTTCATAGGGGAGCATCTCCACCCCAACCCCCATATTCCCTGTAAATGTTATCGAAATCAGTTGGGGAATGTAGAAGTTATGGCTGTAACAAGGAAATACACGTTTGCGCATGCGCGGTGGCTATTATCAGTCCGGGAGTAATGATATTCCTAGGGGACAATCTACCTACACGACTGTCCACACAATTCCTGACAATTTCTTCGGAATCGGTCGAGAATTTTAGAAGTTATGGCTGTGGGAAGGATTTCATGAAAGACATACAGAGAGACAGACACACAGACAGACACGGAACCAAAATGGTTCAGGAGGGTCTGAAATGTAAAACGCGAGTGGAAATTTTGATTTTAGAGAACATTTTTTTTTTCAACTTCGAAAAGTGAAAAAAAAAGCTTCCGCTACCTTGGTAGACTCGGAAGCAAAATTCAATACTATTTTAATTGAAGAAAAAACAATACCCACCTTTATATCGAATGATTTTAAGCTAAGGCGTTTTGAAAATGTCAGCCCTTATTTTTCAACCCTTAGAAGTGACCTACATGAACCAAAATCTTCGAGGCACAACTAGACCCCAAAATGGAGCCTACATACCAAATTTCATCAAATTCGGTCAATGCTAAGTGCCGCGTATGGGGTACGCAGACGGACGGCAAAATTTGTATTCGATTTTTGGATTCTACTTGCCTTGAAACGTAAACTAACAAATTTTGAGGGGGGTTGAACAATTTTATCTTGGTGGATTCCAAAGATTCATTTTCGAAAATAATAAACCAAAAGGTAAGGGATATTTCGAGTTTCGGGCTCTCTTAATGCTGAAAATGATATGGTACATCCTCAACGTAAATAAATAAAATACATAGGGTGAAACTATGTTGGACAGTAGAAAGATAGATCAAAATGTA
The DNA here is from genome assembly GCA_009739505.2 of Apolygus lucorum. Taxonomy (NCBI): domain Eukaryota; kingdom Metazoa; phylum Arthropoda; class Insecta; order Hemiptera; family Miridae; genus Apolygus; species Apolygus lucorum. The sequence goes on from CM019167.2 coordinate 61,034,529, forward strand.
TTTTTATTACTCGTTCGTTGAAAAAACTTGATTCTCATTTAATGGGAAGTCCCTTGGAATGCATTACTAAACTGTTTAGGTCTCATACCAGACGTGGAGGCGTCGAATGGAACTCGATTTCTCCTCTGAACATCCCCCTCCCTCACTCTCTCAAATATGTAAATAAATTATCGATGGCCTCTCGGCGCCCTCCACGGTTTTTGAAAAGGCCGTTCCAATAACAAAGTTTATCATTAAAACAGCACCTCTTTTGATCACAACCGAACCCGGCCTACAGCTAAAATATCGCCCTGACCTCAGAGAAAAACCAATGCTCGAAAACTCAAACAACCTACCACCCTGAATAGTAACTTTTAACCCTCGGAATCCCAAATTAGCACATCGTTTACCCATAATACTCCCGTTTACTGCGCTGACCCACATTTTCTGCCTATTAAAAACGGCTTTTATTACGGCTCAATTCGTACTTCCCTAGGCCCGGGAATAATAGGCTAGAGCTTTCTCTCCGAAGACCGTTTCCGTTTGTTTCTTTTGTAACTGAGCTTCACACAACAGCGGGAGAATAATTTACACCTACAGTCCACAAGCCAAACACAGTGCGGGCATATTTTGCGGTTAATGCTACTGATCTCATTCACAATAAATTTCGTTCTGGAAAACGTATCCCTCGAATTATGGATGGCGAAAAACACCGAGAGAAGACTTGGGGAATAATTAGGGATAAGGTATACGTACTCGCATCTGTTTGTTGTTGGTAGGTTGTTTTTCGGAGTGTTATGATCGGATATAAACGGAAATTGAGCTCGAATAACGTATTATAGCCGGCGGTGCCCAAACACGAATCCAAAATTTAGGTAGGTCACTTCTAAGGGTTAAAAAATAAGGTTTATATTCATAGTTTGTTGCCTTCTTGTAGACAAGGTTGTTGGTGAGGGGAGGACAAATTACGGCGAGTCCTCAGTATGTGCTTATGTTGTTTATTTTTTCATGTCGAGCTAGCTTTCGCCCCAGGGGGCATCTTCAGGACATATAAGTTGAATGGGATGAGGTTGATATTTAGGTTCTGACTTCCAGCTCCTGTCCTGTTGATTTTTGTCTTCCCAAAAATGGTCCAGTTTTTTTAAAAAAGGAGGGGACATCCCAAGTCATCCCAGACTACCTGAACATGTGGCCCCTTAAAAAAGTCCTTGTTTTAACTCTACATTCAGGTCTTTATTTTTTTAAAGTCTTTACCCTCATATTATAAAAGCTATCATATAGATAGATACACAAACACATACGCCCCAGCACTTCCAAGGCATATTTTAGAGCTAAAAGACTTGGGATGTCCCCTCCTTTTTTTAAAAACTGGACCATTTTTGGGAAGACAAAAATCAACAGGACAGGAGCTGGAAGTCAGAACCTAAATATCAACCTCATCCCATTCAACTTATATGTCCTGAAGATACCCCCCGGGGCGAAAGCTAGCTCGACATGAAAAAATAAACAACATACTGAGGTATGGATACTCACATACTGAGGACTCGCCGCAATTTGTCCTCCCCTCACCAACAACCTTGTAAATAAGGTTTAAAATTTTGAAAACGCCCTAACTCAACAAATTTTGATGTAAAGGTATTGTTTTTCCATCAATTTAAGATAGTATAGAACTTTTTGAGACCACGCGGAGCCCTGTAGGACAAACCGTTCGCTCCCTACGAGAATTTAAGGGTTGGGCTTACGATTAATCAGAAACACGAGTGTGAATCGCAAAAGAGGCCTAATCTCCGTTCAAATTTTAGCTGACCGAAATGCGATCGATTTTTTTCTTCATGTTGGTATGGTAACAATGACAAAGCCGTGTTCTTTGCAGACGAGTGATCTACGAAAAGAAAAGTAATAAACCATTGTGTAATAATTTGCAGCGTTTTACCCTTTAGTCGTGACTGATAATAACCAAAAAGCTTCGGTGCACAACTAGACCCCAATGAAAGTCACGCCACATGTCATAGTATAAATAATACCCGACTCGAGAACCTGCCCCAATCCATTCCGAGTCGGACCATCAACTGGATCATTTCGACAGACAACCCTCATCTCTCTCTTTTTCGACATTTCGTAGGCTTCTTGCTACTTTCCTTACCTTTCAGGAAGTTTTGCGGTTCTAAGCCAGACTTCCTCATCCTACCTACTACTACCCCTATCTATTCACGGTTAAGGCTGGATTAGATAAAGTCCTCACCGTCTCGTCATATCATGTACGGTTTCGTGCGGGATTTATAGCCTCCTCTATTAATCTACATTCTCTACATCCTCTTTTACATTCTCATAAGTTCAGTATGTGCTAGGAAATCAAGTCAACTTTCTAACAAAAGTAAATTCAAATTCTCAGTTTCAAAATTTCGAACACAGTCAGATTCTCACGAGTCCTAACAGAAAACATTGTGCGATGTATTAGGTGATGAAGGGTTTGTGCAAAATTAAGATCAGTATGTGATTCCCCACTGGGGGCTCCTAGCAGTGGGTAAATAAAGAAATTTTCTCCGAAAATTTGCTAATATTTGTTCGTAACAGGCATACTGTTGAAATTCTAGAAGAGTTATGCCCACCCAGTTGGCATCAATATAAATGTAAATCCTCTGTTACTAAACTTTATAAACAAGGGCTGAAGACTCTTCCTGGTGTGATTGTGCCAGGAGAGACGATGCAGGATTTTATTGTGGAAAATATCGGCCTTGAGGGGCGATCGGAGCTTACGTTTGATCTTGGCGACGGCCCCTGAAAAACCTTTCTCGAAATGGGAGCGATGAAAAAATTTTCAACTCCACTGACACATTTCCATCGCCTTTTCCAAGAATTATTTATACGGTTGAAAAAAGAAAGGGTGTGATGTGTAGCGGTGTAGGAGACGTGCGTGTGTGGGTCGTGTGTGTAGTACACGCTGGCCCACGATCCCTCTCGTAGTTGCCCGAGTTTTTTCCCCCCGACAATTTCCCTCCGTGCAGTTCTTTTTTCTGCAGCCCTCCTTATATGAATGGGAGATCGTTTTCCTTTAAATGTAACTCGGAGGTTTACTTTCCCCTGTCGAGCTTCCGAGTAAAGACGAGGCAGTCATGAGAAAAGTCGAGTTTTTGCCACGACGTCGTAGAACTACCCTCCAGGTGACTCGTAGAATCATCCCGAAGAAGAATCCAATTTTTGTAAAAATTAGTTTGTATTTGCACATTCTATTTGAAGTTTTTTAAAGACAATAAAAGAGGGGGAAATGATTCAAAGGAAACTCCTTATTTGCCTGATCTCAAGAGAACTCATTTTGGGACACTCGACAACATTCAAATGACTGCAATCGACCAGCTGAAGGCTCCAAAATGGCAGTTCTCACCTTTATGAAGAGCCCTTTTATGAAGAGTAAAAGAACCGTCTGCTTTTCATATTGTCTCCATCTGAGGGTGCCAATACTATGAAATTGGAATTCTATTCGAATAAAAGAAATTTAAAAACGCTGCAAATTATCACACAATTATCATTCATTATTAGCGAATTTTCAAGGAAAATGAAGCTATTGCAATAGCCTCAAAATTTTTAGAATCGACTTTTTCGAAAAATGTTTACACTGAAATCAGTTTTGGAACATTCTGAAACGATCCCTGAAGTTTTTCCAAAAATCATATATATACTCTATGAGTTCGTGGAGACGAGTAGAACATGAATATGTACTCCTAACATCTTCAAAGCATACCCGGTGCATACAGTATGTTGGTATGCTATACTGAAAATCGAAAAAACCAAGAATAGCCATGTGGGTACTCTATGAGTTCGTGGAGACGAGTAGAACATGAATATGTACTCCTAACATCTTCAAAGCATACCCGGTGCATACAGTATGTTGGTATGCTATGCTGAAAATCGAAAAAACCAAGAATCGTGTAAAAAAAAACTTTCTAAAAGAAATTGCAACACCATTGTTTCTTTCCATAACCATTTCTTCTATTGAAAGATTTCTTTGAAAATTCGCTCATTGATTCATGCTGCATGAATAGACTTTTTTTCTCTTCATAGATCACTCATCTGCAAAGAACACAGCTTTGCCATCGTCACTACCTAACAACTATAGGTACTTCCTACTCACTACGTACCTATTTCACAATCGAGTGTATTCGGAAGGAATAAACGCCTCACACTCAATTCGAAAAAAATAAAGAGTGGCCTTCGTTAGGAAATTTTAATACTGGTTGCTAAGGACGCAAAATTGAGTACAACACAAAGAAACAAACAACGATCCCACTTTGGTCATCCAAAATTTCAGGATCGGGCCTCTTTTGCTGTTCACGCTCTTGTTTCTGATTTATCGTAAGCTCAACCCTTAAGTTCTCAAAGGGAGCGAACGGTTCGTCCTACAAAATTTAATTATAATTTAAATTGGTGAAAAAACACTACTTTTATTTCGAGAGTTTTCGAGCTAGGACATATTGAACATTTCAGCCCTTATTTTTCAACCCTTAATGTCCAACTGACATCAACCAAACACTTCGTGGCCAAACGGGTCTTATTACTTCATTTACAGACCTCGTATGTGTTATAGCCAGCCCTCTCGCTTTGTATAGATCACTAGACTCACTCATCCTAGCGGTTCAGAGTTGATAGATGTATCTGGTGGTTCTCCGTGTACTGCTCACACTTTTCGCTGTCATTATACGGACATCTTCCCCGGTAGTCGTAGCAGTTGCCCCCACCCCAACCTAGACAGTTTTGTACAGCCCATAATCCTTGGCAGCTCGTTATTAAGTTCTACTTCAAATTTATAAAAATCTCATTTTTTCACGAACACTTTATTGTAAAAAGAAAATTTACATTTCGGTTGGGGTTATAGATGATAATCGGTAATTCATGCACTTACTGACACGAAACTTGTTTGAAGGCGTTAACCAGGGTTAAACCTCAAAAACAAATATGAGTACCTCACTTAAGGCTGTGTCCCCGATTTTAATACGATTTTGTTTTGGATAGATGTCAGCACCTTCGAGGACAAATTTAAGTAGCTTCCCATTTGTAAACAAAATGGAATATTTAATAACTGCTTACACAGACTTATTTTGAAAGTAATTACAATTTTGGTTAATTATGTTTGACAATTTTAAAATCAAATTTGAGTAACAATAATCCCCCTGGGGTCCGCGAGTTATGGCTGAGGGGTCCTTAGGATATACAAATTAAATATATATTTGCAGCTTCTGAACGTTGACTTTTGCGTCTGGCTTGATATGACAACTAACGCTAGCACACTCTAGTTTGGCTTTATGTATTTCAGAGATGTCAGTTATTGCTATATTGTTAGTTATTTATTGCTAGTGCTTACAGAGTACTGGAGACAAGTTAGTGCTAGTGGAGTTTACTAGTGCTAGTGCGGTCCCTGACCGAGTTGTTTACATGTGTGATTTTGTGCAACATTTTAGTGATTGAAAAGCTTTGTTTTTCACGGAAAGTTAATTACGCGTACGTTATGGACAGTTGGTTAAAATTTGGATCGTTAAAACGGCCTAGGCATACAGACGATGAACGAGAAAATGCTTTCGATGTTAAAGTTAATAAGTCAGTGACTCTGAAACCGAACTTGCTAGTATCTCTTGAACCCAACTCGTCGGCGTCTCTTGAACCTTGAAAAATCTCTGTATTTTCACGAATAAATCCTAAGTTTTATAGCATCAGTTTGATTTATTCTTTCACATATTTTGGTTCTTTTTAGGTAACTTTAGATAGTGGGGGTCCTCGTCATTGATGAAGGGGTCCTTGGAAAAATTTAGTTGGGAACCGCTGTTCTACAGGAATTGAAGTGGGCCCTTACTTTTGGCAGGTAGTAAAGAGGTGTTGGCAAGAATGACTCACCAAGGGTCTGACCTCCATTCAAGCTTTTCGGCTTGAGGAAAACTTCAACAAGTATTTGAAAACGTTTTCTTGCTGCAAAAAAATCTCTACGCGCGGTTTCCTTATGTTAAATGGTTTGAGAAAACGGGGATCGAGAGTTCTTTTGAATGTAATTGGAACAACAACGACCTCTTCTACGAGGTAGGCTCAGTTGTATGTTGGTTTTTTGAATTTGTCCGGCCATTAAAATTTGAATCTTACTATATTTTATCCAAATTAAAATGCCCACTAGTAAAACGCAATTTTAGTTTAATTAAATTAGTGTGTTCAAATCTCTAGTTAAACAATACAAGAAGCATATTATAATATATCTTTGAATATCATTATTATTATAATATTTTTCAGGAGAAGTGTAATGTGACTCGATAAATATGGTAAATCGATTTGAAATAAATTTCAACACAAGTAAAAAATATTTTGAAAGAAATATGTACTTATAAAATTTTCAAAAAAAAAAAATTAAAAAACTACCACATTGAAATGAATAAAAAATATCGTCATAAAATATAGTGTTATTAATAACAAATAATTATGAGATTGGTGGGTACAATCGCGATTTCCTACCACGAATGGTTGGTAACTGAAACCATAGGTACTTCATTCAGGAAGGTAAAACACTGGTTCTTGTTATTTTAAATTCACGCCAGTTGTCAGCAATTTTCCACCACTAATCTCCGGACTAAACCACCTAATGTGTTTCACCTTCAATTTCTCACAATACTCGTTCTTGCATGCTACAAATACTGTTCTGTTCCAGGATGTAAGCAGATCCTACTTCCTGAGAATGAAGCAGCCTACCTGAGAAAGGAAATTGGTGCGTCAATACTCACTGTGTTTTCCTGCAAAGGAAATGTTAATCAAGAAAAGAAGAAGTTCAATGTTCTTATATTAAAAAATTGAATACACGTTCATCACTATGTCGGAATTAAAATTTTACGATTGTCTTAGAAAATATATTCGTATCAACTCACCAATTGGTTTCTTTAGAACTCTGTCTGTATGCCCGTGCTCTTTGTCTTTGATAGGTACAACAATGTTTCTTCTAAATCACGCCGAATCGGTGGAAAAGCTCTCATTTCAGTCTGATCTGATTACCTTCTAGTTGGTATGCAGACCAGGGCTTTGCGACAGGAATGGCTGTGGGTGAGATGTAACCACGGATCTAAATTATTAGCATCTATGTTTAGGTACGCCATCCTTTTAGCACAGCCAATGGTTAAACATTCCAAACAAAGTACTAAAATCAAATCCTTCTGTTTTTTTCAGAAATGTAATACCTTTTGAAGTTTGAAAAAGGGTTGTTTAATATGCCACATTAGCTCGTCCTAATACGAATAAAGTCAAAACAGGAATGAGAGTGGGTACCTATCATTGAGGTAATAAATGTGTTCCAAAACTATTAGGTCTGCTGTCGTATGAAGGAGGATGAGAGAGTGACAATAAGTGTGAATCTCAGTAAGAATATTTCCTTTGATAACAGCAGAAGACGTCTGCGTCACCAGGAATGGCAGTCGGATAAAAATTCAACATGAGAAGGTTGTTTATTTACTTACCTACTCTTACTCCTGTTTTGTGTTGCACTATCGACGCATGTTGTAATACTAACTGGTTCATTTGAGTATGAACCCATATCACAAACCCACATCATGATCTAGACCAGGGGTCTCCAAACTACGCCCGAGGGCCACATCCGGCCCGCGGACATATTTTGTCCGGCCCGCGGAGAGCTAGCATACTTGAAAACTCCTTTTAGAGAACATATTAAATAATAAAGTCCGAGAAACGAGGATCAAAATTTATTTTCAAAGCACTCAAAGTTTCGATTGCAAAATTGATAGGAAACTCAGTCTCAGTGGTGTGGCTGAATATTTCACATGTTTTAAAAGGTGAAAAACATTTACTTCGTAGTTGTGATTGAAACAGTATCAACTTCTTCCGGAATGATTTGATATTAGTGTATAAATCAGGAAGATGCTGGTTTTCTCCTTGCAATCTCAAATTCAGTTCGTTCACATGTTTTGTCAAATCAACATAGAATGCTAACTTCCAAAGCCATGCGTTGTTTTGTAATTCTGTAAGAGGGCGATGCTTTTCATTCAAAAAAATTTCGATCACTGCTCGAAGTTCAAAAAAGCGCTGAAGGACTTTCCCACAACTAAGCCAACGTACGGCAGTATGATAAGGTAAGTCGTTTTCTCCAATCTCTTCAATAAATTTGTCGGTGATTCAGCCCAAAAGATCTGATAAAATTAACAGTTGATATGACTGGTTTCAAAACTTCAGACGTATCCATACATTTTCCGCACAAAGACTGTTGATGAATGATACAATGTAAGACTAATGGCTTGTGTCCACCAGGTGTCGTGTCACGTTACTCCTCATGGCTCGTACTCTACGACTAATCCAGAATATACAGATAATGACAGGAAAATGGATAATATGCAGTGCCGTTTTGCGGACTTTAGTCCGATTTGGGGCCTTTTTTAAATTGCGTACTTTTTCGGACTTTTTTTTTCTTCAGTGGACTATTTCACTTTTTACCACCGGCAACAATGATAATATGGTTTTGGCCCTCGGAACTTACTGGAGTAATCAGTAGGGCCCTAAGGCTGGAAAGTTTGGAAACCCCTGATCTAGACAATTCTACATACAATAAGCCATACTCGGAATATAAGATTAATTAGATTTTATCTAATTAAAGATAGATTAGGTATAATTAGATAAATAACTATTAGATATTATCTAATCGAAAGATGGTATGTCTGAATACCAACATTTTGTACGGGGATTCACACATATTGCCACTCTCTCATCTAGTTTTGGAACACATTTATTAGCTCAATGATAGGTGCCCACTCTCATTCCTGTTTTGAATTTCTCTATCGACGCATGTTGTAATACTAACCAGATGGAAGTGGAATCTACTTGCGTATGTTTGTCTCTGCAGATGGGCACGGCGGCGACTTCAATGCGTACCAACCTACCTACCAACCTATCTGAATAACTTGTCATTATTTTTTTTCCTTTTTAGTGAGATGCCACCATCAGTTTTGAGGTCGGTCCGTTTTTTCAACGAGGTATTGTGTCAGTCAACAAACTGTTAGGTTAAAAGTTCATGAAGATGTCTAATTCAATTAGCCACAATACGCTTCAACCACAAATATTGTAACAGACAACTTCAAATGTGCCTAATTAGGAAACCAAAGGGTTTCAACATTTTTTAAATTATCACTAAACGAAAGCTGCAGACAATGTTGGTGAGATGTGTTCTTTGGAAACTAACGAAAACGCTCGAACAACGAAAAGTTTGAAAACGTACTGCTTTAACGATGAAACATCAAAAGATAACGTCCAAAAAAGTATTTGCGATGCGCCCCCTCGTTGTCGGGTTTTTAATACAATGAATCTGAATTAACAATAATGAATCTTTGGAATCGAATTAGAAAAACATTTGAGTAACCTTCCCTCAAAATTCTTGCTGTATGAACTTGAATTAAAATCTATGAAACTTAAAATTCTCTCAGTTATTCCTGCTCAAATGTATGTTGAATATTTATTTGTGTTCATTTTGGTTTATTATTTTCAATAATGAACCTTTGGAATCGACCAAGAAAAAAAAAAATTTTAACACCCCCTCAAAATTTGATGGTTTACGTTTCAAGGTACGTAGATTCCAAAAATCGAATAAAAATTTGGCCGTCCGTCCGCCGTACGCCGTACGCCGTCCGCCGTACGCGGCACTTTTGCCACTTAGCATTGACCGATTTTGATGAAATTTGGTATGTAGGCTCCATTTGGGGTCTAGTTGTGCCCCGAAGCTTTTGGTTGATGTAGGTCACTCCTAAGGGTTCCAAAATCAATTTTGAAATTTTGAAAACGCCCTAACTCAAAAAATTTTGATATAAAGGTATTGTTTTTCCTTCAAATTAAGATTCTATAGAATTTTTACAATTTTTTGAGACCACGCGGAGCTCTGTAGGACAAACCGTTTGCTCCCTACGAAAATTTAAGGGTTTATATTGAAATATATATATATATAAATCCAAACACGAGTGTGAATCGCAAAAGAGGCCTAATCTCCGTTCAAATTAGAGCTGACCGAAATGCGATCAATGGTTGGTGATTTTGATTTTTTTGTTGATTTTTTTGATTTTTTTTTTGATTTTTTTTTTTCTTTTTTCTCTTCATATTGGATGGTTGGTGATTTTGTAGACGAGTGATCTATATAAAAATAATAAACCGTTGAGTAATAATTTGCAGATTTTTTATTAAAATCTTGCTTAGAAAATGAAGGTCAAACTAAACCAACCCTGACTACGAGTGAGCAAGGAACACGGAAGACCCTCGTAGTTCACCTTGTTGGACGTCCACAATCCACCCTCGGGCTACCGGCTGGTCAATCACGATCAGAAGCAAAGCCCTCTGAAACGGACTTCCTGGTTCCTGGCCGTCGTCTGAGGTTGCGAGATCAGTCAGTCCATCTGTGAATGTCCATATTTCCATACGACAGTGCCCTCAGCAATCCTACGTGGAATACTAGTTATTCGTAGTAACAACTTGTAAGAACAAAATAAAAATATAATAATGTGGTAATGGGATATACACAAAATATGTAATGGGGTATTTCAGTCAATTTTTAAACTTTTTTTTTTTCAAAAGAGCATGGGTCAGGAATAATAATGAATAATAATAATTTGAATGATGTGACGTAGTAACTTGTTGTGACGTATTAACTTTCTGACCTTGTATCGAGAAATTCCACTAATCCCGTGCGGTCTCGAACGCCTCGTAGCCTTGGATACTGATATACTACACACACGCGCTCGCGGCGTAGTCTGTGTGCGTTCGTGGAGGCCCGCCCTTTTGGTTTATTATTTTCAATAATGAACCTTTGGAATCGACCAAGAAAAAAATGAGTAACCCCCTCAAAATTTGTTGGTTAACGTTTCAAGTTACGTAGAATCCTAAAATCGAATAAAACGCTGCAAATGATTACTCAACGGTTTATTATTTTTCTATATAGATCTCTCGTCTGCAAAGCCACCAACCACCCAACATGAAGAAAAACATCGATCGCATTTCGGTCAGCTATCATTTGAACGGAGATTAGGCCTCTTTTGCGATTTGTCTTCAAAAATCATCAGATCGGCTTAGCGATTGTGCGAGTAAGAATGTTTTGACGGACCGAAAGGGCCATAGTGGCTTTCTTTCCCATTTTGCTTCCGAGGCTACCAAGGTAGCGGACGCTTTGTTTTCACTTTTCATGGTTGAAAAAAAAGTTCTTCAAAATCAAAACTTCTTCTTGCGTTTTACGTTCCAGATCTTCCTGAACAATTTTGGTTCCGTGTCTGTCTGTCTGTCATGAAATCATTGTAACGGGCATAACTATACGAGGTTTTTGTCCGATTTCGATGAAATTTTCAGGGATTGTGCGGGTTGGCGTGTAGACGGTCCCCTATGAAAATAATACCCCCGGACTGATAGTAGCTGCTGCGCATACGCAAACGTCTATTTCCTTGTAACAGCCATAACTTCCACATTTTCCATCCGATTTCGATGAAATGTTTAGGGATGAATGTTCATAGGATGCCCTATGAAAATCACGGCCCCCAAATTGACAATAGCCTCTGCGCACGCCTAAACCTAAAATTCTTGTAACAGACATAACTTCTAATTTTCTCATCCGATTTCGACGAAACTTTCAAGGTTCATGCGGATTCCCAGAACGATCCAATTGAGGGATGAGCGAATGTTACGAGGCCAAAATATTCAGACTGCTGCCTTGGTTGCCGCGGGTCCGGCTTTGTCCGTTCTGGGCGAATCAGAATTTGTGGATGAGGCCACGAAGGGGATGGTATTGGATTTTGTGTGGCAGTCGGCGGCGTTGCAGTGTGCGGCTATCTATAATATTTCGAATACTCGAAAGAAGGCAGCTTTGATCCCTTTTCAGGCCGAATTTAGGGACTTGGCTTTAAATGCTCAAATTGGTGAGTCTTGTCTATTCGATAATAAAGTAACAGCCCGGCTTCAACAAGTTAAAGAAATTAGGCAATTTGCCTCGCAAATAAAACCCACGATTGGTCTGTCGAGAGGAGGCCTAAGGGCTCCGGCTGCTTCAACTCAGACCGGGAACCGGCGATTCCTCCCCGACCTCCTAAAAGAATGGCGATTCCTCCCTGCCAAACTGATTGTCTTCCCTCCCGGTTACTCAATTCCTCCCCACCCAGGTATATGTCAGTCTCAAAGAAAACCACTATGTACTAATTCATTTATTGTATGTACAATAGGGTGTCCCTTATTCTACGACTTTTGTTATTTAAAGTTTTTACCCCCTCATTTTGTTCCATTGGGTACCAAAGTACTCCACAAAAAAATTGGTCCCCCCGGTCAACGCTAACACAATGTGTGTTAGCATCTCCACCTAAGTTGATAATAATATTATATATTATACTATATTATATAATATTATATTATACTATACTTTATATATATATATATATATATATTATATTTTATTATATAATAATATTATACTTTTTGTGGTTTTAATATTATTAAAACCACAAAAAGACCAGCTTGTAAGAAAACGCCAACATTTTCCTGCGTCTCGTTTTCTCCGACTGAAGGTTGAGAAAGTCTGCTGAAGCTCGTTTTTCACCAGGAAATCTCAGTTTCAGTTGATTCAAACATTTCTTTGGCCCGCTCTCCTCATCCAATTAAGTTCAAATTTTTACCAGAGCTTCAGCAGACCTTCGCAAACAAAGTGTAAAAAGTTGGAGTCAATCGGAGAAAACGAGACGCTGGAAAAATGTTGGCGTTTTCGTAATAAGCTGTTTTTTTAAATAATAATCAATCAATTTAATATTTTAAATATTATAAGGTTTTTAATATTATAAGGTTTTAATATTATCAACTTAGGTACCCATTTGAACAAAGTGAGACTTCCAGTTTTCGAAGATTTATTTAAAAAGGTTATATACGGGACCCCCTAATGTACAATGCATAAAATGTACCAACATGCTCAATTTTCAAGGATATGTTCAAAAGTCCTCCCAAATTTCCCACTGACCCTTTTAGGGAATTGGTAAGGGTCGTCGCCGAGAGCGTGACTTTTTTTTTTTAATCCTGGGCAGTGTACATTTAGGTGTCAAACGTCTTAATGTAGATTTCAGTTTGAAAAGCAATCGATTGATAAGCAATTGCGCATCGGGAGGAATTGACGAACCTCGACTCAATGAACTGTTTCCCATCGGGAGGAATCGCCGTCTCCCTCAGACCGTTATGTCCAACTTTCAGTTTTACGGGGAAGAATCGCCTGTTGCCCACTCAGACCAACCAGGGAAACTTCTATGCATCGGATCATCTATACAATCGGGTTATGGATACGAGGAAGCTATGTGCCACACCCACATGGCAGAGGTTTTTTTTACAATTCCCCCTCCAGTAACCAATTATGAACTTCTTAGGGTTAAATTCTAAATGTATTTACCTTTGCAATGAAATGAGAATAATTACATAATTGTGACCAGGGGTTACACAACAACCGCTGGAGTTTCAAAAATGGTAGGTATTTAAAAATCAGAACCCTTTGCGCTCTCAGGTGTCAATATGTATATACCTTTAAATCGAAGATTTACACGAGAGTTCAGAATTCATTCAGTGGGTCATCGGGATTCAAAATTAGGAGGTTGAAAACAAGAGGCGAAAAAAGGGGAAAAACTTGATTTGGGGCATTCACCCTCCATAGATTTATGGGAAAGGGGAAAATGTTTTCTTTCAACAGGTTTTTACAGGAAGGATTGTAATGGATGGAAGGGGGACCTAAGTCGGGTTTATAAAAAAAATATTGAGCAGTGGAAGCATCGGTGGTTGGGAGCCTTCAGCGGGAAATCGAGGACGGGAGGTGGAGGAAGGTTGTATTTGTGGATGGAAGTGTACCTGGGTGGTGTGAAGAGGCTGTGTACAGTCAGAAGATTAGTGGAGGAGGGGGACTAGCCCGGCGAGCTCCCCCTTTAGAGTGTAGAACCGCATGCGGACGAGGGGGGTAGATCGGTAGGAGTGTGGAGGAAGAGTCGAGGCTAGCGGACTCTGTATTGATCCCGGTCCCCCTTTTACCCTTTTGGAAGAGGGGGGGGCCCACTTAAGAAATGGCTCCATTTTGTCAGTTCACTCTCCTCCATGAATATCCTCCAGAAAACATCTTGAAGAAACGCGAATCCCTTCAGTATGGATTACGCTTTTATACCCTTTTTTCACTCTCGTTTCAATGCTCTTTTCCCCTTGTTTGTTTACGTTACGCTTTCCCCGCTTGGTTACTTTCAGAAAGGATGCCTACTTTCCATACATTCAGAGCCTTTGTTGTGAAACCCTTGAAACTTGGTACTCCGATATGAATATCTGAAGCAATTGAGTAACCCTACATAAAAAGATCCCGTAGAAAGTATTCAATTAGGATAGAGAATTAAATCACTTGTGAATTAATTTGATTCATTAACCTCATTCCAAACATTCCAGTTTTAATTTCCCCTTGTTCCGCTTCCCATATTTTTTTATAATCCATTTTATTATAATACAATTTTGGTGCATCTTACGACTTTTTAGCAACACATTTTTTTCATTTAGTTTTTATGAAAGGTACTTAACTAAGGCTCTGCCACTTTTGGAGGAGTTGGAGAGACTTACTGTATTCACAAGAACAGATCACTCACCACAGGTCCTGAGGATGAAATTTGGGACACCGGCTTTAATTGGTGGCTAGTTGTGCTCCGAAGGTTTTTGTTATTGCCAGTCACTTTTAAGGTGACTCCATTAATGCAGCATGAGTTAATGAGCGAATATTCAAAGAAATCTCCAAAGCTATGGTCAGGAAAATTGAAATGTTAGCTATATGGCAGAGGAGTCAATCCTGTGTGTGCTGCACATAGCACGAATCGTCAAAATTATACAATAAATTTCTTGGTCAACAGCTCTAATAACATTTATTAAATCCTCAAAAAATACTCTCTTCCGTCACATACATCTCATGCAATACCCACAAGTATATTGTTGTTTTATTTTGATTATCAGTATACCATACCAACATACTGTATGCACGAGGTATGTTTTGGGATGTTTTTTGTTGACCATATTCATGTTCTACTCGTCTCCACGAACTCATAAAGTACCCACTCGGTTGTTGGATTTTTTAGTATATCTAATATACGTCGAATTTCATTATACATATTAATTATAGGTACATATTTATTAATATATAGCATTTCCAAGCCAAATGAAACCTTTTCCAAGTCAAATGAAACCTTTTTCAAACCAAATGAAACCTTTTTCAAACCAAATGAAACCTTTTCCAAACCAAATTAAACTTTTTCCAAACTTAGTATATTTCTGTAAAGTAAACAATCGTAGATGAATAACATATTACAAAATTTCAGAAATTCAGTCTTAGAGGTTCAATAAGTCAATGTAAGTATTGGTGACTCCCCTTAATTATCGGTTTTAACATTTCACTCACATTCAACAGTCAGAAATTTTTCAAACTTACTTGTTTCCTGTTCTACTAAGGTGAGATCTACTTCGATAATCCTATGTCTAAAATTCATTGAATTTTCATTTTGGCAACTTCTTTGTACGATAGGTACAATTGCATCGATCTGAAATTTCCAGAGTATCTACCTATCTAGGTACCTCATTTCACTCATTTTCTCAATAGGTTCCATTTGATATGGAAAAAGTTTCATTTGGTTTGGAAAAGGTTTCATTTGGTTTGGAAAAGGTTTCATCTGGTTTGGAAAAGGTTTCATTTGACTTGAAAAAGGTTTCATTTGGTTTGAAAAAGGTTTCATTTGACTTGGAAAAGGTTTGATTTGGCTTGGAAATGCTATATATTTGCTCATATTACTAGTTAAACAAAAACACTTGGAAAAAAAGAGACTTACAATAGATTTGAACGTTTCGCACCAAGCGTCGTCGGCATACCAATTCTTTATAAATATTGGTATATCTTTACAATTTTTAATTTCTGAAATTTTATTTATATTAAAAATGTTGTGCTGAAACCAAATATACCATATAATACAGATTATGATAGTAATATCTACAAAAAAAACCTAAAAAACTCCAAGCACGGCCGTTTATTGACCAGTTTTGAAATTTGGACTCCTCAGAGTTGTCCAAAATTCCTGGCTAACGAACTCGTCGTTTCGTATGTTATTAAGATATTTTGGCAAAAACTTCATTTTTGAGAAAAAGGTAGATGTGTCGTCAGGAGTAACACATTATGTGTACTATTATATATTGTTACATAATGTTCTTCCCATGGGGGGGGGGGGAAGATTCCGTGGAAAGTTCCCACACCTCTCGCCAAAAAATACCAAATACTTTCATGGTACTTTCTCAGTAGTAGAATTCAACGCGATATTTTCATTTTTCTTGAAAATTCGCTAAAAGTTTGGAAAAATATTTCCAGAACGCCCTTGCTTGAACTTGAAAACTTTTGATGTACAAGTATTGTTTTTTCGTTCATTTAAATTAGCGACAATTTCTAGGAATTTTTTTAACTCTGTGAGGCCAACAGATCGCTAATGAAGCGTTCAATAATATAATTATTGAATTATTTAATATTAATTAGGTACTGACGTCTTTTCAACAAAACCTAGAATGTTTTAGAAAGAGATAAAAACTTTCCAGATCTCTGAACGATGAATCACGGTTAAATGAGAGTTGATTGTGGAATTGATCGGTTACACGTTTTTCTGCCTAAACAATCCCCTCAGCAATCCTCTTCCAACCGTCCTCTGTGTCCTTCTTTGAGTGTCTTATTGCCGCTCTAACTCTCCAAGGTAACTATCACTGGGGCGAAAATACGATCTTTTTTTTCATTGTAGGAAAATAATAAACCGTTATGTAATAATTTGCTATACGTCCGAGTATATCTTTAACGTCGAGCACCTGAACAACGTCTTCGTTGACGTAAAAATCTTAAAATTGAGAAAATACTTGGAAAAACAAGGGGTTAAAACCAAATTGCTAGAAGAAATTTTTTGTTGGTAATACTCATCCCTTGTAGAATCGACCCCTGGATTTTTACCTAGCTTTAGTGTACACACCCTGTATAAGCTTAAGACGTCTATCTATATTTGTGAGAAGGGGTGAGGAGGAGAAGAACCAATATCTTCTGGAATAAGACTGGGGAGCTAGCTATCTATGAGTCGCTATTCGATGGAACGAAGGTAATCATTCCATCACAACTCAGGTGACAGAGCAACTGTTGCTCTGTCGAAGGTAGGTTTAATTTAAGTACCTATCAGCATGCTCTTATCAACGCGGCAGTTTTCGAACCAACAGATCCTACGTGTTCATGTTACTTTTGCCAGGAAATTTACTGCCACGCATCTTGGTAAAAGTTTCTGAAATAATCATTTATAATTTATAAATTCAAGAATGAGGTACCAACATCTCTAACGTGTGATCAAGTAAAGTAAAGCATGAAGAACAACCATCTCAGGTTGAGTTTTCTTCCTACTGTCATTTCTGGCGTCATGGCTGTCATCAGCTGTCACAAAGATCAAAATTGGTTCTGCTGATTCCGCTCATACATACTTATCGCATCACCTGCTCAAGTTGAGCGGATTTCACGAACGGCTCAATCCGAAAAAGTATCAAGACCTGCGATACCGTCCTCGAGCGCTCACCAAACCAGATAATTTCCAGCTCAGTCGTAAGAGCTCCGAATCAAAAATGTAAACACAGTTTAGTCGGAAGGATAGGAGATTGATTGAGGGAAGTTAATTTTTGATGATGATCTTACTTCATCAGACCAGCTTACGGCCGTTGGTTCCAACATGTGATCATTTGGAACTTATGCAGCCGAAAATGTCACTGTTATTCTACTGTAATACTTTCGTCCAATCACGAAGTTATGACCAGACAAAGAATTAACGAGTAGGTGTCTGGTTGCACAAGATATTTATTTCAGTGTCAAATAATTACATGCCTGACACCCTATAATATAGTACGCAAACTACTGAAAAACCCCAATACACAAGTTCTAGTACTTCCTCTAGAAAGACACGGAGAGAGGAAAGAAAAACGTCGACCCTTCGTAGGTTTTGGAAGAGATGAGGGAGAGATGGGGGATACGTTTTTTTCTGAATTAATGGGTCACTGAACCGACACTCGCCCGCATTTTCTAACCGGTTTTTATTCGTTCAGTTTTTTTTTTATTTCTTCATATCGTGCGTACAGTTCACTTCCTCCCACTTTATTTGATATACGACCAGTCAAAGCCCTCTTTGATACTAATAATGAGTTTGTCTTCTGTAAGGTTCAGACGCTTTTTTTCGACCCAAGATTCAATTTTTTTTCTGACGGACATTTAATTCATTCCGATTGAGTATAATGTGAGGGAATTGAACAACGTTGTATGTTCCAACGATTTGAATTAATAACTAATGTTTATTGAGACTTGGAAGCGGTTGAGATCCACTCATGGCACTGGGAAGTGAACACAAGATTATGCTCGGAAAGGCACGTTTTTCAAGCTTTAACGCCCTTTTCCAGCACCCATCAAAGGCAAAATTGAAATTTCGGCGATGTAGTGCACAAATAGATAGATTTCCCCGTCGAAACATATTGTTTAGTAATGCATGCATTCCAGGGGACGTCCCATTGGATAAGTATTGGACCAGTTGTTAAACGATAAGACTGTTTCTCTCGATGTAATTTATCTATTACTTTAGGGAATAAATAGTGACACCCCCCCCACCATTATAAACCATAACACTTCTAGCGGCATGATAGCCTCGAATCTGAAGAGCATTTTAAAATCCATGATCTACGACACCCAACATGCGAATTCGAGTTCACCCCCCCCCCCCCCCCATCTCCACCAACACCAATGGTGCCAGTCTGGCACCAAAGCGGAAATACGTCGTAACGTTGAACTTTCATCTATTAGGTTTAGTAGGCAGTCCGTCGAATGTCACATCCGTATTCAAGGTGAAACACCAAAAAACCCAAGAAATATGAGGTTTATGGTATCCTGACACCATGGTGGCACCACTTTTATTTCCATGGTGGTACAGAAAGTAATTCATGCAAATCCTAAGGTATAATGAGAATTTTTCCTCAATTTCAAAGCTTGGATACAATTAGTAAGCAGTAAAGGAACCGAAATATTGAAAAATTGGATATTTTGTGAATATTATCCCCCCACCCATCCCCTCCTCTTGCAAATTTTGGTACTCTGGTGAAATCATGTACAACTCGGAAGTTATTTTAGTCAAACAAAAAAAGAAACACACAAATCGGTTGGAAATTGAGGCCTGGGCAGAGTTTATAAGATTATGCCCGAAAACGTACGTTTTTTAAGCATAAACCCCCCCTTTCCCCCCCCCCCCTTAAAAGGCGAAATTCAAAATTCCGGCGCCGTAGTGCACAACTAGATAGTTTTCCGCGTCGAAGAAAAAAACGTCTGCCAAGTTGGGTGGGCAGTATAGCTTCCTCACTCATTGTAACATGGACGTATAGAATCAGTTGGCGAAAACTCGGCGCTGCACGCCTCGGCGGGGGCTTCGCCCCCTGCACTCCCGGATGATTTCCGCTTAGAGGCTAATGGCTAAAATGTGACATACCTTGAAAAGGTTTTTGCTCCCTCTCCCTCTTTATCTTTCTTCCACTGTAATATTTAAGCTCACTCAGCTGATCAGTGACCACTCAGGCACCTTCAGCATTCTCCATTGACCCGCCCTCTCAAATTTCAGCTTCCTGCGTTCAACAGGAGAGGAAATGGCCTTGGAGCTCACTCAGCTGATCAGTGACCACTCAGGCACCTTCAGCATTCTCCATTGACCCGCCCTCTCAAATTTCAGGTTCCTGCGTTCAACAGGAGAGGAAATGGCCTTGGAGCTCACTCAGCTGATCAGTGACCACTCAGGCACCTTCAGCATTCTCCATTGACCCTGCCTCTCAAATTTCAGCTTCCTGCGTTCAACAGGAGAGAAAATGGCCTTGGAGCTCTCTCAGCTGATCAGTGATCGCTCAGGCGCCTTCAGCATTCTCCATTGCATGCGCAGCGGCTATTGCTTGACCAATTTGATTGAAACTTATAGGGTATCTCTTAGAAGTTAGTCCCTAACTAACCTCCAAATTTGAGCAAAATCGGTTCATTAGAAACCGAGAAACCGAGGTTCCAGGAAATTCACGTTTGCGCATGCGCACTCGCTCCTATTGGTCCGAAGGTGCTGAAATTTATAGGAGACCGTCTACGACCTAACCCGCACAATCCCTGAAAATTTCATCAAAATCGGTTAGTATAGTTTTGCCCGGGACAAGGATTAACCACAGACAGACCGACAGACAGACAGACCGACAGACAGACTGACCGACAGACAGACACGGAACCAAAATTGTTCGGGAAGCTCTAAAACGCAAAAAGCAAGTGGAAATTTTGATTTTGGAGGACATTTTGGTTTATTATTTTCAATAATGAACCTTTGGAATCGACCAAGAAAAAAAAAATTTTAACACCCCCTCAAAATTTGATGGTTTACGTTTCAAGGTACGTAGAATCCAAAAATCGAATAAAAATTTGGCCGTCCGTCCGCCGTACGCCGTACGCCGTACGCCGTACGCGGCACTTTTGCCACTTAGCATTGACCGATTTTGATGAAATTTGGTATGTAGGCTCCATTTGGGGTCTAGTTGTGCCCCGAAGCTTTTGGTTGATGTAGGTCACTCCTAAGGGTTCCAAAATCAATTTTGAAATTTTGAAAACGCCCTAACTCAAAAAATTTTGATATAAAGGTATTGTTTTTCCTTCAAATTAAGATTCTATAGAATTTTTAGAATTTTTTGAGACCACGCGGAGCTCTGTAGGACAAACCGTTCGCTCCCTACGAAAATTTAAGGGTTTATATTGAAATATATATATATATAAATCCAAACACGAGTGTGAATCGCAAAAGAGGCCTAATCTCCGTTCAAATTAGAGCTGACCAAAATGCAATCAATGGTTGGTGATTTTGATTTTTTTTTTTTTTTTAAATTTTTCTCTTTATATTGGATGGTTGGTGATTTTGTAGACGAGTGATCTATATAAAAAAAGTCCATTCATGCAGCATGAATCAATGAGCGAATTTTCAAAGAAATCTTTCAGTTGAAGCTATGGTTAAGATCTATTTTCAGTATAACATACCAACATACTGTATGCACAGGGTATGCTTTGAAGATGTTAGGAGTCCATGCTCATGTTCTACTCGTCCCTACGAACTCATAGAGTACCCACATGGCTATTGTTGTTTTTTTCTATTTTCAGTATAACATACCAACATACTGTATGCACTGGGTATGCTTTGAAGATCTTAGGAGTCCATATTCTTGTTCTACTCGTCTCGACGAACTCTTAGAGTACCCACACGGCTATTGTTGTTTTTTTTCTAATTTCAGTATACCATACCAACATACTGTATGCACTGGGTATGCTTTGAAGATCTTAGGAGTACATATTCATGTTCTACTCGTCTCTACGAACTCATAGAGTACCCACACGGCTACTCCATTTCTGGGTACAACAAATATACGCGCGTTTTCATTATTTTCTATTTTCAGTATACCATACCAACATACTGTATGCACTGGGTATGCTTTGAAGATCTTAGGAGTCCATATTCATGTTCTACTCGTCTGTACGAACTCATAGAGTACCCACACGGCTACTCTATTTCTGGGTACGACAAATATACGTGCATTCTCATTATATATATGAATATATCCATACTTTTCTTAATTTCTGGACAATTTTCATTTTTGAAAAACTCATTATATCAGAAATTTTGAGCTTAATCCGAATATACCACATA
Source organism: Apolygus lucorum (assembly GCA_009739505.2). NCBI lineage: Eukaryota > Metazoa > Arthropoda > Insecta > Hemiptera > Miridae > Apolygus > Apolygus lucorum. Next base: position 61,056,284 of record CM019167.2, read on the forward strand.
TTATGATGATTGTGAAGGTATTAACCACAAAAAACGGAAGAAACTCGTTTTTTTGGACTTTTTTTTCACTTTTTTTGAAATTTGGACCACTTTGGATTGTCCAAAATTTCTGGCTAACGAACTTGACCTTTTGTTTGTTGTTACGAACATTTGGCGAAAACTAAAAGAAAAAATTCAAATAATTACTCAAGTTATCGTGCGGAATGACACACATATATATATATATATATGATTTTTGGCGAAACTTCAGGGATCGTTTCAGAATGTTCCAAAACGGATTTCAGTGAAAAAATTTTTCGAAAAAGTCGATTCTAAAAATTTTGGAGCCATTGCAATAGCATCATTTTCTTCGAAAATTCGCTAATAATAAACCGTTGTGTAATAATTTGCAGCGTTTTTTAACACAGAATGTGTTTTTGCGATGACCTACCGAAAAAAAATCGTCACGAAAAAGCGACAGAAAAAAACATCTGGTGATATGTTTATTGGTTGTCATGTTAATGTCAACTCCACATTTATTATTGTTGTTTTTTATTTAACGGATGACTAGTATCGCAAAAACACATTCTGTGTTCCTATGATTTCATACAGAGTATGGAAAAAGAAATAAACCGGGGGGTGCAGGGGGGCGGAGCCCCCCGCCGAGGCGCAAAGCGCCGAGTTTTTTTTCACTTCTTTCACGAATACAAAGCTTCCCTACCTTCGGTAGTGAGGAAGCAAAAGAACCAGGAAAATCGGTTTAGAACTAAGGCCTGGGCAGTTATGAAAAACACACGTTTTTTGAGCATTAACCCCCCCTTTCCCCTCCTTAAAAGGCAAAATTCGAAATTCCGGCGACGTAGTGCACAACTAGATAGTTTTCCAAGTCGAACAAAAAAAGAACCAGGAAAATCGGTTGAGAACTAAGGCCTGGGCAGAGTACACAAGATTTTGTTACACACACACACACACATACACACCTACACACACACACACACACACACACACACACAGACATGCACCTATGGTTTTTTTCGCGGATTTGGATTCAGAATGGTCTAAAACGGATTACTGTGTGGTTATTTTTTTTTCTGTTGAGTGTTGTCCTCCTTCACCCCAGATCGATCGCATAAGGACGCCCAAGTCTTACTGTGGGACGTCCTAACAAAAGAGAATCTCGCAAATTGGTTGGAGAATACAGATATACAAGATAATGCTTGAAAATGCACTTTTTTCAAGTTTTAACCCCCCTTTCCATCACCCCCCGTCCTTTGAAGACGAAATTCGGAACTCCAGCAATGTAGTGCACAACCAGAAAGATTTTCCCGACGAACAAAAAGAATCTCGCAAATCGGTTAGAGAATAAGGCCTGGGCAGCGAACACAAGATTACGCTCAAAGGCCAAGATTACGCTCAAGGCCTGGGCAGAGTACATTACATTTCGTTACAATGTACACACACAGACATACACTTGTCAGTTTTTTGGAGGATTTGGATTCAGATTGGTCTGAAACGGAATTATATGTGGTTATTTTCTTCCTCCTTCACTCCAGATTGATCGCATAAGACGGCCAAGTCTTACTAGGGGACGTCCTAAAAAGCCAAGTCAGCCAAGCGCCTGCAGTTACCAACATCCCGCAGTCAGAATCCCGCTGTAAGTTACTAACATGCGTCCTTTACGAGATGTTTTGCCCAATGATCCCCGTAAGATCAAAGCAACGAATTATGAGGAAAAAATTTAATTCTGCACTGGAGGAGGCTAGAAAGTCTTCAAACGAGGGGAAAATCTTCAGCGCTCCAAACCCAATCAAGACTATGTGGAAGAAAATACAACAACGGAATAACACAACGGAATAATCAGACGAGAAACTAGTCAGCCTCACCGACTATTTCGTTAGATGAGTTTAATGCATATTTCACCTATGTGGCCCATACTTCGGCAATGAGGTTGGACGGTCCTGCTTCGGACCCCATGGATTTTCAGGTGAAGGCTGGGGCCGTTCCTTTCCAGTTTAGAGCGATATCGCCGGAAAGAATGATATACCTCACAGGGGACTTGAAAAATTCGCCAAGCTTCGATGTGTATGGTATTTCCGCTCTTATCCTGAAGCGAATTTATTTACCCCTTTTTTCATCTGACCCACCTCACCAATCAAATTCTGACGACTGGAATCTTTCCTTCAATCCTCAAGGTTTCTGAGGTGAAACCATTATATAAAAAGGGCAACCCAGCAGACGTAGCTAATCATCGTCCAATATCTAAGGTCCCAGTGTTTTCTGAAGTTGTAGAGAAAGAGATGAGATCCCAAATAGCCCAACATTTTGAAAATAATTCTCTATTCGCCAAGCAGCAATTCGGATTTCGTAGTGGACTATCGACGCAGGATGCTGTAATAAAAGCTTTTGAGTCCGGGCAATATGCGTCAGCAATCCTATTATCGACGTGGCGAAGGAATTTGAATGTATGCCTCACGATCTTCTCATTGAGAGTTGGCCAAGTACCTATAGTTTTTCCTTTGAGCCTCAGGGTCTTGTGAGGTCATTTCTGGGAAACCGAATGCAGGAAGTCCGGCATGATGGAGAACTTTCCAGCTTCTTGCCCATGCCGTTTGGAGTTGTGTAGGGTTCTGTGATGGGTCCAATATTGTTTTCAATATTTATTGATGATTTATTCCAATTTTTGACGGACCGAGTCTTCCTCTTTGCTGATGATTCTGCTGTACTGCAAGTGGGGAACGACGCAGTAAGGTTGAAAGAAATTGTGCCATCTTCAATAGAGCGAACTGAGTGATTCAGTGGGAACAGACTTAGTGTCAACGAATCTGAAACAGTGCAGCTTACCTTTGGATTGAGATCGCTGAGTACAGTAGAGTCCAACACAGTAGACACAAGATATCTCGGCGCAATCGTGGACCCCAGGAAGCCCCACTGCGACCAGCTGACGACCGTTCTCAACAGTTACATATTTCTGCTTAGAAGACTGACTGAGCAGCTCAACCAGACTGCAGTCCTTGCAGCTTTTCACGCATTGATTCAGAGTCGGGTAACGTACTTGATCCTTGCCTGGGGACATGCTCCATCAGCGAAAAAGATCTTTGTGTGCCAGAGAAGAGCCGTGAGAGTAGTTGCTGGCCTTTCCCACAGAGAAGACTGTAGGTCTGCATTCAGGGTGCAACGCGTTCTTACTGTACCAGCGACCTACATTTTGGAATGCCTAATCTATGTACAGAACTACGAAGACGAATTCCCTAAAGGGAGAATGGGTAGCACTCGTCTCAGCTGGAAATTCCGTTCCAGCGGCTCAGCTGGAAATTCCGAGCGAATCAGCTGGAAGCGAATCAGCTGGAAATTCCGTTCCTCCGGCTGAGTTCATCGCGCAACTCATCTCACTGGTGGTGCATGAAGTTGTGGAATACCGTCCCCGAAGATTGACGTAGTTTATAGAAAATTACTGAATTTAGGAAGAAAATTCGATCACATCTCATTGACCTTGCACCCTACAACTACGATCACTTCTTCGAATCGTTAACTCAACCAATGGGGTATTTCAGTCAATTTTTTTAATTTTATTTATTTATTTTTTTTTCAAAAGAGTATGGCTCAGGAATAACGGTAATCGGGTTTGTTCGTCGAGAAAATGTTTTTCAAAAATCAGAGAAGCTAAGGAAAGTTGAAGATTTGAATGGTGTGACGTAGCTAGCCAAAGAAGTATCCATGCACAGAAACCCTTGGAGGACCTCTTGGATACTACTAAATACTACTCACACACGCGCGCGGCGTAGTCCTTGCATTTATAGCGGCCCGCCTTTTTCAAACGTGTGATCTCTTTAATTAATTTATCTACCATACGTTATAGTACCATTGGGCTTAAAGTTGTAGTATATAGGTTTTCAAGGGGGCTGAATCCAAATTTGAGGTCAAAAACCTGAATTTCCGACCCACCGAAATACCCCATTGCCTAGTAATTTGGAGTATTTCCTCAACTACTTGCTACTTGTAGGTAGCAAGTAATGATTACCTACATTGATTATCTACCTAATAAGAATTACCTACATTGAATGAATTATCTTAATTTCTGTACTGACCTTTGTATACCCTTCGGGCGGTTTACAGAAAAAAATTTTTTTTTTCAATTATGATTTTAAAAAATAACATCTTCAAAACATACCGTGAAGAACAACAAAACACATCATACTGAGAAAAACAACAATTTTCGAGGAGACGAGTAGAGTACTACTTTTCTGAGTTTTTTGAAGTCAAAAATGGGTAAAAAGATAAAAATTCGCCACTACTCATCCGACATGAATTTTTTCATTGAAATAGTAAGTAATTGTGATTTCATTACGAAAAGTTGAAAAGGTTCTCATTTTCATGGAAGAAAATGCGGTTGTTATGTTGATATAAACAAGCTATCATTTCAATACGATAGAAATAAGAGCATCCTCGGTAATTGGTTGGAGAGCGGTAAGTAAACGCTTTTATGCGCAAATGACGATTTATAGTCGAACCCGCTAATTAAACGTGAGGTGAGGTCTTAGCAGGGCAGCGAGCGATCGACGGTTCCAGAAACCAGCGGAGCGGGCGGTGAAGGAAATGACGCCTGCATAAAAGCCAATAAACGCGTGAGGGGAATTTCCACAGGAAGGCGATCGAAGGAAAATGGAGTGAGCGGGCATCGTAATTATTATTAGTGGGCTCGTTGAAAGGAGTAATGAGGCGGAAAGTTTAGTGAACCAAGGAGCTAGAGCAGCGTCTACTTGGCTGATTGCGTTAGCCCGGCCTCTGCTGGTGGCCCGCCTTGTTACGCCCTTACGATCTATTGGCTTGTTCGACACATCGCAGTTTCTGATTTTCCTTTAGTGTCCACCGCCGGAGTTTACGCCCAACACTGCAGCGCGGCGAAGCTTTGTTGCGTGCACAATGAGATGAATCCCGTGAAGGTGAAAGTACTTTGATCCTATAAACAATGTGAAGAGACGTCGGTGCTGTAGAAGCATGGTAAGCTGCAAGGCGCCACATAGAACTGTCGACATCGCATTGTGATGTGGTCAGCTCCAGTGAAAGGGCGCTCAGTTGGCGGACAAAAAGAGTGCGCCTAGCTGGTGTGACTCATAACTTTCTGGTAACCACAACACGATTGTTGTAGAGGGTGGCCACTTAAATACAATTTTTTTTTAAGTTAGAGTTTTTAGCCAGACAGACATTTTGGTTTATTATTTTCAATGATAAACCTCTGGAATCGAGCGAGATAAACACCGCTGCAAATTATTACGCACTGGTTTATTATTTCCAAATAGATCACCTGTCTGCAAAGAACACGGATTCACCATTGTCGCCGTTTGGTTGTACCAAACATAGGTACTACCTACCTACTCCACCATCAAGTTTATTTGGAAGAAATAATCGCCTCACACACAGTTCGAATAAACAGGAAGCTTCACTACCTGCTGCTGGACGCGTCAGCTCTAATGACACGGTACGCGTTTTATTTCCCTGCTGTTTGTTTCTGGTTTTTCAATGAATTGGCCAAATAAAACTTACTTGCGATTCTGACATCTATAAGTGACATTATTTTCATCTTATAAAATAGTACTTAGTTATAATTATAAATTTTTACAGTCCACTATCGAGACTTCATAATTTGTTTTTTGTCATAAGGAGTTGTGAATGCCTTCACTAGGAAATTTGATTACTTACTGGTTGCTAAGGACGCAAAACTGAGTACAACTCGAAGAAACGAACAACGATCGCATTTTAGTCAGCTAAAATTTGAACGGAGAGACTTGACCCCCTCTTTTGGGGGTCTCAGTCTGTCGCCGTTCGTTCCTAGTATTTCGCGAAATTGAAGGCGCAAAACTTAAAAAGTTGTACATAAATTTGAAATTTTCAAGGATTTTAGAAATTTGTTAGTGCATGGGCCTCGGGAATTTAAAAACTGAAATATTGCCGCCGGAATCATCAAAATCAAACTATAATTGCCAGAAAAAAATGGGGAAAACTACTGAATAAACTGTTTTTTCCGTATTTCTCTGGCAATTATAGTTCGATTTTGATGATTCCAGCGGCAATCTTTCAGTTTTTCAATTCCCAAGGCCCATGTACTTATGAATTTCTAAAATCCTCGAAAATTTCAAGTTAAAAACCAAATGAAAGTAGAAAAGGTTTAATTCAAAGTTTATATGTGTAATTAACAGATAAAATAGAAAATTTTGGTATGGATATTAAAATTTTGAAAGTAACAATATTGAAATATACAAAACGGTGGAAAGATGAAATACAAAAGGTAAAATTGAAATCGAAATATAAAACTTAAAATTTATTATGAATCATGAAATTGGCTGAAACAATTGTGAATTTTACAGGAAAAAGCCTCCTCCTTGAGAGTGGATAGCTCGTTCTTGTCCTGGTCCAGCCGTGTGGGCCTCTCTGGATATGTCGTGTCAAGTGTTTACAGATTAAAGTTCGTTGTCAAGAATGAATTAGGTGTTCTACATGCATTGAATTCAAGTTATTTCCTATGCATTCACAAGCTAGGAAATAATTAGAAACCATAGTAGCCAGAATTGCTTTTATTTCTGAGAAGCTACAGTTTTTAATTTCATTCGGTTTGATTCTTGAAGGAGATTTTCGGTAGTTTTTAGTGGAAATTTTTCATAAAATTTCAAAAAACGCATCTAAACTCACTAAAACTGAAATATTGAATAGGCATATTGGTTTATTATTTTCAATAATAAACCTTTGGAATTTACCAAGAAAAAAAGTTCACCCCCCCCCCCCCCTTCAAAATTTGTTGGTTTACGTATCAAGGTAAGGATGCAGAATCCAAAGATCGAATGAAAATGTTGCCGTCCGTCCGCCGTACGCGGAAGTTTCCTTAGTTGCCACGGACCGATTTTGATGAAATTTGGTTTATCGGATACATATCGGGTCTAGTTGTGCCCCTAAGCTTTAGGTTGACGTAAGTTACTTCTAAGGGTTGAAAAATAAGGATTGAAATTTTCAAAACGCCCTAGCTCAAACACTTTTGATATAAAGGTATTGTTTTCTCATAAATTCAAAATAGTATAGAATTTTTAGAATCGAATGAGACCACCCAGAGCTCTGTAGGACCAACCGTTCGCTCTCCGTGAGAACTTAAGGGTTGAACTTTTGATAAATCAGAAACACGAGTGTGAATCGCAAAAGAGGCCTAATATCCATTCAAATTTTAGCTGACCAAAATGCGATCGTTCTTCGTTTCTCAAGTCGCACTCAGTTTTGCGTCCTTAGCAACCAGTAATCAAATTTCCTGATGAAGGCACTCACTACTCTTCATTTCTCCAAATTGAGTGAGAAGCGTTCATTTCTTCAAATCAAACTTCATTCTGATGCGAAAATATGGTTAGTAGGTAGTGACGATGGCAAAACTTAGATCTTTGCTGCTGAGTAATCTGTATAGAAAAATGATAAACCTTTGTGTAATAATTTGAATCGTTTTTCTTCTAGCAACCGATCCGTTTCCGTTTTTGAAATAACAGAAGAAAAACATTTTTCCCCGAACTTTTTTTAGGGTGCGGCAGAGAAACACGAAGTGCGTCGTTTTTAAATCGCCTCCTCGTTTCGTTATTGATGCCGCGGAGTCTCGCAAAGTTCCCATCCCGACTTTCCGGCTCACATTACGTATAATTTGATACGAAGGAGGTTATAATTTTTCATCGAATTTTATTACACCTCGCGGTAGATCGGAAACAATATGGTTGGTTCAGTGATTATAGTGATCGAGAAGTTTATCGAGCATTTTCGATTTTCCTGTCGCGTCGACAATTTGTTATGTCGAAAATGTTTCCTCTTATTCACATGTAATGTAATGTAGAAACTGCGACACTCTCAGCCGCTGGGCGACGCATGTCATGGTATCTAAAATAAAATTAACTCAGCGTGCATATCGAACGTTTCTTAGTAATTTTGCAGGATATTTTTCAAACCGAATTTAAGTACTTTCAAATCAAATTGAAGATTTCTCATTCCAAATTCAAGATTTTCCAAACTAAATTCAGGATTTCTCATTCCGGATTCAAAATTTATCAAACCCACTTCAAGATTTTCCAAACCAAATTTTAGTATTTTCAAACCAATTTTGCATTTCGAATTCAAGATTTTCCAAACCGGAGTTGAGAGATTATCTAAACCAAATTCAAAATGTTTCAAATCAATTCAAGATTTTTCAAATTTGCACCATTGAGTCGAGGTTAGGCCTCAACTCAACGCTGAGTTTGGTTTATGAATACCGTTGAGTGCGCCCTTAGATATCACACTGAGTGCTCCCTCAGGGCGCCCTCAAATCTTGTCTGTGAATACAAATGAGTGTCCGCAAACCCTTATCGATGCATTTGAGGGTGCACTCAGACTTAAGTAATGACTTTGAATTCCGCCCTTATCCTTCTTGGAATAAGACAGATTAGTACTTCTAAGTTTGCTTCACGGATTGAGTAATATTCTGCCTGCCAAACAGTCAAGGTGCAGAAATATTATTGAGTAATATTGTCCGACGAAAACGAGTTGAAGATGTAAAAGTGGAGACTTGAAATATTGAGCGTCCCAGAAACGAGGAGGAGAGAGAAATACAGTTATATTTAAGAGGAAGGTTGGTAATAAGTTGTGCTGAGAAGAGGTCCAAGGGTGCGAAGAAGGGTCGGGCTGAGGAGGGGGAATCAAATCGCTTCGAGGGTGAAGGCAGAGTTCTGGAAAACCCACCCTCTTCCACCCTCCTAAACTACCCTTATCAAGTCCACCCCTCCTCCTCGAGGCGCCTCCCCTTCGGACGCTCCGCCGGCTCTTATATCCCGACCCTTCTATTATAAGGGAAGCCGCTCCAAGGAAACGCGCGCGCACTTTGAATATAATCGACCAAGTCTTGGAGGGGGAGGAGGAGGAGAGGATGAAGAAGAGGAGAGGAGAGAGAGAAATTTCCACCGTCCCTATTTTCCCTCATTCTGAGGCTCACATAATTATTGAACCACCCAGAATATTTCATATCATTACAAGGGCGGATCCAGGAATCTCCCCTCGCGTCGGATTTTGGATAAATATCCTTCCCAAGTACGAGTATTTTACCATTCACACCTTAAACCCTTTGCATAACTTTTCGAACCTGCCAGCATTTCGGATGCACAACAGAGTTCGGATGCCACTCAAAAGTCCGATCTGCCCCTATTCAATACGAATGTCAAATCAGTCCTGTTTGAATTTGAAACGTGGAAAGTCACAAAAGCCGATGCCATTTTACATTTTTATTAGTATCAATAAAAAAACCTATGGAATTAAGACAGAATTTGATGAAATTTGGAATATCGGCTCCACTTGGGGTCCAGTTTTGCCCTGAAGCTTTTCGTCATTGTTTGTCAATTAGTTCCTATTGCCCTGGTAGCGTTGTTAAAATTGAAAGTTGATTGTGAACAAAAACATTTAGCAACATGTTGTAAGTTTCATTTCCGCGTCCATTTGTACTTAGTTATACTTAATCTGTGCCAATATTGCTTCCGAGTCTACCAAGGTAGCGGAAGCTTTGTTTCCACTTTTGGTTTATTGTTTTCAATAATGAACCTTTGGAATCGACCAAGAAAATTTTTTTTTAACACCCCCTCAAAATTTGATGGTTTACGTTTCAAGGTACGTAGAATTCAAAAATCGAATACAAATTTGGCCGTCCGTCCGCCGAACGCCGTACGCGGCACATTTGCCACTAAGCATTGACGATTTTGATGAAATTTGGTATGTAGGCTCCATTTGGGGACTAGTTGTGCGCCGAAGATTTTGGTTGATGTAGGTCACTTCTAAAAGTTCAAAAATGAATTTTAAAAACGCCCTAACTCAAAAAATTTCGATGTAAAGGTATTGTTCCTTCAATTGAAGATTCTATAGAAATTTTAGAATTTTTTGAGACCACGCGGAGCCCTGTAGGACAAACCGATAGCTCCCTACGAGAATTTAAGGGTTTTACGTACGATAAATCAGAAACACGAGTGTGAATCGCAAAAGAGGCCTAATCTCCGTTCAAATTTTAGCTGACCGAAATGCGATCGATGTTTTTCTTCATGTTGGATGGTTGGTAGCTTTGCGGACGAGTGATCTATATAGAAAAATAATGAACCTTTGTGTAATAATTTGCAGCGTTTTCAAGGTTGAACTTGCGTTTTACATTTCATAACTTCCTGAACAATTTTGGTTCCGTGTCTGTGTTTCTGTCTGTTTGTCTGTCATGAAATCCTTGCTACAGCCATAACTTCTACATTTCCCATCTGATTTCGATGAAATTTTCAGGAATGGGGTATTTTAGTCAACTTTTTTTTATTTATTATTATTATTTTTTTTTTTTCAAAAGAGTATGGCTCAGGAATAACGGTAATCGGGTCTGTTCGTCGAGAAAATGTTTTTAAAAAATCAGAGAAGCTAAGGAAAGTTGAAGATTTGAATAATGTGACGTAGCTAGCCAAAGAAGTATCCATGCACAGAAACCCTTGGAGGACCTCTTGGATACTACAAAATACTACTCACACACGCGCGCGGCGTAGTCCTTGCCTAGTGTGTGTGCATTTATAGCGGCCCGCCTTTTTCAAACGTGTGATCTCTTTAATTAATTTTTCTACCACATGTTATAGTACCATTGGGCTTAAAGTTGTACTATATAGGTTTCCAAGGGTGCTGAATCCAAATTTGAGGTCAAAAACCTGAATTTCCGACCCACCGAAATACCCCATTATGCTAGTTGGGGTGGATTATGGAGCTAAAGGGTGAACAATGAGGGTTGAAATTGTCAAGAGTGCTCTAGCTCAAAAACTCTTGAAATAAAGGTTTGTTTTTTCACCAATTTATGATAGTATTGAATTTTCAGAGACCACGCTAGGCTCTATAGGACAAACCGTTCGCTCCCTGCGAGAACATAAGGGTTATCTTTCAATAAAACAGAATCACGATTGTGAATCACTAAAGAGGCCTAATATCCGTTCAAAATTTCATCTGAGCGAAATGCGATCGCTGTTCGTTTCTTCCATTTATCCTCAGTTTTGCTTCCTTAGCAACCAGTAATCAAATTTCACATACGAAACTCCCTATTTTTCTTTTTTTTTCCAAAAAAAAAACTTGGAACTTGGTTGTGAAGGTGTGAAGTATGTAGTAGGTAGGTACTAGGTATCTAGGGTAAAATTGACAATGGCAAAGCAATGGTCATTGCAAAAGAGTGATCTTTACAGAAAAATATTTAACCTTTGTGAAAGAATTTTCCGCTTTTTTCAGTGAATTGAATTTGAAGCGTTTATTTCTTCGAAAAAAACTTAATTGTGAATCAAAAATATGGTTGGTAGGTAGTACCTATGGTTGGCAAAAAAAAAAATGAAATAAAATAAAATAAATAATAGTGACAATGGCTAAGCTGTGTTTTTTGCTTGCAAGTTATCTTTGCAGAAAAATAATTAACCTTTTTGTAATAATTCCAAGATTTTGTAAATCGGAACTTGATCTATTCACGATAAAACTTTCTATCAAACTCCTAAATAAAAGTAATTTGAAAAAAATGTTCTAAGATAAATAATACATAATTTTGGTTTATTATTTTCAATAATGTTTAATGTATTAATTTTTTTCAACCCCTCCTCAAAATTTGTAGGTTTACGTTTCAAGGTACGTAGAATCCAAAAATCGAATAAAAATTTGGCCGTCCGTCCGCCGTACGCGGCACTTTACCCAATTAGTATTGACCGATTTTGATGAAATTTGGTATAATTGTGCCCCGAAGCTTTTGGTTGATGTAGATCACTTGTATTCACAAATGTGAATATAAAGGTATTGTTTTTTCATAAATTCAAAACAGTATAGAATTTTTAGAGTCCACGTGGAGCCCTGTAGGACGAACCATTCGCTCCCTACGCAAACTTAAGGGTTGGACTTAGGATAAATAAGAAACACGAGTGTGAATCGCAAAAGAGACCTAATCTCTGTTCAAATTTTAGCTGACCGAAATGCGATAGATGTTTTTCTTCATGTTGGTTGGTGGTAACAATGGCAAAGCCGTGTTCTTAGAAGACGAGTAATCTATGTAGAAAAATAATAAACCTTTGTGTAATAATTTGCGGCGTTTTACCTTTAGGAAATGTTCCCAAATCTTCTTATACCATCAGGGCAGGGGGAACTCAAGTGCCTCAATTCCGTAAAAGCGATAGAAATACCAAAAAGTGAAAACACAAATACTCGCGTTATACCTTTCAGACCTTCCTGAACAATTTTGGTTCCGTGTCTGTTTGTCATGAAATCCTTGCCACAGCCACTTCTGATTTCGATGCGAGATGGTCCCTTATGAAAATAATTACCCCAGGGCTGAAAGTAGTCGCTGCGCATGCGCAAACGTGAAATCCTTGCCACAGCCATAACTTCTATAATTCTCATCCGATTTCGATGAAATTTTCAGGGATTGTGCGGGTTTGGCGTGTAGATGGTATCCTATGAAAATCGTTCCGCCCGACTGGGAGTGGCCACTGCGCATGCGCTAACTTATATGTCTTTGTTACAGCCATAACTTCTATATTTTCCAATAATATACAGAGATTGTACCGGTTGATTTATAGATGGTCTCCATATTCAAATCTCACTATAAGTTATGGAATAAGAACGCTGCAAATTATTTCACAACGGATTATTATTTTCCTATATAGATCAATCGTCTGCAAAGCCACCAACCATCCAACATGAAGAAAAACGTCGATCGCATTTCGGCCAGCTATAATTTTAACGGAGATTAGGCGTCTTTTGCGATTCACACTCGTGTTTCTGATTTATCGTACGTAAAACCCTTCAGTTCTCGTAGGGAGCGAACGGTTTGTCCTACGGGGCTCCGCGTGGTCTCAAAAAATTTTATACTATCTTAAATTGATGGAAAAACGATACGTTTATATCTAAATTTTTTGAGTTAGGACGTTTTCAAAATTTCAAAATTCATTTTCCAAAATTCAAATTTCATCAAAATTGGTCAATGCTAAGTGGGGAAAGTGCCGCGTACGGTGGACGGACGGCCAAATTTTCATTCCATTTTTGGATTCTACGTACCTTTGAAACCTTTGAAACGTAAAGCAACAAATTTTGAGGGGGTTAGAAATTTTTGTTTCGTGGTCGATTCCAAAGGTCCAATATTGAAAATAATAAACCAAAAAGAGACCCAGTTAATGAACGCAAAAGTGAACCATCTCGACCAATCTAATTTGCCAACTGCCGTTGTAGTGAGGGGAATTCCAGTATCTACTAATGAAAATGTAATGGAAATTGTCGCATCGCTCGCAGATAAAATACAGGCACCTCTTGAAACTCGAGATGTTGAGTGTTTATCGGATGAAACCGTGCATTAGAAGGGGTAAATTACTTTCCTCTGAAACCAGCTCGGGTCAGATCATTGTTAAATTTTCAAACCGTCATATTATGAATGAATTTTTGAAACGGTCGTGATTGCAAAGAGACCTCACCGCTAAAGATGTACATGCAAGTTTTCCTGAGACAAAAATTTATGTTTACGAACGTCTCACTCCTGCAAATAATTGTTTATTTTTGTTTTTGCGGAAATTTGCCAACGAATCCCAATTTGCCAACATCGGGAGGAAGAATGATAATGAAGAAAGATGAGTCAGCTTCGTCCAAGCCCATTCGTATCTTCGATTTGGATCACCTTCACACTATGGATACACAAAAGCTTTTATCTCTTGAATCGCCTGAAGAAACCAAAATGCAAAGTAAATCGATTCTTCGTTCTTCACTTAGAGGACAACCAGTTCGTTGATATTTTCTTGTATTGTGTACAGTCATTTATTACTTTCCATGGATTGCACTCTGGAAGAAGTATTGAATTCAACCCAAAATATTGAAACTTCTCGTTATTCTGATATAGAGGATGTTGAGTTTGCCCTGATAAAGGCGGGTTGCTTAAATATTATTAATCAAAATAACCAATGTTTTTCTGGCGTTTATTCAGGCAGTTAGTATTGAAGTGCATATTGTTATATTGTCTGAAACGTGGAATAGTGATCAACTAACTTTCTCATTACCAGGTAATAAAAGTTTTTTCAAGTTCGTCTCACGGCGGAGGGAGTCTCAATCTTTGTTAGGGACGATTTGATGGTGACTTCCGTTTTTGTTTATTATGAACCTTTGGAATCGACCAAAAAAAATTTTTTTTAAAGCCCCCTCAAAGTTTGTTGGTTTACGTTTCAAGGTACGTGGAATCCAAAAATCGAATAAAAATTTGGCCGTCCGTCCGCCGTACGCGGCACTCTCCTCACTTAGCATTGACCGATTTTGATGAAATTTGGTATGTAGGCTCCACTTGGGGTCTAGTTCTGCCCCGAAGATTTTGGTTGATGTAGGTCACTTCTAAGGGTTCAAAAATGAATTTTGAAATTTTGAAAACGCCCTAACTCAAAAAATTTTGATGTAAAGGTATTGTTTTTCCATCAATTTAAGATAGGTAGTATAGAAGTTTTAGAATTTTTCGAGACCACGCGGAGTTGTAGGACAAACCGTTCTCTCCCTACGAGAATTTAAGGGTCGGACGTACGATAAATCAGAAACACAAGTGTGAATCGCAAAAGAGGCCTAATCTCCGTTCAAATTATAGCTGACCGAAATGCGATCGATGTTTTTCTTCATGTTGGATGGTTGGTGGGTTATTAGACTGGGTGAGTTATAAGGATTAACTAGATGGGCTCCTTATGTGCTCAGTTGTTATGTTATTGATATTTAATATATAAAAACATCATTGAAAAACAAATTTGTTTTTCGTTTTATTTTTTTTTAAATTATAGCTTCTAAAATAGAAATCTCTAAAAATTCGCTCATTAACTCATGCTGCGTGAATAGAATTTTTCTGATACACAACAAATTAGTGGAATGATAGTGCGATCGAGTCGTGTAATGGCGAACAGTCAATTACTCCTCGACTCCCCCAACACCACACACCATCACTTTGGTCGGACGGGAGGAAGATATCTAATTTTCTCCGTAGCCAAGACAACGCCCTTCCCCCTTTCATACTCAGCTAGAAAATGGAATGGCTTGTCTTTGAGGCGAACGAGTGCGGCCGACCATCTGGGGCCCCTGTGGAACCCCATTGGAAAATCGATCGCTAAGACAGACTTCCTCCCTTGAGGAACCCCTTTCCTTCGTGAACAGTGAAGATCCACGTACGCAGATATCGTCAACTGCACAACAAAACTCCTCCAGGACGCTGTTCCATTCACAGCACCACCACATTTCTGAGGGATCTCAGCGCTCAAGTTAGCAGAGATTTTGTGGAATCACAATAAAAGCTGTTTCAATATATTCATGATTTACACGTGAATGTAACAAGTGGATGTGGCACATAGCTTCCTCGTATCCATAACCCGATCGTATAGATGATCCGATGCATAGTAATTTATCTCAAAACATCAATCCATCTACAACCAGATCCGCATAATCCCTGAAATGTCATCGAAATCGGATAGAAAATGTGGAAGTTATATGGCTGTTACAAGGAATTCGCGTTTGTGCATTCGCAGCAACTACTATTAGACTGGGGGAGATGATTTTCATAAAGGACCATCTACACGCCAATCTGAACAATCCTAGAAAATGTCATAAAAATCGGATGAAAAATCCGCATAATCCCTGAAATGTCATCGAAATCGGATAGAAAATGTGGAAGTTATGGCTGTTACGAGGATTTCGCGTTTGTGCATGCGCAGCAGCTACTATCAGTCCGGGAGTGATGATTTTCATAGGGGACCGTCTACACGCCAACCCGCACAATCCCTGAAAAATTATGCCGGTTACAAGGATTTCATGACAAACACAGTACCAAAATGAGGGGTGCGCCTGATTTTTTTTAAAATTTTAATCGAAAGTAGACCTTATTCTGAGAATTTTGACACCTGGCGTTTTCTTTTTGGATGAGTAGATCTTTTCTATGATTTTTCAAAGTTTCGAATGTTTATGACGTCACGCGCCCCTCGGCGGGACCCCTCTGTGACTTGAGAAAGGTCTGAAACGTGAAACGCGA
Source organism: Apolygus lucorum (assembly GCA_009739505.2). NCBI lineage: Eukaryota > Metazoa > Arthropoda > Insecta > Hemiptera > Miridae > Apolygus > Apolygus lucorum. The sequence goes on from CM019167.2 coordinate 61,072,314, forward strand.
GTGGAAATTTCGATATTGGAGAACTGTTTTTTCCACCTTGAATAGTGAAAACAAAGATTCCTCAACCTTCATAGCAAAATATATTCATTTATAATATAAAATAACTAGGTAGATTCTCAAATCTGTACAAATAACTGCACTAAGTTTTGTTTCAATGGGGTTTTCACCAATATAAGTGCAACAGTTTTGTGTCAATCGGCAAATATATTTCAGCAAAGCCAAGGTCACTTTGTCCACTTTCCTTTTGGTTTATTACTTTCAATAATGAACCTTTGGAACGGAACAAGAAAAATAATTTTGACCCCCCTCCCCCTCAAAATTAGTTGGTTTACGTTTCAAGGTACCTAGAATCCGAGAATTGGATAAAAACTTGGCAGTCTGTCCGCCGTACGTAGCATTTTCCTTAGTTATGGAACGATTTTTATGAAATTCGGTATTTTGGCTCTATTTGAGGTCTAGCTGTGGTGAGAAGCTTTAGTCACTTTAGTCAGTCAGTTCTAAGGGCTGAAAAATAAGAGATACAACTTTCAAAACGCCCTTGTTAAAAAGATTGTTGTATGAAGGTGTTGTTTTTCATAAATTTAATATAGCATGGGATTTTTAGAACCGAATGAGACCACCCAGAGCTTTGTAGGACCAACCGTTTGCTTCCCATGATAACTTAACTTGTGATAAATCAGAAACACGAGTGAGGATCGCAAAAGATGCCTTATCTATGCACATATATCTATGAAGAACAAGAAATAAGGAGTACTTGCAACGTATCGAAGATTTTGAGCGGAGCCGAGAGCACCTGCTATTCAAAACAAATAAATCGCCCCAACTTCAAGTCCTTATAAGGGATGAACGGTAGGTCCTACAGAGCTCTGGGTGGTCTCATTCAATTCATAAAATTCAATACTACTTTTAAATTATGAAAAAACAATATCTTTATGTTGAAGTTTTTGAGCTAGGGCGTTTTGAAAATTTCAGCCCTCAGTATTGATAATTTTGAAGTGACATCAACTAAAACTTTCGAGGCACAATTTGACCACAAATGGAGCTCATATACCAAATTCCATCAAATTCGGCTCGTGGTAACAGGAGAGAGAGAGAGAGAGAGAGATTGATTGATTTTTTTAATTCATCGACCAGGGAATGGTTAGGGCTTGGAGTCCCTCTCTTCCAGCATCCCTGGAGCAAAAATAACAAATATCCTCTTACAATCGTGATACTTTGATTATTATATACACATATGTTTAATACAATTAAAGATATTCTTATGAGTTTATTTTCATATTTAACTTATATTTAAACTCAATTCTACATTGTTGTGTTGTATGTTTACTTTATTTATTGTTTATTTAATCTCTCATTTGTTCTTTCTGATTCCTATACAGTCTTGTTTATTATTATTTTCTTTGACTCACTTCTGTTACCAAATAAGAGAGAGAGAGAGAGAGAGAGAGAGAGAGAGAGAGAGAGAGAGAGAGAGAGAGAGAGAGAGAGAGAGAGAGAGAGAGAGATAAAGAGAGAGAGAGAGAGAGAGAGAGAGAGATTTCATTTGTCCTTTACAATTATTACTTGACAAACGTCAATATACAGTCAAACGTCGAGTAACATTCAATTAAACAAATAGTATTAAATACTAAGATAGTTAGAAATCAACACGTCAATACATAAATAGTTTAGATGAATACAATTATTATTCTATCTAACATTAACATATTTAATTGGTAAAAAATCTGGAAATCGGCATTTGTAATGGCTATCAAATAATCTCCAAATGTATATGAAGCTTATACACGTGGGAAGACAGACGTACAGCTGTTAAATTTGCGATGACTAAACAACTTTGCATTATTTGGGATAGCATTTCAATAGCTCAATTTTCCTTGAAAATTCGTTAAAACGAAAAAAAGTATGGCATCTCGGTTTGCCTTCTAAGTTAAATTTAGCTGACATCAACCAAAAGCTTCGGAGCACAACTAGACTAGAATGAAGCCCATATACCAAATTTCATCATAATCGGTCCATGGGAACTGAAGAAAGATTTTAGGATTCTAAGTACCTTGAAACATAAAACCAACAAGTTTTGAAGGGGTGATGAGTTTTTTTGTTTTGTTTTTTATTCCAAAGGTTCATTATGAAAATAATACTCCAAAATTTAAATACAAATTATTTAATTGTTTACTGGTTAATGTTGAAAACAATTTCCCTTATCCGATGGGACGTTCCCAGGAATACATGCATCGCTAAGCAACTTGTGTAACCTTTTTGAAGTGACTAACAATAACCAAAAGCTTCAAGGCACAACTTGACCTAATCGGAGCCCATATAACAAATTGCATCAAAATTGATCCGAGGTAACTCAGAAATGTGGTGGGCGGAAAATTGTTATTCGATTTCTGGATTCTACCTTGAAACGTGAACTACAAACTTTGAGGGTGTTATAATTTTAACATGGAACATGTTTCAGCCATTGGGTAGCTACCCGAAAACGTTACGCTTGAGGGTCTAGCGCCTTTCCAACACTCCTGTTTTCTAAGTGTGAAGCGCCGAGCTTTTCAATGCATTTTAGACATGTTGCTAGGGATAATATAACTTTTGTATCACACCTACCTACGACTCGAGGTTCTGCAGTAAATTTGGATAAAACATGTTCCATGTTTTTATAATTTACGCTGTAGGCTTCAAGTAGATAGCATCAGGGGGGTCCGGGGGGGCTTGCCCCCCTGACGAGACGCGAAGCCCCGAGTTTTTTTTTTTTTTTTTGCTTGATTCCGAAGGTTGATTATTGAAAATAATAAAGCAAAAGGTTGAGAACCACTGTTTTGTATAACAGATTTGAATGAGATCAAAAGGTGGGGAGAGGAAAGCGGCTAATTGGAAGATGGGTGATAGTGAAGTACAAGGACGAAGGCGAAGGGAGGGTAGAAGGAGAGCGGAGCCCCTCACCCTCCCCCACAATTACCAGGCGTACCTTCCCTTCACTTTTTTCAGCTTCGGGCGAAGGTTTTAAGGATTTTTTCCCTCTCAGAAAGTTTTTTCTCCTCTCTTTTTTTTTAATCTTCTCTCACAGGAAAGGAAAAGAGGCGAGAGAAGAAGGACGAGGGAAAAGATACAAAAAAGGGGGAAAAGGTAGAAGGGTTAATGGAGACGGTTTAATCGTGAGCGGTAATCTTATTTCGCCTGAGGAAGGAGAGAGGGTTAAGAGGGTTCTGGAGAAAGAGGGAAGAGGGAGAGAAAGAGAAATGAGGGGAGAAAGGACGAACTAAGAGTAGGAGAGGGGGCCTCTAGAGAGGAACCTCCGGATCAATATGAGAGTCTTAAGTGGGGGAGAAGATGCTGCTCGAATCAATACACCTCCATAACTACAAGCCTCCCCCTTCGCCAAGCCACCTCCGGGCCGCCCTCGAGCTTTTCCTCCCTTTCTCCGCCTAAAGAAAACCACCCTGTAGGGTTTCGGAGGCTGCCCCTCGCTGTCCCTCCCGCCCTCGTGGCGGCGGGAGGTGACGGAAGGAGGATGAGGCAGCCGGAGGCGGCGCTCGCTGCGGTGCATCTTCTGCTGCGGTGTTTCCTTCCTCTTCACTCCTCTTTATTTACTATCCCCACTTGGGAAGCATAAATTGCCACTTCAGACCAATAATAAAATTTATTATTATTATATTGGGTGATCGCAAAATAGCACTAATCTCGATTTTATTGTTTTTTCTTTTTTGTTTTTGTGTGCTGATTTGATAAAGTTGAGATGGTACCTCTTTAAGTTACTTTTTCCTGAAGAGTTAAGAATTCATTTTGTGTCGGTGTGAACTCTTAACTCTTCAGGAAAAAGTAACTTAAAGAGGTACCATCTCAACTTTATCAAATCAGCACACAAAAACAAAAAACAAAAAAAATCGAGATTAGTGCTATTTTGCGATCACCCAAAATCTTCGGGGCACAACTAGACCCCAAATGGAGCCTGTATACAAATTTCATCAAAATCGGTCAATGCTGAATGGGGAAAGTGCCGCGTACGGCGTACGGACGGCCAAATTTTTATTCGATTTTTGGATTCTACGTATCTTGAAACGTAAACCAACAATTTTTGAGGGGGTGCTAAAAAAAATTGTTTTCTTGGTCGATTCCAAAGATTTATTACTGAAAATAATAAACCAAAACGTCTGCCAAGTGGGTGTGGCACATAGCTTCCTCGTATCCATAACCCGATTGAATAGATGATCCGATGCATAGTAGTTATTCTCAAAACACCAATCTCTAAGTCCCCCCACTACCATCATAGGGGACCATCTACACCCCAATCCTCATGAACCTTGAAAATTTCGTCGACCTCGGATGAAAAATGTAGAAGTTATGGCTGTTACAAGTAATTCATGTTTGCAGTGAGTACTACCAATCTGGAGGCAATCATTTTCGTAGGGAACCGTCTACACGCCAATTAGTACAATCCTACAAAATTTCATCAAATTCGGATGAAACATGTAGGAGTTATAGCTGTTACAAGGATTTTGCATTTGCACATGCGCAGAGGCTCGATTTGGGGGCCGTGATTTTCATAGGGGACCATCTACACCTCTGTCCGCAAGATCCCTGAAAATTTCATCGAAATCAGATGGAAAATCTGGAAGTTATGGCTGTTGAAAGGAAATCTATAGAACATCACGATGAGCCATGTAATTTGATGACTCATTTTTAGTTTCAGGATTCTACACTTACAAGTAAGTCATATTGTACGTTCAGTATAGTGAAGAAGCAAAACAATGACATTTTGTTTTAAATTGTGGGTTGTATGGCTCGGCCATATTCTTTTTTGGGAGTAGTGGGACCTTTTTTCAACATATTTCTGCAATGAAACGTCTCTTAGTTTATATACATTAAATTTATACATACTTAGTTCATACATAGATCAAATCACTTATATACTTCCGATTAAAATAGTAGTTGCTGCCTGAAATGGATTTGAAGTAGTCGTCATTATTTGCGTCATCTTTATTTTTCTTTATTTTCAATAATGAACCTTTGTAATCGACCAAGTAAAAATTTGTTTTCAACACCCACTCAAAGTTTGTTGGTTAACGTTTCAAGGTACGTAGAATCCAAAAATCGAATAAAAATTTGGCCGTCCGTACGCCGTACGCGACACTTTCCCCACTTAGCATTGACCGATTTTGATGAAATTTGGTTTGTAGGCTCCGTTCGGGGTCTAGTTGTGCCCCGAAGATTTTGGTTGATGAAGGTCACTTCTAAGGGTTGAAAAATGAATTTTGAAAGTTTGAAAACGCCCTAGCTCAAAAAATTTTGATATAAAGGTACTGTATAAAGGGTATTGTTTTTCCATCAATTCAAGATAGTATAGAATTTTTAGAGACCACGCGGAGGTTGAACTTACGATAAATCAGAAACACGAGTGTGAATCGCCAAAGAGGCCTAATCTCCGTTCAAATTAAAGCTGACCGAAATGCGATCGATGTTTTTCTTCATGTTGGATGGTTGGTGGTTTTGCAGACGAGTGATCTATATAGAAAAATAATAAACCATTGTGTAATAATATGCAGTTTTTTTAAAAATATTATTATCGTATTATTTTTGTACTCAACATCTCAGCGGTCTTTGATGAACAAGAAATAGTTCGCTTTGCAGAGTACCTGATCCGTCTTCCATACTCTGACCATAATAATCCCAGTTTCTATGAGGCTGTACATGTAATTATAGTGCTCTATTGGATAATCTGGGAATAGGTTAGCTGTAACGCTCACCTACCTGATTGAAACATCTGAGAGGCACTTTAGCAAATACGGATCCACAGAATCTAGCGCTGTGGTATGATACAGGAGTGGATTCAACCACTATTGCTTACACAGCTGATACAAACTCCCACAAGACACTCCATCACGCCTAATCGAACTTACTTACCACATTCCAGCGATTGAGTATGAACAGGAGAGAAGCCAGCTTTATATTCTCACAGGATACTTAAATGCCAGGGGTTTCCAGAGACTCTAAGGACGCTGGAAGGTACCAATTTTCGGCAAGAGGCTAAAATAGGTACATGGAATTCTTTTGAATCTCAGCGGATAAGAAAATTTTTCATAAAAATTACATGCATGTGAGTTAGGAAAGTAATGTCAACTGTGAGAGGAAAAAAGCTGACAATTTTGCAAAATACCTGGAGCTATTTTGATTGAAATGAGCATCATGAGTCAGGCCCAGACCCCTCGGGTGGCAATCGTTCATCTGATTTCTTGGGTTCGGGTGGCAATCGTACTATTTTCTATTGCTCGGGTGGCAATCGATGAAGACCTGGGTAATTACCCAGGCTTTACCTGAGCTTTGATAAACAGCCCCTTAGTCGGGGGCGTGCAGCGGTGGATGAGCAAATTTCGAGCGAGGTTCAAATGCGCAAGTTTTCTCCAAATATTCGAGAGGGAAGTGATGGAGGTTTCTTCTCATAATTATGAGCAGGAGTCGGACATTTCAACAAGTTCTGTAAAAGCAAGCGTAGGTGGATGTCTCTACTCGCCCAAACGAGCGTCTAAATCACACCTACAGCATTAGTTCATGAATCCTCCGCTAGGGATAATGAAGCGTTTTTCCTTTGTTCTGATGAAATAAGCTCAGTTACCAATTTTGGTAGAGCTTGAGATAATGCGATGCAGCTGATTCAAGGGGAAAATGCTTTACGATCCCTAGCGAAGGAAATATTAACTAATGCTGTAGGTGTGATTTAGATGTTTGACTCGCTCATCAAAGGTATGGTACCAAGGTATTCCATGCAATTATGCTAATTAGGGCAGTCAACATTTCAATGCTGGTATTTGTTTGCTATGAATGAAGCTCGTATGGACGGCATTGCGTGAATACCCGGAGAATGAGGTTTCAAACAAAATAGCAACGAAAATTCGGAAAGGAGAAAAAAACGCCCGTACTCCCGAAATCGAAAGAAAACGTTATTTCTACGCTACGACGTATGGTTATAAACTTATTGTTTAGTAATGCATGCATTCCAGGGGCCGTCCCATTGGATAAGCATTAGATCAATTAATACCAGTTGGTATCGAAAAAACTTTTTCACTCGATGTAATTTATTAAGTATTTTAGGCAAGAATTAGTGACCCCCCCCCCCCTCTCACAATTATCCACCACAACATTCTAGCGGCATGGGAGCCTCGAATTTGAAGAGCATTTTGAAATCCATGATCTACAACACCCAACATGACCAAACCGATAATACTTCGTAAAGTTGAACTTTCATCTGTTTTGGTAGTCAGTCAGTTGAAGTAAATTTCCGTATTCAAGTTGAAACACAAAAAAATAAAAACCCACGAAATAAGCGGTTTATGGTGTCCTGGCACCATGGTGGCACCACTACATAGTAGTTACATAGTGGTACAGAGAATAATTCATGAAAATCTGGAGGTATAATGAGAATTGTTCCTCAATTTCAAAGCTTGGGTACAATTAGTAAGCTGTAAAGGAGCGAAATATTAAAAATTGGGTATTTTGTGAATATTATCCCCCACTCTCCCCCTCCCCATGCTAATTTTGATACTCTGGTGGAATAGTGTCCAATTTGGAAGATTTCTGAAAAGAAACACTCAAATCGGTTAGAAATTGAGGCCTGCGAAGATTTTACAAGATTATGCCCGCGAACGCACGTTTTTGAGCATTAACCCCCCCCCCCATTTCCCGTCCATTAAAGGCAAAATTCGAAATTCCGGCGAATTAGAGCACTGCTAGATAGGTTTCCGCGTCTAATAAAGATAGAACCACGAAAATCGGTTGGAAATTGAGGCCTGTGCTGAGTACACAAGATTATGCCGAAAACTCAAGTTTTTTTTAGCATTAACCCCCCTTCCCCCCCTCTTTAAACTATTTAAATTCCTTTGTTTCAGCTACTACATGACTTTGAGTTAAATCGTTCTTTCGGATGCCAATAACGGATCCTTCACTTGCTCTACCAAAAATAGATTACATACTTCTGTGCAGCTTCCCAAAGCAAATTATACCCAACAAAATACTTCGTGAACGTCAGGACGCATCGACGCCACTCTTCAATCTACTAATGAAGTCCGACAGGTCTATACCAAGATCGACACGGAGAATTGGTATGCCTGGCTTATTGCCGACAATAAGACCGTTGATGGAGCACCAAAAATAACGTTTATCTTTTATGACTAAACATTCCCCACGCAACATGACATTTACATCTGGAGACATTTTCTTAATTTCTTTTCTTGTCAGCATCAGAAAACCACACCTAATGCGGATATCTCTCGGATAATCCTGATCAATCGAAATGCCAGTGTTCTTAAGCTTTGAAGAATTTCGCAGGACGATCCAATTGTCTTCCTCCCGCAGACATTAAGAAGGATCTTAATCCAGGCATCTTCTTCTTGGCACGTTTGTCTTCCAAAGGGTCATTGTGTGAGCAGAATGCTTGTGACTTTGATCTCTCATTTGAGCGGGGTGGAGTGCTTAAGGATCAACTGGACTCCCTCCAGCAGAAGATCAAAGATACATGGTTGGTAAATACCAAAAATAACGCTCTTGCTTCACAAGATCGGATATATCGACTGTTAGATCACAGTGTGAGGAGTCTGGATTTGATGGCGAAGTCCCAGAAGGCATCAATGTTCGTGCTGGGGTGGGTGTGCAGGGCTCGAGGTGACCTGGTGCAACTCAATGGTCGACCACACTCTTCTGATGATGGGGATAGTTTAAGCCAAGCATGCTCGCTGTGTAATTCGGGAGAAAAAGAAAACATGATGCACTTCTTAGCGGATTGTCAGGTGCTTGGGGAATTTAGAATGACGAATTTTGGTTCATCTAGGTTGTCCCACGAAATGGTTTTGTCCATAATGAATGGGTTAAACTGGCTCCCCTTTGCTAAGTTCTGCAGCGCAGCATGGGCCTACCGGAGCGAACTAGTGAGCCACTTCAACTGGGATCGGAGTTAGGTAACCACATTATGTTTTCTCTGCTAGTCAAATGTTAAAAAGAAAAAAGAAAAAAAAACTAGTTACTAATAATAGTAAATTAATAAATGTGGCAAATCATGATTTAAAAATGTAATTAATAAGTGTACCTAAGTAAATGAATGATAAATTTAAAGTAATTCATATAGGTAATGTAATAAAAGCTAGTATATAAGAAAAGGAAATTATATGCAGACCTCTGACAGACGGGCATAGCCCGTAGTCATATCATGTATTTTGTTCATAATTTTGTATGTATGTTCAATGTGTTAAATACAAGTATTTTCTTCTTCTTCTTCATCTTCTTCTTGTCTTCCAAAGGACGTACCGAGAGCAAGCGAGTGTCGATGTCCACCTGAAGCGTGTTTTTCAAAAATTCACCTACCTTACAGATAAGATTATTTTGACAGAGACGGCGATCTATGACGTTTAAGTGCCTGCGCAGCTCCTCGTTCTCGGCTTTCAGAGCAGTCATCTTAACCTCATAATCCGATTTTAACGTCTTTAGGTCATTTTTAATCTCATTCTTGGCATCCTCCAAATTACGCGCGAACCACTGCCTTATCCTCCGAGCAACTAGCGAACCGCCAGCTTATCCTCCGGGAACCCAAGCGAACCCCTGCCCTATCCTCCCGTACAGATAAACCCCACCAGCTCCGCTGTCAACGTTATCTTACCCTGATAACACCGGCAAACCTCGCTCAAATCACATCAACTGGCTAATTGAGATCATAATTCGATAGACAAAATCGCACTTAATCGCAAGAGTAATCAGCAATCCTCAGATGTTCCCGATAATGTCCAATACAAAGAGCACTTATGCCACAAAAATAGCCAGTTAGTCAACGACAAAATGTATGAAAACTTCACAATAACACAGAGACGATGTTGCGCGTGTCACAGCCCAAGGTCAACGTGTAGGCCAACGTGTAGCCAAGGTGCTAGAAGATGTTGAGGAAGTGTACCACGAATGGTTATCGAACATCCGACTGTACACACGTATTGCTTCCGAGACTACCAAGGTAGCGGAAGCTTTGTTTTCACTTTTCAAGGACGAAAAAAAAACGTCTGCCAAGTGGGTTTGGCACATAGCTTCCTCGTATCCATAACCCGATTGTATAGATGATTCGATGCATTGTAGTTATTCTCAAAACACCAATCTCTAAGTCCCCCCACTACCATCACAGGGGACCATCTACACGCAAATCTGGACAATCCTAGAAAATGTCATCAAATTCGGATGAAAAATTAAGTGAGTAGATGTATGTGATTGGTTCAAAAACATTCTTAGCCTCGGCTGGGATTCGAACCCGCGACCCCTGGAGCTCCAATCAAGATTCCCTCCTCAGAGCTATTGAAGCGTTGTCATGAATAAGATTTGAGATTCTCACAGGAGACCATCCCTCTATGAATAAATCCCTCTATGAAAAACAATTCTCTATGATTTTCATAGGGGACCATCTGAACACTACTCTGTAACATCCCTGAAAATTTCATTGAAATCGGATGGAAAATGTAGAAGTTATGGCCGTTACAAGGAATTCACGTTTGCGCATGCGCAGTCGCTTCTATCAGTCAGGAGATGATGATTTTCATAGAGGACCATCTACAACCTAATCCACATAATCCCAGAAAATTTCATCGAAATCGAGTAGAAAATGTGGAAGTTATGGCCGTTACAAGGAAATTCACGTTTGCGCATGCGCAGTAGCTACTATCGATCCGAAGGTGGTGATTTTCATAGGGGACCATTTAAATACTAATCTGTAACATCCCTGAAAATTTCATTGAAATCGGATGGAAAATATAGATGTTATGGCCGTTACAAGGAATTCACGTTTGCGCATGCGCAGACGCTTGTATCAGTCCGAGGATGATGATTTTCATAGGGGACCGTCTACATACCAACTCGCACAATCCCTGAAAATTTCATTGAAATCGGACAATAACTTCGTATAGCTATGCGCGTTACAAGGAATTGATGACAGACGGACAGACACACAGACAGACAGACACACAGACAGACAGACACGGAACCAAAATTGTTCAGAAAGGTCTAAAAAGCAAAACCGCGAGTGAAAATTTTGATTTTGGAGAACTTTTTTTTTTCGTCCTTGAAAAGTGAAAACAAAGCTTCCGCTACCTTGGTAGACTCGGAAGCAATAGACTCGGAAGCAATTCTCCAAAATCAAAATTTTCACTCGCGTTTTGCGTTTTAGACCTTTTTGAATAATTTTGGTTCAGTGTCTGTGTGTCTGTGTGTCTGCGTGTCTGTCTGTCTGTCTGTCATGAATTCCTTGTAACGCGCATAACTATACGAAGTTATTGTCCAATTTCAATGAAATTTTCAGGGATTGTGCGGGTTTGTGTGTAGACGGTCCCCTATGAAAATCATCATCCCCCGACTGATAGAAGCAACTGCGCATGCGCAAACGTGAATTCCTTGTAACGGCCATAACTTCTACATTTTCCATCCGATTTCAATGAAATTTTCAGGGATGTTACAGATTAGTATTTAAATGGTCCCCTGAAAAAATCACCACCTGCGGATTGATAGTAGCCACTGCGCATGCGCAAACGTGAACTTCCTTGTAACGGCCATAACTTCCACTTTTTCTACCCGATTTCGATGAAATTTTCAGGGATTATGCGGATTAGGTTGTAGATAGTCCCCAATGAAGATCACCACCTTCGGACTGATAGTAGCCACTGCGCATGCGCAAACGTGAATTTCCTTGTAACGCCCATAATTTCTACATTTCCTATCCGATTTCAATGAAATTTTCAGGGATGTTGCAGATTAGTATTTAGATGGTCCCCTATGAAAATCACCACCTACGGACTGATAGTAGCCACTGCGCATGCGCAAACGTGAATTCCTTGTAACGGCCATAACTTCTACATTTTCCATCCGATTTCAATGAAATTTTCAGGGATGTTACAGATTACCTTGTTTTGATGTTTTGAGATTAACTACTATGCATCGGATCATCTATACAATCGGGTTATGGATACGAGGAAGCTATGTGCCACACCCACTTGGCAGACGTTTTTTGAAATGTTGACGCCCTCACTGTAAATACCAACTTTTGTCAATATACAGGGTGTAAGCCTAACTGGTCTGCCATACGGTACCAGTCGATTTTTCAACTAATTTGCAACAAAAAATGTCCCTTGGCAATTTTTTTCAAAACCCTTCGTTTTCGAGTTATTTCAACTTTAAACTTTTTTTTCGTCATTTTGACCTTATGTCATTAAATCGGTCATAACTCCTTTAATTTGCTGTGTAAATTACAATTTGAGGATACCGTTGGAAAGAGCATTAAATTTCATATCGGATAGATGCCTTAATTTTTTTTTTTGAGTCAAGGTTTGAGACATGAAAACGTCCTCTAAAAAGAGAATTTTACGTAATTTTGGAAACCTCGCATTTTTTCAATCTCAAATTGAACTACGAGAACCCATACTTTTTCAAGATGCAAGAACAGTGAAAACTGCGCCAGAATCTCAGCTTTCCAATGGTTTAATCAAAACATATTCTACAACCGTATTTAGGGGAGAAATTTGTGTTTGAACGCGGAAAAACGTGCATTTTTTCAACGAAATCGGCGCTCTGCCTAGTCGATTCGAGGGGTCGGACGTTAGCAGTGGGTGGGTCGGCGCCGCAGTAGACCGCGAGGCCTCCGGAAACAGGAGGGCAGAGCGTTGATTTCGTTGAAAAAATGCACGTTTTTCCGCGTTCAAACACAAATTTCACCCCTAAATTCGGTTGTAGAATATGTTTTGATTATACCATTGGAAAGCTGAGATTCTGGCGCAGTTTTCACTGTTCTTGCATCTTGAAAAAGTATGGGTTCTCGTAGTTCAATTTGAGATTGAAAAAATGCGAGGTTTCCAAAATTACGTAAAATTCTCTTTTTAGAAGACGTTTTCGTGTCTCAAACCTTGACTCAAAAAAAAGTTAAGGCATCTATTCGATAGGAAATTTAATGCTCTTTCCAACGGTGTCCTCAAATTGTAATTTACACAGCAAATTAAAGGAGTTATGATCGACTTAATGACATAAGGTCAAAATCACGAAAAAAAAGTTTAAAGTTAAAATAACTCGAAAACAAAGGATTTTAAAAAAATTGCTAAGGGACATTTTTTGTTGCAAATTAGTTGTAGAATCGACTGGTACCGTATGGCAGACCAGGTTATACTTACACCCTGTATAGTTACACACTCACCTACCGGCCATAAATATTCACTTTCGGAGACGGGGACTAAGTTGGGCTTCGGTACCTAAGCGTCCAAATTTCAACGGGACCAAGTTGGGGTGGGTCTGGACCAAGTTGACCGACGCCGGCCCATACACCTATGCTGATAGTTGAGAGTTCAGGCCAAAGGCGAGGCAGCCTTCTCACACGTGGATTCGGTTCTTGTTGTTACCGCAAACGTCTCGAGTTTCGTGGCAGTGGCCAGATTCTTGTCCTAGCGGTTGCAACTGATGGTGGAAGCCATCTGCTTGTTTGGATGTTCTGAGTGCTGGAGGGTGCAGCTTTGCACTCCTAAACAACCCGGGAGGCGGTCTGGGGATTAAAGAGATATTCCTGGGCATGATGAGTCATTTACATTGTGGGTAAGTATCAATCTCTCAGGACGTCAACATCCACTGAACAGGCCTTCAACAATAATGACGATATCCGTCAAAGCTCTGAGCCCGATGAAGTAGATGTGAAAGGGGGGCAACGACTGGTCAGCCACAGAGTTGGCAATTAGACGAGCAAGGTAGATGGGGACCATATCGACTTTCCGGTCATACACAGCCTTAGAGTTATCACCGCGTATCGCGCGCCTCCTCTGTGCGGTTATGTCATTTGCACGCTAAAGTGAGCAGAAGGAAGGCAGAGAGAACGTGTGAAGGGAGAGGGGGTCGTAGTTCTAATAATGCCCCTCCCGCCATCTCCTAAACTACCCGTCCGGTGAAGCCGCTCCAACTAATGTTACGCCATGTTTCTCTGAGCTCGACAGTTCTCTGAAGCTAAATTGTTCGTGCGCTCCTTCCGAAGTGACGGACCTTCACACAAAATTCTCTCAGGCTTTGATGTAACTCGTTCTTATGCGAATTGAGATGTTCCTTCAATTCGCCTTTGAAGGGAAACATGAATTTCACACGTACCTATTAGTTTATTATTACCTTTGGAACCGAGCGATAAGAATTTATTCACCCCGCCCCCCCCCCCCCCCGTCAGAATTCTAAAATCGAGTAAACATTAACCCTCCGATACGCGCGGTTTCAAATTAATACAAAATTTAGTTTTGAAAGGTTGCTAGGCCCCCGCTCGTGTGGATTTGAGAGTACCCTTCTCGTTACCTCCCTAACCTACCTCACCTCTATGAGTTTGTGGAGACGAGTAGAACGTGAATATGGACTCCTAACATCTTCAAAGCATACCCAGCGCATACAGTATGTTGGTATGCTATACTGAACATCGAAAAAACCAAGAATAGCCATGTGGGTACTCTATGAGTTCTTGGAGACGAGTAGAACATGAATATGGACTCCTAACATCTTCAAAGCATACCCAGCGCATACAGTATGTTGGTATGCTATACTGAACATCGGAAAAACCAAGAATCGTGTAAAAAAAAAACTTTCTAAAAGAAATTGCAACACCATTGTTCCTTTTCTCAACAATACCTTCAACTGAAAGATTTCTTTGAAAATTCGCTCATTAATTCATGCTGCATGAATCGACTTTTTAGGACGTCCCACAGTGAGACTTGGGCATCCTTATGCGATCGATCTGGGGTGAAGGAGGACAACACTCAACAGAAAAAAAATAACCACACAGTAATCCGTTTTAGACCATTCTGAATCCAAATCCGCGAAAAAACCATAGGTGTATGTCTGTGTGTGTGTGTGTGTGTGTGTGTATGTGTGTGTGTGTGTGTGTAACAAAATCTTGTGTACTCTGCACAGGCCTTAGTTCTCGAACGATTTTCGTGGTTCTTTTTTCGTTTGACGCGGAATACTATCTAGTTGTGCACTACGGCGCCGGAATTTTGGATTTTGCTTCTTAAGAGGGGGAAAGGGGGGGGGTTAATGCTTAAAAAACGTGTGTTTGCGTGCATAATCTTGTAAACTCTGCCCAGGCCTGAATTTCCAACCGATTTGCGTGTTTCTTTTTTGTTTGACTCAAATAACTTCCGAGTTGTACATGATTTTACCAGAGTACCAAAATTCGCAAGGGGAGGGGGTGAGTGGGGGGATAATATTCACAAAATATCCGATTTTTCAATATTTCGGTTCCTTTACTGCTTACTAATTGTAGCCAAGCTTCGAAATTGAGGAAAAATTCTCATCATACCTCCGGATTTTCATGAATTATTCTCTGTACCACCATGGAACTAATAGTGGTGCCACCATGGTGCCAGGACATGGTGCCATGATGCCATGAACCGCTAATTTCGTGTTTTTTTTTTGTTTTTTTTTTTTGTGTTTCACCTTGAATACGGATGTGAACTTTGACGGACTGCCTACCAAAACTAACAGATGAAAGTTCAATGTTACGACGTATTTCCGCTTTGGTGCCAGACTGGCACCATTGTTGGCGTAGTGGTGGGGGGGGGGGGGTGAACTCGAATTCGCATGTTGGGTATCGTAGATCATGGATTTTAAAATGCTCTTCAGATTCGAGGCTCCCATGCCGCTAGAAATGTTAAGGTGGATAATGGTGGTGGGGGGGGGGGGTCAGTATTTCTTGCCTAAAGTAATAAATAAATTACATCGAGTGAAATAGTTTTATCACTTAACAACTGGTTAAACTGATCTAATGCTTATCCAATGGGACGTCCCCTGGAATGCATGCATTACTAAACAATATGTTTTTCTTCAAGTTGTACTTTGTTTTCAGTCCTTAGCAACTAGTAATCAAATTTCCATATATGAAGGAACTCCCTATTTCTTCAAATCGAGTGTGAAGCATTTATTTCTTCCAAGTAAACTTCATTGTAAAGTAGGTATGTGGTAGGTAGGTAGTATCTATAGTTGGTGGTAACATACCTGGTCAAAGCCGAGTTGATGAACCTTCGGAACCGACCAAGAAACAATTTTTAACACCCCCTCAAAATTTGTTGGTTTACGTTTCAAGGTACGTAGAATCCAAAAATCGAATAAAAAGTTTGGCCGTCCGTACGCCGTTCGCGGCACTTTCCCCATTTAGCATTGACCGATTTTGATGAAATTTGGTATGTAGGCTCCATTAGGGGTGTAGTTGTGCCCCGACGATTTTGGCTGATGTAGGTCACTTCTAAGGGTTCAAAAATGAATTTTGAAATTTTGAAAACGCCCTAACTCAAAAAAAATTGATATAAAGGTATTGTTTTTCCTTCAATTTAAGATAGTAAAGAATTTTTAGAATTTTTTGAGACCACGCGGAGCTTTGTAGGACAAACCGTTCGTTCCCTACGAGAATCGATTTGAATCTCCGTTCAAATGTTAGCTGACCGAAATGCGATCGATATTTTTCTTCAAGTTGGTTGGTGGTAACAATGGCAAAGCCGTGTTCTTTGTAGACGAGTGATCTATATAGAAAAATTATAAACCGTTGTGTAATCATTTGTAGCGTTTTATTCGATTTTTGGACTCTACGTACCTTGAAAAGTAAACCAACAAATTTTGAGGGGGTGTTGAAAAAAAAGTTTCTTTGTCGATTCCAAAGGTTCAGTATTGAAAATAATAAACCAAAATGAAAAAAATCATACAAGCAAGAACATTGCCTCTACTATCAAATTCTACAAAATTGACTTTCATTTTCAAATAAAAGTAGAACTGTAGACGTATAACCTACAATAACATAGGTTTCTGCGTTTTTCTGTGGACCTACCAATTAATTACATCTTTAAACTTTATCTCCAAATGCAGTGGCGTCCATCAACTACAGAGAAAGTGCTCATCTACCTCGATCCTATCACTACCTGAGTGACTGAGTTAGCTGAGGCTGGGTTGACCAAAACGTTGAAACTTGGGTGTAAAAATCGAATTTCAGTGAAGAAAACTTTTGAAATTGTAAGTTCTAGAAGTTTCGAGTCCATTTAAATAACTTCATTAAGTAATTTCGACTGGTTGAATACCAAGTACGTATCCAATTTATTACCGCTCGAATTAGGTGTAGATGAAGGCTCGGCGTGATAGTAGGCGATTGATATCACTAATAGTTGATACAGCATAATAGTATGGGTTAGTTCGCAGTGGAGGAGTTACCTTGTCAACACGACGCCCACTAAATTAGTCAAGATGAGACGGTGAGGCCCCTCGGTTGCCCTGTCATCACATTATGCAGAGAAGATCGTCGAAGCGCCGCCCGGTGGGGGAATTACTTAGTACACTAATTTACTTACTTAAGGCAAGTCGATTCAACTGTATCATCACCCAATCCAGGTATAATCTTCCTCGGCTCATCTTAATGATCCCACATGACTCACATTAGCATAGCCCTTACATTGCAATTCATATCGGGTCTTCCTCTCCACCCCTGTACAATACAGCTAAGGAACTGGAGTCCTCCTCATTCAAGGAATTCAATTCTCACCTGCCGGCCTCTACTACATGCTTGAATAATGAATCATCGATGTGTGATGATCAGCCGATGATTGCTCTAATTTTCATGACTAGTTATAAATTGTGTAGATCCACAGTAAAGGACGTAGAATAAATAGGCTACTAACAATAAAGCAAACAACTACTAGGCCAGAGCACAGCACAATAGTAGATCTGTAAAAAAAAATAGAATGATGATTTTGCTTCCGAGTCTACCAAGGTAGCGGAAGCTTTGTTTTCACTTTTCAAGGACGAAAAAAAAAATTTCTCCGAAATCAAAATTTTTACTTGCGTTTTGCGTTTTAGACCTTTCTGAACAATTTTGGTTCCGTGTCTGTCTGTCTGTGTGTCTGTCATGAATTCCTTGTAACGCGCGTAACTATACGAAGTTATTGTCCGATTTCTATGAAATTTTCAGGGATTGTGCGGGTTGGTGTGTAGACGGTCCCCTATGAAAATCATCATCCCCGGACTAATAGTACCCACTGCGCATGCGCAAACGTGAAGTTCCTTGTAACGGCCATAATTTCTACATTTTCCATCCGATTTCAATGAAATTTTCAGGGATGTTACAGATTAGTATTTAGATGGTCCCCTATAAAAATCACCACCTTCGGACTGATAGTAGCCACTGCGTATGCGCAAACGTGAATTTCCTTGTAACGGCCATAACTTCTACATTTTCCATCCGATTTAAATGAAATTTTCAAGGATGTTACAGATTAACTTGTTTTGATGTTTTGAGATTAACTACTATGTATCGGATCATCTATACAATCGGGTTATGGATACGAGGAAGCTATGTGCCACACCCACTTGGCAGACTTTTTTTCTTCTTGTTATCAATTGAAAATGTATTGTACGAAGATCAGTTGCAAGATTGACGTAGAATACTGTAACACCCCAATTTTTGGCCAATTCGAGTGGGGTACTGATTTGAAGCGCTCAGGCTATTATTCCATTTGAAGAAACTTGAATTTGAAGAAAAGATCGCATTTTATCAGCTTTATTTTGAACGGAGATTAGGCCAAATTCCGTCAATGAACATTCGTTTGGGATTCACATCTTGTTTTTCCTTTATTATTCGTCCCAAGTTCAAGTCCTAATAGGGAAGGAACGTTGGTCCTACAAAGCTCTGGGTGGTCTCATTCGATTCTAAAAGATCAACACTATTTTAAGTTGATGAAAAAACAACACCTTTATATTGAAAGGTTATGAGCTAGGGCGTCTTGAAAAGTTCAACTCTTTTTTTCACCCTTCAGAAGTGACTGACATCAACCAAAAGCTTCAGGGCACAACTTGACCCCGAATAGTGCCCATACATCAAATTTCATCAAAATCAGCCCATGGTAACAGATTTGAATGTGATTTGAACGATTTTGTTCTGCTGGCAAGGTTTGATCGATTCCGACCATTCTTACACCTAACCAGCTTATTGCTGATTTACAAAATTTGTAATAATTAAATATTAATAATTTATTTATTATAAATACAATACATTAAGTATGAGTTTAAGACAAATAAATATGCAAAAACAATAGAAGGTAATAATGAAATAAAACTGATGAGAATAAATCAATTGAAAATGACCTAATTTCAATGTTTTGAAATTAGGTAATATTTAGTTTTTAACTTGAAATGTTGGAGGGGGACCACTGTAGGACCTACATAGACGTAGACCAACAGTAGTATGCTCTGGAAAATGAAAGAATTCCTGTATGCATTAGTTTTGCTGTCCGGAATTCGATAGCTCAGCTTTCTATTTCTGGTGTGTAGATGATTCATGGTGAATTTTGAGTAATCATCTGCTATGGATTCAGGCATGTAGGACTCGAAACATCGAAGTTAATGTACTAAATTATATGAATTCACCTACTTTTAAAATTTTCAACTACATTTATCATAAATTCTATCATCGTATTTCAAGTTAAGAATGATTCGAACCACTGAATTGAGAGACTTTAGAAGCTTGAGCTTGCCTTCATAGTCGTTCAAATGACAGTTGGTAGCTTTGGTATTGGCCGATGGTTTTCAATCCCTATTAAAAACATATTGTAAAGTAATGCATGCATTTCAGTGGACGTCCCATTGGATAAGCGGTGGATCAATGTAAGCCAGTTGGTAGGCGATAAAACTGTTTCACTCGATGTAATTTATTTAGTATTTCAGGCAACGAATAGTGGTGTCTCCCCCCCCCCCCCCTCACCATAATCCACCAAAACTTTTCTATTTCAATTTCAACTTTATTTGTCGTAACAACATTCTGCAGTGACAATGGTCAATAGATTACATACATATATTTATCATCAAGGTAAAATAAAAAACGCTGCAAATTATTACATAATGGTTTATTTTTTATTTTTCTATATAGATCACTCATCTGCAAAGCCACCAACCATCCACCATGAAGAAAAACATCGATCGCATTTCGGTCAGAATTAATTTGAACGGAGATTAGGCCTATTTTGCGATTCACACGCGTGTTTCTGATTTATCGTACGTCCAAACTTTAAATTCTCGTAGTGAGCGAACGGTTTGTCCTACAGAGCTCCGGGTGGTCTCAAAAAATTCTGAAAATTCTATAGAATCTCAAATTGAAGGAAAAAACAATACCTTTATATCAAAATGTTTTGAGTTAGGGCGTTTTCAAAATTTCAAAATTGATTTTGGAACCCTTAGAAGTGACCTACCTCAACCAAAATCTTCGGGGCACAACTAGACCCCAAATGGAGCCTACATACCAAATTTCATCAAAATCGGTCAATGCTAAGTGGCAAAAGTGCCGCGTACGGCGGACGGACGGCCAAATTATTATTCGATTTTTGGATTCTACGTACCTTGACACGTAAACCATCAAATTTTGAGGGGGTGTTAAAAAAAAATTTTTCTTGGTCGATTCCAAAGGTTCCAAAGGTGGTTCATTATTGAAAATAATAAACCAAAAAATAAAACGCTGCAAATTATTACACAATGGTTTATTATTTTTCTATATTGATCACTCGTCTGCAAAGCCACCAACCATCCAACATGAAGAAAAACATCGATCGCATTTCGGTCAGTTAAAATTTGAACGGAGATTAGGCCTCTTTTGCGATTCACACTCGTGTTTTTGATTTATCGTACGTCCAACCCTCAAATTCTCGTAGGGAACGAACGGTTTGTCCTACAGAGCTCCGCGTGGTCTCAGAAAATTCTATAGAATCTCAAATTGAAGGAAAAACAATACCTTTTTCATCTAAATTTCTTGAGTTAGAGCGTTTTCAAAATTTCAAAACTCATTTTTGAACCCTTAGAAGTGACCTACATCAACCAAAATCTTCGGGGCACAACTAGAGCCCAAATGGAGCCTACACACCAAATTTCATCAAAATCGGTCAATGCTAAGTGGCAAAAGTGCCGCGTACGGCGGACGGACGGCCAAATTTTTATTCGATTTTTGGATTCTACGTAGGTACCTTGAAACGTAAACCATCAAATTTTGAAGAGGTGTTAAAATTGGTTTTTTCTTGGTCGATTCCAAAGGTTCATTATTGAAAATAATAAACCAAAGTGCCGTTTGCCGTACGCGGCACTTTCCTTACTTCACAAGGACAGATTTTGATTAAATTTGGTATATGGGCTCCATTTGGGGTCTAGTTGTGCCCCGAAGATTTTGGTTGATGTAGGTCACTTCTAAGGGGTGAAAATTAAGGGATGAAATTTTGAAAACGCCCTAGCTCAAAACATTCTGATGTAAAAATATTTTTTTTCCAGCAATTTAAGATAGTGTTGAAAAAAAGATCACGCGAAGCTCTGTAGCACTAACCGTTGCTCTCCACGAGATCTTGAGGGTTGGACTCACGAGAGAATCAGAAACACGCGTGTGAATCGCAAAAGAGGCGATAATAATCTCCGTTCAAATTTTATGTGACCAAAATGCGATCGCTGTAGGTACGTGGTAGGTAGTAGCTATGGTTGGTAGGTGGTGATAAAGGCTAAGGCGAGTTCTTTGCAGACGAGCGATCTATGTAGAAAAATAATAAACCATTGTGTAATAATTTGCAGCGTCTTTAAATGATAAACAAAAAATATGGCAATAAAACAATGTAGGAGTGATCTTAAGCCCTGTGGATACTCGTCTGATATTTCATAGAAACATCGATATCGATGAAACACCGTTTGAAAAATATCGATTTCGATAACATCGTAGGGTAAAAAATTATTACACAACGGTTTATTATTTTTATATAGATCACTCGTCTACAAAATCACCAACCATACAATTTGAAGAGAAAAAAAAATCAGAAAAAAATAATTTTTTTTTTTTGAATTAAAAAAAAAAAAAAAAATCACCAACCATCGATCGCATTTTGGTCAGCTAAAATTTGAACGGAGATTAGGCCTCTTTTGCGATTCACACTCGTGTTTTGATTTATATATATATATATATTTCAAAAGAAACCCTTAAATTTTCGTAGGGAGCAAACGGTTTGTCCTACAGAGCTCCGCGTGGTCTCAAAAAATTCTAAAAATTCCATAGAATCTTAAATTGAAGGAAAAACAATACCTTTATATAGAAAATTTTTTAAGTTAGGGCGTTTTCAAAATTTAAAAATTGATTTTGGAACCCTTAGGAGTGACCTACATCAACCAAAAGCTTCGGGGCACAACTAGACCCCAAATGGAGCCTACATACCAAATTTCATCAAAATCGGTCAATGCTAAGTGGCAAAAGTGCCGCGTACGGCGGACGGCGTACGGCGGACGGCGTACGGCGGACGGCGTACGGCGGACGGCGTACGGCGGACGGACGGCCAAATTTTTATTCGATTTTTGGATTCTATTTTTGGTTAGTTAGTCAGTCTCACTTCAGTATACCATACGTCAAGTCTTCTCGCCCTACGTAAGTCAACCGTATTTCACTTCACCTCGTCACTCTGCTCAAACTTCAATAAACCCTTGCGAACACCATTAGTACTCTCAATCCTTTTCTTTATCCCAGATATCACAGGGATGATAAAACTGGTGTCAGAAGTTTGGATCTTTTCCCTTACTTGCTTATACTTGCTCATTGAAATTCAAAAGCTATTTCAACCCTACGACTTGGCCAGTCAAGGTTGTAAATCCGCTCAACTGCAATACCATCCTTCGTCGAAAGAAAAACAAGTTACTCAATCGCATCAACATTAGCGGAAAAGATACCGAGAGGGCGGATATCGAAGGATATCACAATACCTTGGAAAGTACTAGTAGTAGTAAACAATTTGTGGGGGGGGGGGGTGAAATTTATTTGGTGAACACCAAAAAAAGTACGGAAACAACGATATGACCTCTTTTTTGTAAACCTGTGTAATCAATCATTAATATCACAGTTAAACCTCCAATGAAATATAATATTTCACAAAGACTTAGGACGGTGTAATAATTTGGAATCTGTTTATAATTTAATATGTGAGGAGCAACTGCATCCGCCTACCAATAACGAATTCGTCCCAAATCGAAGCTATGGTGAGGAGAACTGTTGAATAATCTATTCTCCTTGATTCCGAAGAGTGATCGCTGAATCACCGTTGGATTGGTAAAGTCCCATCAATTGACTCAAACGCTTTTTCACACTGTTTGCGAGAGAAACGTCCAGCCGCTCCCAACTTTGCCTTTACAGTTTGCGGCACTTTGCGAGTATCCTGTGTGGAAGCAGCAGGTGCTTAGTTAACACTGTAGCCGAGTAAGGTTTTTTCCCTTCAGCTCTTTCTGTCGTTTCCCCTGTACCACCGGCCGTCTCCCGGCCTGAGTCTCTTTTCAAACACCATGTTGGTAGGCCGCTATTGTGGCCGGTTTCACCTACCGACGCCGTCAAAGCCCCCCCCCCCCCCCCCCTCTCCCTCCCACGTCGTACCTAAACACTACTGGTTGCTTGTTCATCCTCTAGTTTTCCCTCTGCCCTTTTTCCTGGTCCCTTTCAAGGAAAAATCTCGTCACCTCTCCTGGCGGGAGAGGAAGCAACTGGACTGTTTTGTGGCGCCTTTTCCTGACAACGGGGATGGCAATCCACTTTAGGTTAGTTTTTCCATTCAATCGACCTTTAACGAGCCATTCAGTAAAGAACCATTTGTTCAAGGCTTTTCAAAACTCTTCGTCCACATCTACATTCTGCAGTAATTCAAACAAATTTCTGACTATTGAAGGAGTGATTGTGACGTCATAGGCTATCCATATACTTTTAAATAATCGATTACATCGGCCTCCTTCGACAGTCAATTATTTTGGAACCCTTCCACCCTTCCATCAGTGTATTCAATGCCTAGCGAAATGTTTCAACATTCACTCTGATATTTTGATGAAATCCGAATTAGCAGGTTGTTGATACTCCCGATCCTTCAATTCATAGAGGAAGATTCTCCAACTCATCGGTGTCCTCAAATTCTTGATGGGCATCATACAGTTCGTAGGGAACCATCCTTCTATTTGAAGATGACCATCCTCCAGTTCACAGGGGACTAACGTGCAATTCATAGGCGACCATCCTCCAATGCACAGTGTGGGCCCTCCAATTCATGGAGGACCATCCATGATGAATGATCACCTTTATTAACTATGCCGACGAATTTAAACTTGAGGATGGTCCTCTTTAAATTGAAGAATGATCTCCGAGGAATTGGATGATGGTTGGTTTTATTGGATGGTGAACAGTTGGGATTAATATCATCATAATAGAATCATCACATTTAGAAGGTAGTGGTAGCTACTTGGAGAATGAAGTTTTGATTACCCGCTCGGTATGCATCGGATCATGTACACAATCGATTTATAGGCAAAAATGTAATTAGTTTCTATGACGAACCTGTTCGCCGACTGATTAGGGTATTGTGCCACGTGGGTTGCTACGAGCTGATAGGATTTACTACCATTCGATACGAACAATAAATTAGCGTATGTAAGAGAATCCTCTGAAATTCCACCCCGAAATAGCTCGGAAGTGGCTCAAATTACGGTGAAACCTATCTATGACCAAGTAAGTTATACGAGTACTAGAGCAGTATGAATAGCTAACGCTGAGGCAGGTTAATTAACATGAATTTAATTCGGCATAGAATAGGCAATGAGATTTCCCCTTATCGAATAAACATTTCCTTCATGGGCAACACCCCAACTAACAAAGCAACTTTATAATACATTTTCATGTTCCTTTCTACTTCTGTGCAGAGGAGGCATCAAAATTCTCAAGTTTTAAAGTTCAACATGTTAAAGTTCTCCGCTTTCGTTCCACTTCGAACCAGTCTACTCGTAGGTAGGTATGATTTATTGTAGGTAGGTATATACATCGTACAAACGTTTCATACAGGGTATAGCGTACTTCATCAATGTTTCAAAGAACCCCGCTATTCACTTTGCTCACTAGGTATTCTCATTGGAAAAATGCCGAAAATTATCACACGGTACATTATTTTTCACCACAGATCACCACTTGCAGTTATTATTACCTATCAACCTTATTATCGCGCGATGCTGGCAATCGTGTTTATTTTGACAGAAAGTATCTACAAACAAGGACATCAACGTTATCGGAGAGTTGTAGCTGCCTTCATAATGAAATCTCGCTGTCCGATTCAAAACATTCAATAGCATTTTCAATTGATACGTACAACAACGTTCAATACGTTTTGAAAGTATTTTAGACAGTGTTTCGAACCCCAATTTTTCTTCCCTCAGAAGTGACTGACAATAACCTCAAGGTAGATATGGAGCCTATGTACAAAATTCCATTAATTTCAATACATTGTAACAAAGAAAAATCTGGTGGGTGGGCAATTTTTTTAATTCGATTTTTGGATTTTACGTACTTTGAAACGTAAAACAGTAAATGTTGTGGAGGGATGGGGGTTTAACTAAGTTTGGTTTATTATTTTCAATAATGAACCTTTGAAATCGACCAAAGAAAAATTTTTTTCAACACCCCCTCAAAATTTGACGGTTTACGTTTCAAGGTACGTAGAATCCAAAAATCGAATAAAAATTTGGCCGTCAGTCCGCCGTACGCGGCACTTTTGCATTGACCGATTTTGATGAAATTTGGTATGTAGGCTCCATTTGGGGTCTAGTTGTGCCCCGAAGATTTTCGTTGATGTATGTCACTTCTAAGGGTTCCAAAATGAATTTTTAAATTTTGAAAACGCCATAACTCAAAAAAATGTTGAAATAAAAGTATTTTTTTTCCTTCAATTTAAGAATCTACAGAATTTTTAGAATTTATTGAGACCACGCGGAGCTCTGTAGGACAAACCTTTCGTTCCCTACGAGAATTTAAGGGTTGGACGTACGATAAATCAGAAACACGAGTGTGAATCGCAAAAGAGGCTTAATCACCGTTCAAATTTTAGCTGACCGAAATGCGATCGATGTTTTTCTTCATGTTGGATGGTTAGTGGCTTTGTAGACGAGTGATCTATATAGAAAAATAATAAACCATTGTGTGATAATTTGCAGTGTTTTTCCCCCAGGAGTCCAAAGGTTCAAAATTGAAGATAGAAAACCGAAATGTTCCACTTTACGACCATGGTTGAGGGCACCTGGTGGGTGTATGGAACACCTATGGCTCCGAAGATAGTACCTACCTAAAACCTCGGTAAGTACTTTTCTTCCTGGATAATGCAACTTAACCCTGCCACCACCCCTTCACCACATTTCCTGCCCTGAGCTGGGAATGGAGTTGATTGAGCAGTAGATGTAAAACTCAACTATTTTTCCCTTCCAGACCTTCAAGCTCAGGTTGGGCTGTGCGGTCCTGGGATCGTTTTTTTTCGGGGTCTGTCGAAGGGGTTGAAAAACGCTGTAGACCCTTCTGATACACGGGCCACGTCAACCTCCTTCTGTTCACGAGGGTGCGGGTTTGTATCCCGGAGGTCGGCCTCGTGTTCTTCTCCGGTCTGCACAGGTGCCAGGCGGGACGTTTTTAGCTGGTCTTCGTGGAGGGCTCCCAGACAAGCTTAACACTTGTTCTCCATCGTTGAAAAGGTCTAGTAGTTCCTGTGGACATAAACTCACTCCGTTTCTGCGTCCTGTCTCTTCCCAGAGCACACCTTGGAGCGTTTTACTCGTGGAGGTATTTCTAATCCTCGATTTTACAGACACGATGCATTCCATGTTCAAAACACCACCTGTTAGAAAGTGCTGAAGAAATTAATATAGTGGGCTCCCTAGCACCTCGCTTGGATTACAATCTCCCTAGTTTGTTCTTAAAATCTCCATATTCCGGAATATTAGGTAATGTCACCAATTTCTGGAATTCATGTTTCATGTACAGGTGCAGAATTTCGAAGAATTCAAGGAAATAAGAGCCATTTGTACAGTATGAACGAAAAAAATGGATTTTCAAAGAAATATTTCAACCAAATTTCATCCATTTCGATTTTAATAATTTTGCTTCCAATGAAGGTAGCAAATTGTTTTCTTTTTTCAGGAATATAAAAAAGATTTCCAAAAACCGAAATTTCCAGTCGCGTTTTGGGTGATTCCTCTAAAAGTGGCAAAATTGTGTCTTTTCTTTATCTTTCTTGGAGATTTTTAATATTATTGCAACGGAGAAAAAACGTTTAATAGTTTAACATGCTTTCCAGACTGTCAATGTTTTCATTTCCGAAATAGACTATTAGCGAAAGTAGCCTAAATGCCATTCCCCTGGCCTGTCCACTTCCCAAGGTCATAAGGTGCACTACTTCTCCAAGTAACCACAACCGTTCAGTTTGAGATTCCAGAAAACTACAAAGGCTCACGTACTCATCGAGTGGTCTGCTATAGATACCTTTGTCATCTAAATTTTAGGTCCATAGTTTGTGAACGTATGCATCAAGGTGCGTAGGGTGAAGATGGCCACACTAAATTTATCGTTTTCTGCTTCACTGTGTCGATAAACTTTCCATACGAACTTATTTTGTGGATGTAAGTATTATACAATTAGTAAATTAACCTTTCGGAAGGAACATCGGTATCGCACTTTGACATCTTCAGTCGACTACTGGCAAGCGGGAATAGAACGACGGAGGAATTTTCGCACAGTTATTTCCCACGGTAAGTTGCAAAATGTTGTCGGTATCACATACCGATGTTCCTTCTAATCGACTAAAAGGTTGCCGGTATCACATAACCGATGTTATCATTACTCAACAACTTTCATTTTCTTCTGTAGATCAAACATTTTTCATGTTGTCTACGAGTACCTACCATGCAATTAATGAGCATCCAAGTGTTTTTGCTTACTCGAGGAAGGTATTTTATGATTTGTTGTAGGTAGAGATGGCTTCTAACTTTCCCGTTTCCTTCCGTACGCCTTGTAACTCTCGCGCTGATGAAGAATCCTCCCTTGGAAGACTCTGATTCAGAATTGAATCCAGCTGACTCATACGTTGGTCTTTTTGACCGACTTCATTCTATCATATTAGTATTTTCCAACCATTTGAAATTATTTCAATTTTTTACTCTCTACGTTCTCCAATAGACTTCTTTTTGTTATCAGAATAAGACTGACAATGAAACATTATGGCTGAGTATAGGTAGATACGTAGGAAGTCCATGTCATTTTTATTAGGTACCTACCTACTTTTGATCTCATTGAGTCCTTCCAATATGTATGGTTACCAATGTACACGAATTATTGTACACATATATAAGTTCCTACTTATCTGAATGAACATTTATTGCATTGAATAATATTCCTGAATAATCCCTATACGTTCCAAAATCCTAAATAAAATGTTGGAGTTGTTAAAAGTTGCAATTTTGTATGAAAAATACAGACTTTCTGAAATAGCAGTATCACATACCGATGTTCCCACTAACCGTAAAAAAAAGATGTTCCTTCCGGAGGGTTAATCTACTCGCATTTATCTGGAAAAATTTTTATTCTTTTTAATTACAAATACTTTATACTACTGGGTGTATTCCTGACCTGAATAGTTAACATTGATACAGGTAACGTTGGAATACGTAACATTGAAACTTTAAAACTGTTGACTTTTTCCTCTTGAATTAAAATGAAGTGCATAAGAAGATCTTGTATTATTAATCAGTCGATATCATACACTCATATTTAAGACAAACTCTCCTATAAAGAATTCCTACCCAAGTAATAGCACAGTCTCATTCATCACAGTTAGGTAATAACTTAGAGTTGATAACTAATATCCAAACATCATATTCATTCATATTCATTCAGTCTAGGTTTTTTCAAGTCTTATCATAAAATCAAAGACTTTCGCGAAAAATGGGACTAGGTAGGTACTAGGAAGTCAATCGGAGTGAAGTTGAGTGCAAGCTGCAATTTCTCAGACATGTTGTTACAACTTAGGCAAACAGTCAACTGACCATCTTCTGTTAAGATTCACGGTTATTGTGAAAAAGTTTTTCACAAACATCACACAAACGACCTGGGTTGGTAACGTTCAAGCTCCGTGTGAAAGCAAAACACATGCCACGAATAAAGTCATTGTTGTCATTTATGATGAGGTCATCGAGAGGTACTTCAGACCCATCCATTCTTATGTGTCCCTCTTCGGAATCACTCCTCAGCTCAACTTCTTCCTCATCATCATCATCTTTTTCTACAGGGTACTGGTTTGCCTTGCTTGAATGGGCTTGATTTTGCGCAAACAGCTGTCTTTGCGGCCCTTTTTTCTTCTTCGATTCTTTGCCTTGTTTGATTTTTTATCGTCAGCTTTTTTGAAATTTTATTCTTAGCTGGAGGCTTGGTGTTTTCGGATTTCTTAAGCGTTCTCTGTTCCTTTGCTTTCCTCGCTTCCTCCTTCCTCTCGATCTCGTCCTTCTCCTCGGCTTTCCACGATTCACTGGTAACGACGTAGGGCATCATTTTTTAATCCACTTTCCTTTCTTTTCCGGAGTTTTCGGCCAAACTAGCCATTCTTCAATTGGTCCCATGTTTGGTTTCCTTCAAGACAATGGGGCCCAAAGACTTCTTCTTTCCAGATTCTTCCTTCGGTGAATCATCCTTTTTCTCTCTAGATTCCTCGTCTGATGAAGCATCCTTCTTCTCCTCAGATTCTTCCTCTGGTAAAGCATCCTTCAAAATAGATGAGTGAAGCTCTAGGTTCTTGGAGGTAATGACACCAGTTGATTCATCCGATGCACCCATCATGATCACACCTTCAATGCATACACAAGGTTCACCAATTTCAATTGTTTCACCAAAAACAGCTGGCACCTCAATCACAATCAGACCTTCATTAGATGATCCAGCTGAGGGTTTTCTAACCTCGTTCTGATCTCAAAGAAGTTACAAAGCGATTTAATTTAAATATTTCCATTGGAGGGGAATAAAAACGGAGTTGAGTTGAACGTTGTCTATTTCTACGAAAATAATGAGTTACAAGTTATATCGATTTCGACGGTTAGGTCATCACAATAACTTAGGTCATCACAATAACTTAGGTCAACAAACAATAACTTTATTATTGTCTGTTACTGATGATGACCTAACCGTCGAAATCGATTTAACTTGTAACTCATTATTTTCGTGGAAATAGACAACGTAATCTCATAGAGATGGACCCATCTCTGAAGCTAGCAAGTCTTGGTAGGTCCCGACGGTGTTTTGAAAGGGTTGTCAGGTGTTGAAACTGCCTCTTGACCGGTATTTTCGTGACCTTTCGACCTCTCGTGAGGGTTGAGCGAGCAGGCGGTGGGAAGAATGTGAAGATGCTACCGCTGAGGTCGTGACCCAACGCTTCTTTCTCACGGCAGCATCTCGATCGACCGTTACCTCTGGACCACCGTCTTCCACCGTTTCATCCTGGTTTGATCCTTTTTTCGTACAAATCATAAACTTTCGAATGACTTCCGCCTCGCGACCACTTCCTCCTAGCTAATGCAAATCTATCTATGAGCACAATTGAGTTACACGCTTCTGGCCCTGTCACCCCATCCAGTTTTGGGATCGCGCCCGGCTTGGAAAAAAACTGGTTTAGAGGGCCGTACAAAGGCGCCGGTTGTATCATTATATTCAGTCCTATACAACCGCACCTGGTTCCACCGTCCTGCAGTGGTATAACACTCATTCCTATTTTATAAAATAATGATATTCAAATTTGTTGTTTGTTCTTGTCTTGGGAAACAACAACTGCCGGAAATAACAGCACGTTACTTTTTTTTCTTTCGAAGTAGCAAAGCAACATTTACATTACCTATCCTTACGTAATGTCATGATTCACGCGGTGCAATACAATAAAATAAAGTACCTCCGTTAGTAAAGAAAAACATATTCATGTGATTTTATTTTCCGCAAAACGTAACAGCTGCTCGTACACTACCGGGAATTCCAGGAGCCTTTTAAATTTCCTATTACGTGATACGTGATTATTAATTAGAAATTAGTAGGAACAGAGGAGCCGTAATTCATTTCCAGTCACAGAACAATACAAAGTGTCCAAAATCGAACAAAAGTCAAGTCAATTGCTCACACTTGTTTCAAAAACTATCTTCTTAACCCAGGTTCGATTCCAGGACGTGACATCAACTTTTTTTGTAAGTAATGTTCACGGAAAATCAATGCTTTTGCGTGATCACGGTATCAGGGATTTCTTTTCACATATCTACGATTTTTTGCCTGCTTTTAGTAGGCTTTTCAACTAGTTTCCAACAAAACAGTACATTCATACCTTGTTTAATTGTGTGACGAACAATATTCCTATCCTATTGAATCTATGTCCGTAGAGATACCTGCAATAGACTATTTAATTAATGTAAAAAGTTAACAACCATTTCGGGTTTTATTTTCGTCCGAGTCTCATTCCTGGCAACTCATGTTTCTAAACTCCAAGTCAGAGAATTGCATTGGTAAAAGATCTCTACTTAGATAATATCTACTTCAAAGGAGTGGTAAATCGATCGCACAATTACGTAACTACAATTACAGGACTAAATGAAAATAACGGCTGAAAATTTGTGTTCAGTTCCAACCCTGAAATAGGCAGGAGTGTTTTCTGTTCGGTAGAAAGAACTTCTCCACGCGGATATTCGTTTGTTGGCTCTGCTCTGGCTTTACGGTGGGTTTCCCGTTGACATCGCATTATCCAAGCTATTGGGAGTTGACGAAATTTAAATCTGAAAGCAAATAACTCTGAAAACTAAACTTGTTTGCTGACTTGTGACTCGCAAGCAGCGTAGAGGAATCAACGACTGGATGAGATTGCAGATGTTTTTATTGAGGTTGATTTTCAAACGTACAATTTAAAACGCTGCAAATTATTACACAACGGTTTATTATTTTTATATAGATCACTCGTCTACAACATCACCAACCATCCAATATGAAGAGAAAAAAAAAATTAAAAAAATAAAAAAAGTAGGTAAAAATCACCAACCATCGATCGCATTTCGGTCAGCTGTAATTTGAACGGAGATTAGGCCTCTTTTGCGATTCACACTCGTGTTTTGATTTATATATATGTATTTCAATATAAACCCTTGAATTTTCGTAGGGAGCGAACGGTTTGTCC
The DNA here is from genome assembly GCA_009739505.2 of Apolygus lucorum. Taxonomy (NCBI): domain Eukaryota; kingdom Metazoa; phylum Arthropoda; class Insecta; order Hemiptera; family Miridae; genus Apolygus; species Apolygus lucorum. Next base: position 61,104,338 of record CM019167.2, read on the forward strand.
TACAGAGCTCCGCGTGGTCTCAAAAAATTTTAAAAATTCTATACAGGGTGTCGCCCTAACTCGAGGACCAAACTTCAAGGATCGATTCTACAACTAATTTGCAAACTTTTTTGTCTCCTGACATTTTTTTTTTAAACGCTTTAAAATTATACTTTTTTCACTTTTAAGATTTTGTTCGTGTTTTCGACCTTGAGCCATTAAAACGGCCATAACTCCCTCAATTTACTGGATAAACTCAAATATGAGTATACCGTTGGAAAGAACGTTAAATTTCCTATCAGTTCATTAGGACACAAAAGCTTCTTAAGCCTTTCGTATAAGTGAATAAATTGGTCAAAGTCAGAAATTTAAAACTTTCTCGAAAATCACCATTTTTCAGGCTGACTCATCTTATGTAATAAACAGCCGTATCGGCGGGCACTCAACGGAAAAAACTTGCCCAGAATCTCAGCTTTCCAACGGTCTATCAATTTTTCTTTTTAACATTCAAATTAGAAGAGTAAATGGAGTTTGAATGCCCGAAAACGTGTGTTTTACAAGCAAATCCTGTGTTTTAAGCGGTTTCTGGTCCCCCTCGACCTCAAGATGGCTTGACGATTTTGGTATCATTTCCTATGTAATTTTCTACGCTGAATCAAATAGTGATACTTCCGAATGGTTCCGACTGCTAGAAAGTGGATTTTTTGAAGAAAACCTTCGTTTTTCGTACATAAAATACGCATTATTCTTAAATGTGGTAGTGAGCATGAAGTAACACCTTTTAACTAAATAAAAACACCGAATTGAATTGAAACACCGTTGATTGAAGTTTTTGTTGAGTTAAAAGGTGTTACTTCATGCTCACTACCACATTCAAGAATAATGCGTATTTTATGTACGAAAAACGAAGGTTTTCTTCAAAAAATCCACTTTTTAGCAGTCGGAACCATTCGGAAGTATCACTATTTGATTCAGCGTAGAAAATTACATAGGAAATGATACCAAAATCGTCAAGCCATCTTGAGGTCGAGGGGGACCAGAAACCGCTTAAAACACAGGATTTGCTTGTAAAACACACGTTTTCGGGCATTCAAACTCCATTTACTCTTCTAATTTGAATGTTAAAAAGAAAAATTGATAGACCGTTGGAAAGCTGAGATTCTGGGCAAGTTTTTTCCGTTGAGTGCCCGCCGATACGGCTGTTTATTACATAAGATGAGTCAGCCTGAAAAATGGTGATTTTCGAGAAAGTTTTAAATTTCTGACTTTGACCAATTTATTCACTTATACGAAAGGCTTAAGAAGCTTTTGTGTCCTAATGAACTGATAGGAAATTTAACGTTCTTTCCAACGGTATACTCATATTTGAGTTTATCCAGTAAATTGAGGGAGTTATGGCCGTTTTAATGGCTCAAGGTCGAAAACACGAACAAAATCTTAAAAGTGAAAAAAGTATAATTTTAAAGCGTTTAAAAAAAAAATGTCAAGAGACAAAAAAGTTTGCAAATTAGTTGTAGAATCGATCCTTGAAGTTTGGTCCTCGAGTTAGGGCGACACCCGTATAATCTATATTTGAAGGAAAACAATACCTTTATATCAAAGTTTTTTGAGTTAGGGCGTTTTCAAAATTTCAAAATTGATTTTGGAACCCTTAGGAGTGACCTACATTAACCAAAAGCTTCGGGGCACAACTAGACCCCAAATGGAGCCTACATACCAAATTTCATCAAAATCGGTCAATGCTAAGTGGCAAAAGTGCCGCGTACGGCGGACGGACGGCGGACGGACGGCCAAATTTTTATTCGATTTTTGGATTCTACGTACCTTGAAACGTAAACCAACAAATTTTGAGGGGGTGTTAAAATTTTTTTTTTCTTGGTCGATTCCAAAGGTTCATTATTGAAAATAATAAACCAAAATGACTGTATTTAAACATTAAATTAATATGTATTTATCAGAGGCGTTTCCCCTCAAAGAACACCATGACAATTTTTCTTCCTGAATATCACGTATCCTGGGAAGCAATTTTAAGGATGAATCGTCAACTAAAGTGAAAGTTACAACACTATTATATGAACAAAATGACGATGAATTCTCTTGAAATGTCAATAGGTTGGTAACATGGCGACGAGATAAAGCAATACTTACGACCTACATGTGCCCTCTGGATAGACAGGAGTTATTTCTTATATTTGGCAAACTTACCAATCCCAGATGAAATCCAAAATTATTTAAAATGTTATTTTTATTTACAGTTTTGACGTCGTGACTTTACAAATATTATCAGTCTTAATTTGATTTCAAATGCTAGGTACCACTGGAAAATACGATACCTCAATACTAATAATTATGGCTCACTTACACCATAAAGATAACTGAATAATGTTCAGAATATTATTGTCAAAATTTTCAAGATGAGGTCTACTTTCGATTAAAAATTTAAAAAAAAAAATCAGGCGCACCCCTCATTTGATTATATTATAATCTAATAATTATAATATAATCAAATGGGGTAATTTGATTATAAATATAATCAAATTTTTTTTTTTTTTTTTTATCGAAAGTAGACCTCATCTTGAGAATTTTGACACCAGCCGTTCTGTTTTTGGATGAGTAGATCTTTTTATATGATTTTTCAAAGTTTCGAATGTTTATGACGTCACACGCCCCTCCCGCTTGGGAACACAATCATAATTCGAATAACATTCGAAACTTTGAAAAATCATAGAAAACGGTCTTCTCACGCTAGAAGGTCGCGATTGGTGTCAAAATTCTCAGAATGAGGTCTAGTTTCGATTAAAAATAACAATAAACAGTTTTTCCGATCCATGCGCACACCCCATCTAATTCAATATGACGTACCTATTGCTAATTATGAGCAATTTATGCATCTATCTAGGTATGCTCTGCACTTGACGGAAATAACTACTCGACTGGCAATATCTTCATGTTTCCTGATGTGGCTCAGCCGATTTGACAGGAAAATTCGGTTGGAGCAGAGTGGGATGGTCCCAATGCTGAAATCCGGTAGTGAGAATCCAATTTAGAAAGAAGTTCCAAGATGGTAGGTAAACAGTAGTAGATAGCGGGGAGTTGGTAGCTGCAGATTTATAAATAAGGAAAGGTGGAATCGTTTACCTACGTCCGTCCAGATCGTTAAAGACAGTTCAGAATGTTTATCAGAAGACAGAAGACGGTTCAAAAGACTCCCAAAAGATGTTGACCCCTCAAACAGGTGGGAAGATGAACCACCTGATACTTCTCCCCGCAGGTCCTTGTTAGATAATGTAGTCTCAACTATCCTAGTGGCACCCTTCCTACATCATGGGGGTCCCGTAATGGAAACCTGTTACCTCCCCCTGATAGAAGGAACGCGGATGTTTATATAAGTATTTGAACCAGTTCATTGTAACCCTAGTGTGGGACCTTGAAACCAGTCCTAGAATAATACCTTGGTCAACGCTTTACATATTAAACTTCAATCACATCATCTTTACGCATCACCCTCCAGTGGCATAAACTGTTCAAACTTTATCATGCAGGGACATTGCAATATCACAACTCGTAAATATCGTTGTAGTGACAGCAGATTCTATGTAAGTACCTAAATACCTCGGTCAACCTTTGGTCAATATTAAAATGGAAAACGAGCATTAACAAGCGGAAATACGTCGTAACATTGAACTTTCATCTATTAGTTTTAGTAGGCAGTACGTCGAGGTTCTTATCCGTATTCAAGGTGAAACACAAGAAAAAAACGTCTGCCAAGTTGGGTGGGCAGTATAGCTTCCTCACTCATTGTAACATGGACGTATAGAATCAGTTGGCGAAAAAATTATGATTAAAAGAGTTATTGAATACCAAAATATTGTATTTGTATTTTCAACGTAGAATTTTATTTAGCGGTCCACCGTCTAGGACCTAACCCACACAATCCCTGAAAATTTCATCGAAATTGGTTGAATAGTTGCGGAGTTTTGGTTGTAACAATAAATTTAAAGTTCGCCCATGCGCAGCGGCTATTGCTTGACCAATTTGATTGAAACTTATAGGGTGTCTCTTAGAAGTTAGTCCCTAACTAACCTCCAAATTTGAGCAAAATCGGTTCATTAGAAACCGAGAAACCCAGGTTCCAGGAAATTCACGTTTGCGCATGCGCACTCGCTCCTATTGGTCCGAAGGTGCTGAAATTGATAGGGGACCGTCTAGGACCCTAACCCGCACAATCCCTGAAAATTTCATCAAAATCGGACCACAGGTTAGTATAGTTTTGCCCGGGACAAGGATTGACCACAGACAGACCGACAGACCGAGGGACCGACAGACCGACAGACAGACAGATACGGAACCAAAATTGTTCGGGAAGCTCTAAAACGCAAAAAGCAAGTGGAAATTTTGATTTTGGAGGACATTTTTTTTCACTTCTTTCACGAATACAAAGCTTCCCTACCTTCGGTAGTGAGGAAGCAATACATACGAAATATGCGGTTTATGGTGTCCTGGCACCATGGTGGCACCACTATTAGTTCCATGGTGGTACAGAAAATAATTCATGAAAATCCGGAGGTATAATGAAAATTTTTCCTCAATTTCAATGCTTGGGTACAATTAGTAAGCAGTAAAGGAACCGAAATATTGAAAAATCTGATATTTTGTGAATATTATCCCCCCACTCATCCCCTCCCCTTGCGAATTTTGATACTCTGGTGAAATCATGTACAACTCGGAAGTTATTTTAGTCAAACAAAAAAAGAAACACGCAAATCGGTTGAAAATTGAGGCCTGGGCAGAATTTACAAGATTATGCCCGCAAACGCACGTTTTTGAGCATGACCCCCCCTTTCCACCCCTTAAAAGGCGAAATTCGAAATTCCGGTGAAGTAGTGCACAACTAGATAGGTTTCCGCGTCGAACAAAAAATAACCAGGAATATCGTTTGAGAACTAAGGCCTGTGCAGACGACACAAGATTTTGTCACACACACACATCCAACCAACACAATCCAACCAACACATCCAAACCAAAATTAAACGTTCCAGTTTACACCAAATCATGGACTCGACATACGGTCCAAAAAATTTCAAATCGAACTGAAATCGAGTAAAGAAGCGCAATTGCTGCACATTGAATGGTGCGGACACGTTGCCACTGAAATGTCCATTTGCACAACAACCGAACCACAGCGAACTATGCGAACCATGCGAACTTCACAGGTTGACATTGAGCTACGCGTATTCTCACGAGCGTTTTGTCTCGATGATCGAGGCGGCCAGAAGTTGACTAACTGATAATCGTCCAAAGTGATACTGCGGTACAGATCTACTATGAACGCTCGGATTAATGGGAGAGAGTGATGAATGATAACTGGAACGTCATTCTCGCAAAGTTTTTTCCTATTTTCAAACGACTCTGGGCATTCAAGTACCTACGCCGTTTATGTACAAAAACCCAGCCCTAGCCAACCTGCTAATTGAGATCGGTCCGTCGACATTTTGAAAGGTACCCATTTAATCTTTGACCCGAAGACATGATGACGAAGTGAATCTACCTTTTCGTGTACAATGGTGAGACTGAGACGGGTTCGATTCCCGTTATCCTGATTCATGCCCTCTACTTTACCAATACGGTGTCGAGTCCACCAAAATAATCGATTTGAGGATCAAAATAGGATCCTACCCTATTGAATGTAAATTTTAATTAACTAGAAAAATTAATATCACATATTTAGTTTTTATTCTTTATTCCAAAAACCACGTTAGTACGTTTATTTAAGAGTTTCAACATTCTACGTTATCTAAATAGTTGTCTACTCCTTGTTTATTGTACAACCGTGATCAAAACAGAGCATAATAAACCGTTAAGTAATAATTTGCAGGGTTTTTTCCAAGCCTGATCATCGATGATCCATCTCCACTTGACATTGAATATCCCGAATTGTTTTTGTTTTTTTCCGCTTGCACTATCAAGGATAAAATCTGTTTCCGTTTTTGGTTTATTACTTTCAATATAAACCTTTGGAATCGACTAAGAAAAAAAAGTTTAACGCCCCTCAAAATTTGTTGGTTCACGTTTCAAGGTAAGTAAAATCCCAAAGTCGAATACGAATTTGGGCGTCCGTCCGGCGTACGCAGCACTTCCCTTAACTACCATGGACCGATTTTGATGAAAATTGGTATATTGGCTCTATTTAGGGGTCTAGTTGTGGCGCAAAGCTTTTGGTTGACGTCAGTCACTTCTAAGGGATAAACAATAACGGCTGAAATCGTTCAAAACACCCTAGCTCAAAAACTTTTGATATAAAGATTTTTTTTCATCAATTTAACCTATTCTCATAGGGAGCGAACGGTTGGTCCAACACAGCTCAGGGTGGTCTCATTAGATTCTAAAAATTCAATGCAATTTTAAATTGATGAAAAAAACGCTGCAAATTATTACACAATGGTTTATTATTTTTCTATATAGATCACTCGTCTACAAAATCACCAACCATCCAATATGAAGGAAAAAAAAAGAAATAAAAAAAAATCAAAAAAAAATTTAAAAAAAAAATCAAAATCCCCAAATATCGATTATACTTCGATCAGCTCTAATTTGAACGGAGATTAGGCCTCTTTTGCGATTCACACTCGTGTTTTGATTTATATAATATATAATATATATAATATATATATAATATATATTATATATATTTCAAAATAAACACTTAAATTTCCGTAGGAAGCGAACGGTTTGTCCTACAGAGCTCCGCGTGGTCTCCAAAAATTCTAAAAATTCTATAGAATCTTAAATTGAAGGAAAAACAATACCTTTATATCGAAATTTTTTGAGTTAAGGCGTTTTCAAAATTTCAAAATTGATTTTGGAACCCTTAGAAGTGACCTACATCAACCAAAAGCTTCGGGGCACAACTAGACCCCAAATGGAGCCTACATACCAAATTTCATCTAAATCGGTCAATGCTAAGTGGCAAAAGTGCCGCGTACGGCGGACGAACGGCCAAATTTTTATTCGATTTTTGGATTCTACGTACCTTGAAACGTAAACCATCAAATTTTGAGGGGGTGTTAAAATTTTTTTTTTCTTGGTCGATTCCAAAGGTTCATCATTGAAAATAATAAACCAAAATCTTATATCTTATTTTAAGGGTTGTACAATGTACAACCCTTAAGTTAAGATATAAGATTTTTTTTCGTATGTCATACGATAAATTTTTATTATAAATTTTTTTAATTATTTTTTTATTTTTTTTATTAATATTTTTATTTTTTTATTAATTTATTAATATTTTTTTTATTTTTATTTATTAAATTTGTATATACATTTTTTTTTCGTATGTCATACGATAAATCACAAACACGAGCGTGAATCGCAAGAGGCCTAATCTCCGTTCAAATTTTAGCTGACCAAATTCGCTCGTTGTTCGTTTCATCGAGTTGTCCTCAGTTTTGCGTCCTTAGCAACCAGTAATCAACTTTGCTAATGAAGACACTCACAACTCTTTGAACTGAGTGTGATTCGTTCATCTCTTCAAAATAAACTTGATTGTGAAGTAGGTAGGAAGTGACAATGAAAAAGCCGTGTTCTTTGCAGACTTGTGATCTACGAGTATATAGAAATAACATACCTTTTGTGTATTAATTGCAGCGTTTCCTAGAACGGGTTGACCAATTTTCAATCTGTTTAGCTTTTAGCGATAATTTTCATCTAACTGTAACTCAAAAAAACTGTAATTTTTTCAATAATTCAATAATAATTTCAAAAACTGTAATTCGTAGTGATGATAGGCTGTTCGATCCGATGAACCGATTTTCGATCTGAAACTCGCTCTGAGCTACGGGAGGGTATTGGGAAACCTGGTCCATCAAGGGCAATCATTAGCGCAGCGTTGCTAGATCACTTGCAGTGTTGCCAGTCTCATTATTTGTCTGCCACACCTCAATCATTGAAATATGGCATGTACAACGCGAGGAAAGAAAAGTAACACCTCAGAACAGGAGGAAGTAGGTCCCCTCTAATTGCTTGGTGGAGTAAGTCGTGTTGTAAATTCATCTTGTTTGAGCCTAACCTTCCTTCTATGTTCTCTCTTCCATGTTCCTCCTATGCGGCTGAGCCACCAATAGCCTCTCGCCTTCTAATTTCAATAGATATGTAGTGGTTTTTTTTCAGTTTATTTGTTGATTTAATTGAACACGTTAAAATCTTATGACACATGTTGATTGTTTACCTGAAAAGTTATGTTTTCAATAAAAAGTTAGTTCCGAGTTAACATTTGCACGGAGTCAACTTTATTCCATAAGTATAAAATAGGTACGTACTCACACTCGTCTAAAGATACACCAATCAAAACCACGCTATAAATAGCCACGAGCGAAATCATCAGAACAAATTTTGATCTTCTCTTTGCAAGACAGCTTATGAAGGAAAGTCGAAAATCCAACCTGAAAAGTTTGTATACATTAGTACTTACAGGTAGCAAACTACACTAGAAACTGGTCGAAACGCTTAAATTACCGTCGCAAATGTACCAAATTACTGTGATTATTCAAGTAGGATGCTACTTTCGAGAACAGGATATCTCCGACAAGTGGAGTTTAATTACTTGGAAGCTGGCGTTATGATGACCACACTTCCGGAATCGACGGCGTCATTGTGCTCGTGTTGTTGCCGGGGATTCTCTTCCAAATTGAATTTGCCGGCGGACCGTCGATGGAGTGTAAACTCGTATAAGTAGGCCCCCACCGACAAATTGCGGTTGATCACATTGCACACAGCAGCCGATTAATTCCAACGTCAAAACACCTGAACGCCAACTCCCCTGCAGCCACGATTTTTACTTTCCTCCACCAAACCAAACGATGAAAGAAAATTAAGTAACTGCTTATTGGGCTCTGCGGAAAAAATTATGTATCAAAAACTACGTTATAACGAGTTCAATCGACAACATCTAATTGACCTTTTAGCGAATTTTCAAGGAAATGAAGCTATTGCAATGGCCTCAAAATTTTTACAATGGACTTTTTCTATTTAATTATTTGGATTTTTTTATATTTTTCGCCAAAATGTTCATAACAACAAACAATAGTGTAGTATCTACGTGTATGATAATCTAATGAACTAAAGTGTAAAGCACCATTACCAAACGAATAATGAATTTTTATTGTTTATATCAAACTGGCTCTTACTAACTACGCTAGTTACAACAACCAACTACTGTATGTCGCTACATCTTCTCCCCCTTCACTCCTCGGATGTTCGCGTCTACTACGTAGCTGATTAGCGTGTTATTTCCTCTGAACTCCATTCAGGTCCACCAAGTATGAATAGAACCCCAGTCTCTTCAAGATCTTCCCTTCCGTGATCCCTTTTCCAATTTGATTCTGCACCCAGACCCCCTGATTCTCGTCGAACTCCCTAAACCTCGACTTCCTGTCATGGCTCAACTTCTGCTTCACCAATGCCGTATCAATGTGTTCTGGGTTTCAGTAGTTCAAGCCTCGTCTTGATCCTCCGACCAAACATCATCTCGGCTGGCGTTCTTCCTGTCGTCCTTTGAGGTGTAGTGCGGTATGACATCAAAAACATCTGCAGCCTCAAATCCAGATCCCTCACTGACTCTAGAGCTTTCAACCTCCCTCTCCGCTAGTCCATTCGTCTTCGGATGATACGGCGTTGACCTGATGTGCGTGATGATGTTGCTTTCACGAAACTCCCTAAATTCGCGACCAATGAACTGTGGCCCATTGTCAGACACCAAACATCTTGGTAGCCCAAACCTTGTAAACACTTCCCTCAGATGCCTAATTGTTTTCTCAGTGTGTCTACTCTTACCCCTGTGTAGGCAAGTAAACCGGCTGACTTCTCCAAATCCAGTGCTCAAATATGTCTCCACACCTTCTCGCTTACTACTGTTTTAGCTGCTCTAGTATCAAATAACATTTCAATATGTTTACCGTTAATCACCACATCCAGGATCAATTCTGACCCCTTCTCCATTCTTCTAATCCTAGCAACAGCTTCTGAATCACCATATTCACTGGATCCAGATCCACTGCTTTGAGTACTTGTATCATACTCCAACTTATTCGTCTGTTTGAACTGCATACATGTTTTTATCTTCACGTTTCCTGACTTTAGGATCACCATAGCAAAATGGTTCCGCCCCTTACATCCTTGACAATACTTTCCCATTGCAGGGCAACAATTTTCATCTTTATATTCTGTTCTACCACATCTAAAACAATGTTTTCCTCGTACTAATTCAATACCTTTTGTTTGCGATTTTCGTTGAGAATTCTCAGAGCTCTCTTGCCTATGCCATTAAATGGCACAATTATTGTGATAATGTCAGTACGTGTCATCAGAAAAACAAATTAAAAAAAAAAATTGGTGCATTGGTTCCATTTGGGATCTAGTTTGCCGCGAAGCTTTTGGTTAGTACCTATCGATCACTTCTAAGGGGTGCGAAATATGGGTTGTTTCTGCGTTTTTTTTTTGTTTATCACATATTTAAAAAGAAATAGATTTGAATTTTTAGAATCGAATGATATCATCCAGAGCTCTTTAGAGACTCTTTAGGACTCAGTGTAGGAAGTATAATAAACCAAAAACCCGAGTGTGACTCGCAAATGAACGTCTACTGACGGAAATAGGCGAAATTTCCGTTCAAATCACTACTGGTCATATTAATTAATTTATTTATTTGTCATATTCACAAAAAAACTGGGTACGACATCTTAACCTTCTAAATCTACAGGGAGCCAGCACTCATCACCACAAAAGTAGCTGCAGCAATTATAACTCCGTCAATTACCTGTAACTCCGAGTTGTTCGTCTCTCTCCCGAGGCAAGAACTGCTCGGGACGAACTCCGAATGTGTGGAGCAATGAGCTCGCCACTCGCCGAGTACCTAGGCGAGTAGCTCGGTATTCGCCAAGTTGCTTCGCGAATGCCGAATGTGTGGAGCGGGCTTTCCCTTAAAATCATTCTATGAGACAAATATGAACATTTCGTCGTCAAGCTCAATTTTGTTTTACTCGTAGGTATCTACTGCGTTTACAGAGGCGCTCTGAGCTGTTCTGGTAAACAGCTCGCACTGACCTCTGATCTCTGAAAGAAATAGAAGTAGTTATGAAATCCATGAGCCACCTAATCCTACAGGTCCACTCTCATTTCCTCCTACTTGGGGAGGTAAACATTGATCTAGCCTCTCCTCCCCATCGGTTATGGACTGTGATTTATCAATGTTGCAGAGGGCGACCTCCCGCATGGATGCGCCAATAAAACTCGGCTCACCCTCGCGTTTCGCTCTGTTTCGTTTCCGAAGGTAGTTGAGTTGGTTGACGTCGGCATTGCACCGAAGTAGGCGGACCCCATGCAGGCCTGCCTACTCACACTCAGCGCCCACCTGTAATCACGAGGCTCGTCTCCACTCCAACTAATGCAGGCCCACCAAACCGCACTGCTTTTTCTGTCCCCTCCATCCCAGTCTTTGGCCACAGCCCCCCTAACACCGTCTCTCTCTCTCTCCCACGGTTCTCCTGATGCTCCACCTCGCTCTCACTTCAAACTGCACCTCCAAATCCCCCAGCGGTCCCCTGGACGTCAATGAATGGGCCGGTAGGCCTTCCCGAGCTGAATCCGGTTTATCACTAATAAATGCTCACTAAGAATTCAGCGGACCTACATATTCTGATCCGAGCACATCCTCTCGCTGCTTTTAGGGAATTTTCACCGTGAAATCCGATTAATTCCTCAGCCAACCACCGCCTCTCCACACTCACCTCTTCTGTTTGCCAGACAACGGATTCCTCCGCAATATTACCACGATCTGCTCTCAGGCTATAAACTAAGTTCTGAGTGTCATTATCAGCGACATGACGTGATAAGTACTTACCTACACCATCGATGTATTACACTACTTCTATATGTGAGTTGGTGAGTTTTCCTGATTACCTCGAAATACGAAAACGCTACAAATTATTACACAATGGTTTATTATTTTTCTATATAGATCACTCGTCTACAAAGCGACCAACCATCCAACATGAAGAAACACATCGATTGCATTTCGGTCAGCTTTAATTCGAACGGAGATTAGGCCTCTTTTGCGATTCACACTCGTGTTTCTGATTTAATAATACCTATGACAAAAATTTTGAAAATTTTGTCATCGATTTCTTTGGACATTTTTGTCATAACTCTATTTTGAGACTTCCAATAGCTCACAAAAAATTCTGTTGTCCATTAAATATAAAATTGCAATTTCATTTTGGCTACTCCAGTGATACCTTGGGACACCTGTAGAGTTCCTCAGATGTTTTTGGTGACACTACTAATACCATGGTCCGATTGGGATTAACAGCATGAATGGAGGGAGCAAGTGTGCTGGCAAGGACACAAAATTCACTCTAGAAAAAATGCTGCAAATTATTACTCAACGGTTTATTATTTTTCTGTACAGATCACTCGCTTGAAAAGAACACAGCTGTGCCATGTCCACTACCTACCAACCATATTTTTGCTTCACAATCAAGTTTAATTTGAAAAAATAAAGAGTTGTGGGTGCCTTCATTAGGAAATTTGATTACTGGTAGCTAAGGACGCAAAACTGAGGGCAACTCGAAAAACGATCGCATTTTGGTCAGCTAAAATTTGAACGGAGATTAGGCCTCTCTTGCGATTCACACTCGTGTTTTTGATTTATCACCAGTCCAACCCTTAAGTTGTCATGGGGAGCGAGCGGTTGGTCCTACAGAGCTCTGGTTGGTCTCATTCGATTCCAAAAATACAATACTATTTTAAATTGTTGAAAAAACTATATCTTTCCTTTATATAGAAAGTTTTTGAGCTAGGGCGTTTTGAAAATCCCAATTCTTATTTTTCTACTTTAGAAGTGACTGAGAGCAATCAAAAGCGTCGGGGCACAACTAGACTCTAAATGGGGGCCGTATACCAAATTTCATAAAAATCGGACCATGGTAACTAAGGAAAAAACCGCGTACGGCGGACGGTTAATTTTTTTTTTTTTTTTTGTCGATTCAAAAGGTTTATAATTGAAAATAATGAACCATGATACTCTCTGAGAACCGAAAGCCATTAGCATTCATACAACTATTATCCATAACATCAAGTTCACATTTTCGTGAGAAGAGCCCTTATGCTGACGGCTGACTTGTAAATAAATTGCACTTTTATATAAATGCCAATTTTCGATGGATGGCAGCACCAGCACCTACGGGTCTTCGTCCCCCGCCAGAAGGCCATCTGACCTCTCGCCCCCGCAGCTGAAGAAAACGGGGTGAGTGTTGACAAGAAAAGACACCCCCGATTTTCAATAGGGGGTGTCGCTGGTCCGTAGAGGGTGGTCATGGTAGGTACACAAAAAAATCTCTCCAGGTGCACCTAGCAGATTTAGAACCCAAAGGGTCTACTCCCCCAACTGGACGGACGGGGTACCGAAAGCCAGGAACCCCCAAAAACTGGTACCTCCGCATCTGGCCGAATCTTGACCCTTATTACTTAAATTTGCAATTCTTTTTATCCGGACCCTCCCCCTCAATGGTTGTCTCGTTTTTTGTTGGTTGCCCTCCGTCCACACTGCTTCCCCCACCCTTCGCCGTCTCTAATGATCATTGCTCCGTAGTCACACCTGAGTCTGTCGTTTACATGGAAATTTATTCGGATCCTGAATTAGTCCTCTCCATATTCCGTCAAATTGATCGCGGTAGGAAATAATCCTTTAATCAAAAAGCTCATTTAGAACCTCTTCACCACAATATTGACTACCGCAACATCACAAAACGAGTTAAATACAAAAACGCTGCAAATTATTACACAAAGGCTTGTTTTTTTTCTGTGTAGATGCAAACAGCTTCGCCATTGTCGATGCCTACCAACAAATTTTTGCGCAAGCTTTACTACTATGATTATTATAATTATTATTTTTTTTTTTTTACAGAACCTACCAACAAAGCATCCTTGTTTGGTGTCTGGTTGCTTGGGAAGCACAACTGAATGACATGAAACTCAATTCGAATAAATAAACAATTGAACAAGAAAACGCTGCAAATTATTACACAATGGTTTATCATTTTTCTATATTGATCACTCGTCTGCAAACCCACCAACCATCCAACATGAAGAAACACATCGATCACATTTTGGTCAGCTGAACGGAGATTAGGCCTCTTTTGCGATTCACACTCGTGTTTCTGATTTATCGTACGTAAAACCTTTAAATTCTCGTAGGGAGCAAACGGTTTGTCCTAAAGAGCTCCGCGTGGTCTCAAATAATTCTAAAAATTCTATAGAATCTTAAATTGAAGGAAAAACAATACCTTTATATCAAAATTTTTTGAGTTAGGGCGTTTTCAAAATTTCAAAATTTATTTTTCAACCCTTAGAAGTAGAAGAAGAACTACTAGAGCCCAAATGGAGCCTACATACCAAATTTCATCAAAATCGGTCAATGCTAAGTGGCAAAAGTGGCGTATGGCGTACGGCGGACGGACGGCCAAATTTTTATTCGATTTTTGGATTCTACGTACCTTGAAACGTAAACCATCAAATTTTGAGGGGGTGTTATAATTTTTTTTTTTCTTGGTCGATTCCAAAGATTTATTATTGAAAATAGTAAACCAAAATTCGAACGGAGATAAGACCTATTTTCGCCAGTGAGCAATCTTTTGCGATTCACACCCGTGTTTCTGATTTATTTCAAGTTCAACCCTTAATAAACCTTTGTCCTACAAAGCTCTGGGTGGTCTCATTCGATTGTAATAATTCTAAAAGTTCTATTTCAAATTGGTGAAAAAATAATAATACCTTCTCAGGTTTTCGAGCTAGGGCAATTCGAAAATTACAAACCCTATTTTTCATCTTTTAGAAGTGACTGATACTAACCACTTTCTTCGCGATACAAGTTGACGTTTCTTCGTCAGAGCCCGTATACCAAATTTCATCAAAATCGGTCCATGGTAGCTAAGAAAAATGCCAGGTACGGCGGAAAGTTTTTTATTCGATTTTCGGATTTTACGTACATTGAAACGTAAACCAATTTTAAAGGGGGTAATTATTTTCCTCTTGGTGGATTCCAAAGCTTTATTATTGGAAAAATAAACCAAAAAAGAGCCCCAGGGAGAACTTTGTTGTCCTCTATCACTTCCTAAATAATACGCTCAATAGCCAATACAGTGTAATCCATAAAGTGTAAAAAACTGGGACCGCAAACTGAGGGAAAAAACCTGGTCGAGAAATTATATTAAAACTATTTGTTTCTCACATTTTCATTTTAATTCCGAAACTTGGAATAATGTTGGAAATATTCCAAAAAGACAACTCAGCTCGTATTTCTATCCAATTATTATTATCTAGCTGAAAAGCCTGCTGAATGCAGACAAAAACTAATCGTAGATAATGAGTATCGATGCCTTGAAGCAAAAAAGTGCTATTTCCACCCGTCTTCCACATATCTCTTTTTAAATTTCAGAAAAACTCAAATATTGGGAGAGGAATGTTACACTGAGTTTGGTTTATATTACTCTTCAATCTTATATTGCAGCCTATGCTGCTGCTCTTACCGGAATTTTGGTTTATTTTCACTAAATGAACCCTTGGAATCGGAGCAAAAAAAAAAGTGTAACCCCTCACAAATTGATAGTTTAAGGTCCAAGGTAGCCTACGTAGAATCCGAAAATATAATTTGAAAAAATACCGTCCGTACTTTCTTTAGATTCTGATGAAATTAGGTAAATCAGTCGCTTGTAAGGGGTGGAAAATAGGGTTGATATTTGCAAACTCTCTAGCTCGAAATCGGATAGGTGCCTTTCGTCGAATTTCATTAAGTTCCAATCTATAGTTTTGCGAAAATCACATTTTAAGTGATTCAGTTTTCGGTGAGACGTATTTTGCTGAGAACAAATTGGATTATGGGGTTGAAAATTGGTTTCCAACAGCGTCTTGATGTGTACTAATTTACACGAGAGCCTCAAGAAGAATGCGTACCATGAAGTACCTTTAAAGGGTACTTTTCCAGCAAATGAACCTGACTGTGAATTTTGCCTGATTACGACTTAATGATGTTTCTTGACGAAAAACACTCTCAACTTGATGACTTGGGGATAAACTCTCTCATTCTAAATGTGAGAATTCTCATAAATTCTGAAGGGGGACAAATAGCCTTGATGATACTTGGTAAAAATCCTTCAATCTTTATCGCGATAAGGGAAAGGGATGAGGGTTTTACAAAAACAGTAAGTGCCAAAGCTCCAACCACACTCATTTAACCGCATTGAAAGACAAAAACAAAAAAAACCTCTGCCAATTGGATGTGGCACATAGCTTCCTCGTAACCATAACCCGATTGTATAGATGATCCGATGCATAGTAGTTAATCTCAAAACATCAATCACTAAGTACCTTTCACTACCCTCATAGGGGACCATCTAAACCCCAATCCGCATGATCCCGGACAATTTCATCAAAATCAGATGAGAATTGTAGAAGTTATGACTGTTACAAGGTTTAATATTTTTTCTATATAGATCACTCGCCTGCAAAGAACACGGCTTTGCCATTATTACCACCAACCAACATGAAGAAAAACACCGATAGCATTTCGGTCAGCAAAAATTTGAACGGATGTTAGGCCTCTTTTGCGATTCACACTCGCGTTTCTAATTCATCGTAAGTCCAACACTTACATTCTCGTAGGGAACGAACGGTTTATCCTACAGGGCTCCGCGTGGTCTCTAAAAATGCTAAAAATTCAATACTATCTTAAATTGATGGAAAAACAATAATACCTTTATTAGGGGGGGGGGGTTACAATATTGTTTTCTTGGTCGATTCCAAAGGTTCATTATTGAAAATAATAAATTAAAAGTAAAATACAGTAAGGTACTGAATTTCTAGAAAATGTTATTTATTCAAACGAACTCCTAGACATGCATTTGTTTCAATTTTTGGCTAAAAGCTAGGTTACTTGTTTTTTACCCTCTAATTCATGTCCTTATAAAGTTGGTCGTCAGACGTATTATTGGCTATATACTTCTTCGTATTATTATCATGTTGTCTAGTCATATTTCAAATTGCATAATTAAGAAAAAGGGAAATGTTGACGTTCAAGTGCAGATGAGTATAATTATTCAAGGTACAAACCCTGTGCAACGCACGGGTCAGACAGCTACCACAGGTAATACAGCAATACTAAGCCGGAGTTGAGTTTCGGCGGTTGAATGAATGAAAGGTTAATTACCTGCGATTAGCGGCGAGAGGCCGATTCCCTGAATTCCGTTTTGTTCGGTGAGCACCTCGCGCACGAACGCGC
Organism: Apolygus lucorum; assembly: GCA_009739505.2. NCBI lineage: Eukaryota > Metazoa > Arthropoda > Insecta > Hemiptera > Miridae > Apolygus > Apolygus lucorum. Next base: position 61,121,643 of record CM019167.2, read on the forward strand.
TCCAAATGATTTACCTGGCGGAACAGGTTTATCTACACAATAAACCAGAAGGGGGTGCAGTTTTCACCGGGCTAGAAAACGCCTGTCATCCGGGTAAAAGGCGTGATAATATTAAATAACGGAATTATGATTGGTTTTCAAAAAGGCTTTTACCCGTAAACACTAAACCGTGTTATAATAGCTGGAAATTGGATCAGGGCGCCCCACCTTCAGAAACAGGCACAATTAAAGCAATTAACAAGGACGGGGATTATCGGTTCCAGTAATCCCGTTTCGTCACTGCATTCCTTTGATACGTAGTTTCGGCCTGAACAAATCCATTAATTTAATGCATTACATATATCCTCATTAAAGTTAGTTTGTATTATGGACACAGATTGAAGTCACAGAGCCAATAGTAATGAACGCAGCATGATTATTTTATTTCGCTAAATTGCGCCTTTATATAATCCAATAATGCTCCGTGGAAGCCGCCAAAGTTTACTAGGATTTTCGATTACCTATCCGGAAAATGGGGATGGCTCTTTTCTCCTGTGAAATTTCCGCTGTCTAGTTAAATCGAACGAGGGGGTTTTAATTAGTTTTGACGAGTACGGGCTCTAGTAATGCTAATTACATCTAATTGATGGCAAATTTGCTTAGCGAGAGAAATCGCGGCCTTATTTTTTTTTTCTCCGAGCTGCGCCCTTTCGCTTGGATCGCGCTGAAACTGTTGAGCTGTCACTTAGCGCTACGCGGCTGTTAGTGGACTCGTTAGAAAATCAATTATCGGGAACCGATTGCGAAAAACGTTCGAAATGTTCGTCGTCGGGTCAGCTGGGGTTAGGAATAAGGAACAAACTGCGAGCAGAGTTTAGTAACCAGAAACACTCATTCAGAGGTTAAGACAGCAAAGATCAAAACCGTAGATATTGAGTAATAAAACATTAAAATGTAGAAAAAAAAACAAGAAAATTAGTTCAAATTTCAACAGAGTGATGAATCCGACGGTCTTGGGTGACAATGGGGTGTGTGCATGATTTTTTTTAAAGATTTTTAATCGAAAGTAGACGTCCTTCTGAGAATTTTGACACCAACCGTTCTCTTTTTGGATGAGTAGATCTTTTTCTATGATTTTTCAAAGTTTCGAATTATTCTGACGTCACGCGCCCCTCCCGCTTGGGTGGGCGTATGATGGCACACTGTGACGTCATAATAATTCAAAACTGAAAAATCGCAGAAAAAGGTCTTCTCACGCTAGGAGGTCACGGTTGGTGTCAAAATTCTCAGAATGAGGTCTAGTTTCGATTAAAAATAACAATAAACAGCTTTTCCGACCCATGCGCACACCCTATTTGTCCACTAGAGGGCTCTGCGCCAGTTGAAAAGATAATTTTTATGATTATTGAAACGGTACGTGTAAAAATCATTGAAACTGTGCGTCCTTGGGACAAGTGGAGTTGAAGAAAAGGAAGAACATAGAATGGGTACCTGTCTGGATAGATTATTATTATTTCATCGGCCAAACATACGAAAAGCCACATACAAAGGAACCACATTTTCAGAAGATTAGAAACGTCGGTATTGAACAATGAAAAAATGCTGCAAATTATTACACATAGGTTTCTTTTCTGTATAGGTCACTCGCCTGCAAAAAAAAAAAACAGATTTTCCATTGTCACTACCTACCAATCACATTTTTGCTTCACAATCAAGTTTAAATTAAAGAAATGAACGCTTCACACGCAATTCAACAAAATATGGAGTTGTGGGTGCCTTCATTAGAAAATGTGATTACTGGTTGCTAAGGATGCAAAACTGGATACATTTCGAAGAAACAAACAGCGATCGCATTTTGGTCAGATGAATTTCAACGGTGATAAGGCCTCTCTTGCGATTCACGCTCGTGTTTTTGATTTATCGTAAGAACATGAGGGATTGCCCTCATGATCTGATAGGGAGCGAACGGTTGGTCCTACAGAGCTCTGGGAGGTCTCATTCGATTCTAAAAATTCAATACTATTTTAAATTGATGAAAAACCAATACCTTTATATCAAACGTTTTGCAGCTAGGGCGATTTGAAAATTTCAGTCCTTTTTTTCGACCCTTGAAAGTCACTGACAACAACCAAAAGCTTTAGGGCTCAACTAGACCCGAAATGAAGCCTACATACCAAATTTCATCAAAATCGGTCCATGGTTGCTAAGGAAAGTGCCGCGTTCGGCGGGAGGACGGCCAAATTTTTATTCGATTTTCGGATACTACGTACCTCGGTACGTAAACCATCAAATTTTGAGAGAGTGGGAGGAGGGGGGGGGTGTTGGTCGATTCCAAACTTCATAATTGAAATTAATAAGCGACGAAATGCGTGCGATGCCTAATAAATAGAGTCAAAACAACAACCTCCAAATACCTTTCACAACCCTCTTAGAAAACTATATACTCGCCAAACCGCACAGTCTCTGAAAGTTACATCGAAATAAGATTGAAAATTTAAAAGTTATAGGTGTTAGTAGGATTTTTTATTTGCTCGTGTGATTTTTCGAAGAAATATTCCAGTTAAAGCTATGGTTAAGCAGAAAACAATGATGTAGGCAATATCTCTTCGATAAATTTTAATACTACCAACACATGGTGTTAGTTCTATCTACTAGGTAAGTCAATTATGAGTCAATATGAACGGTTGAGCTAATAAGAGGTACCTACTTAGGTTGGTTAGATTCGTATGATGATACGGTATAATGACATGGGATGGTGACCTTATCGTATTATGATGATATGGTATTAAATCACATATTAAAATAATGTGGTTTTTGGCAAGTAAATAGGAGTAAAAAAAAAACTTTAAATTAATTTTATTTGAAAAATATGATTTTACTGTGAAGCCAAATTAAAGAAACGTCTGCTAAGTGGGTTTGGCACATAGCTTCCTCGTATCCATAACCCGATGGTATAGATGATCCGATGCAATGTAGTTAATCTCTAAACATCAATCTCTAATTACCTTGAACTACCCTCATAGGGGACCATCTACACCCCCAATCCGCACGATCTCTGAATAGTTCTTCGAAATCAGGTGGAAAATGTAGAAGTTATGGTTGTTACACGTTTGCTCATGTTCAAAAAATACTTTCAATTTGGGGGCCATGTTTTTCATAAGGGACCATCTGCACCCCAACCCCCAAAATCCCAGAAAATGTCATCGAAATCAGATGGCAAATGTTGAAGTTATGGCTGTTACAAGGATTTAACGTTTGAGCATGCCCAGCCGCTACTATCAGTCCGGGGGTGATGATTTTCATAGGGACCATCTGCACACCAACCCGCACAATACATGAAAAATTCGTCAAAAATCGGGTGAGAAATGCAGAAGTTTTGGCTATGGAAAGGATTTCATGGCAGACGGAGAGATAAACACGGAACAAAAAATCGTTCAGGAAGGTCTGAAACGTGAAACGCCAGTGGAAATTTTGATTTTTTAGAAGATTTTTTCTCAACGTAGAAAAGTGATACCAAACCTTCCGCTACCTTGGTAGACTCGGAAGCAACATTACGGCCATTGTAATAGCGCCACTTTCTTTGAAAATTCGCAAAAACCTCCATACCCCCTTCTCCATCTTTCATTCCCTTAGTTGGGTAAGAAAGTGACGATTATGTAAGGGAAAGTGACCTGACAGAAACAGTACCTTGGGGTTTTTGGAATCCCCCCGCCAAAAAAAAGGTTCATTATAAACCAAAATATAGTAAACCAAAAACAATATTATAAAACACCATTATTTTTATTAATGTTGTTAATATTTTCAACAATATTATTGTTAAAACAACATTAAACAAAAAACCATATTATTTCGTTAAAATTAGAATTAAAGGATAAAGAGACTACTTACACCCTTTGCACGGAATACAATGCCTACATAAGAAGGTCAAATTTTCATTCAATGGAAATGACGAATTCTCAAGATAAAGTTATATTATTATATATGATCAAGTTAAACATTACGCTTTACAACTCCCTTTTCCGTGACAAGATCTTGCCATTGTTTTGAAACTTGATCCGCGGTGTCGAGTAACGGCCGGTAAGGTAGTTCTGTAGTTCCAGATCTGGCCGGTGGGGGCAGAAGCAGCTGGGTGATCCGGCAATGTCTGTTCGGCTATACTTCGAAATTTCTATATTTACCTACAGTCACTTCATGTATGACATACTGATCGGTATGAGACACATCCAGGACATGATTGATCATCATGATAATAATGAATCTTGATAATCAAGCTAGACAATTTGAATTTGAACTTGAAAGCTAGACAAATTTGAATCTGTATTTTAATGATGTGACCCTTCTAGATTGCTATTAACTGGCAAAAAAGTACTCAACGATCAATTTGATAGATTCTGTAAAATTTAAAATTGTAAACTTGGAAATAAAATCGTTTGAGTACCTACCTACTTATCAGATACTAGCTGAAAAGCCTACAAAAAGTAGGCAAAAACAATTCCTCCGACTCGTCCCGCCTCCGACTCCTCTCGCCTCCGACTCCTCTCGCCTCCGACTCCTCTCGCCTCCGACTCCTCCCGCCCCCCAACCCCTCCAGCCACCAACTCTCCCCACTCCCACGACCCCTCCAACCCCTCCGTGCATACGTACGTACGTACGTACGGTTGGCGTTTTATATTATTAGATGTTTATCGAAAAAAGTTCATTAGGTATCGATAAATACTTACACTCTACTGTACACACAAGAATTAAGGAACCGTCCATGAAATTGATTCTGTGGAAGCCGAAAAGGTGGTGATCATATTATCAGTATAAAGACAAGATGGAATCTGTTAGGTACGTATCAACTAATCTTACCGAGAAATATGACTCAAGTAGAATCGACGCATAATGACGCATAACCTTGAACTAACATACCTATAATGTTATTGCCCTCCTTCCTCAGCTAGGACCGAAACGAAGATGAAAATGATCATAACATTTAGCAGTTACGTATTGTATGGAATAGGAATAGAGAAACGATAATTAGCTAGAATATGAAATAAAATTAAAAAGGTCTGCCAATTGGGTGGGTCACATAGCTTCCTCGTATCCATGACCCGATTGTATAGATGATGCGATGCATAGTAGTTAATCTCTAAACATCAATCTCCAAGTACCTCCCACTCCCTTCATTAGGGACCATCTACACGCCAAATCCATAAAAATTTGATCGAATTCTGATGGAAATCGTAAGAGTTGTGGCTGTTACAAGGTTTTTTAGTTTACGCATGCGCAGAGGCATTATCAGTCTGAGGACAATGATTTTCATAGGGGACCACCTAAACGTCAACTCGTACAATATCTGAAAATTTCATTTAAATCGGACGATAACGTCTTATAGTTTTGCCCGTTACAAGGATTTCATGAAAGACGCAAACGCGAAACCAAAATCGTTCAAGAAGGTCTAAAACATGAAAAGCGAGTGAAAAAATTTGATTATAACCTTGAAAAGTGAAAACAATGGTTCCAGAAAAAAACATATTTTTGTTTTTATTTTTAACGATGTGCTCTTATCATGATCCAATCGAACAAGATCAACTCAAAAAGAAAACTTCAAATTTCATTTTATTGCAAAATGAATAAAAAATTGAATTATCAATATTACAACCTACCTGCATGAGGAAATAAGAATTAGCCGTTACTATCTAGAATACAATTTTACCGCCCTAAAGTTGGTCAAATTCGATTTTGTTAAAGATGGAAGGATCCAGGGGACATGAAAAATTTCAAGATAAAGATTATCGTTTTCGTTTTTCCATCTTAAGCTGAAAACAAATTACATGATAAGCTGGTTAGTCCAGTCAAATTAGCAGTTAGGGTTTGCATTAATTCCGGACAAAGCGAAACTTTTATGGGTGACTTGTGGGTGCCTATGGAACATGTTTTTAGTATATTCTACTAGATTCTCCTTGTGCTAACTTTTTGGTGCCCGAAAAACCGCGATTTTTCGGCACTTGTTTCAGTTTTTTGCCTATAACTCGTACACGATGCATCCTACGGAAAATTTTACTCATTTCTTTATTAAACAGGATGAATTTCTGCGTCGAATGACCACCTGAAACGTTGAGATCGGTTCAGCCGTTTGGCCGAAATCGATCGTTGAAGTTTGGCGATTTTTCCCAAATTGGTTGAAAAATGGGTTACGCTCAAGTTTCAAGGCCTGTACATCAAAAACGGCGTATCCAACCAAAAAATGTCACATAATCAAAGTTGTAGAGAATCAAATTTTGTGTAAGAAAAGCATCCCCCCTTCCTCCCCCCTCCCACCCGCCCCTACCAAATGATAGAATAACGAAACAACTTCTGAGTAAACGAAATTATGAGTATTGAAAACGGTGTTGCAATAAAAAAATGTCATATAATCAAAGTGAAACGTCTGTTGTTCAACTTACTAAGGCACTGAGGTACTTGTAATACTAGAAAAGGCGAAAGAAAAAACATTCTCCTGGTCCTAACTTTTTGGTGCCCGAAAAACCGCGATTTTTCGGCACTTGATTCAGTTTTTCGCCTATAACTCGTACACGATGCATCCTACGGAAAATGTTACTCAATCCTTTATTAAACAGGATGAATTTCTGCGTCGAATGACCACCTGAAACGTTAAGATCGGTTCAGCCGTTTGGCCGAAATCGATCGTTGAATTTTGCCGCTTTTTCCCAAATTGGTTGAAAAATGGGTTACGCTCAAGTTTCAAGGCCTGTACATCAAAAACGGCGTATCCAACCAAAAAATGTCACATAATCAAAGTTGTAGAGAATCAAATTTTGTGTAAGAAAAGCATCCCCTCTTCCTCCCCCCCCTCCCACCCGCCCCTACCAAATGATAGAATAACGAAACAACTTCTGAGTAAACGAAATTATGAGTATTGAAAACGGTGTTGCAATCAAAAAATGTCATATAATCAAAGTGAAACGTCTGTTGTTCGACCTAAGGCACTGAAGTACTTATAATAATAGAAAAGGCAAAAGAAAAAACATCTTCTAGATTCTCCTTTTGCTCACTTTTTGGTGCCCGAAAAACCACGATCTTTCGGCACTTGTTCCAGTTTTTCGCCTATAACTCGTACACGATGCATCCTACGGAAAATTTTACTCAATCCTTTATTAAACAGGATGAATTTCTGCGTCGACTGACCACCTTCATTTTTTAGATCGGTTCAGCCGTTTGGCCGAAATCGATCGTTGAAGTTTTGGCGATCAACCAATTTGGGAAACATCGCCAAACTTCAACGATCGATTTCGGCCAAACGGCTGAACCGATCTAAAAAATGAAGCTGGTCAGTCGACGCAGAAATTCATCCTGTTTAATAAAGGATTGAGTAAAATTTTCCGTAGGATGCATCGTGTACGAGTTATAGGCGAAAAACTGGAACAAGTGCCGAAAGATCGTGGTTTTTCGGGCACCAAAAAGTGAGCAAAAGGAGAATCTAGGAGATGTTTTTTCTTTTGCCTTTTCTATTATTATAAGTACTTCAGTGCCTTAGGTCGAACAACAGACGTTTCACTTTGATTATATGACATTTTTTGATTGCAACACCGTTTTCAATACTCATAATTTCGTTTACTCAGAAGTTGTTTCGTTATTCTATCATTTGGTAGGGGCGGGTGGGAGGGGGGGGGGAGGAAGAGGGGATGCTTTTCTTACACAAAATTTGATTCTCTACAACTTTGATTATGTGACATTTTTTGGTTGGATACGCCGTTTTTGATGTACAGGCCTTGAAACTTGAGCGTAACCCATTTTTCAACCAATTTGGGAAAAAGCGGCAAAATTCAACGATCGATTTCGGCCAAACGGCTGAACCGATCTTAACGTTTCAGGTGGTCATTCGACGCAGAAATTCATCCTGTTTAATAAAGGATTGAGTAACATTTTCCGTAGGATGCATCGTGTACGAGTTATAGGCGAAAAACTGAATCAAGTGCCGAAAAATCGCGGTTTTTCGGGCACCAAAAAGTTAGGACCAGGAGAATGTTTTTTCTTTCGCCTTTTCTAGTATTACAAGTACCTCAGTGCCTTAGTAAGTTGAACAACAGACGTTTCACTTTGATTATATGACATTTTTTGATTGCAACACCGTTTTCAATACTCATAATTTCGTTTACTCAGAAGTTGTTTCGTTATTCTATCATTTGGTAGGGGCGGGTGGGAGGGGGGGGGGAGGAAGAGGGGATGCTTTTCTTACACAAAATTTGATTCTCTACAACTTTGATTATGTGACATTTTTTGGTTGGATACGCCGTTTTTGATGTACAGGCCTTGAAACTTGAGCGTAACCCATTTTTCAACCAATTTGGGAAAAAGCGGCAAAATTCAACGATCGATTTCGGCCAAACGGCTGAACCGATCTTAACGTTTCAGGTGGTCATTCGACGCAGAAATTCATCCTGTTTAATAAAGGATTGAGTAACATTTTCCGTAGGATGCATCGTGTACGAGTTATAGGCGAAAAACTGAATCAAGTGCCGAAAAATCGCGGTTTTTCGGGCACCAAAAAGTTAGGACCAGGAGAATGTTTTTTCTTTCGCCTTTTCTAGTATTACAAGTACCTCAGTGCCTTAGTAAGTTGAACAACAGACGTTTTACTTTGATTATATGACATTTTTTGATTGCAACACCGTTTTCAATACTCATAATTTCGTTTACTCAGAAGTTGTTTCGTTATTCTATCATTTGGTAGGGGCGGGTGGGAGGGGGGAGGAAGGGGGGATGCTTTTCTTACACAAAATTTGATTCTCTACAACTTTGAGTATGTGACATTTTTTGGTTGGATACGCCGTTTTTGATGTACAGGCCTTGAAACTTGAGCGTAACCCATTTTTCAACCAATTTGGGAAAAATCGCCAAACTTCAACGATCGATTTCGGCCAAACGGCTGAACCGATCTTAACGTTTCAGGTGGTCATTCGACGCAGAAATTCATCCTGTTTAATAAAGGAAGGAGTAAAATTTTCCGTAGGATGCATCGTGTACGAGTTATAGGCAAAAAACTGAAACAAGTGCCGAAAAATCGCGGTTTTTCGGGCACCAAAAAGTTAGCACAAGGAGAATCTAGTAGAATATACTAAAAACATGTTCCATAGGCACCCACAAGTCACCCATAAAAGTTTCGCTTTGTCCGGAATTAATGCAAACCCCCCCCCCCCCCCCTTTTTCGGCTAATTTGACTGGACTAGGTCCTGGAAGTACGATTCTGGAGGAACAACGCTGTCCCCTAGCGGGACTAGCGGTAACTTAACAAACCCCTTTACCGACTCTCGCAGGAGGGTGAAAACCGGCACTGCGTTATCGTTCACTACGTTATCGTAAAACGGTATCCGACGACTAGCGATGGTGCTGGTGACTGGCGGCGAACGGTCAAAGTCTGATCTCGGTGTTACTAGCGTCGATGATGGTAATGCGGGGGATTATTGAGTACTTTTCCCTCAACTCAGAAGAATGCGCTTGAGTGGTCGAATGGTGTCGTGATGAAGGGCTATCGCAGTGAATGAGTGGAGAATGAACTGTCAACGGTCATCAGAGAATTATAAATGAGAAAGACATTTTGACAAAAATGACATTTTTACCTCCCTTCATGATTTGAACGTTGAACATTTTCAATTTTGTTTTCAGTTTTACAATGTACTTACATACAATTTGATTTGAATTTTGTTAAATTTTACGATGAAAGAAAAAACGTTGACCTAATTAGACATATATTTTCCAAACTGCCTGAATTGACACGCGTAAAACGCAAAAATCCTGAAAAGTATCACTTATCGGTATTTCGACTAAATCGATATCGCTGGTAAAAATATTATTTGCAACAATTTTGATTTATTATTTTCAATAATGAACCTTTGGAATCGACCAAGAAAAAATTTTTTTTAACACCCCCTCAAAATTTGATGGATTTTGATGAAATTTTGTATGTAGGCTCCATTTGGGGTCTAGTTGTGCCCCGAAGATTTTGGTAGATTCAGGTCACTTCTAAGGGTTAAAAAATGAATTTTGAAAAAGCTCTAACTCAAAAAATTTTGATTTAAAGGTATTGTTTTTCCTTCAATTTAAGATTCCATAGAATTTTTTGAGACCACCCGGAGCTCTGTAGGACAAACCGTTCGCTCACTACGAGAATTTAAGGGCTTTACGTACGATAAATCAGAAATACGAGTGTGAATCGCTTAAGAGGCCTAATCTCCGTTCAAATTTTGTAGACGAGTGATCTATATAGAAAAATAAAAAATAATAAACCATTGTGTAATAATTTGCAGCGTTTTTAATGTAATTTTAATAATCATTTATTTTTTAACTTTAATTTATTCTAACTAATTGTTATTCTCAATTTCGTGTAAAAAAACTACGAAGGAAAACATACAATACACGTATACGCAACGTATACGTTTTCATATACGTTTTTTCGTGTTTGTGGGCATAGATTTTCCTACGCAACTCACTTTACCAGAAATGCATGAAAATTGAAAATTAGAAAAACTTGATAAAACTAAAAGCTTGGTAAAAAACGCTGAAAATTATTACACAATGGTTTATTATTTTTCTATAAAATTATTATAATTTGAACGGAGATTAGGCCTCTTTAGCGATTCACACTCGTGTTTGTGATTTATCGTAAGTCCAAACTTCAAATTCTCGTAGTGAGCGAACGGTTTGTCCTACAGAGCTCCGCGTGGTCTCAAAAAAATTCTATAGAATCTTAAATTGAAAGAAAAACAATAGGTACCTTTATATCAAAATTTTTTGAGTTAGGGCGTTTTCAAAATTTCAAAATTGATTTTGGAACCCTTAGACGTTACCTACATCAACCAAAATGTTCGGGGCACAACTAGACCCCAAATGGAGCCTACATACCAAATTTCATCAAAATCGGTCAATGCTAAGTGGCAAAAGTGCCGCGTACGGCGTACGGACGGCCAAATTTTTTTATCGATTTTTGGATTCTACATACCTTGAAACGTAAACCATCAAATTTTGAGGGGGTGTTAAAAACAATTTTTTTTTGGTCGATTCCAAAGGTTCATTATTGAAAATAATAAACCAAAAAAAACTTAATACTCGATCATCATTATCGAATCAATTGAAGGTCGTTGGTGTCATGTGTCAAATTCGGAGGTTCAGGTTCCACTTAGGGCAAGATATCTATTTTTGTGATCTAAGTTAAGACGAATACTGATTAAATTGGTATGATGAATCAGAATCTAGCTGGGTTCACATGAGCGCGGTCAACGCGGTTGTGCGACGAGGCGGTTACGCGTTCGGCCATTTGATTGGCGGCGCGATTTTTCCGGAAGCTTGATCCAAAATGAATCGAAGTTTTAGTGAAATTGTAATTGAATTAGTTAAGGAGAGAAGAGAGCTGTGTGATTTTAAGTTAGGGGTCGACGAGTATTTTTTACTTTACTTATTTCTATAATTTTTGTTTATTTTGGTCTCTACTAGACATTTGATGAATGCATCGTAACGAAATAAAACGTATACCTATCTAATAAATATGATCTGTGATATATTAATGTGATGGATACTCAAATTGATGAGTATTTCAACCACTTGAGGTGATTTCCAAGATTTTTTTGCATAATTAGCACCTACTACGAAATTATAAATAATTGCGCTTTTCATAGGAATATTCTACATCATAATTCACTTTGATAATAATGATTACAAATAAAATAAAGCTTTCAGAATTCCGAGTTTTGGAGTTGGTAGGTAACGGTACGTATCTCGATTCAGTAAAATACTGTTTATCTTTGATGCATTTAAAAATTAAATGGAACATCGTAGGAACAGAAACAATTTACCTACTTGATGTACCTCCCTGTCACCCTTGATGAGGAGGTACATTGATGATTTTTATAGTGATTCATATAGTTCGGACGAGCTGAATCGAATCACAAAGTGAAAATAAAAAATGATAGGATTCAAACCAGCTAGGATTCAAAACATAATAGTATTTCAACTGAAGCGCGGGAAAATAGAAGTCGAAAAGCTGTCGCACAACCGCGCCCATGTGAACCTCTAGACACCAGCCGCGTCCCGAACGCGTAACCGCCTCGTCTCACAACCGCGCTCATGTGAACCCAGCTTCTCTCTGTCAATTCCCAATAACCTGGACCACCCAGTTCAGTCAGAGCCACAACTTTGCCACTGGTCCATGAGGGATGGACAGAACAATGGTAGGACGAACTGATGTGCCGTTTCGTCCACTGATGGGACGAATCTATGAACGCCCACTCAGACAGGTTGATGTTCCCTCCTACAGAGAAACCAGCGTCATGTCTGGATTCTAAACCAAGCCTGGGATTCCCGAATAAGACCCTCCATGAATCGTAAGTAACATGAAGGTAATGCCCAGTGGCTGGAAACCGTCTGGTATCGCTGAAGGGGCATCACGGCACATCTTGTTCAAATTGTTCCATGGGATAGTGGACCGATGAAAAAATCATTCTATTCGCCTCTTTGGTGATTTTCAACTCAACACCAATTCACATGTTGCAGGCCATCAGCTGTTCTTTCAAAGCTCATAGGCGCATCAGCAGTCGCTGTATAACCAGCCATTTCACGAACACAGGGAGCTTCAGCAATACACAGGCATATCTCAGCTAGATGTTCGAACGACAGATTCTAAACAGAGACCACACGTGGATTTTCTCGAGCGTGGAAAGCCAACTGTCTTGGGACGATGTTCCACTAACACTAACTCGACTCTTATCTGCTTGAACCCTCAGGCCCGGAAGAGGGTACGGATCTCCAGCAAACTCATGAAAACGGAATTCAGTTTTTATGTATGAAAAAATTGGTAGTGACAATTTTGACCTAGAAAAAAATCATCGGCTCACATGGTGTGGGTGAGATGGATGACAAACATCTAGACATTCTCATCCTGCGAATTCACAAGACTAAGGGCGGAATTCATAGACAAGGCTTGAATGTGAGCGAGCCCTCAATTATCTGAGTTGAGGGTCGGCCTCGACTCAACAGTCCGTATTTATAGTTGATTGAGACGGCCTACTTAAGTGTTGTGGTCGCCTGAGTGCACACTGAGCCTGAGGGGGCGCTCAGGGGCTACTCAACTCATTTTCACCTTAAGTTGGCAGCCTTGGTGGGGATATTTCCCTGTTTCAAGGGTATTTTGGGTAAAAAGCACGGGGAAATTTCCCTCTCGTATTCTGCACTGATCGTGAGTTATAACCTTGTCACCGGTTCTCTGTGGTTATAACAGTAATGAAAAGCTTCTTATTGCATTTTCGTTGCTGTGGATGTGCATGCTAATTTCTCTATTTTGTCCGACTTCCTACAAGTAACCATTAGTTTTGAGTTATTAGCAGTGGTGAATCAATCAAATTGAAGTCTGTTCAATTATATGAGGGTGCTGACATTTTTCGGAGGTTTGTAACTTGATTCCTATCTCCGCAATTTCATCAGTTGGAATGAATTTGCTGCCATCGGATTCGACTATACTGCTCCGAAGAAGGTAAGAAATTATGATTTCCTTAAATTAGCAGTAAACGTATGTATCTATATGTAGGTCCGATACGAAAGAAAGAACCACTATTCAAAGTAATAAACACAAAAAGACATTTTGGTATCCTTTTTATGAGTGTTCTTAGGCATCATTTAACCAAATCAACCCATTGATTGTTTCAGACAAATTAACTTCTCCCGGTCGAATGAAGAAGGTTTATCCACAAGCAAATATACGAATATTTATGACGATTGGAACCCATCAACACCTTTACCTACCTACTCATTTATTCACCTGTGTGAAACAATATAAAGCCCGAAATAAACTCATACCTATATGGATGTTTTTTTATTCAACTTGTACTTCATTACGAACCCATATCATTTCCACAAGTATTTTCTACTATCTTTCTACTATTATTTCTTATTTCTTCTTCTTTTCTACTATTACTAGATCGTAAAGCAAGAATGAGTATTGGGAACGAAGGCGAAAATGTTTGACAACTTCAAGAAAGAAACTCACAATCTCGGAGGATTTCACCGAGTTCGGGGAGAAAATATTGAAAAGACTGTTACAAGGAAATTCAAGTTCGCGATGATCTTCATAGGATATTTTTGACGAAAAAACTCGTCTAATCGCCTTATTTTCATTAGACAAACAAAATAGATAGGTAGTTGACTTGCTGCACACTATTTTCAGTAGGAAAATCTGATAATAACTGTGGTTGAGGGGCACTTAAGGTACCTCCCGCCAGCACTCAGGATTTTGCCCCATTGAGTCGAGGGTGGGCCTCAACTCAACGCTGAGTTTGGTTTATGAATACCGTTGAGTGCGCCCTTAGAATTCGCACTGAGTGCTCCCTCAGGGCGCCCTCAAATCTTGTCTATGAATACAAATGAGTGCCCGCCAACCCTTATCGATGCATTTGAGGGTGCACTCAGACTTAAGTAATGACTATGAATTCCGCCCTAACTATTACAAGAAAATGGCCAGTAGTTGTGACTAATGACACACAGTTGAGTAGTTCAGTACATTTATTGAAATTCAACTAAAATCCCACCAGTGGTGCACTACCTGTAGTTACTGACATCATGTTTTCATAATCGCAAAAACAAATTGTAATCCGCTTAATTTTTTTTTTTCAGTAATAGTTTTTTGTTTCAAATGACAGGCTCCTTCGCATCTCCAATAGGATTGACGACCAGTCAAAATGTCGTTACAGACGCCACAGTGGATTTCACTCATTTATGCATCCTTGAGTCATGATGAAGGTAATACGTTGACCGAAAGCTCCGTAGAAAACGAGTATCTCTGTTTGACCCTTGTCCCGATAAGTTTTGACCATTGAAATCGCATGGGTCTTCGTAGTTTCCATCCCAGCATAATAAATAAATACAGGTAACGTCGAGATTCAATAATTCGTTGGGATTTATTTGATCCGATATTTAAAATAAAGATATATTATAAGGATTTACGGACACGTAGACCGACTAAAAGACACCCAATCAAAGTTGTTCAGAAGGGTCTTGATCAATAAAGTCGAATGGAAATTTTGGTTTTAGAGTACTTTTTTCCCCATCCCCAACAAGTGAAAACAGGGCTTTCATGGACTCGGAAGCAAAGTTACCCCTCGGACGTAAAAGACAAGACCCGGTGGAGCGAGTGTGCTTGGTGACTCCTGAACTCCTATTCGTAGTATATGCGTGATGTCTGGAAGGTTTCTCGCAGCGATGATCGAGACGAGCGGGAGAATCAGGAAGGCGAGCTCCTGGCGGATGTTGAGCTCCTGGTGGGGGGAAGTGTGGAGCGAGTGTCGCCCACGCAGACCACCGCCACTCGCAAGCAGTATTATGATAAGTCTGAGTAACTATCTGGCTCGGATAACGTCTTGCAGGCTTCGTTCAACGCACTTGTAACTGCCAGGTAGGATAACTTTACTTGCATGGACGCTCAGGTAAAGGTTTCCCGTGGTAAGTTCCTTTTTGTCGTGATTCGTATTCACGTTGTCCTTGATTCGTATTCATAATTGAGAAATTCTTATTCATTTTCACATTCGTTTTCATAATTGAGAAAAACTAATTTCATGGTGGAGGAAGCTGTCTTTTTTTCGTGGGTGGTGAGGAGTGGAAATTGGATCTCGTAAGATACCCGAAGCTGTCCAGGGTTCCCAAATTATCCAAATATTCATTTGAATTCAGTTCAGGGAAATTTTGGTTGAAAGACCTCATTTCGAAATTTTGAAAAATTGTGAGAAGACCTTTTTCTAAGATTTTAAAAAGTTGCGAATGTTTATGACGTCACAGTGGGCTGGTAACCCGTGCCGGGCAGAAAGTGCTGTCCCATCCTTCACCTTCGTTGAGTAGGGACCAATAGAATTCGACCAGCCGATGTGAAGACAATCGCCTTCACACGCCGACATAACACTAATAATGTGCGGATGCAAATTTTTGTTTCGGATTCTGGATAACAGGCTACGAACTCCGTGTCAATGACGTCTTTTCTGAACAAATAAGGTGAATTTCATTGTTCATTTCAAGAAAACCCATCACTTCAGCATTCATGAAATACTACTACGATCGGTACTTGTGTAAAATTTTATGTCCGTATTTTATAAGAATGAATGAATTAAAATGATAATAATTGTATTCAATAAAACGTGATACGTATGAATTGATTTGTTCATCTGCCTACACATTTCTTCAAGTCAATCTTATGTTGCAACAACTCGGTTTTTGTTTCTCCTTCCTATGCTGATTATGGTGCAAACAAAAATGTATTCGAAGGTAAATAATAAGAAAAGAATTTTCAGCATAATTATTTGAGATTATGCGTAATTAAATAATAAGAATAATGATTCAATCGAACAACAATACAAGAATATAAACGACGTAAGTAAGCAATCTTTAGTAAACACCTAAAGAGAAAACATATTGTTTAGTAATGCATGCATTCCAGGGGACGTCCCATTGGATAAGCATTAGATCAGTTAAACCAGTTGGTAAGCGATAAAACTGTTTCACAAGAAATAGTGATCCATAACATTTCTAGCGGCATGAGAGCCTCGAATCTGAAGAGCATTTTAAAATCCATGATCTACAACACCCAACATGCGAATTCGAGTTCACCCTCCCCCCCACCACCAATGGTGCCAGTCTGGCAACAAAGCGGAAATACGTCGTAACGTTGAACTTTCATCTATTAGTTTTAGTAGGCAGTCCGTCGAGATTCACATCCGTATTCAAGGTGAAACACAAAAAAAACCACGAAATATGCGGTTTATGGTGTCCTGGCACCATAGTGGCACCACTATAAGTTCCATGGTAGTACGGAGAATAATTCATGAAAATCCGGAGGTATAATGAGAATTTTTTCTCAATTTCAAAGGTTGGGTAAAATTAGTAAGCAGTAACGGAGCCAAAATATAGAAAAATCGGATATTTTGTGAATATTATCCCCCCTCTCATCCCCTCCCCTTGCGAATTTTGGTACTCTGGTGAAATCATATAGAACTCGGAAGTTATTTGAGTCAAACAAAAAAAACGTCTGCCAAGTGGGTGTGGCACATAGCTTCCTCGTATCCATAACCCGATTATATAGATGATCCGATGCATAGTAGTTAATCTGAAAACACCAATCTCTAAGTACCTTTCACTACCCTCATAGGGGACCATCTACACGCTAATCTGGACAATCCTAGAAAATTTCATTAAATTCGGACGAAAAATGTAAGTGATAGTGTGGTAGTGGTAGTGTGGTATTGTGTGGTAGTGGTAGTGATTGGAATCAAACAATTTCTTAGCAAGATTGGGAATCGAACCTGGGGCTCTTGGGTGTGAGTCCAGTACTTTGCTCACTGACCAACAAAGGGGTTGGTTGAATGGTTTTGAGATCCTCGCCTCAGACGCAACTGTTACGGCTGTTACAAGGATTTTACGATTGCGCATGCGCAGAGGCTACTGTAAATTTTAAGGCCTTGATTTTCATTGGGGACCATCTACAACCTAATCCGCGCGTAATCCCTGAAAATGTCATCGAAATCGGGTTGAAATTGTGGAAGTTAAGGCTGCTACAAGCAATTCACGTTCGCGCATGCGCATCGGCTACTATCAGTCCGGGGGTGATGTGTTTCATAGGGGACCATCTAAACACTGATCTGTAACATCCCTGAAAATTTCATTGAAATCGGATGGAAAATGTGGAAGTTACGGCCGTTACAAGGAAATTAACGTTTGCGCATGCGCAGTGACTACTATCAGTCCGAAGGTGGTGATTTTCATAGGGGAACATCCAATCACTACTCTGTAACATCCCTGAAAATTTCATTGAAATTGGATGGAAAATGTAGAAGTAATGGCCGTTACAAGGAAATTCACATTTGCGCATGCGCAGTGGCTACTATCAGGCCGAAGGTGGTGATTTTCATATAGGACCATCTAAATACTAATCTGTGACATCCCTGAAAATTTCATTGAAATCGGATGGAAAATGTGGAAGTTATGGCTGTTACAAGGAATTCACGTTTGCGCATGCGCAGTCGCTTCTATCAGTCCGAGGATGATGATTTTCATGGGGGACCGTCTACACACCAACCCGCACAATCCCTGAAAATTTCATCGAAATCGGACAATAACTTCGTATAGTTATGCGCGTTACAAGGAATTCATGACAGACACACAGACAGACAGACACGGAACCAAAATTGTTCAGAAAGGTCTAAAACGCAAAACGCGAGTAAAATTTTGATTTTGGAGAACTTTTTTTTTCGTCCTTGAAAAGTGAAAACAAAGCTTCCGCTACCTTGGTAGACTCGGAAGCAATAAACACACAAATCGGTTGGAAATTGAGGCCTGGGCAGAGTTTACAAGAATATGCCCGCAAACGCACGTTTTTTAAGCATTAACCCCCCCTTTCCCCCCCCCCCCCTTAAAAAGCAAAATTCAAAATTCCGACACCGTCGTGCACAACTAGATAGTTTTCCGCGTCTAATAAAAAAAGAACCACGAAAATCGGTTGGAAATTGAGGCCTGGGCAGAATACACAAGATAATGCCCAAAAACGCACGTTTCTTGAGCATTAACTCCCCCTTCCCCCTCCCCTTAAAAGGCAAAATTCGAAATTCCGGCGACGTAGTGCACAACTAGATAGTTTTCCGCGTCGAACAAAAAAAGAACCAGGTAAATCGGTTGAGAACTAAGGCCTGTGCAGAGTACACAAGATTTTGTCACACACACACACACACAGAGATAAACCTATGGTTTTTTTTCGCGGATTGGGATTCAGAATGGTCTAAAACGGATTAGTGTGTGGTTATTTTATTTTTCTGTTGAGTGTTGTCCAACTTCACCCCTGATCGATCGCATAAGGACGCCCAAGTCTTACTGTGGGACGTCCTAAAAAAAGGAATATGAAGGGGGGATCTTGTGAAAAAATACATATTCACCAGAAATGATATAGGTATGTAACAATTTTATTTTCATAATGATTAACATCAGCAAAACCAACTACTCACAATAGGTACGTAAAATGCACACAGCAACTGGGAAACTGAAATATCTGAGATGGTAACGAAACTTGTAGGCTGAAATAGCGACGTCCTGAGATGGATTTGTTTGGGACCACGAATAATGAAATGGTTAAGAATTTCGTTGTCCTTTCTCACTCCCTTATGATACCCTTATGATACCTACGAGAAGGTGCGCACCAAAGCTCGTGACATGATAAGAACTCCAGCAAAACACGGACGAAAAATTACAGCTCGATGGAATAGGAAAATTAACAATGACGTCCACGTCCGTCGCTTTAAACCAAGATCAAACCGATTAACCAGCCAGAATTGAGCGATCAGCGCCAAACGCCGTATGAACCGAGGAAGGCGTTGATCGCCTCTGCTGAAGTCCATTTTCTCGGTTCAGTAGTTGAATCGGCCCTCGAACTCCGATCAAAATGTTGGTGAAAACGGCCCTAAGCATCCCCTCAATCTTGCACTCATTGACACAGATGTTTAGTCTCGAGGTTTCAGTCTTGGTCTCTCGATCAGGGAACCCCCCCCCCCCCCCCAGGCAGTCTGCAACTGAGGGAGGAGTTGGAGTGAGTGGGTGGCGGGGAGAATTGGAGGAATCATTGTTGCCTGCTTTTAGTAGGCTTTCCAGCTAGTTGAAAATAATAAACTGAAACCACACAGTAATCCGTTTTAGACCATTCTGAATCCCAATCCGCGAAAAAACCATAGGTGCATGTGTGTGTGTGAGAAAATTTTGTGTCGTCTGCACAGGCCTCAATTCTTAACCGATTTTCGTGGTTTTTTTTTGTTGGTCGCGGAAAACTATCTAGTTGTGCACTACATCACCGGAATTTCGAATTTTGCTTTTAAAGGGGGGGCTAATGCTTAAAACACGTGCGTTTGCCGGCATAATCTTGTGTACTCTGCCCAGGCCTCAATTTCCAACCGATTTGCATGTTTCTTTTTTTGTTCGACTCCGAAATCTCCCAAATTGCTCATTATTTCACCAGAGTATCAAAATTCGCAAGGGGAGGGAGCGAGTGGAGGGATCATATTTACAAAATATCCGATTTTTCAATATTTCGGTACCTTTATAGCTTACTAATTGTACTCAAGCTTTGAAATTGAGGAAAAATTCTCATTATACCTCCGGATTTTCATGAATTATTCTCTGTGCCACCATGGAAATAATAGTGGCGCCACCATGGTGCCAGGACACCATAAACCGCATATTTCTTGGGTTTTTTTTTTGTGTTTCACCTAGAATACGGATGTGAACGGGGGTGAACTCCAATTCGCATGTTGGGTATCGTAGATCATGGATTTTAAAATGCTCCTGAAATTCAATGCCGCTAGGAATGTTACGGTGGATAATGGTGAGGGAGGGGGACCACTATATTTTGCCTAAAGTACTAAATAAATTACATCGAGTGAAACAGTTTTATCGCTTACCAACTGGTTTAAACTGATGTAATGCGTATCCAATGGGACGTCCCCTGGAATGCATGCATTACTAAACAATGTTTTTCCTTATTTCTGGAAGAAAGCAAAAAATCTTCATAACTCGGAATTTCCACATTCATTTCATGGTTCTCTTCTTCCTAAGAAATTTCGGTGTCATGTGTCGAAAAAAATTTTCGAGTTTCGGACAGGTTTTCTCCGCTGTGCTCTGACCATCACTAGATTTAGAAGTTTAGCTGAACTGAGAAGTGCTGAAAACGCGGCGTCCGTGCTTCGGGAGCCTGAGGTTGAGTAGAACTTGTATAGGCAGGAACGGAATGATTCATTCGATTCGCAACCCGTTTAAATACCACCGACGGATGTGATGGGAAAGAGTTGATAGGGGGGGGGGGGGGGGTCACTCGGTCTTATGTCTCTCATTGCTATGCGTTACGTGGGAAGGCAAACAGCCTTGATTGATGAAGGTGCCCCCTTGATAAAAACACCAATCAAACAGATGCCTCCCTGAACATGACCGATCTCGGTTTTCCCCGACTCTTCTTCAAACAAGTTTCTTGATTAGAACTCTCAGCTGTGGCTTGGTAGGACATGCTGATGGGAATAACTCTTCATCAAGACAGCTCATTGAAGCCTCAGGCTGGCCGTCCACAAGAACCGTTGTTCGGCCGACCAGCAACAAGGCCGAACGTTCGTGCACTGAAGCCGGTTTTCGTCAGAATACTCTTGTGTTTGATGTACTTGATGAAATTATACAGGGTGTCCCGAAACCAATCAACAATGCGCCAGAAATTTATTTTAATACCTACTAGTTTGCAATAACTTTCTCTCATAGTACTTTTTTCACCCCGCTATGTCATTTTAGCGAATGTTCATGGAAAATGAAGCTATTGCACTTGTCAAAATTTTTGGTATTGATTTTTTCCCCACTTAAGGCTAAAGGGGATGACAAGTGTGCGAGAGAGACAGCTATATCGGGAAAAGAGAGAGACAGGAGCTTAATCATTTTCCCAAAAGTTCTCAGCTATCAGTGGACCGATTTTCGTTCTGTAAACTTATTTGGTTTCCTTTCGTCGTATTCTAAGTTTCTGCCATGTCAAATTTCTCATAAAATCTATATTTTTTGACGAAACACCATAATTAATCTTTTGGAGATTCACTCATTGACCAAATATGCGGGCATTAGAATAAATTTTCCCAAAACCGAGATACCAGGCATATTCTAGCAGATGTCCTCAACATATGGAATCCATCAGAAATCAAAAATATTGAGAATTAGCGACCGAAAGAGAAAACGAAAATCAAAAGGGGTGAACTTCAGTCAGGCAACCCCCCTCGCCATTCAGAAGACAACAAACCCGCCCGTCAGCTCATCCGCCACCCGCCCCACACAGTTCCCGTACTCATAAGTTTTATAAAACGCTTGCCAGGTGTGTGTGGCACATAGCTTCCTCGTATCCACAACTCGAAAGTATTGATACTCTTATAATTGGGAAATCATCAAAAACCCGATTTTGAGAATATCACCCCTATTATTCACTGATTAATAATAAAAACGTATGCAAAGTAGGTGTGGCACATAGCTTTCTCGTATCCACAACTCGAAAGTATTGATACTCTTATAATTGAGAAATCATCAAAAACCAGATTTTGAGAATATCACCCCTATTATTCACTAATTAATAATAAAATCGTATGCCAAGTAGGTGTGGCACATAGCTTCCTCGTATCCACAACTCGAAAGTATTGATACTCTTATAATTGAGAAATCATCAAAAACCCGATTTTGAGAATATCACCCCTGTTATTCACTAATTAATAATAAAAACGTATGCCAAGTAGGTGTGGCACATAGCTTCCTCTTATCCACAACTCGAAAGTATTGATACTCTTATAATTGAGAAACCATCAAAAACCCGATTTTGAGAATATCACCCCTATTATTCACTAATTAATAATAAAAACGTATGCCAAGTAGGTGTGGCACATAGCTTCCTCGTATCCACAACTCGAAAGTATTGATACTCTTATAATTGAGAAATCATCAAAAACCCGATTTTGAGAATATCACCCCTGTTATTCACTAATTAATAATAAAAACGTATGCAAAGTAGGTGTGGCACATAGCTTCCTCGTATCCACAACTCGAAGGTATTGATACTCTTATAATTGAGAAATCATCAAAAAACCGATTTTGAGAATATCACCCCTATTATTCACTAATTAATAATAAAAACGTATGCCAAGTAGGTGTGGCACATAGCTTCCTCGTATCCACAACTCGAAGGTATTGATACTCTTATAATTGAGAAATCATCAAAAAACCGATTTTGAGAATATCACCCCTATTATTCACTAATTAATAATAAAAACGTATGCCAAGTAGGTGTGGCACATAGCTTCCTCGTATCCACAACTCGAAGGTATTGATACTCTTATAATTGAGAAATCATCAAAAAACCGATTTTGAGAATATCACCCCTGTTATTCACTAATTAATAATAAAAACGTATGCGAAGTAGGTGTGGCACATAGCTTCCTCGTATCCACAACTCGAAGGTATTGATACTCTTATAATTGAGAAATCATCAAAAAACCGATTTTGAGAATATCACCCCTGTTATTCACTAATTAATAATAAAAACGTATGCCAAGTAGGTGTGGCACATAGCTTCCTCGTATCCACAACTCGAAGGTATTGATACTCTTATAATTGAGAAATCATCAAAAAACCGATTTTGAGAATATCACCCCTGTTATTCACTAATTAATAATAAAAACGTATGCCAAGTAGGTGTGGCACATAGCTTCCTCGTATCCACAACTCGAAGGTATTGATACTCTTATAATTGAGAAATCATCAAAAAACCGATTTTGAGAATATCACCCCTATTATTCACTAATTAATAATAAAAACGTATGCCAAGTAGGTGTGGCACATAGCTTCCTCGTATCCACAACTCGAAGGTATTGATACTCTTATAATTGAGAAATCATCAAAAAACCGATTTTGAGAATATCACCCCTGTTATTCACTAATTAATAATAAAAACGTATGCAAAGTAGGTGTGGCACATAGCTTCCTCGTATCCACAACTCGAAGGTATTGATACTCTTATAATTGAGAAATCATCAAAATACCGATTTTGAGAATATCACCCCTGTTATTCACTAATTAATAATAAAAACGTATGCCAAGTAGGTGTGGCACATAGCTTCCTCGTATCCACAACTCGAAGGTATTGATACTCTTATAATTGAGAAATCATCAAAAAACCGATTTTGAGAATATCACCCCTGTTATTCACTAATTAATAATAAAAACGTATGCCAAGTAGGTGTGGCACATAGCTTCCTCGTATCCACAACTCGAAGGTATTGATACTCTTATAATTGAGAAATCATCAAAAAACCGATTTTGAGAATATCACCCCTGTTATTCACTAATTAATAATAAAAACGTATGCAAAGTAGGTGTGGCACATAGCTTCCTCGTATCCACAACTCGAAGGTATTGATACTCTTATAATTGAGAAATCATCAAAAAACCGATTTTGAGAATATCACCCCTGTTATTCACTAATTAATAATAAAAACGTATGCCAAGTAGGTGTGGCACATAGCTTCCTCGTATCCACAACTCGAAGGTATTGATACTCTTATAATTGAGAAATCATCAAAAAACCGATTTTGAGAATATCACCCCTGTTATTCACTAATTAATAATAAAAACGTATGCCAAGTAGGTGTGGCACATAGCTTCCTCGTATCCACAACTCGAAGGTATTGATACTCTTATAATTGAGAAATCAACAAAAAACCGATTTTGAGAATATCACCCCTATTATTCACTAATTAATAATAAAAACGTATGCCAAGTAGGTGTGGCACATAGCTTCCTCGTATCCACAACTCGAAGGTATTGATACTCTTATAATTGAGAAATCATCAAAAAACCGATTTTGAGAATATCACCCCTGTTATTCACTAATTAATAATAAAAACGTATGCAAAGTAGGTGTGGCACATAGCTTCCTCGTATCCACAACTCGAAGGTATTGATACTCTTATAATTGAGAAATCATCAAAAAACCGATTTTGAGAATATCACCCCTATTATTCACTAATTAATAATAAAAACGTATGCCAAGTAGGTGTGGCACATAGCTTCCTCGTATCCACAACTCGAAAGTATTGATACTCTTATAATTGAGAAATCATCAAAAACCCGATTTTGAGAATATCACCCCTGTTATTCACTAATTAATAATAAAAACGTATGCAAAGTAGGTGTGGCAAATAGCTTCCTCGTATCCACAACTCGAAGGTATTGATACTCTTATAATTGAGAAATCATCAAAAAACCGATTTTGAGAATATCACCCCTGTTATTCACTAATTAATAATAAAAACGTATGCCAAGTAGGTGTGGCACATAGCTTCCTCGTATCCACAACTCGAAGGTATTGATACTCTTATAATTGAGAAATCATCAAAAAACCGATTTTGAGAATATCACCCCTATTATTCACTAATTAATAATAAAAACGTATGCAAAGTAGGTGTGGCACATAGCTTCCTCGTATCCACAACTCGAACGTATTGATACTCTTATAATTGAGAAATCATCAAAAACCCGATTTTGAGAATATCACCCCTATTATTCACTAATTAATAATAAAAACGTATGCCAAGTAGGTGTGGCACATAGCTTCCTCGTATCCACAACTCGAAAGTATTGATACTCTTATAATTGAGAAATCATCAAAAACCCGATTTTGAGAATATCACCCCTGTTATTCACTAATTAATAATAAAAACGTATGCCAAGTAGGTGTGGCACATAGCTTCCTCGTATCCACAACTCGAAGGTATTGATACTCTTATAATTGAGAAATCATCAAAAAACCGATTTAGAGAATATCACCCCTGTTATTCACTAATTAATAATAAAAACGTATGCCAAGTAGGTGTGATTTTGATTTTGTAGAACTTTTTTTGTTCAATCTTGAGAAGTAAAAGTAATGCTTCCGCTACCTTGGCAGACTCGGAAGCAGAATGTTTGCATGAGGTTGTGCCACATACCATCTTCGTACATAAAATACGACAGCATAGAGATAATCCTATGTGCTCAGTAGGTAATAGAAACTTCAATTTCCAACTATCTGTCACAACCCTCCAAATTTGAGGTCAGACGATGATGACATTCATGGGGAACCATCCTAAGTCCCAACCACACACAACTCAGAAAAAAGTACTTTCGCGCATAATATTTGCGCGCAATTGACACCAACTTCCTTTTTTTAAAACGAAACCCCCCTTTTGGTTTATTATTTTCAATAATGAACCTTTGGAATCGACCAAGAAAAAAAATTTTAACACTCCCTCAAAATTTGATGGTTTACGTTTCAAGGTACGTAGAATCCAAAAATCGAATAAAAATTTGGCCGTCCGTCCGCCGTACGCGGCACTTTTGCCACTTAGCTTTGACCGATTTTGATGAAATTTGGTATGTAGGCTCCATTTGGGGTCTAGTTGTGCCCCGAAGATTTTGGTTGATGTAGGTCACTTGTAAGGGTTCCAAAATCAATTTTGAAATTTTGAAAACGCCCTAACTCAAAAAATTTTGTTATAAAGGTATTGTTTTTTCTTCAATTTAAGATTCTATAGAATTTTTAGAATTTTTTGATACCATCCGGAGCTCTGTAGGACAAACCGTTCGCTCACTACGAGAATTTAAAGTTTGGACGTACGATAAATCAGAAACACGAGTGTGAATCGCAAAAGAGGCCTAATCCCCGTTCAAATGTTAGCTGACCGAATTGCGATCGATGTTTTTCTTCATGTTGGATGGTTGGTGGCTTTGCAGACGAGTGATCTATATAAAAAAATAAAACATAATAAACCATTGTGTAATAATTTGCAGCGTTTTTATTAAAGATTTGGATTCTACGTCAAATTTCTTGAAAAGTTCATACCCGAACCGATTTTTTTATAGCGCGCAACCTGGCTTTTTGAACGCTCCCAGTTTCGCAACTCCACAATTACACAAAAAATAGGTTTTGGAGAACCAAAAGAAAATTAGTTGTAGAATCTATTCCTGAAGTTATTCACCCATATAATACCCGCACAGTTACACCCTGTATAAACTTCCCAGCTATGCGAAAATCCACTCGTTTAGCTCGCACAATTATTTAGGTACCTACTCAGAATTTTCATATTTATATTATTTAAATGAAACATTCATTCTTCTGTGCAACGTTAGAAAAATGAATAGATATATACAAAGGTATTAAAAAATATCAAGTATGAACCTATTAAAAAAAGAAACGTTGATTATTTATAGTCTTTTTATTCAATATTATTATTAAAAAAAGGTTTTTTAATTATGATTGAATAACATAAATATCCCACTTGAGTAACTATGTAATGAAAATTCATTTATCAATCAATTCATTTTCATAGTATATGATGAATATCTTTCAATAAAATTGCTTATTCAGTATAACTTGGTAGGTAGATGTGGAAGTGAAATCGCAAGCAATGTTACTGATCTATTCCATGGGGGTCAAGGAGGGTCGGATTGAAGGGGAGGGTAACAAGGGTCGCTAGGCAACCAACCTCATACTCCATTTGCTAGCAACCAATGAGCGTGCGTTATTTTTCATTTACCCTTTCTGTCTCCAATTGTCCAAGAATCGGATTTCTAACCAATCATTCATCAATTATTAATGACAATGAATATGCAAGCTATCTCATTTTTTACTCAACACCTTTAATAGCCCAAATTCTGCGATTTCATGATTAAAATAATTATAGTATGGTAAAAACTCAATGGTGGAAACCGAGATCTACTTATTCTGGATACATTCCCGTATTATAATTGGAAAAAATCTTTCGTGGAGGATGAAAAACTTTGGGAAAACTTTTGAGTTCGACGCTAGCGCCATCTTCTAAAAAAGAATCAAACTAGAGGGCTGTCCCCTTTAGCCTTAAGGCTAAAGGGGATGACAAGTGTGCGAGAGAGACAGCTATATCGGGAAAAGAGAGAGACAGGAGCTTAATCATTTTCCCAAAAGTTCTCAGCTATCAGTGGACCGATTTTCATTCTGTAAACTTATTTGGTTTCCTTTCGTCGTATTCTAAGTTTGTGCCATGTCAAATTTCTCATAAAATCTATATTTTTTGACGAAACACCATAATTAATCTTTTGGTGATTCACTCATTGACCAAATATGCGGGCATTAGAATAAATTTTCCCAAAACCGAGATACCAGGCATATTCTAGCAGATGTCCCCAACATATGGAATCCATCAGAAATCAAAAATATTGAGAATTAGCGACCGAAAGAGAAAACGAAAATTAAAAGGGGTGAACTTCAGTCAGGCAACCCCCCTCGCCTTTCAGAAGACAACAAACCCGCCCTTCAGCTCATCCGCCACCCACCAGACACAGTTCCCGTACTCAGAAGTTTTATAAAACGCTTGCCAGGTGGGTGTGGCACATAGCTTCCTCGTATCCATAACTTGAAAGTATTGATACTCTTATAATTGAGAAATCATCAAAAAACCGATTTTGAGAATATCACCCCTATTATTCACTAATTAATAATAAAAACGTATGCCAAGTAGGTGTGGCACATAGCTTCCTCGTATCCACAACTCGAAAGTATTGATACTCTTATAATTGAGAAATCATCAAAAACCCGATTTTGAGAATATCACCCCTATTATTCTCTAATTAATAATAAAATCGTATGGCAAGTAGGTGTGGCACATAGCTTCCTCGGATCCATAACTCGAAAGTATTAATACTCTTATAATTGAGAAATCATCAAAAACCCGATTTTGAGAATATCACCCCTATTATTCACTAATTAATAATAAAATCGTATGCCAAGTAGGTGTGGCACATAGCTTCCTCGGATCCATAACTCGAAAGTATTAATACTCTTATAATTGAGAAATCATCAAAAAACCGATTTTGAGAATATCACCCCTATTCTTCACTAATTAATAATAAAAACGTATGCCAAGTAGGTGTGGCACATAGCTTCCTCGTATCCACAACTCGAAAGTATTGATACTCTTATAATTGAGAAATCATCAAAAACCCGATTTTGAGAATATCACCTCTATTATTCACTAATTAATATTAAAAACGTATGCCAAGTAGGTGTGGCACATAGCTTCCTCGTATCCACAACTCGAAAGTATTTATTTATTTATTTATTTATTTTATTTGAACGGCAAAAAGCCAATAAACATAGAAAGTATATAGCGAGATAATAAATTACAAAATGGTATAACGATATAACAGATCACAGCAAAGATACAAAACATTAATGTAAATAATAATAATAAGGTACAAATCATTTGAAAAAAATATCGGCCAGTTGGCGCTTCAGGGCGTAGGAGGAAGTACAAAATAAATCACAATCACTGGACTCCAGGAAGGCGTTAACTTCACGAGGCAAACGACACATCGGGCGGTTTTGTAGGTAGTTGCGTGCCGCGAATGGCACTTGAAACAAATGTGTCTGGCGGGTGCTGTAGGGAGGCACATTCATGTTGACTTTGGAGAGGAGCGATGGGGATTGGAGAGTTCCATTTATTAGTTTATGGAAAAATACTATGTCTGCTACCCTCCCTACGGCTTTCGAGAGTGGGCAACCCATACTCGGCCGCTAGGTCCTTAAAATCGACCTGCTCCATCGGAATTCCCAGCTTGAATGCAAGGTAACGCATGAACTTCCGTTGAACCCTCTCTAATGGATATCTGTATGCTGCATAGAAAGGGGACCAAACTATGCTAGCATACTCCAAAATCGGGCGAACCAGAGACTTGTACAACAGCACAATCGCATCAATCGACCAGAAGTCCCGCGTGCACCTTTTTAGAAAACCAAGGGCCCTCAGAGCTTTCAGAGCCACCGCATCCACATGGTCGATGAAGGACAGTTTCGAGTCCAGAATGATTCCAAGGTCCCTGGTCGACACAGCTCTGGTAAGAGGGGCTCCTTCGATTAAATAAATGTACTCCAGTTGAGTTAGCGATCTCGCGTAAGTTGCCACGGTACATTTGGACGGATTAAGCGCTAAGCGGTTAACTGAGCACCACTCAAGTAGCGAATCAATGCTAGCCTGAAGAAGGCAACAGTCTGTCAAACTAGAGATTCGTCTGAAAACTTTCAAGTCGTCGGCATACATAAGTACCCTGGTATCATCCGAGGAAAGCCGGGAACAAACACTGTTTATCAGCAGAAGGAACAGAAGTGGGCCAATATGTGAGCCCTGAGGAACACCCGATGTTGCTGGATAGGGCCCAGAAAGTGTACCTTTAAGCCGAACCCTCTGAGATCTGTCCAATAGAAAACTCTCGATCCAGGCGAGGAAAGGTCCATGGACACCCAAGGAATACAACAAGGCGGTAATGTGCTTGTGAGAGACCCGGTCAAAAGCCTTTGCAAAATCCACTGAGACTACATCAACCTGAACACCATCTTCAAATCCTGAGAACACATAATCAGTGAATTCCACCAGGTTGGTAACTGTAGATCTGCCTCTGGTAAATCCATGCTGCTCTGTGACAATGAAACCAGAGAACAAAGGAGTCAGCTTATCAACGACCAATTTTTCGAATAGCTTGGGAATAGAGGATAATGTGCAAACTGCCCTGTAGTTTGAAATTAAAGATTTGTCACCAGATTTATGAATTGGGGTAATAAATGATGATCTCCATACCTGAGGGGTATTGATACTCTTATAATTGAGAAATCATCAAAACCCGATTTTGAGAATATCACCCCTATTATTCACTAATTAATAATAAAATCGTATGCCAAGTAGGTGTGGCACATAGCTTCCTCGTATCCACAACTCGAAAGTATTGATACTCTTATAATTGAGAAATCATCAAAAACCCGATTTTGAGAATATCACCCCTATTATTCACTAATTAATAATAAAAACGTATGCCAAGTAGGTGTGGCACATAGCTTCCTCGTATCCACAACTCGAAAGTATTGATACTCTTATAATTGAGAAATCATCAAAAACCCGATTTTGAGAATATCACCCCTATTATTCACTAATTAATAATAAAATCGTATGCCAAGTAGGTGTGGCACATAGCTTCCTCGGATCCATAACTCGAAAGTATTGATACTCTTATAATTGAGAAATCATCAAAAAACCGATTTTGAGAATATCACCCCTATTTTTCACTAATTAATAATAAAAACGTATGCCAAGTAGGTGTGGCAAATAGCTTCCTCGTATCCACAACTCGAAAGTATTGATACTCTTATAATTGAGAAATCATCAAAAACCCGATTTTGAGAATATCACCCCTATTATTCACTAATTAATAATAAAAACGTATGCCAAGTAGGTGTGGCACATAGCTTCCTCGTATCCACAACTCGAAAGTATTGATACTCTTATAATTGAGAAATCATCAAAAACCCGATCATCATCTAACCAATCATTCATCAATTATTAATGACAATGAATATGCAAGCTATCTCATTTTTCACTAAACACCTTTAATAGCCCGAATTCTGCGATTTCATGATAAAAATAATTATAGTATGGTAAAAACTCAATGGTGGAAACCGAGATCTACTTATTCTGGATACATTCCCGTATTATAATTGAAAAAAATCTTTCGTGGAGGATGAGAAACTTTGGGAAAACTTTTGAATGCGACGCTAGCGCCATCTCCTAAAAGAGAATCAAACTAGAGGGGTGTCCCCTTTAGCCTTAAATCCGTTTGAAACATTAAAAAACGATTCCTGACGTTTTTTTCAACAATTATACGCATAAATAATATAAAATGATATGTATTAATTGTCACTCCAAACGATAATTTTAAGTTTTTTTTATAATGTTAACAATCGAAAACATATTGTTTAGTAATGCATGCATTCCAGGGGACGTCCCATTGGATAAGTATTGGATCAGTTTAACCAGTTGATAAGCAATAAAACTGTTTCACTCGATGTAATTTATCTATACTTTAGGCAAGAAATACTGACCCCTCCCCCCCACCACCATTATCCACCTTAACATTTCTAGCAGCATGGAAGCCTCGAATCTGAAGAGCATTTTAAAATCCATGATCTACGATACCCAACATGCGAATTCGAGTTCACCCCCCCCCCCCCCCCCCCACCCCCCCCCCCACAACCACCACCCAAACGCCAACAATGGTGCCAGTCTGGCACCAAAGCGGAAATACGTCGTAACATTGAACTTTCATCTGTTAGTTTTGGTAGGCAGTCCGTCGATGTTCACATCCGTATTCAAGGTGAACCACAACAAAAAAAAAAAAAAAAAAAAAAAACAAGAAATAAGCGGTTTATGGCATCATGGCACCATGTCCTGGCACCATGGTGGTACAGAGAATAATTCAAGAAAATCTGGAGGTATAATGAGATTTTTTTCCTAAATTTCGAAGCTTGGGTACAATTAGTAAGCAGTAAAGGAACCGAAATATTGAAAAATTGGATATTTTGTGAATATTATCCCCCCACTCACCCCCTCCCCTTGCGAATTTTGGTACTCTGGTAAAATCATGTACAACTCAGAAGTTATTTGAGTCAAACAAAAAAGAAACACGCAAATCGGTTGGAAATGAGGCCTGGGCAGAGTTTACAAGATTATGCACGCAAACGCACGATTTTTAAGCATTAACCCCCCCTTTCCCCCTCTTAAAAAGCAAATCAAAAATTCCGGCGCCGTAGTGCACAACTAGATAGTATTGCGCGTCAAAAGAAAAAGAACCACGAGAATCGTTTGAGAACTAAGGCCTGGGCAGAGTACACAAGATTATGCCCAAAAACGCACGTTTTTCGAGCATTAACCCCCCCTTTCCTCCCCTTAAAAGGCAAAATTCGAAATTCCGGCGACGTAGTGCACAACTAGATAGTTTTCCGCGACGAACAAAAAAAGAACTAGGAAAATCGGTTGAGAACAAAGGCCTGTGCAGAGTACACAAGATTTTGTTACACACACACACACACACACACACACACACACATACACACACACACACACACACACACACAGACATACACCTATGGTTTTTTTCGCGGATTTGGATTCAGAATGGTCTAAAACGGATTACTGTGTGGTTATTTTTTTTTTCTGTTGAGTGTTGTCCAACTTCACCCCAGATCGATCGCATAAGGACGCCCAAGTCTTACTGTGGGACGTCCTAAAAACGAGTTTGTTAGCCAAAAATATCTAAAGTTTTTTTAACAATTATATGCAAATAATATAAAATGACATAACTCCAAACGATAATCTCAATTTTTTGTTAAAATTTTAACGATCGAAAAAAATGAGTTTGTTAGACAGAAATTTTGGATAAACCTAAGTGGTCCAAATTTCAAAAATGGACTAAAACGTGTTTTTAGGGTTTTTTCAATGGATGTTTCCATCATAATCACCCTAAAGGTATATTTCGATTCAGCACAAAATTCTGATATACCTAAGCACAACTTCAGTAATTGAAAATTGTCAAAAAATTTGAAAATAATAATGTCAGTAATTTATTTAGATAATGAAAATAAAGAATGAAAACCTGCGTGTATTCGT
This sequence comes from Apolygus lucorum, assembly GCA_009739505.2. Lineage (NCBI taxonomy): Eukaryota > Metazoa > Arthropoda > Insecta > Hemiptera > Miridae > Apolygus > Apolygus lucorum. The sequence continues at coordinate 61,154,678 of CM019167.2, forward strand.
TGTACTCAAAAATCCAATGGGGTATTTCGGTGGGTCGGAAATTCAGGTTCTTGACCTCAAATTTGGATTGCAGCATGATTGATAACCTATTTACTCCAATTTTTTTGACGAAAGGGTACTCTATGAGTTCGTGGAGATGAGTATAACATGAATGGGGACTCCTAAGATCTTCAAAATAGGCGCCCGGTGTGGCAGCGGCGCGCGTTCCTTGGTGGTGGGATTCGGACCGCATTCTGCGGAAGGTCGTGGGTTTGAGTCTCGCCGCCGAAGTTCGTGAGTCAATGGTGAGGGCGGTGTGGGCAATGGGAATCCAGTTTAGTTACAATTACAAGTTAGTTTACAATTCGGAAGTGTTGTTCCTTCGCAAATACCATGTCTTCCGACAAAGAGGAAGGTCAGCTTCGGGAGGAGGAACCCAACATAACAAGTATATTATGTACTTTTATCACCAGGTTTCAACAAAATTATGATGTAATTATCGTTTATTATGAAATATAATTAATAAAAAATAAAAATTCTCACTCGCGTTTGACGTTTTAGATCTTTCTGAACAATTTTGGTTTCGTGTCTGTCATGAAATCCTTGTAACGGGCATAACTAAACGAATTTATTGTCCGATCAGTGTGTAGATGATTTCCTTTAGAAATCATCTGCCCGAAACTGATAGTAGCCACTGCGCATTCGCAAACGTAAAATCCTTGTAACAGCCATAACTTCCACATTATCCATCCGATTTCGATGATTTTCAGAGATTGTACTGATTGGGATGTTGATGGTCCCCTATGAAAATCATCTCCCCCCGGACCGATAGTAGCCAGTGCACATGCTCACACTTTATTTCCTTGTCATATTTTCTCCCTAAATTTGGTGAAATCTTCAGAGATTGTGCGGGTTGACGAGTAGACAGTTCCCTGTTAGGGTAGTTCAAGGTACTGAGAAATTGATGTTTTGAAATAAGCTACATATTGTCGGATCATTTATACAAGGATACAAGGAAGCTATGTTGAGTCATAGCTCAAACATAGACAACAACAACAACAACAACAACAACACAACACTAGTCATAGTCACATAGTCATGTTGAAACATGGACTTCCCTCGACCGGGGATCGATCTCCTATAGTTCCGACTAAACTGTATTTACTCTTCTGAGTCTGAGCTCGTTACCACTGAGCTAAGGAATTGAATGGGCAGAAATGCGAAGAGGTAGCCGATCACAACAGCCATGTGCCACACATTTTTTACTACGACACCCTTCCCTTGTGAAATATTTGAGTAGGCGTGAGGAGATGCCTGGAGTACTCACTCGGTTAGTAATGATCAGACTGTTCTCCAGAATGTCGTTTTAACAAAGCTTCGGAGTTCAAAAATAAATTTGGCTACTTTGTGTCTCTCGGAGATATATCAACGAGAGACTTCCATATTCGGGAGTGAGAGTGATTGAGGGGGTGATGGAAGAGGAGACAACGAGGATTGTATTGGGATGATTTCAGGCAATCTGTTGGTGTTGGTATCTTCTGATGAGATAATATCACTTTGGATTGAAAATAAAATCACTTTGGAGAAAAATGGTGGATTGAAGGAAGAAAACCATTGTCTTTCCAGTTTGATGCACTAAAAGGTCAAATCTTCTTATTGGAATTAGAATTGACGACTAGAATTAACAATCTAACCGGGGTTGGTAGTTTAGCTGGCACGCTGTGTAACAGCTGGCACTCTCCTAGTAATACTCTGTGTTCGGCCTTAGTATACTTTTTACGGATGCGGTTTCTGTAAAGTTGTGGGAAATCTCGAACTATGGTTAGGATTGAATTATTTTACCACTTTCAATTGCTTACCTTCTGAATACTGTATGGTGAAAGCCCCAGTGGCGGACACTTGAAAAATAATCTATTATAATAAGGACATGAGTTTTTTTAATTTTTTTTATTTTTATTGATCTCTTGCTATTATGGAAGCAATTAGGCTTACAACAATATGGAAGTAAATAGGACGAATTTGGCGCCAAAATGATTTTGTAGTTTTACAAAAATAACGCCAGTCCACGTTTTGCCTTGTTCAGTGCAGGTTCCTAGTGAAAAATGGCAAGGAGAACGACTGTGAGTACTAAGCTATTTTTCTGTTTCCAATACAGCTCCAACTATTTTTATAATTGTTACAACTTCAATATTGTTCAACTTAATCATATTTCAAGGAATCCACCTGATTTAAATATGATAGAACCCTAATTTATGCGTGTCCTCCACTGGTACACGAAAAATACTGCTTGTGCTAGTGTAGAACACACTGTCCGCCACTATTAAAACCATATTTCAAACGTTGGTACCATTGGAGGACAGGCTTCTGGTATCCCTGTCCTTCACTGGAGCTTAGTAGTGTCCTCCTCTAGGTCACTAATTTTTTCAATTTTCCAGCCTCTCTAGTTTCATTTGTGGTAAGGTTTTGTCTCTGGTTTGTTGTAGGCAGAGCAAGAAGAAGTCTCCTAAGGTGAAAAAGAAAACAAATTTAGGAAACAGACGAAACGTAGTATCAAATTATAGTGAAGATCAATGATATGATCAATGCCGTGCAGGAGGTTCGAGGGGGGAGACCAACTGCTCAAATTGCCAAAGAATTTGGTACTATCCCTCGCATAACTTTGCATTGCAAAGCAAACGGAAAATGGGTCCGGATTCTATTCTGAAGGAAGAGGAAGAGAAAAAGATCGTGAATTGGATTATGTCTTATTCTCGCGCTGGGGTTTCCTGTTACGGAATGTGGAGATATTAGACCTTATGGACAGTGTCCAACGACTTATGGAGGAATATGGAGATATTCCTCCATACGACGACTTACGGAATATGGAGATATTGGACCTTATGGACAGTGTCCAACGACTTATGGAGGAACTTAAGTGAGACAATAATTTCACAACACATCCGACCTGGTCGATCCCGGTACGAATCCTTCAGGAATAGGAATCCTGAAGTTTCTACAAGGATTTCTCAGAATCTAACGATTTCAAGGAACGCAATGACATGTGAAGATTTGAACCAGTGGGCTTCGGCTGTTTTCCAAAATTTGGAACTGTCGAATCATGGACATATTCTACCAGAACCATTTCGAGTATTCAACGCCGAGGAAACTGCTTTTTTCCTGAACTCTAGAGAACCAAATGTTCTGGCTCCAAAGGTGATAGGGCAGTCTACCATCAAGTAAATTCAGATGGGAGGGAGTGTGTCACTGTTCTGGTGACATCCATGCTGGAGGTCAGTTAGCTCCTCCGTTTTGTAGTATTTCAAATACGAGCGCATCCCTGAAGAAAAAGCAAAAAGTGTTCCATCTGACTGCGGTGTTGGAAAATCCGAGAGCGGGTGGATGACTGGGAGAACTTTTCTACGAATTTATGTCCAACATATTTTATCCATGGTTGGCGGAGAAGAAGAGTACAGCTCCCAATAATCCTCTTCTTGGGCGGTCATGTTTCTCATCTCACACTCCAAACAAGCCAATTCTGTCATGAAAAAGGAATTATCTTGGTGGCCTTATTTCCTAATTCAACACACCTCTCGCAGCCCCTGGACGTTTTTGTATTCAGATCACAGCCCTGTGCATTCTTTTGAGACGCTTGGCATATCCCAATAGATGGTCGGACCTCGAAATGATTTTCGGGATGTCAAAGTCTGCACTGTCTGCACATCGTCTCGTGGACCACTCGGTTCATCGTTTTAAAGGGACATATCCTAACCGATCTAGGACGTCTTCGTTGGCTGGATGCACACAAGTTGGCTACCTATGCTGAGGTATGTTACCTACCTGTTTATTGTTCACTTCCATAGGAAATGTAGTCACTTTCAATTGTGTATTTAGAGATTTTGCTACACAAGTAACCCTATTTGGTGCTAACTGGGTATTTCACATCAGTACAAGTACGTTTTATTGGTAACTATACGCAAGTATGCTGTCCCTACCTACAAAAGTAAGCTGGTACATGAGCAAAGCCCTACATTAACCTATTGATGCCCGTTATTTTTTTTTTTTTTCAAATTTTGTTACGAAAATCATAGAGATGGTCCATTAGTATGTCTAAAGCATGGGAAAATATTGAAAAAATTCCATCGCGAAGCTTCGAAAACCAGTGGTCCCATATGGGCACACGGGGCGGTTTGGCCACCTGTGTTTTTGGGATAGGAAAGGCGGTCAGAATCGTTCAAAACTTTGGGTAATTTTTTTATGCTGCCGATAAATAGCCACAAGCTTACTGACCACCTACTCAACACCCAAACTTCGTCCCTGGACCTAATACTAGCACGCGCTCTCGATTCTCGTCTACTTCCAGATACGACAACATCAATCATCTAATTTAAAAAAAAGTCTGCCAAGTGGGTGTGGCACATAGCTTCCTCGTATCCATAACCCGATTATATAGATGATCCGATGTAAGTGCGGTAGTGATTGGAATCAAAAAATTTCTTAGCAAGACTGGGAGTCGAACCTGGGACTCCTGGGTGTGAGTCCAGTACTTTGCTCACTGATCTACAAAGGGGTTAGCTTAATGGCTTTGAGATTCTCACCTCAGACGCAACTGTTACGGCTGTTACAAGGATTTTTATGATTGCGCGTGCGCAGAGGCTACTGTAAATTTTAAGGCCTTGATTTTCATTGGGGACCATCTACAACCTAATCCGCGTAATCCCTGAAAATTTCATCGAAATCAGGTAGAAATTGTGGAAGTTATGGCTGTTACAAGCAATTCACGTTCGCGCATGCGCATCGGCTACTATCAGTCCGGGGGTGATGATTTTCATAGGGGACCATTTAAACACTAATCTGTAACATCCCTGAAAATTTCATTGAAATCGGATGGAAAATGTGAAAGTTACGGCCGTTACAAGGAAATTAACGTTTGCGCATGCGCAGTGACTACTATCAGTCCAAAGATGATGATTTTCATAGGGGACCATCTAATTACTAATCTGTAACATCCTTGAAAATTTCATTGAAATCGGATGGAAAATGTAGAAGTTATAGCCGTTACAAGGAATTCACGTTTGCGCATGCGCAGTCGCTTCTATCAGTCCGAGGATGATGATTTTCATAGGGGACCGTCTACACACCAACCCGCACAATCCCTGAAAATTTCATCGAAATCGGGCAATAACTTCGTACAGTTATGCGCGTTACAAGGAATTCATGACAGACACACAGACAGACAGACACACAGACACACAGACAGACAGACACGGAACCAAAATTGTTCAGAAAGGTCTAAAACGCAAAACGCGAGTGAAATTTTTGATTTTGGAGAACTTTTTTTTTTCATCCTTGAAAAGTGAAAACAAAGCTTCCGCTACCTTGGTAGACTCGGAAGCAATACCTAATGAACGCAGGTGGCGATGTGCACTGGAAACATGTTCATCGAGATCGAGATACATGTGCGATAAATGTGGCGTGGGCATTTGCGTCGACTGTTTTCTTCCATTTCACCGTGTTTGACGTTCTCCAAGTACATTTTTTGCTTCCGAGTCTACCAAGGTAGCGGAAGCTTTGTTTTCACTTTCCAAGGACGAAAAAAAAAAGTTCTCCAAAATCAAAATTTCCACTCGCGTTTTACGTTTTAGACCTTTCTGAACAATTTTGGTTCCGTGTCTGTCTGTCTGTGTGTCTGTCATGAATTCCTTGTAACGCGCATAACTATACGAAGTTATTGTCCGATTTCCATGAAATTTTCAGGGATTGTGCGGGGTTGGTGTGTAGACGGTCCCCTATGAAAATCATCATCCCCGGACTGATAGAAGCGACTGCGCATGCGCAAACGTGAATTCCTTGTAACGGCCATAACTTCTACATTTTCCATCCGAATTCAATGAAATTGTCAAGGATGTTACAGATTAGTATTTAGATGGTCCCCTACGAAAATCATCACCTTCGGACTGATAGTAGCCACTGCGCATGCGCAAACGTGAATTTCCTTGTAACGGCCATAACTTCTACATTTTCTATCCGATTTCAATGAAATTTTGAGGGATGTTACAGACTAATATTTAGATGGTCTCCTATGAAATTCATCATCCCCGGACCGATAGAAGCGACCTGCGCATGCGCAAACGTGAATTACTTGTAGCAGCCGTAACTTCAACTGTCCCCCAGGGGTTCGCGGGTTCGAATCCCAGCCGAGGCTAAGTATTGCTTCCGAGTCTACCAAGGTAGCGGAAGCTTTGTTTTCACTTTTCAAGGACGAAAAAAAAAAGTTCTCCAAAATAAAAATTTTCACTCGCGTTTTGCGTTTTAGACCTTTCTGAACAATTTTGGTTCAGTGTCTGTGTGTCTGTGTGTCTGTCTGTCTTTCTGTCTGTCTGTCTGTGTGTCTGTCATGATTTCCTTGTAACGCGCATAACTATACGAAGTTATTGTCCGATTTCAATGAAATTTTCAGGGATTGTGCGGGTTTGTGTGTAGACGGTCCCCTATGAAAATCATCATCCCCGGACTGATAGAAGCGACCTGCGCATGCGCAAACGTGAATTCCTTGAAACGGCCATAACTTCTACATTTTCCGTCCGATTCCAATGAAATTTTCAGGGATTGTGCGGGTTGGTGTGTAGACGGTTCCCTATGAAAATCATCATCCCTGGACTGAAAGAAGCGACTGCGCATGCGCAAACGTGAATTCCCTGTAACGGCCATAACTTCTACATTTTCCGTCCGATTTCAATGAAATTTTCAGGGATTGTGCGGGTTGGTGTGTAGACGGTCCCCGTATGAAAATCATCATCCCCGGAATGATAGAAGCGACTGCGCATGCGCAAATGTGAATTCCTTGAAACGGCCATAACTTCCACATTTTCTACCCGATTTCGATGAAATTTTCAGGGATTACGCTGATTAGGTTGTAGATGGTCTCCAATGAAAATCAAGGCCTTAAAATTTATAGAAGCCTCTTAGCATGCGCATACGTAAAATCCTTGTAACAGCCATACCATTTACATTTTTCATCCGAATTTGATGAAATTTTCTAGGATTGTCCAGATTAGCGTGTAGATGGTCCCCTATGAGGGTAGTGAAAGGTACTTAGAGATTGGTGTTTTGAGATTAACTACTATGCATCGGATCATCTATATAATCGGGTTATGGATACGAGGAAGCTATGTGCCACACCCACTTGGCAGACGTTTTTTTTGATCCAATCACATACATCTACTCACTTAATTTTTCATCCGAATTTGATGAAATTTCCTAGGATTGTCCAGATTAGCGTGTAGATGGTCCCCTATGAGGGTAGTGGAAGGGTACTTAGAGATTGGTGTTTTGAGATTAACTACTAGGCATCTGATCATGTTTAAAATCGGGTTATGGATACGAGGAAGCTATTTCTAGTTACCTTTCACATGTGATATTTTGTAAACTCTATATACCTATGTTCCTGACTTACTTTAAAATGTGTTTGATATAACTTTTTTTAAAATTAAAAATGCTAAGTTTTGAACGATTTTGACCGCCTTTCCTATCCAAAAAACACAGGTGGCCAAACCGCCCCGTGTGCCCATATGGGACCACTGGAAGTTAGTGGTACCTAGAAGATCTGGAAAGCAAAATTTCTACAGAAAAACGCCATAATTCTATGCTGATACTATCTGAGAATATAAGAAGAAATGAAAATGAAAGATAATGAAATCATTTTGGTACTTACGCCAATAAATCTCGTAGGGTGTCGAGGTCATAAACGTTGTCCATATTTGATGATCTCCACGGAAGACTGAACGGATGAACAACCCCCTTAGGTGTACGGGAGGATCTAAAGAACATGTTAGGACAGGCAGGAACATGTTCGGACATGCACGGGGAAATGTAGATTATTTTAAGACGAACGGGTTTGACGTCCCAAAAGGGACCATTGGGCGCAAATGGGTTAAGTAAATAGTTGTCTGGTGCTTCGCGCCTGTTATTAGAAAATATCAATCAAACATATTGTTGATTCCTAGTTAAGGATGTAAAATTTTTCGCATTATATGAATGATATTATAATTATAGTCATTTCACAGGCAGTTGTGATGAGGGGAGCTCCGCTCAACAAATGTTGGGCATTCATCGTTGGTACTGCGAGGAGAATTTGTCGTCCAAGTGAAGACCAGGGCCTTTACTATTCTGGACACAAACGGTTCCACTGTCTGAAGTACCAGTCGATCGCCACTCCCGATGGACTGATCATTAATATCCAGGGAGACGGCTATCAAGGAAGACGGCATGATGCTGGTAAGTTCAGTAGGTTCGTACCTATAATCTCTGATATGAATGCACTGTTTTGTAGAGAGGGAAAGTCAGTATCCTCTTGACCATCAAATTTAAACAACGTGTAAATTAGATCACACATTTCCTGTGATCAAGAATTTAATCTTATTCATTCGTCGACTAAGATTTTAAATCATACTCTTATGAGTGTGTAGAAGTAGGACACGAAACGATTCCGCGACAAAAGACGGAACCTGTGGAAGAGGAAGAAGGGAAGGTGAAGACGAAGAGGACGAGAATGACGATACGGATTGTTTTTTTGTTTTGGCGGTGACCGAATATCTTTTCCCGATTTTTGATACCCACACTAGTTCAGTTTGAATTCCATTTTAATATAACTTTAATTAAAGAGTTTTCTGCGTAAAGGGAGTGTTTTCATTCAATTTACACCCAGTACTGGGATCAGGAGAACTATGAGTACACCAACTCCGACATCAGAAGTGGGATCAACCCATGACGTTTCACCCGCCCTTCTCGCCATCCTGGAGAGCCAGAAAACCCTGTTTGAAGCTCTTCTGCCCTCGAGAAAAGATAGTGAAAAGGTATTTCTACCCGAATTCGACCCGGAAAAGGATTGTGACCAAAAGCATGGTGCGCTACTGCAAATTTGTGTTTTGCCGAAACCCCTATGACGGGGGGAAAACTTATCATGACATTGAGCCGTGCACTCAAGGGGGCTGCCTCGAGGTGGTTGGCGCAAGTGTCTTATCCAGGAATGACTTGGGAGGAGTTCAAAAACATTTTCATTGCGCAATTTGATAAAAATGAGACCCCGTCTGCCGTTATAATGAACATACTAAATGGCAGGCCGAGCCAAGAAGAGTGCCTCTCAGCCTATGCGGTTCGTGTTATATCGCAACTAACTTCGAGTTGGCAGAACTTGGAGAAGAACGAAATTGCAGTAGCTCTCACTCTAGCTCATATTGCTCAATTTGACAATCAAGCAGGAAGACTGGCGTTCACTGCAGACCTAAAGACACGAGAAGTTCTATGCAAAGAACTACAGGCAGTCTCACATCGCAAAAGAACGAGCTATGCTACTGGAACATTCGACTCAAAACGCCCCAGATTTCAACCTACAAGTTTTGTCAAGAATAATGTACAATGCAATATATGTGGACGCAACAATCACAAGACTCAAGATTGCAGATTCAGGAGTCAAAAACCTATGCATAATGATCCAGTAAAACCCAACCAGCAGCCAGGAAAATCACCTTTGGAGCAGCCCAGGTTGATCGTCTGCTGGAAGTGCTCTCAGCCCGGACACGTTTCTTCCAACTGCAAGACTGCTATTCAAAAGGAAGGCGCTGGAGGACCCATTGAGCGCCGTGTTGACTTGTGTCGCATCAAACCTACTGGGAACCTTCTTCATAATGGTGAGTTGTTCACTTATTCATTCGATTCAGGTTCTGAGTGTTCCTGATTTCAGATGAAATTGCTCCACAATTTGAAGGAAGACACATTCATAAATTGGTAATAATGACTGGCATAGGTAGGGACAAGGTTAAATGCGAAATGCAGGTTATTTCTGTTGTTTCTGTTAATGACATTGAGATGGAGGTTATGTTTCACATCTTACCAACTACATTCCTTAGTTACCCTATCATGTTAGGTAGGGAGATTCTAACTGGGGGCCTATGTATGCAAGTAAGTGCTAGCCACTGCCAGCTCACTGCTCCACCTCTCAAGGAGGTTGATGTGTTAACCTGTACAATGAGATCACTTTCCATGAAATAAAAACTGATATTCCAGCAGACAAAAGGGGGGTCCTTAGGATCTTGGATGAATTCAAGGATTTCTTCACCAATAGCTTTCCTCTATCTCGAGTTAAGACCGGACTGTTAGAAATTAAGTTAATTGACCCTGCCAAAACTGTCCAGAGGAGACCATACAGACTTTCCTCTTCCGAACGAGAAACAGTGCGTAAGATGGTGGATGACTTACAGCAAGCTGGCATCATTAGGCCCAGCTGTTCACCATTTGCCAGCCCAATGCTTCTGGTAAAGAAAAAGGACGGATCTGACAGGCTCGTCGTTGATTATCGCGAGCTCAACTCAAATACAGTGGCAGATCGGTTTCCTCTACCTTTGATTTCTGACCAAATAGCTAGGTTAGGTGGTGCCAATGTGTTCACCTGTTTAGACATGGCCAATGGTTTTCACCAAATCCCCGTTCATCCTAATTCCATCGAACGTACCGCTTTTGTAACCCCTGACGGACAATGGGAATACCTCACAACTCCTTTTGGAGTTCGCAATGCACCCTCAGTGTACCAACGAGCTATTCTCAATGCACTTGGTGACCTTGCTCATACCTACGTTGTTTCATACATTGATGACTTGGTAATTTACTCTCATACAGTCGAAGAGGGGCTTGAGAGACTGAGAATAGTGTTATCAACTTTAACCAAAGCAGGCTTTTCGTTAAAACTGAAGAAATGTTCATTCTTGATGAGAAAAATTGAATTTTTGGGTTTTGAGGTTAGTGATGGTCAAATACGGCCAATTCACGCAAAATTGAAGCTCTCACTATGCTACCCCCTCCATCTACAGTCTATCAAGTAAGGCAGTTTATAGGTCTTGCTTCCTACTTCCGCCAATTCGTAGCCAAGTTTTCAGAAGTTATGGCACCATTATATAAACTCACTAGTTCCAAAAGCAAATCGGTCTGTTGGTTAAAGAACATGAAGAAATTCGTCAATACATTGTAAAATGCTTAACCTCTGAGCCAGTACTTATGATCTTCAATCCTAGTTATCCTATCGAGTTACACACTGATGCGAGTTCTATCGGCTATGGAGGTATGCTAATTCATAAGGTTGATGGTAAGCTCCACGTTGTTGGTTACTTCAGTAAACGTACAACCCAAGCGAATCCAATTATCATTCATATGAACTTGAAACCCTAGCTGTGGTTAATTCTGTAAAGTACTTTCGACAATATCTCCATGGTGTAGAAAATTCACTGTTGTGACTGATTGCAATTCCGTTAAGTCCTCACGGAATAAAATTGATCTAACCCCTAGGGTGCACAGATGGTGGGCTTACCTCCAAGCTTTTGATTTTGATTTACAGTACCGCCAGGGTAGGAATATGGGGCATGTAGACTTTTTGTCGAGAAACCCTTTACCTATCAAAACATGCACCGATTCAACCAAATCTGATAGTTTATCCCTCCCTGAAAAAGTAATTGTTGATCAAAAACGAGTTGATCTGACTGAACTCTCAGAAAAATGGATTCAAGCTGAGCAACAAAGGGATGCTGAGATTTCACTATTGCTAACAAAAATCAATGATCATGAATTGGATGCGGAGATAAGGAAAAATATGAACTCCGTTCTGGAGTTCTCCATCGCAACATTCAGAGAAATGGGAGGTCACGATGGTTACCTGTCGTTCCACGAGCCCTCAGATGGTCTGTCATTAACAACATACACGAATCTATCATGCACTTGGGGTGGGAGAAGACTTTGGAAAAAGTATATGATTATTATTGGTTTGAAAAAATGTCCAAATACGTCCGAAAATTCGTAGAAAACTGCATAACATGTAAAGTTGCGAAACCTCACAGTGGCAAAGTTCAATCAGAACTTCATCCTATCCCAAAAGTTGGTATCCCTTGGCACACCATTCATATTGATGCAACTGGTAAGCTTAGTGGAAAAAGCGATATCAAAGAGTACGTATTTGTTATTATTGATTCCTTCACAAAGTATGTTCTATTGTCACATTCCTTTAACATTGATTCAGCAAGTAGCATTAGGGCTCTCAAATCCAGTATTGCATTATTTGGGTCCCCTGTACGAGTAATTGCCGATCAAGGGCGATGTTTTACAAGTAGAGACTTTAGGGAGTACGTTGTTCATCACACCACATCCAACTCCACCTAATTGCTACAGGAGCTAGCAGAGCAAATGGACAGGTTGAGAGGGTAATGAGTACTTTGAAGGGCATGCTAACAGCCGTGGAAACACCGTAATGACAGCTCTTGGCAAAATGCCTTAGGCGACGTTCAACTAGCTATGAATTGTACCCTCAATCGCGTAACTAAATCCTCACCTATTGAACTCATGTTCGGTAAAGTTGCTAAGCCACCTAATCTTGTAACTGCCCTTGATGATGAACTAGATACAAACCTCACCAGAATCAGAGAACAGGCATTAGAAAACATCAATAAGTCTGCAACCTACGAAAAAGATAAATTTGACAAAAGTAAAGCTAAACTTTCTAAATTTGCAGTCGGAGACTTTGTACTTATTGAAAACGAGGAAAGGAACCAAACCAAATTGGCACCTAAATTCAAAGGGCCATTGAAAATAGTGGAAGTATTGGAGGGAGATAGATACCTGTTGAAGTCCTTAAATTCAAATCGTACTTACAAGTATGCTCATGATAGGGTTAGAAGGGTACCAACCCCTGGAGTTCCTATTGAGTTAGACATTAGTGACGATGAAGAAGACAGCTCTACACATGGTGACAAAATTAACTTCGCAGAACTTTCAGATAATGACTCGTCAATTGAAGATGGATTTCTAGGATTTGAATAAAAAAAAATAAATATAAAAAAAAAAATAAAAATAAAAAAATTAAAAATTAATAAATAAATTAAAAAAAAAAAAAAAAAAAAGTCTCAATAGAAGGAATTTTAGAGGTGGTCTCAGTAGAAGACCAGCCAATTAAGACCTCAGTAGAAGGCATTTAGAGGTGGTCTCGGTAGAAGATCAGCCAATTAAGACCTCAGTAGAAGGCATTTAGAGGTGGTCAGTCAGTAGAAGACCAGCCAATTAAGACCTCAGTAGAAGCATTAGAGGTGGTCTCGGTAGAAGATCAGCAAATTAAGACCTCAGTAGGAGGCATTTAGAGGTGGTCTCGGTAGAAGACCAGCCAATAGAGACCTTAGTTGAGGGTATTCAGAGTAGTCTCTGGTGAAGACCAGCCACTGGACCATCAGCAAAACACTTCTAAAGTTGATAGTCTCTTTGATCTTAGTAACTTGCTATTGAATTTTGAATTATGTTTCTTTTGTTTGTTTTGTGGTTGATATTTTTGATGTCCTGATGTAGGCCAGGTTGGCCAATCGCTTGGAACATGGAACTTTGAGAGTCACTCTCTTTCAGATCACCAATCATCGAGGACGAGTGCCCTGTCAGGAAGGCCGCGTAGAAG